>OV884027.1:3987097-5237097 GCA_930367265.1 Catocala fraxini
TATTTAATATCGCTTGCTTTATCGGTGAAGCAAAACATCGTCAGGAAACCTGTATGTCTGAGAGTTCTCCATAATATTCTCGAAGATATGTTAAGCCTGCCAACCCGCACTAGGCCAGCGTGGTAGACTAAGACCTAATCCTTCTCACACAGAGATGAGGCCTGTGCCCAATTAATACAGGACTGATATTAGCATCTCAATCTCAATTTAAAAGTATTGATAGATACTTTGCCCTCGTGACAATTTCTTATAATTAATCGCGAGAATTCGTAAATGGATTACGTAGCGCGCGGACCCGCCTTAATATTCCAATATCCTTCCTAATCTCTTCATGGCCAAATGATGAATATTTTAACAAGCCCACAAACCGGACATAATGTAAATTAGATACAATCATGCTGAATAAACTTACTACTGTTTTATATAAGTTTATCGAGAAATTCAATACTAGATTGTTATAAGAAATTACTAGGTACCTGATTTATACTTGTGAGTCACTAATCTATACTAATATTATAAAGCTGAAGAGTTTGTTTATTTGTTTGTTTGAACGCGCTAATCTCAGGAACTACTGGTCCGAATTGAAAAATTCTTTTAGTGTTGGATAGCCCATTTATCGAGGAAGGCTATATGCTATATAACATCACGCTACGTTGCAAAAACGGGGAATATTCTCTTATGTGAAGCAGACGAAGTTGCGCGGGTCAGCTAGTAATCTATAAAAGACTAGATTTTGCCCGCGGCTTCGCTCGCTTAAATGTAGGTTAGGTTAGTAACAGTACTTTTTTTCTTGATATAAAGTAACCTATGTCCTTTTCTGTACCCCTGACAACGTTAATGCAAAGTTTCACGATGATCGGTCGGTCGTAACAAACAAATAATATTAGTTAGGATGTACGTTTATAATAATGTCCTCCTGACCGAATTTCGGTCACGGCGGCTAGTCTTAACGGAGACTGGCCATCTGCGCAGGAGATATTATAGTGCACTTGTGTGCGCAAATACAAATGCACTCTCTGTTCCCTAACTCTCATAATCCGATGGTACGGTAATTCGACACGTGACCGGAGAGAAATCAGCCGCAGGACCAACGGCTTTACGTGCTTTCCGAGGCACGGGGGTGTCTTACACCGCCAACTTCCTAACTCCGGGCTGCTATTAAGATTGCTTAACAGAAAAACCCAATAATACCATTACCATTTTGTTGGCCCGACCCGGAATTTGAACCCGAGGCCTCATGCACAGCAGTCGCATTCACTACCGCTGCACCACGGAGGCATTTATGCACATGTAATTACACGGCTATATCCCCGAATAGGTAGACAAAGGGTTATTACACCCACATTTTGTTAGATACCTATCGTTTTAGATACCATTTAGAGCGAGCCTGTTGCCATCTACCGGGCACAGATCTAGACTCCGTGCTGCTTCTGAGAAATTCTTAAAAGGAAAACCCAATAAAACTGTCCGAGCCAGAAACCAAATCCAAGCCTATCCTAGTAAAGAACATGAAGTGGTTTATGGTGTACCACAAGGAAGTGTATTGGGCCCGACACTATTTCTTACTTATCTCTGAAATGCTCACCAAATGCAGAAATAGTCCATTATGCCGATGACACTGTAATCCTGTTCCACGAAAAGTATTGGGACAAGGTGTTACTAACTGCTCAACAGGAGCTTACTCATGTGTGGGAATGGTTATAATCCAATCTCCTAATATTAAATTTGCCAAAATCTTCCTACATGTGCTTTCATAAAACCGCTACTACTGCTCCTTAAATCCATCACATTTAAATCTGGTAGTTCACACGCAATATTTCCAGATGCTGCTGTGATCCACTGAAGCGTGTTACTAACGTTAGGTATTTAGATGATATTATAGACGAGAAACTCTCTTCAAGGAGCATGTTGTGGCCACGTCTGTCAAAATCAGAAAACTCATTCATGTCATGAAACTATTACGCGACGTAGCTCCAACAAGCTTATTGAAGACAGTGTACATTACATTAGGTCAGTCTATTTTACAGTACTGCATCTTAGCTTGGGGTGGTATTGTCACCTCCCACATGATTATTCTCGAAAGGGCTCAGCGTGCAGTGCTTTATCAGCACACGATGTTGACAAAGCCTTTCCGATACCTAACCACTGAACTCTTCAGTGATGCCCAGGTTCTTAGTGTCAGGCGACTATATCTTAGTAAGCTTATCCTCTTAACTCATAAAGATGTACTAAACACGAAACCATAAAGACATGGTCAAGCAACGCGTTTTTAGCCTCCCAAAAAGCAAAATCTATTTACTGTCCTATTGTGATACAAAGATAAAATTAAGTAAGGCATTATTAACCATGACCTACATCAAAACAGAAGACCTGTTTTAAAGTATAATATAATTAAATATTATTGTACTATGAATGTTAGATATTATTGTGTTATTTATATATTTTTTGTTTAATGTTTATTGTAGTATGTTTTATGTTATCATTTATTTTCTTGTGTTTTATTTTAATTGTACTTTGTTTTATTTATGTCAAGCAGAATGCGTCCTTCTTTATATAACTACTCAAGAAACTTCACAGTTAACTTACATTATAATTTATATTCTCTTTTCAAAACCGCTTTATGTAAAATTTACGTTTGGATAATTCGACCTTAACTTACGATTTTCCGCAGGACTGGCTTAGCCTAGTGCGGAGAATTATATCGATTGCAAATAATAATGGAAGACTAAAGCACATTTCTGTTGATATAATGTTTTGTATTATGTATTTGTAATTTCTTTTATTACAATATACCTTATTATTATTATTATTATACACAGCAGCCGCATACACTACAGCTACGTTGGTTTAGGCGTATAATGACAGAAACGCAAAATGACAGATTCGCAGAATGCCAAATGTTGGCACTTACTCGCAAATGGTCAGAATCGCAATATGACAGATGCGCAAAATGACAGAATCGCAATATGACAGATGCGCAAAATGCCAGATCTTAGTTTTACGAGTGATTTAACCTGATTTAACCATTATTTTTCTTTCTATGTTTTTTTTGGTTTAACTTTTATACACAATAACATCCTACTTAAGGATAACCTTACTGATGGCGCCATCTATTGACAAGTAATGTAATCAAATAGTTGATTAGTTTACGGCTGATGTAATGACATAATATATATTAATACAATCATAATAATTACTTTATTGGATATATTAATTAATACAAGAATAATTTATATTGGCAGTAATTACATCATAACGTAATTATGTATAAAAAAAAACAATTGCATAAACAAAACGTACATATTGGTTAAAGTGGGTACAACAAAAAATCTCTAATCTTACAACTACCGTCCGATTCCGTTATCTATCAAAATTAATTAGTGTCATGTGAATTTACTACAAAATACGAGTGTATATAATAAAATAGTGCATTAAAAGGAAAACCGCGGTTTCTTCCTTCTGGATGATATCACACCTCGGATTTGTTTATTATTAGAGTGTTTTATAATGGAAGGTGGTGAGGTGTTGCATTTTGAACGAAATCAAAAAGGAAAGGAAACGCTTTTGTGTGAAGGTTACCGTTATACTTTAAATGTTCGTAATAAAAATAATACTACAAACTGGAGGTGCGTCAAGCGTAGTGAATGCAGTGCGTCAGTGACTGTAGATATTGAAAGTAAAAATATAACTCGGAAAAGTACACACACATGTATAGCACAACCAAAAGCAAATGAGGTGTTTATTGCCAAAAATAAATGCAAAAAGGAAGTATGCGATGATTTGGGTCCGATACAATCCATATATGAAAAAAATTTCGAAGCTTTAAAGAACAAAGGTTCAAAGTATTTAGATTACATACCAGAATTCAAACAGTTTAAAGATAACCTTTACAGGACCAGGAAAGCTTTTTATAAATCAAACAAATTAAATTTCGCACGTCTAGAGGACGTCATCATACATGAGGCATTAGCTAAAAATTTTTTGGTTTGTGATGATGGTGGAAGCGATAAAATTTTGATTTTTTGTACAAAAGCCGCCAGAAGGGTCATTCGATCTAATCCAGCAGGAACATATTTTAGTGACGGTACCTTTAAATGTGCACCAAAACCGTTCTACCAACTTTTCAGTGTGCATTTTGATTTAGGATCTGATGAAAATACAACAAATATTTGCCCCATGATTTATGGTTTATTACCAAATAAGACTGAAGAGACGTATGTTCGATTTTTTCAATTAGTTAAAGATACATTGGGTTTGAGGATACGATCTTTTAAATGTGATTACGAAAATGCTATAATCAATGCTGTTAAAATTGTATTCCCTGATGTAACCATTAACGGTTGCTTCTTTCACTTCCAAAAAGCCGTGAAAAAAAAGGCAAAGGATTTAAAATTGTATGACTCCCAGGAAGGTAGAAACATTACCAGAATGACAGCGTGTTTACCTCTTGTACCTGGCAATTATATACGGTCATGTTGGGAATCAATTATAAGAGATGCTTCACAAACGAGGGAACTTAAAGCTTTTACAAGATATTTCGAAGATCAGTGGTTAAAGAAATTTTCGCCAGACTTATTGAGCTGTTCCGAAAATATCCATAGAACAACTAATGCATTGGAGGGCTGGCACCATCGACTTGGCGTCAAATTTCCTAAGAAGCCCCAAGTATGTCATTTTGTACAAAAATTAATGAATGAGTGTAAGCATTACGACTACATAATAAGAAATAGCTACTTTTACTCTGCAAAAAAAAATCGACGTAAATCCGACATTGCCTTTAATAAAAAACTTAGAAAGTACACTGAATTATTAAAAGAAAATAAAATTACACCAAAACAATTTATAAAAAAAAATATTTTCTCAAGGTTAATGAAGACGACATAAATATCTTGACGACGACATTAAGTACCTAAGTACAGTTTGGACGGTTATGTATATTTTAAGGGAGAGCCTTACAATCTGTTATTGTTAATTTAATTTTTGAAAATTTATGTTGATTTATACTAACAAATAAAGAATTTGGTTAATCACTTGATGATTTTTATTTAATTCGAGATTTATCTGTCATTTTGCGAATCTGACGTTCTGCGAATCTGTCATTCTGCGAATCTGTCATTCTGCGAATCTGTCATTTTGCGACACCTGGCATTATGCGTTTCTGTCAATTCGCTAATCTGTCATTTTGCGTTTCTGTCATTATACGCCTAAACCGCTACGTTTTGTGGGCAAAATCTAAACTCCTGATTATGCCCACGGCTTCGCATGCGTAAATGTAGGTAATGTTAGGTTAAATTAGTAACATTTCTTTTTTCTGGACCTATGTCCTATATTGTACCCCTGACAACATCTTTGTCAATATTGCACGATGATGGGGCAAGTAGTTAGGGCGTGAAAGCGTAACAAACAAACTCACTTTATAATATTAGTTAGTATTACTCGACTTAGCATTTCTAATATTGGTTAATATTTACTCGACTGATTTCAACCCAATCGAGGTTCTTAATTATGAGCGTTGAATTCTGGCGTAGCAGAGTCAGGTAGGATGCGTCTAGCGAAACATCTATGGTTGCGCTTTTTATAATCTTAAGTGAATAAATAAGTAAATAATTAATTATAATAAAATTAATGATCAGTTAAGTGTCGAATTACTTACTTAAAAAGATATGTTTAATTTTTCATTTACCTAAATAGGTAACTTGAGTGTTCCGGTTAGATTTTGTAGTTTTATTCAGACTTATATAATTTTATGAGACTTAGGGCTGGTCCCACCACCTCCAGATAGCTTTTATCTATAAGATAAAGTCTCGCCATCTCTCTTCTTTAACCTAACAAGAGTGAGACAGCATGCGATTTATCTTTCGGATAACTTGTTAGTTGTGGGACTGGCCATTAGGCATTTGGCCGACAAAAATAAAAACTCAAAAGAGGACAGGCGGTACGCACGTATCACAGCATTATTGTGCATAACTAGGGCATAATAAGGCCTATATTTTGTGTGGACCCCGTGTCCAGCCACCAACGATTAAAAATACGCCTAAATATACGGTTGATGGGAGCCATAGAAAACTCTTTCAAAAGCGAAAACAATGGTCAAACATAAACAGAAATAAAATTTTATTTCTGTACAGATTGTTTTTTATATTGTATACAGATGCATGCGTTATTCGCTTATTCATTGGTTCTACATATATTCAAGACCCGGCCTGTGTATGTTATACGAGATGAATCAATGTATTTACTATAAGCAATCCATACAATCAATAAATACCATCACGTTTTAATAAACAAGCACATTGCAAGCCAAAGAGTATATTGTATAAGAAAGTTGATACTGATGAGACCAGCGAACAACAATTAAGTGACGAGGTGACCACTAATAATTATTGTCAATTATCGTCTGGTTCTATATCAAAATTGTCTAATAATTATGTAGACTCATGGCTGTATATTGTGATGGGGTAAGCAGAGATCTATTGTATCCACATATCGCTAGTTATATTTTCAAGTAGGTATCAAAAACCAACTAGCGAAATGTAAATAAAAATTTAAGATGAAATAAAAATTGCTTATAACATTTTACCCGTGTCTTTTTTATCGCCTATCACCTACGGCAAATTTCAAGACACCATGCCACTGCCAAATATTGCGTAACAAAATCCCGGATAACTAATAAAAAACAAAACAAAAAACCGGATAATTCATGAGCTTAGGAATCGAACCTGGGACGTCATCATCGGCTACTAACATTTGCCAAACTCATGCCGTGGTTGCAAGGCTTGCAAGCGCGTGACAGCATATATCTTAGTCTCGTTGCACATGCAATTACGTCTTTAAGAGATGCACCAGGGATCCATATCACAATATGTATTGTATAAGCTACCCTTAACTAGCGTTACCCTTCTGTTGTTATTGAGTGGGCACCTGTATCTGCAGTGAAACGATATAGCCCAATAAGTAGTATGTATGTATCTTATGTGGGGGCCAGTCACTGCAGACCGGCGACACTTCGACCCAGTGGGATCTTTTGTGTGGACACTCTCCCAATAACGACTGCCATAGATGTTCATGGCAGCCGGGACCGACGGCTTAACGTGCTCTCCGAGGCACGGAGCAGGCGATAATTGTCAATCAATACGCACATAATTTCGAAAAGTCATATAGTCTATTGGTCTCCCCACTGAGCTATCGCTGCTCCTATAAGTAGTAGGTAAGATAAGTTTAGGAACAGATTAGTTTCTGGCTCATTAGGCAAACATTTTAATATAAGTACATAATTTAAAAAATACCGGACACCGGACAACTACACGTATTTAAAGAATATCACCACGCTAAAAAATATCCACCTTGTTACTAACACCTGCACACCTGAACCAAAGGTCCGAAACTTGCGTTTGCGTATTCACGATTACGGTCTACGGTCCCAAGTTCGGTTACCCAGACGGCCATTCTTACTAGACTTTACTGAAATCTATTCAGCAGAAACATTTGTTAACTAGACATGACAATTTTCTAAAGTTATGTATAGAAAGATATAATAATAAAAATTATTTATTTGCTTCCACAAAGGTATATACGATTAGGTCACAGTAATTCGGAAAATATATCTACCTATTCATTTGAATATTAATACAAATTACAGCGCTTTTGTTCTGCAGCCAGACTTTCTTGAAAGTGTAAATGAGTTTTGTAATAGGAATTTAAATATGAAATTGCCGCTTTGTATGAAGAAAATCGGTAACGTTTAAAATTAACAAAAACATGAACCATCATGTAATTATGGCGAATTGAAACTACAAAAACAGGCAGACACTAACCGATATAACTCTAAATACAAATTGTGTAAAAGGTTATTGATACTGTTACGCCCAATGACATCTCTCGGCATTGTGGGAAAGACTCGGCAGTTCCGTCTAATAATTTACACCGCCATCTATTGACATCTTACGGAACTACGTAGTAGGTATGCTTACGAGAATCGTAGAGAAGACGCTGGTACTTTCTCGAATCATCGTACTGTTTACATACCGGGAGTGGCGTTGCTAGAAAGCTCTAGAAGCGCTTTACCCGCGTATAAATAGGGCGCACGCGCACCGCCAAGGCAGTTTACAATCGTAAGCGATCAAGTGTTCATCGAAGCGAACGGAAGCGGAAATACTACGGAGTTTGAGGCAGTACAGTGAAAAAGTGTGGTATAGTGTTTGTTGTGTTTTAAATTTAATTGTGTGTCTGAATAAAACGTGTTTTAGTCGGTAATATTGTTTATATTCTTATCCGTCGAACCCAGCACGTAACAATACCTATACATAGTCTATTCACGAAATATATTTTATATCATGACTCAAAAAACAAATTTAAAAACGGAATCTTTAAATCCTTTGACGTCTTCCATAGTGATAGCAATCCCATACATAAATATATGTTAGCATTATCAAAATTATTATTTATTTTATTTGTTTCGTTTTTTTTTATTGATTTAATTAGATATTATTCATTAAGCAGTGTTATGCCATATTAGTTTATATAAGTGCTGGTTAGCCTTTATTTTGTGATTGATTGATGTAATTTACTGTTGGCAAACCAAATAAAATAAAATATAAATAATTTTCAAATAATCATTGCATTTTGTACAGGAACCACGAAATTAGTTAGAGACCTAATATTTTTATTATAAAATATTAATTATTTATTGATTTATTTTGTTACTGATTTACTTAAGTATGTGTTTGTTCAGTTTGCGGGTGCCGGCGTGTTCGGCGTGGGCGCATGGACGGTCTCGTACCGACACCGGTACGTGTCGCTGTTGACCACACTCACGTACCCCGCAATCGCGTACCTGCTACTGATCGCGGGCGCCATGGCCGTACCGGTGTGTGCACTCGGCTGCTGCGGACTCAAGACTGAGAACAGAACCAGTTTATTGTGCGTGAGTATCTACCCATCTATGCCAGTGATAAAGCAACTACTGATTCTTCTTGCCTTCCCTTCCTGTGCAACAGCTAATTCTTGTGAACAAAAATGTTTTGTACGTTCAGCTGCTGATAAAAGTGCATTTGAATAGTAAAAATAGACACTACGTCAACGTAGTAAGATCTATAATTTAAATCAGGTTTAACATGTTAATTCTTGAAATGCTATTACAAACACTTTGTGTTGGCCGCCGTAACCGCCGTAAACGGTCCAGAAAACGGCCTCTCTAGACGTTGTCTGCCAACATATCATTTGAATTATAAAATATATAGTAATATCACGCTCACTCATATTGAAAATGGTACACTATCGTTCTCTATTTGATGTATGAGCTCGAATCTTCTTAGTGTAAACATTTTCGTGCTATCTAAGTATGATAGTGGCATACCTATGTTTCTAATGTTTGCAAGCGTCACATGTGAACTGTTTGGCTGAATATCTTATCTGAATATCTTCTAATTCATTGTTTGTCACCTAGCATTACCGTAAGTGGTTGAATCATCACACCCCGGTACTCTTCTCAGAATCACACCCAGAAATATAGGTACACACAGCGACGCATCAATCTAGACTGTTTGGATTTTGAATTATTAGAAGTTGAACGCTGCGAATCATGCGAGAGAGTGCGTTATGTTTTTGTTATTATGTCTCATTCACACTGAACGGGACGCGACGCTCTATCCTTACCATTACATCGACACCACTATGCACTGTCCCTTTCCGACAATTCTCTATGTAGCGTAATTATGCGTATATAGGGTGTCAAACTTGTGTGTGTATGTGTAGCCGTGTGTACACGATCCCAAAAAAATAAGTATGAAAGAGTATTTGCCTATGCTCGATTTTGTAGATTATTATTTTACATACAAGAGCAAACAGCAATCAAAAGAAATTAGTTAATATTTTTAATTTGGATATACGGAATAGTGGGGATATCTTACTATCACCATCTGCATCAGCTGCGTTTAAATACGTTATACGTTCATTACGTCATAGTTTGTTCCATGCATCCTTTTCTGTCTTTGACAATAAATTTATTATATTTTGAGTAAATTTAAAATAAAAATTGTATTTTAGAGTGTGGGTAATGTAACTAGATATAAATATTTAAAAAAATGTGTATCAGTAACCTTAAACTAATAATAAATATTTGATAATTCCAGTACACATATTTCCTGCTGATAACATTCTTCCTGGAGGTAGGCGCTGGTGGCCTAGCCTACTACTACGAGGTAGCTGTGGAGAATGAGCTAGGTGCACAGCTGAACAACACCTTCCTGTCCAACTACGCGTTGGATACTACCATCACCAACGCTGTGGACCGCATGCAGACCGAAGTATGTTACAGTCATTATACTCCGTCCCCTCTTTTACAATCTAACGGTTGAAAAGGAGGACGCTATATGACTATAGCTGTATAAAAAGTGGAGCTTAGTGTAGGAGCATTCGTGCTTAGATACCAAGCGTTCATCGATTTTCATAATTATATAGAATTGTATTAGGACGCCTAATACGATTCTATACATGTCGGATATATATATTATAATGAAATAATTGAGAGGATTTTAGATTAGAAAGGATCGGATGGTTTCTTACTCCATTCTTTTGGATTACTCAGCCCATCTTTTATAATAAAAAAACGTTGGCAACCGAACTCTTCTTACGAGGGACAGCCGCGGAGATACTCCAACTTGCATTAAAAGATTAAATAATAAATTTAACTTAATCGGTGCATCGATCAATTACAGAAATATTTTATTTATTTAGATGAGCCGATTAAGCTAATTGTCTTTATTTCTACTATTGTCATTTATCATGTAGCCACTGACATGAAAAATTATATAGACGACTAAAATACACTTCCCACTTTTAAAATGTAATATTATTCTGTTTATCCATCAGAATCAAAACAATAGGTAATAAATAAACTAATACTATAAAATATTACAATGGTCACTCATTTATCTGTATTATTTTTCAGTTCAAATGTTGCGGGGCAGTTCGCTTCGAAGATTGGCGCCGAAGTCCGTGGCATGAGCACGACCCGCGGTTGTTGGTGCCTGACTCTTGTTGCAAGACCGTCACCAACCGCTGTGGCGCAAGGGACCATCCTTCCAATATATATTACAATGTGAGTTTTAGTAACCAGCTGATGGCCCGGCTCGACCGGGGAAGGACTACCCTCACATAGAATATTGACGTGAAATAGCAGTATTCCTACTGTTGTGTTTCGTTCTGTGAGTGAGAGTGCCGGAGGCCCAATCACCTTCTTTCCTCCATACCCGCTCTTTCTCCTTCCCATTTCCTTTCCTAAAGGATCGGCAACGCGCAAGTGATGCCTCTGGTGTTGCAGGCGTCCATAGGCTACGGTGGCCACTTACCATCAGGTGGGCCGTGGGCTTGTTAGCCAACGTAGTTGTATTAAAAAGAAAAATGCACTATCGTCCGAATTGTAGTTTGCCTGCAACGTTATGAACGCGAGTCTTACTATTACCAAATGTTTAGTTAGAAGCGGTTTTACACTTTGAAGGGCCTGTTCCACAAATTCCAAAAAGTATTTATCTACAAGATAAAAGTCTCGCCATCCCTCTTCATTAACCTAACAAGAGTGAGACAGCATGCAATTTATATTCTGGACAGTGTTTACTTGATAATTGTGATACTGTTGATTAACCTTTTGTTGAACGCTAAGCTACTTAAGTAAAGCGTAAACAAACAAACAGACTTGAAGAAAATAGCATACAAGTAATGTCAGTTTCAGAAATCCTTAATTACTTAATCTGAATAAAGAACCATGACATGACATATTGTACACAGTTTCTCTAAAATTGGTCCCAGATATAAATAATATATTTTTAAGATTGTTTGTATGTTTAAAGCCTAAATATATATTAATATATTTTTACAATTATCTGTATAACTAATATTTTCTTCAATATGAATTGATATAATTCTCATTACTAATGCAGATGTATAAAAAACTATATTACATATTAAAGTATATATTACATATATATTAGAATTTATCATTCTGTATCTTTTACCTCCTAAAAGATATAATAAATATCTATTATCTCCCAAAAGAATGTGTAACTCATTATCATATATTTAACTAATGATAATTAAGATGTTGAATCATAAGGTTATTTAAATCGCATGTCACTGCCATTACGGCGTTCCAATGTACATATTAGCGGATTATCCTTAAGGCAAACTTAGCATGTGTTTAGAGGGTGCGAAGGACGACGATACTCAAGCCTTCGCCTATCTAATTATTTTGCAACATATATGGCCATCAGGGGTTGCTAATGAGGTGCTAGCCTCTGGAAGTACAGAAGTGTCGATGATTATCTTTTCATAATATAAAAAACTAGCTTTTGCTCACGACTTCTTAGGCGGCTCGGCACGGCTCTTGTTAGGTAAGGCTATGCTAGTATCAATATAAAATATTAAAACTATGTTACTTGGTGACAATATAGCTTTCCAATGGTGAAAGAGTTTTTAAAATCGGTTGAGAAGTTTTTAAGGTAAATCCTTACAAACAAACAAACATACAAAAAGTCAAATCATTCCTCTTTATAATATTAGTATAGATAATAAAATTCGTATACAAGAAATAAATAAGATTCCATTTCCAGGGTTGCATACGTCACTTCACGAACCACATACGGGACCACCTGATAATCCTGGCTGCGGTGGGCGTCGGCATGGCCGTCATCCCGATATTCGGGTTCCTGTTCTCGTGCGTGCTGTACGTCAAGATCAAACACGTGATCGACTGACGGCGCGCCACTCCGACCAATGCCAACAACCGGAAAGTGTTTGACAAGTCGCGCGGGCCGAGACCGGCGCCGGTGGGGGGCGCAGCGCCAAGTGCTGGGCGGGGGCGGCGCCCCGGGTCTCGCCCCGCGGCGGCTGCTCCACCCGCCCCTTGTCCTCTTCATCCACCCGGTGCCGGCGCCGTATCCACCATCAGTGACAACGTCAGCATCTAACTCGAGAAACCTAGTCGATCTAGTGCATTGTGTTCATCGGATGTTTATCGATTAATATACAGAGTTAATTAATGTTGGTGTATTAGTGAAGTAGACCTGTGACCGAATTTATATCAGTGTATCGAGTGAGCGTTCTGTCGGAGCGACCACTGTGAAGTAAGATGGTGCTATACTGTATTTTGTTAACGGAGCTCAGGGCCGACATCGAGCGAATCGATGGAGTGATTCTTTATTATTTGTTCTTATTACGCCGTTTGGAATTGCAAGTTGTTGTATCTCATTATTATACAAATTAAAATAAGTTATTTAAATAAATAAAAAATAATTGTTTAAACTGTAATAAAATCATCACTGATATACTCGCTTTCAAAATCAAAATCAAAAATATGTTTATTCACGTAGGTCACAAAGTAACAGAACGTCAGTTACACTTATAAATGCGAATTTACATTCACATTTTTACTTTATACTTTTAGTTTAAATATAATTCTTTGATTTATATATCACGGTTCGCTTTGCAGTTACAGCCATTTCAACAATCATAAGTATATTACTAAACTGATTCGATTACGATTTCGACTAATTCGATGTGTTTCTAACACTCGGTCAATTGTTTCATCGACAGCACTATTCTGATATTTCCTTAAACTCTTTTTTAATACTGTAATAATTAGTGGAGTTCCCTTAGATTTATATCACGAAACCCGAGTATTCTAAATAAATTTAAATAAAACCTATTTGAATGTGTTTCTATACATATTCCTTAATGTTTACGTAAAAATTGTACCTTTGTTTATTTTTTAGTTTACGATATTGTGGTACTGAAGATTATTGTAACTATTTTCATTTAAAAGCGAAACATTACATCATTCCTAAATAATAAGTGACATTATTATGCCTTCCATAAATCATTTTCCTAATTAGATTCTGCCTTGTTTGGGGATAATTTGATTAAAATCTACCAATAAACAAACGGCCATGTTAATAATTAATTTCTATAAAGTTTATAATAATAATAATAATATTCTATCACATACCTAGTTAATAATAATGATATAAAGTTTATAATAATAATAATATTCTATCACATACCTAGTTTGTTGTATGGTACAACAAACTTTCACACACACATCGGAATGAAATATTACGAAATGTTTATATTACATGGGGATCGTATATAGCATTGTTTTTTATAAAGTGATTGTGTTTTCGTCCTTGGCAACAATATTAGTTATAGATATTAGATTTCTTAAATTTTACACGTTTAAATCTAACAGGACTCCACTAAAAAAGAAAACGAGAAATTAAAGCACCTATTATAAAACTTCACCCAAGCAATCCGTGTCACATTGACAATAATCGTGACTGCCCAAAGTACATTGTAATACAGAATAATATGATATATAACATAAGAGAGCGGCGATAGCTCAGCGGGGAGACCAACAGACTGCAATGCAGAGGGTCTCGGGTTCGAACCCACGTCGCGCACCTCTGACTTTCGGAAGTTATATAACTTTTCGGAATTATGTACGCACATAATTTCGAAAAGTTAGTCAATTTCGGAAAGTATTGATTGACCATTATCGCCTGCTCCGTGCCTCGGAGAGCACGTAAAGCCTGTCCCGGCTGCCATGAACATCTATGGCAGTCGTTATTGTGAGAGTGTCGACACAAAAGATCCCACTGGGTCGAAGTGTCGCCGGTCTGCACTGACTGGCCTCCACATAAGATACATACATATAACATAAGTATTGCTGGGTCAGAATATCACAATCTACATCGGTGATTGTCGCTTTTGACCATACATTATTGGCAGGTTTCAGCGGAACGCAAACCGTACTTGTGCTACAGTCCTAAAACTAATAAATACAATCTGGTAACGATGCTGGCACTAAATCGCTTGATAACAGAGCACCACCATTTGTGAACTATTGTTACCCAACTGTTCATATTAGCTTATAACTAAATGTTTCATAATATTATCAGTTTATCAAGCAACTTAAATTGCATTAGTTAATGTTATACATAGTATATTTAGATCATTGAACCATGTTTAATCAATTATAACTAAGCATACAATTGTGCCTTAATAACTTTAAGATTGTACATAATATTGTATATTACAAATAATTAATTTAAAATGATGGTTAATGTATTATTAATTTATTTTTTAGTTACAAAGTACTAAAGTTTATATCCAAAGTTTTTAACGATTTATTGATTTATAAATCCTACTTAGTCATGTGTTTGTTATTGAAGAAATATATTTAAAGCCAAATGTTGTAAGTCATATTGTACGGGTACATGATTTAATTGTAATCACTAACCACTACTAATAAACCTTGTGCATTCGTAACATGAGCATACATCTTTTTTTTGTGTGGTGGCATGATGTGGGACTCACTATATATATTTAATTTGAAAGTTTATTTACAGCAAAAAGTTTATTAAAAAGAAGTTCATATGATATTTACAGCTTCTTTATCAAAACCTGGGACAGAAACATACGGCAACCCAAATTGTACCAAAACAATATCTGTCTCTCAATTTTATTAACTACGAATTAAATATCTGTTGATAATGCAATTATTTTACTGCACACCTTCGGTAAGGCATCCAGGTAAGGATCGATTACTTTGGTCGGTCATGTAAGGTCACAAGGTGCAAGCGCAAGCCACACAGAAATGGCGTCAGGCGCTGGCGTGGCGCAGGCATTTTGCTATTTCTTTATTATTTAGAATAAAACACATGAGCAATATGATATAGCCTGATATGGCGCTGGCGTCTGTGTGGTGTATTTACGCGTATTTTCTGTGTGGCTTGCGCCTAATTTGTTACCATTATGATAAAACAGTACCAATGTTGTTCTTGAGGTTGATGAACAAGCTAGCATATTATTATGATAATTCATTCGATCTTATTAACACGCAATATAACATTGTTCTAACATTTTATTATATTATTACGCTTATTGTTAATTACTAATTTGACCCAATAGGTAACAAATATAAAATATAAATTTATTTGTATTTTTTATTTCCTCGTTTATCCGCCCAATTAGACTATTTACATGGTTTATAGTGTATGCCCCTTTAGCTGATTATATTAATATAATTGTCGTTAATCAGATCATAGAATTGTTTTTTCTATAACGATTAGGTATGCAGGCAACCTAATTCGCACACATCAATAAAATAAAAGAAACTACAATAAATAAAATACATAAAGCATACCATTATTTTATAATAAGTTATGCTTATATCTCACAGCAAAGTGAGCAAAGAGATTACCTATTTAATTTTTTGTAGTTTATAGTATGGCGCATAATATTAATAATAGTTAAAAGCACAGAAAATAATTTAAACTGCCAAGATGACACGACTTAATAGGTACGAAACGAACTTTATGCCGTCCTTACTTTTAACTATACGTATCTTATATTGTAGTCTTTGCTTTTAACAATGTTCTATGATAATAGGGTTAAAACTCTCTTCAAGCTTAATTAACGCTACTAAGCTAGCTAAATATGTTTATTAGGAATGGATTCATATCGATAGTGCAATGGATAGGAATCGAATTCACGACCTTTCGATTAATAACGGACATATAAAGTATACTATGTAGTATATTACGAGTCTATGTTAGCTTCGCGTTACAAGAAAGTGTGCACACGAGAAACATATAATAAGATAAGACATTGCTAATAAGATTTTGTTTTGAGACAAAATACCTATATATTTTAGGAACGAAGTAAGTAGGTACATAGCGATTAGAAAAATTACAAAGTGAGGGGCAACTGTAGCTACGCGGATGAAGTCCACTCATTCATATTCATTACACATTATATAAAGTACATCAAATTGCAATGTGTTTGTACTTTGTACAGTTTTCCAATACCACAATTAGGTGATAATAGTGGTGTGTTTCGAGCCTAAATGGGTAATTCAAGTCGATATGTATTAAATGTATAATATTTTTGTTGCCTACCTACTAAATATTTATACTGAAATCAAATAAACGATTTTAATAATTGCGAATATAATTTGAGCGTTGTCAATGCAATAAGTGTTCTTTGTTTTCGCGTTTAACAATAAGTCATGTTTCATTAAATTATACAGTTCAGCTGCAAATGTTTTTTTTTGTCTCATGCAATGATATTTATAAGAAGCAGACATGTTAATACCGCGCGCGTTGTGAAGATTTGAAAACCGTGCGATTGTAATAATTTGTGTTTAGTCTACAGTAAGAAAAGTGACGAGCAAAACACCAGTGACACTTCCAAATAAAATTGAAAAGCAACAAAAATGCCTTTGTAATATTTTAAAGTACACCAATTAATTTTAAGGGTAGGTAATAAAAGACAAAGAATATATTCCGATATTATAGTATATTTTTTAACGTGTAAGAAAAGGCAGTGTAATATTAGAATTACATAGTAAGTATGTATTTACAGCACTATCATTTAAATTTGGTTTAAATTACTTTATGTAACTTATGTGTTTTAATGCAACTTGTCAAAATGTTTGCAGTTTATGGTAAGTGTAGAACTGTAGACTATGCGACCACATTTTAAAGGTTAAAACGTTTATTGACCCCATACATACCTACTTATAACCTACTTAAAACATGTTTTATGTATATTTTAGTTTGTTTTGAACAATGATGACTATAACAGTCCAATCCATACATTGGACTGGCAAGTTGATATTTTATATGGAGTGTTATAGGATGTCGATTTAGATATTACGGATGACGAATTGCTAAACAATATCTCATGCGACTATGAGATTGTATTAGTGAAATAGTTTGAAATGTTTAGACAGACGTACCCACGATATTGAGACTTCTGAAGACAAAGTATGGTTGCCGAGTGAAACAATCTGACTAGGATTTCTTCACTTTTCACTTCCTTCCTATGTATACATCTTTGAAATGCGAATAAAAGTAGAACCTTTTATTTTTCCAGTGACTCAGTGTAGCCGATGTTGGAGGTATGGCCACTCTAAGAAAATGTGCCCCTCCAAGAAAATTGACTGCCCTAACTGTGTGAAACTACTTCCTTTTCGTGTGTTAATAAAATCTGTCCAATATATGTTAAGGAGAAGAGACTCCGAGAACTAATGGCCGAGTTCAACTGCTCGTATCGTAAGGCACTAACCTTGTATGTTCCCCTGATGTCCCCAGTCCCTGAACCTCCGGTACTTTCCACTACAAGGCTACATGTATCATCTGAAGAAGCCCATACAGAACCAGCGCCTATTGACAACGCTCTGCTGAAGTTTCCAACGCTGGGCCCATCTTATAAAGAAGTTGTAGAGAAGGGCTGCCCTAATAATAGCGCGGACAAATTGAAGTCGGCAAGTCGAATAAACACCCGATCAAATAAAAAGAAAACCATCGTCCGCCAACTCCTACGTGAATTTGGGATCAGGAGATAACAAGTTTCTCGGAGGATGTTGAAGAATCACCTGTGCCTTCTCAACCCTACTGCATATCTTCATAAGAACAGTTTTATAGCCTCAAACCAATTTGGTTTCATTAAAGGAAGGTGGACCGTAATCCCAAAAATCGCCTTTAGTAGTGCGGGTTAGAAATGAAACTCATATAACCAAGCGAGGACAAATTTTATTGAGTTAGCCGGGGCTTATATAGTGGCCGCGGAGAATCTTAATAGCGCGGTTCAGCACTTAACAACGCCATCTATCGAGCTTAGGGTTAAACATTTTAACACACGTTGTTCCGATTGAACAGTAGGTCTACAGAGGACGCGACGATACTGTTAATGGAGACGGTCGCAAAAAAACTGGACAAAGCATCAAAAGTCCTAGGTGTATTACTAGACTTGTTTAAGGCATTCGACACTGTCTCTGTACCATTATAATTGCATAAACTGGAATGAATTGGTGTGCGGGGCATTGTGTTGGACATATTTCGTTCATACCTTACTAACCGTACCCAGTGCGATAAGGTAGGTAACTACACCAGTGACCACAAATCTCTTACAATCGGCTTGCCGCAGGGTTCTGTTTTGTCTCCAACACTTTTCTTGGTGAATGTCAATAGCTTATGTACAAAATCTTTACCTAACTGTAAAGTTATTTTATACGCTGACGATACGGCTCTGATAGTGCATGGTAGTACGTGGGAGGAGACCCAAAGTCATACAGAGCACGCACTTAGAGAGGTAATGACCTGGCTTAAAAATAACCTTACAATAAATTTAAATAAAACCAGTTATATTACGTTCTCTCACCGAGCAAATGCCCAACCACCACCCCACTTTAACATTAAAGCACATACATGTCTCCAAGAACATAGCTGCACCTGCCCGATGTTGGTACGAACAGACACAGTAAAATATCTCGGTCTTATTATAGATAAAAATTTAACCTGGTCACCACATATTAATAAGCTAACAACTCAAATAAGAAAGCTTATTCCAATATTTAGGAAACTTAGGCGGTCAGCTGATTTAGATACCCTATTTCGTATATATTATGCCCTAGTCCAGAGTATACTCCAGTATTGTATTATTACGTGGGGTGGAGCAGGGACTACAACATTACTGCCCCTAGAACGGGCCCAAAGAGGTATTCTGAAAGTCATACTTGGTAAACCTAGACGCTACAGTACGAAGCTCCTCTATAGCGAGTGCCCTGTACTCTCAGTAAGACAACTCTTTGTTAAGGGTTTGATAATGCGAAACCACAAATGCACTACTTTTATACCGCTTGTTAAACGCAACAAAACCAAAATTTACTCGGTGGCCCCTCACTAAACCGCGCTCGCTCGGCGACAATACTATGTTCTTGGAAATTTCTTATACAGTGCTGCAAATGCTGTGAATAACATCTACCCATTATCAATGCACAAACTCAAAACAGTTATAGTACGTTGGCTGAAAGGTCTTGACTATAAAACAACGGAAGAATTAGTAGATAACCAAAAAATTAAGTACCTCCTACAGGACGCAAACATGGCACTTACACACACACATTCACTATCTCTCACACACGCACACGCACACGCACACGCACACGCACACGCACACGCACACGCACACGCACACGCACACGCACACGCACTCGCACACGCACACGCACACGCACACGCACACGCACACGCACACGCACACACACACACACCCACTCCCACAACACTCGACTGTGGTAAATTGAAGCTCAGCACCATACAGCTGTTTATTACTATTTATTATTATGCCTATAATTAATTTCCAAATAATAAATTGATCTATTGAATACTTAACTGATTTTAACTCTTAATTAAATCCTATACTTTTAAATTATTTTTATTTCTGTTATAATGTAATATTGTTAATCTATTTGATCATCAAGAACTTTCTAATATGTAATCCTTTTACAATATGAAACCATTTGTATTAGGGTGGAAGACGCTGACGTCTGTAACACAATTAATATTAGTACGGTCGTCAACGGCAACCTCTTTTTTTTTTCATTTTTTTTTTTACGTAGGGGATTGCATGACCCACACCCCTCCGCGGGGGCGGGCGGAGGGGTTATGTCGGACTCGCCGGGGTAAAAGAAGATGGTAAAGATGATAACGTACCTCCCGGAATACCGACTAAACCTACCACGGTGTTCCTCGACAAAACCACTATCGACGGGGCCGCGCGAAACACTTGCGCATGCGGTCGCGACCCCGCCGAGGTTTCGGCCCGCCGTATGAAACGGCAGGCCACTACACGAAAGACCTACCCTATTGGCACTTCTAACACTCCCTACTGTCCCCCCTAGAGGGGAGACGGACTCGACATAGAGGCGCGCGTGGGAACACGCACGCCGCCTCTCGGACCTGGTGCTGAACGGATGGCGGGCAGGCCCACAAAGCCCGCCACCCCCAGGTCAAACCTCAGAGTGGCTGGAGGTCGTCTCGCGCCCTCCGGCGCCCGGCTCTGCGGTTGGGGAGAGGGTTGAAACGCTCCCTCTCCCGCTCCGCCGCCTCCTTAATGGAAATGACTTCCTCACAAAAGGAGGCGACGGCGTTCCACGGCCTCTCGCTCCGGACCATAGACTGAACTACGGCCGGGAGCGAGAGGGCAACCAATCCGATTGCCGCGATCAACTCACGGCGCTGCGATGCCCAGGCGGGACAAACCGCCAAAGTGTGCAGCGCCGTGTCCTCAACTATGTCGTGGCAGTCGCCGCAGTGGTGACAACCTGGCGTCTCTTGCCGGCGTATACGACACAGGAACTGGCCAAAACACCCGTGGCCAGTCATTACCTGTGTCAGCCGGAAAGTGAGGGCGCCATGCCGCCTCTCCAGCCACTCCTCAAACACGGGACTTACCGCCACGATCGTGGCGTGCCCGGCACTGGGGTGCACAAGTCGCTCCTTCCAATTGGCCATCAGGACCTGGCGGAGCTCGGTCCTCGCTGCCGCGAGAGCGGGAAGAGCCGTTCCTTCGCTCCGAGCTAGCGCCTCCCGGCGCCAACGATAAAGTGACGCCAGGAGCGCCGCTTCCAGGTCCCATGACATCGATCCGGCGAGGAAGCTCGCAGCCACGAACGAGATCGTGCGGTAACCTTGTATCATGGCGCGCTGTGGCGCACGAAGCGCCGAAATGTTACGGGCCGTCAGGTTGTCCGCCCAAACAACGGCAACCTCTTATTATAAGTTCAACTAATGTCTGGTTTTAATTATAATACAATAAGAGAACATTTGTATCACAAATTGAAAATAAAAATATATTATTATTATTATTATATTAACGAAGAGTAAGATTTGCGTCCTTAGAAATATTGGCAATATTAGGTGCTCTATTAATAATGACAAAATTCGACCAAAATTTCTAAGCTTGCTACTTTGTTTTCTTTTTTTCTTTCTTACATATAAATAAGGTATAGGAAAATAGTTACAAAGAATTGTACGACATCAGACGAACAATGCCGAAATACTACAAACGCGATTCAACTGCGTGTGTCAAATGCATGGTTGTGTGCGTGTAGTGTTTTTTCATTAATTTTATGTATTTCTAATGTATATTTTATAAAAATTCGCTGTTCGCACTCCATATAAACTTTAACTGTGTCAAATTTCATACTCCTCCGTCCACACAATTTTCGTAAAAAGGGGTACAAAGTTTTTGCTTCACGTATTAATATATAGGTACTTGTATCCCTGTAGTTAATCAGGTTAAGTACTTGGGTGTTTGGCTGGATAGCTCTCTTACGTGGGGAAAGCATAATAATGAATTGATTGAAAAAGTAAACAAATTCATGAATTTACTAAAAATATCATCTGGTTCTGGATAAGTCTTCATCAAAAACACTTAAGAAGATTGTATATTTCTTTAATACATAGCAGAATCGATTACGCTTGCTTTTTATATGGTAGCAGTTGTAAAACGCGTTTAATTAAACTAGATAGAATACAAAATCGGACAAGATTATGGTATTATTAGAAGAACTGTCTAGGAATAGGCTGGCTAGATGTTGGGCTAATAAGAGACTTCCCTTGCTAGTTTCCTTATTTGATTATATTAATTTCTTTAAAATATATGCTCCAAGTCAAATTGATATGTTTTCCCTGGATACTTGGGTTAGTAATGTTAATATTTCCCCAATGATTAGAGATTGCATTCCTACAATATCTCAAGCTAAACGTATCAAAGCTCAAAGAATTAGAAAAATCTGCACTACATTTATAGAAAATGAATATCCTGATTATTATAAAAAGTATACCGACGGCTCCAAAAATCAAAACACAGGAGACCGCAGCCTTTTTGGAACCGCAGCTTGGGAGTTCTGTTAAACTAAGCATTGATACTAATATTTCTATAATGCATGTTAAGCTGATTGCCTTAGCTGAAGCCTTGTCTTATGCTGAATCAGTCAAATTTGATAAAATTGTCGTCATGACAGATTCAAAGAGCTCCTTGCAACATCTGGCTCGGTACACCTCGCCTGGGCGAGGCTGCCCGATAGCTTATGTGATTTATAAGTCAATGATGAGATTACGAAATTCCAAGGCTATTTTTATCCAATGGATTCCTCGCATATTAATTTACAGGCAAAAGATACAGGATTTGTTGGCTAAACAGGCTCTGGTTGATGAAATTCCATTTAACGTGATTCCTTTTTACTCAGACTACATTAGTCAAGTGAAAAAGATCTGTTGGACAAATTGGCAGGCGTACTTTGATGAAAGATCTAGAGAGGAAGGCATCTGGTACCGTACGATTCAATCTAATATATATAAATTTCCATGGATTGATGAAGCAAATCTAAATAAAAAGTCTTTAACTATTGCCCTAAGACTTCGTTCTGGCCACATCCCATCTAATAAATTTAGTTTCATGATGAAAAAGCTACCTTATCCCAATTGTTGTTCTTGTGGTGTGATTGATGATGTGCAGCACATCTTGATAGAATGTAGACAGAACAAGGATCTAGGGATTACTCTTTTTGGTAACAGTAAAACCTTTGATATCGGATTTTGTAATAGCATATTAGGTAGCCCGGTCTCCAGTGAGGCCAAGCAAATGTATAAATTATTAATTAATGTTTTGTTGATTATTATTATAATCAACAAAACATTAATTAATGCCTTATTAGGCGGTTGATTATAATAAGGTTGTTCTAATAAGGCGGTGTGGTCGCTAAGCGACAAAGCCTTTAAAAATTGAACTTCTTCGTATACAAACCTAACCTTTTGCAATAATCTTTAATAAAAAAGCAGCTGGTATAAAGCGTACCATTGCCCACCCCAGTAAAATAAAAATAAAACGTTTATGGCAGATTGGTAAGCAAGGTTTGCAACTTTGCATTATTCACCATAATATTTCTATTATTAAAGCTATAAATCTGATAGTTTTAGGGATTGTGAAGATAGTTTTGCTCTTAATCCCGTCTTTATAAAATGCTGATAAACTGGGGGTAACAGAATTTATGATTTAAAGGCTATATCATTATAGTGGCTGTGGCTAAGTACGTATTCCGATTTGGTGAAAATTTTCAAAAAAAATGATTATTTTATGTAAAAAAAGCAGGCAATTTGAGTCGGTTTGACGGTAAGACCGATAATAATATATACTACCTACTATACAAGTCTATGACGGTAAGCAAAGACCATAGACAATACACTATATACTGGCAAAGACTACAGTAAGTCAATAAGAAGTCATAGTAATTTTATGTTATTATTCTCCAATAATATTGCCTACGACTTAATACTATGAAAACAAAATATCCGCTTGAATCATTGCTATTTCAATACATGGAATTAATAATAGTAAGTAAGTTACAGTACTTAATAATTCCATGGGGCTCCTTTGAGATTTTATAGTTTTTGGTTAGCTCTTGTCAGTTGTCAACTTGCCACTTCAGTCTTGCGTAGTATTTATATTCTCTTTGACTTTGACTGTTCAGTTAATAATTATTAGTGTATCATGTCTTTTCATTCATTCAGTCGGTAAAACGCGAAGAAGCCGGTATAACATTTTTATAAAACATATACGTATTTTTCGAAAACCTATTTTTGGGAATATACTGTTTACCATACGTACCAAGTCTACGTAAAAGGATATATAATATTATATCTGACACTATAATTGGCAATAACAAATCTCTGGAGACTGAATTCAACACCACGTGTGCATTTTTATGTTCTTCACGCATTCCTTGAGCTAATAAAGTTCATGATACTTGTGCGTTGACGCTATACGTAAGAACCTATATATACTCATCTTCACCGGTAATTTACACCCGGTCGCTGCCCCACGGCCACGTGTTTCAAATATGAATTCCAAGGCTGAAGGAGATCTCCGCGATGGACTCTCCGCAGAAGAGATTTTTCAGAACAGAGAAGGGCTTACATATAATGACTTTCTGATACTACCTGGATACATAGATTTTACCGCTGATGAAGTGGATTTAACGTCGCCCCTTACAAAGAAAATTAACCTGAAATCGCCATTAGTATCAGCTCCGATGGACACCGTAACCGAAGCGGATATGGCTATTGCTATGGCGTTATGTGGCGGTATCGGCATCATTCACCACAACTGCACGCCGGAGTACCAGGCAAACGAAGTACACAAAGTGAAAAAGTACAAACATGGATTCATCAGAGATCCTATGTGTATGGGTCCCGAAAATACCGTCGCCGACGTTATTGAAGCAAAAAGAATAAATGGCTTCACTGGTTATCCTATAACTGAAAATGGTAAGCTGGGTGGACGCCTTATTGGTATTGTGACCTCCAGAGATATAGATTTTCGGGAAGGTGATCCTCAGCTGAGCTTGAAGGAGGTTATGACACCCATTGATGACATGATAACTGCCCAATCTGGTGTTACTTTACAAGATGCCAATTACATTCTAGAGAAGAGCAAGAAGGGTAAATTGCCCATTATTAATGGAGCTGGTGAACTAGTAGCTCTTATTGCCAGAACTGACTTGAAAAAGGCTCGTAGCTATCCTAATGCATCCAAGGACTCTAATAAACAGCTATTGGTTGGAGCTGCAGTAGGTACACGTGAAACAGACAAGGAGCGTCTCAAGTTACTTGTTAGCAATGGAGTAGATGTGATTGTACTTGATTCATCGCAGGGCAACTCAGTGTATCAAATTGAAATGATAAAATACATCAAAAAGACCTACCCTGATATCCAAGTAATTGGTGGTAATGTAGTGACAAGGATGCAAGCTAAAAGTCTTATTGATGCTGGTGCCGATGCTCTAAGGGTGGGAATGGGTAGTGGCTCTATATGTATAACTCAAGAAGTCATGGCCTGCGGCTGTCCTCAGGCTACAGCTGTGTACCAAGTTTCATGCTATGCTCGTCACTTCAATGTGCCAGTTATTGCTGATGGTGGCATACAATGTGTGGGTCATATTGTAAAGTCACTTGCACTAGGAGCTTCAACGGTTATGATGGGATCTTTACTTGCTGGAACTTCAGAAGCCCCTGGTGAGTACTTCTTCTCAGATGGTGTGAGGCTGAAGAAATACAGAGGAATGGGTAGCCTAGAGGCTATGGAAAACAAGGATGGCAAAGGAGCTGCTATGAGCAGATATTTCCACAAGGAAACTGACAAACACAGAGTTGCACAGGGCGTTAGTGGGAGCATTGTGGACAAGGGGTCAGTGCTACGATTCCTTCCATACTTACAGGCAGGCATGCAACATAGTTGTCAGGATATTGGAGCTCGGTCAGTGGGCATACTGCGTGATATGAGCCACTCTGGAGATCTGAGATTCATGAAGAGGACTTATTCTGCACAGTTAGAAGGCAATGTACACAGTTTGTTTTCTTATGAGAAAAGGTTATTTTAAATTAAGTTGTTAATGTCGACTGACTTTGAATCTAACCCACATATATGTATGTATATCTGAATGTAAGAAAAGAATATTGTAAGAGAATGTAATTAGAGTTAACAATAATGTAAGTGACATGTTATCCATTATAACAGAGTATTCCATATAAATATTTTATCATGTTTTCTTGGTGTTTTTTAAGATGTTAAGCAATTTAGTGTTGCTTTGTGATAAGATTTAAGTAAATAAAAATGTGTGAAATAAATCTGTAATTCATTCATTTTGTAACAAATATAAATTTTGCCCCAACATTTTGACAGTGTCATATTAAATATAAAATCTGAAATACTTACTTTAGTCTTGTCATTATGATGATATGTTTTCCTTGTCAACGAATCTCGTTACTTTCGATGTATGTTAATAATCGCTCAGGTAAAGGGGATAGACAATAATATTCAACATTAAATATGCAAAGAAATGTGGTATGTAAGTATTGAATGTTACAAGATCTTAGTATGTAAATTGATCATAAAACACCACAAACCATAATAATATTAATGTAACCTTCTTTACATAAAGTTACAACAGCTATAGAATTAAAAGTATGGCAATTATCCACACATATTTGTTTTATTACAGTGATTCCCTTGATCATGTTAGTAACTACAAAATTACTCAAACCAACTCAAGTTATTTTTATATATTCATTGATACTCCAATTTTTGTTACCTTATACTTATTTAGGCAGGTTATTTTCATTGATATGATGGTATAGTCTGTAAGATGGTGAAGGAAACATCATATTCTAGTAATCACAATTTATTGGAATTATAAATGCACAAGCTGCGCGGCATGATTATTTTAATTTGACAATAAATATCATAAAAGTGCTAAATAACTTAATAAAAATTATATGTGCTACAATCTATGATTTAGACTGGTGCGTCTAAAAATGTTACACAACATTTCAAAACTGCATCCTAATTTATTAATACATTGTGAGTAATCGTAATATGTTTTCATTGTTTAGTATAATAATAAAACTGCTTTGGTTTAATACAAAATATAGTACAGAATTGATCGACAGTCCTGCCAAACTAATAAATTGTTCTGGAGAGAGCATAGCAACCATATGATAATACAAATACTACTTAAATACTTAATAATGATATCAAGTCTGTATTACACTGGTTATTGACAAGACGTTTGCTTTCTATTGGCTCTACATTATTAATACTTATAGTTTATAATAATTGAAAGCCTCACATGCTACAAGTTGATCTTGCTGAATAGATCAAGACAACCCAGCTAATAAGTCTACCCTGACTGACCATAGATAGACGTAGGTGACCTGCCAAGTTCACTGTTGTGAACTTAGAACAGTGAAATCAGATGTTTATGAACAGCTTCAAGTTCGCTACCGATTATTAATTGTCGTATTAGTAAGTCGATAAACTTAGCAAGTCTCAAATTTCGATAAATGCACCCTTCGAGTCTTAAGTAGATGCTTCCCACAATCGTATCTTAGATTCTCCAACACTAACGCACCAGTCGGAATGCACGAAGTCAAGCGACCAAAGCGTATAAATCTTACTGAGATTACATCTTAGCGGAATTCAGCACGTTTAAGCGTGTTAAAATATTTAAATCATCAAAATATTTAATCGACTTAATGTAGAGCAAAATACTTGTAGACCGAGAAAAATACGTGGATTTTGATACAAAGCTTTATAGAGTGCGATGTAGCAATATTTGATAATGTTGGTAGAGGCGAACGTCTACAGTATAAAAGTCATCCACATTTCCTGAGGCCCTGGAAGCACAAGTACTCGCTCAAACGTGCTGAGGGGAGTGAGCGCGAGGGTTGCGCGGCGACTACTCTTTGGGCGCGTCGCCTTCGGCCTCGTCCTCGTGCTCGCGCTGAAACTCGGGCCCGTGCGTCACATCGTCCTCGAACACGATCTCCTCTGGGTCGGGCGCGCGCGGCAGGAACTCCTCGCCCGGACAGATCTTCTTGAAGATTTGTTCTGCCTGGTTCAAACATATGCACACGGTTAATGTATATTTCAACTTACATACGAGGCCGTATATATCTAAAGCTGAGGAAGCGCCGTTGTACTTAATCCACATTTCGCCATGTTAAGACCTACGACGCAGGCTAAAGCCGATTTTAGCCGAAAGCTCGTCAGTCATTAACTTTTTACCCACGCTAGGACGCCGGCATCCGAGATTAACCAGACTGTTTAAAACGTAAATTTTGTTATTACTTTTGTGTGTTAACTTTTGTATTTTCCTATTTTTTATATCCGGATTGGTTGATATTTAACAGAGGAGTCTATCCAATTAAATTAATGAAGAGATGACATTTTGTATTATAATCTCGAGTGATTAACTGCAACTCGTGTAGGTATTTGTCAGTAATTACTTATAGTAACTTTGTACGTTGTTTATAAACACTACACAATATTCTAATCTAGATTTTGTCCGCGGCTTCGTTCGCATAAATGTAGTTAAAATCAGGTTAGAAACATTTTTTTCCTGGGTGAAAGGTACAGTCAGCGACATAAGTCGATAAACATTTCCGTGAGTTCGAAGTGCTGTATAAGACATAATAATAGTAATTCTTCATCTTTTACTGCAGTAATAGACGAAAGCAAGATACTTTAATCACATTTCATTGCAATAGAACAATAATCATAAAAAAATATTTTACAAATTAGTTGAATGTTGAGATACTTATGTCACTGACTGTACCTTTCTGTTACCCTGACAACATTTGTATGAGAAATTTTATAATGGTCGGTCGAGTAGTTATGGCGTGAAAGCGTAATAGACAAAAACTCACACTCGCATTTATACCTAGTATTAAAGTTAGGATTAAAGATTGGCCAGAGACATGCTGTAATTATGCTGTTTATCTTTCTGTGTATTTATTTTATTAGAAACAATGTACTTACGAGAGACCAAAAAGTAATAAGATATAAAAAAAACTGTGTCAATGTTTCTAAAACTTTACGAGTGATGTGCTTGCGTACCTATAATCATCAACCATCATAGCAACAAAATATAAATTATTGTCTCTTAATAAGTAGGTATAAAATACAATTAATCTTTTTAACGTTATCTATGTCGACCAATAAGTATGTAAGTATATTGATGTCACTAAATATATAATAATCATACTAATTACATATTAAGTTATGAATGTTATTGTTTATATCGACGGCGGCGGTTGAAAGGTTATTAGAAACGTAAAAATCAACGTTATATTGCGCAAGTATAGGTACCTACTTGAGCATTCGTACAATAGTGATTCTTCTAGATAAACAATCTGTTATCTATTTACAATTATTTGAGGAAGATTTTGGTAGGCATATGGTAATGCCTACCAAAACCTTATTTAAATAGTTGATTTGGTTTTTAGAATATTACAATCTTTTATTTAACTATCTACTAACCGGTGTGAAAACTGCACACCGATTTAATTTTAGTTTCTTTTCAAAATATTTCTATAAACGATAGAAATTAATTTTATTCCTTCATAATATGAAATATGAGAATGAATATCTATACTATAACAAAAAATCTCGTATATTGGACGGAGGATTTAGTGGCATGCCTTGAAACAATATTTCAAGGCGTACTGCGTTCGTGCAATCATCCCTGAACTTATTAGCCACCACAATTCGCCAGCCACGCTTGCTTTCGCATGATATGGCGAGCCTATTGTCAGAGAAGAGTTATTGTCTATTTGACACATTGACAGATTCCGTACTACTACTTAGACTTAAAACGAAACCGCAATATTGGTTCGTCTGACCCCACATCAGAATCCGGGATCTGAAACGAATATAAACTTAAACTCACGGCATATGATGGACGCGGTGGGCTTAGTTATTTAAGAAACCGATTAGCCATCAAAAAACACGCTTAGGTAACATATAAAAATATTTTATACGCAAGTGTAAGTGTACCGAAGAACTGAGATATATTTTAAAACTAATTTGGTTCGTCCACTTAACTTCTCAACCAACGCTAGGACGTCGGCATCCCAGCTTAACCAGACTATTGAAAACGTAAATTTTGTTATGATCGTCTTCTTTTGTTTGAATAGCTTTTTGTATTTTCGTATTTTTGATAACTGGATTGATTGAGAGTTTAAAGGAGTTTGAACTCAAAACAATGATTATTAACCTTTTGTCTGCCTATCTGTCTGTTTCCGACATCATGAGTCACATTTAATCTAACCCCATTCAGCGGAACAGGATATGTATTAGTTAGAGTAATTCCACGCGAATGACGTCAAGAATTAATTCTGGGCAAAGACCTAGTTAGAAGTAAAATTTCGGCTTTAATTACTGCTTAAAGTTTATCATTTGAGACTACATGTTTATAAATAACTTACTTATTGGGTAAGGATGCCAACTGATATAAGACGCACACGCCTTCCTAACCATTGTTGCCATTAGGCGACTTTTTATCATGTATTGTGTATCACAGGGTTATCACGACATCACGACTAAGTAACGTGACCGGAATTAATTTTATCACAATGGGTTGTAGCAGGTCAAATTCCTTGTGGATATGTACTTAAGCCAAATTCCATAACAGAATCTTTGCAAGCAAACAATTATCAATTTCATCAAAATATATATTATATATTTATAATATATTATATAATATATATTTTTTTCAGTAGGTAGTTTCGCGTATTAATGTTTTTCCTATGGTCCAATTATGACAATATTATTTATAAGAATACAATGCTGCATCACTAGTCCAAGTTATCAGGTATTTTTTTTATATTAGTTTGTTTGTTACGCTTTCATGCCTAACTATTCGATCGATCATCATTAAATTTCTCATACACGTTGTCATGCATGGGTATAGAACCTTTCAACCAGAAAAAGTGCTGTTGCCGAGGGATATCTAATGCTACATACTTTTTGAAAGACCATGTTAAGAGTACTTAATCCTTTGCGTTTAGTTGTAAAATATGATGTTACCAATAAATAATATTTTGGTAATGGTCATACATAATACATATGGCAAGATAGGTTAAAAGGATAAAAATATTTTAAAATCAATCTTCATTGAATTACATAATTATTAATAGTAGTTACTAATATCAGTCTAATGTAACTTGATAAGATAACATTAATTCAGTAAGAAGTTCGCTTACAACAATGAAGATACAATTATGTAATCAATCAAAAAACATAGTTTAATTATTTCCGATGAATTATAGGTACCTATCTTGCTTTATCTAATGTTACAATTAGTCCGTAAGTTACGATGATAAATCCTATTGAGTGTATTCTTCAAACTTCTCATGTGATCAATGTAAGATGATCAATCCTTTGTTTCATTCAGACCCAGTTATTCTTAAATGTCAATACCTAGTTTCAAATGGTCACTAGTGTCATTACATTCAGTAAACAACACTGAAAGGTACCGAGTAAAAAAATTACACACACAGATTGAATTGTACAATTGCTTTTAAATTTTAGCCCATTAGACCGGTGAGTTCTTTATATACCTACATATTTAAACATATATGCATCTAAAACTCACTCGAAATTTGGAACTTAGACTATTTCAACTCTAATTGTGTGACTAAAAATTATAGGTAATATAACTAGACTATGTCCGCAACTTCGTTCGCGTAAATTTAGGTTGGTTAGTAACAGTACTTTTTAGAGTTTGAAAAAACTCTTATACAACAGCTTTATCCGTCCGTCCGTCCGTCTGTCTGTTATACAACTTTCAACTCAAGAACCGTAAGAGCTAGAGACTTGCGGTCAACGCCATTCGACTCAGCATAGTCGATATACCCCGAGAAATGACCATGACCTTTGACCTCTGTCCTCAAGATCACGAGATACAAGTTTTCCGAACTCTAAGGTTTACGGCAATTCATTGCCGATTCTCACTTGTTTCTAAATGAAAGTTACCCTATGTCCCTTTCTGTTTTCCTGACAATGTGTATGCGAAATTTTATGATGATCGGTCGAGTAATTAAGTCGTGAAAGCGTAACATACAAACTCGCATTCGCATTTATAATATTAGTCAGGATGTTAAGTAATTGTAACAAAGTCTCTGTTTTATTCAGAGTCCGATATACATGCTTAAACTAAGTATCAATTGTTGAAATGTCAGACATAATTGAAAACCTATTGTGTCTGACCATCGGTGTAGCGTTGCGACATTTGCGACTCAATAGCTTTAAGAAGCCGGCGCTGGTTAGGGGAGATGATAATTATGTGTATACATATTATCATCTCCCATACTTAATTAAGACTGCGCCGAGCATAAGACAGATAATGACAGAGCTCATGCGGCGCATATTCAAATAGGCGCGCAGCCGCCATAGAGAAATTGTATGGAAGATTTGAAGTGCTCTTTTGATAAATATGTATCTTTATTGTCAACCAATAACTTAAATATTTGGGACGGACAAATTGTAATATAACTATTTATGTTTCGTTTAAGCTGTAAAATAGGATAGATTTCTACTGTTATAATCTAAAAATAACGTAACACGAGCTTACGTTTTTGCATTTTTCGTGCAAATTTACGTAATTTTGTAGGTGAAAATATTAATTATTTTAAGTTTTTTAGACGAAGTAATTGTAAACACATTCATTGTTATAGTAATTGTATATTTTATATTTGTATTAAACAAAAAGTGTTGATATTATTCGCTTAACTGTGACCGCCTGTTTTAGCACATTTCGCTCGGCGCAGTCTTAACTAACTACTAAACAGTCCAGCAACGATGAAGGAAGTACTGCGCAAAACCGGTACCCTATTATCTTCCTGGACGGAGCTGAGGTGGTATGAGTAACCAAACAAATTTTTCGCGTCGATCACTTACGCACAATGGCCCAATTGTGGGACTAAGTGCGGACAACACACGTCCAACTAACTAACCTAGTATGTACTCAGTTCTCGAAACTCAACTAGCAAATACATATACAGGTTAGTAGATGACATAGACAATGATGTATGAACCAACCCACACATAAATAATGCCAAAAACTATATTATGAATAAAGAGGAAAGATTTGATTTTTTGTTTGTTTGTAAGGGTTTGACTCAAAAACTAATTAACCGATTTTTAAATTCTTTCACCACTAGAAAGCTGTAATATCACCGAGTAACATATGCCATGTGATATTTTTTTAAAAGTACTTTTACTAACGTAACCAAATCTACTGTTACGCGAGAAGCCGCTAACAAAACCTAGTGTATTAATAAAAATTCAAATCACATTTATTAACATTATCAGAAATACGGAAATAACTAACGAATGTGTTAAGGCTTGACTCATCAACACGTATATTCTAGTAAAACTGGATTTGGAACATAGTCACATACTTAATTGATTCGGATTGTTAATTTACTGTTATTTGATATATTAATAAGTCAAGAAAAATGTAGATCCCTTTTGAAGCATATTGTGCGCATGGAGGAGTGTGCGTTTTGGAGGAGTTTATATAGAGGATAGTGTGGGTACATACAGAAAGATGAAATTCATAAAAATATAAGAGAGATGTAATCTATACTAATATTATAAAGCTGAAGAGTTTGTTTGTTAGTTTGAACGTGCTAATATCAGGAACTACTGGTTTGAATTGAAAAATTATTTCAGTGTTGGATAGGCCATTTATCGAGGCAGGCTATAGGCTATATAAAATCACGCTACGATCAATAGGAGCGGAGCAGCAATGAAAAATGTAGCAAAAACGGGGGAAATTCTCTTATATGAAGCAGACGAAATTGCGCGGGACAGGTAGGATAAGATAATGATGATGATGAAATTGTCGGCTGATGGTCGAATTTCAACCATTAGGCGACGAATAGTTTACTGTTATGTATTAAGTAATTTAAAATCGAATGTTAATATAATAAATATATGAGTAGATCTATAGTAACATGGTTTATTTTTGTATATTGTCCTTTTAGACCGGAATTATTTGAATGAATAAATTAGGTAATCTAGCAAGTTTTCTAATTATCTATACTAATTGAAATTAAACTGCTATATACGGATTTTATCGCGTTGTTTATTTGACACTATATTACAAAATTTTAAAAATTGTTACACTACTACTACTATTAAACTTTACTAATTTTTAAGCTAATTAAATTATTATTAAAACTATTTAGATTTATTTTATTTTTTTGTAAGTGTCAAATAAACAACGCGATAAAATCCGTATATAGCAGTTTAATTTCAATGAATAATATTCGCGTAAATAGAAGACAATATTATGTATATCTATACTAATATTATAAAGCTAGAGTTTGTTTGTTTGAAGTTTGAACGCGCTAATCTCAGGAACTACTAGTCCGAATTGAAAAATTATTTTACTGTTGGATAGCTAATTTATCGAGGAAGGCTATAGGCTATATAACATCACGCTACGACCTACGGGGGCGGCGAAGTAATCAGAAACGCGAATGAAACTGCGGGTACATCTAGTGTTACATAAAAATAATAAAATTTGACAACAGCGTTATCAAGTGGACCTATTTTGATTGCACAGATGGCGTAACAGTCACTTGGCTACTGCCACTATGCTAAGTGTCGTGGGTTCGATCTGCAGACGGGACGAAAATGTATTTGGTCCATAAATGTTGTGTTTTTTAAGTCCGTTGTTTTTATGTTTGTAAAATTCCCCGCGACACAGAAACTAATCATAATAATTGTCTATTGTTTAACATTTTAATAAAAGATTACATGACTTTGCCCATGGAAGTATCATCCACTACAGGAATCCGGCTTAAGAGTAGTAACTGTTTTACTCACATATCTACCCCTTAGATTCCTTTTATTTAATCTCTCATTCCTTTTCCCTATGCTAGGCAACGCGCGATCCTCGAGACTCCTGTTATCCTGGTATTCCAAACGATCCCAGGCTACGGTAACCGCTTTCTATTAGGGAGGCTGTTTGATTGATTGCCAGTTATGTATGGATGCTTAGGGAGATTTTACTGCTTACAAACTGAGGATTATAAAGTCGCTCTTGCACGCAGAGAGGACACAGCAGTGGAAAAGATTATGAACAATATCATAGCGTTTCATTGGCCACGTGACACAATATTACTCCTACGGACCATTACGAGAACCCGAGATGTGCAGAACACTGTTTGAGTTTACTATTACGAAATTCTCAATAACATGATGGAATCCGGCAATGTACAGAAATATTCAAAAATAGATTTGTTCCCCCCTTTTTAAAATGTGGGTATGTTGCTTAAGCCCTTGGAACTATACAGGCGATTTGCTATGTTCAGTTAACATATTCGGACTTAATATACAGCGTATAACAGCTCAAGATGACGGGGACAGAAATATAAGCACACATTACTTTACCAACCTGTGTAGTATTGCCGTCATAAGGTAAAAAGACGTACCTGCCAAAAATGCCTGGCAGATGCGTCTTTCTTTTACTGATTCCAAGTAGGTCATAACTAATAAATTGACATCTAAAAAAAAAATTTAAATGTATTTTTTTCTTATGACGGCAGAGTATAGTATAGTAACAAGAATAAACTGGGTGTAAGGGACGGCGTACCAAAATCTGCAAGGCGTCTTTCTATAGGTACTTACCTCGACGCAAACTTCTATTTTTATTATTAATCATAAAAACGCCAGATTATGATTTATATTGATTAATATTATTATGCGGTACGTAATGGATTGCTACCAATACAACGCACGAGCGGGAAATGCCGCCGCGCGCCGCGCGCGAGAAACAGCTGATCTGTTTAAATTACGAGGATTTTACTAAAATACAGCAATGTAATTAGTATTGCTGTATTTTAGTAAAATGTGGTATTCTTTGCTTTTATTTAAGAAAATGGATGGTTTATGCGTTATGTTATGATTCACAGTCAGAAAAATGAAAAGTAGAAAGATGGTGATTTTTTTTCTGAAGTAAATTTAACGATTTTAACTTAGAATAATGGTCTGAATATACTATTTCAATTTTCGCTACGCCATCCCTTACACCCAGTACAATATAGTGTAGGTACCTGTTCCACGGCCCTATCGAAGTCCAGTCCGGCGTCGGGCCCGGAGCACACGTGCACGCTGTCGGCCGCGCTGGCCACGGGCGCGCTCGTGTCCGTCACGTTGTAGAACAGCGACCACAGGCACTGCGACAGAACACACGCGTCACTATCGCATATACACTACATGGGTGTTGTAGGCTCAATGCAAGCATACTGGAGTAAATATTGTCTGTTGCTTCAATGTTTGTAAAAGCTTCAGTCACAGTCATTTTTGTATCACATCACACCGCGATACGGAAATAGTTTATTGTACAATGAGGCAAAAGGCAAGTGGATGTTTTTATCCACATTACCTAGTGAATCTACGTATGCAATAGACATGATGATAAAAAAAAGGTTTTATCTTATCTTATGTGGGGGCCATTCAGTGCAGACCAGCGACACTTCAGCCCAGTGGGATATTTTGAGTCGACACTCTCCCAATAACGACTGCCATAGATGTTCATGGCAGCCGGGACCGACGGCTTAACGTGCTCTCTGAGGCACGGAGCAGGCGATAATTGTCAATCAATACGCACATAATTTCGAAAAGTCATATAATTTCCGAAAATCAGAGGTGCGCGACGTGGGTTCGAACCCGAGACCCTCTGCATTGCAGTCTGTTGGTCTACCTAATGAGCCATCGCTGCTCTCAAAAAAAAAAAGTTTTTAGTCCGTCTTTTAAATTAGCAAAAAATATGATACGTATTTTTCTTTTGTCCACAAACTAATAACAACGAAGATGCAACGCATTTAAATTTCGTGTTACGTCACTTGCCGGAACAAATTTTATAACAGTGACGTGATAGACACACACAAGCCGCCGATCCCGAATTTTAATGCGTTATATCTTAGTAGTTTGTTAAAAATAGGTGTACAATACTTTTTCCTAATCTGAAAGATGGACTATTTAGAATCACTTATGTTTAACCCTGTCATCCTATTGTATAATCTTCAGTTAAGCAGCAGCAGACCAATGACTATGGCTAATCTTACTCATTGCGCTACCGTCAGGAGCCTATAACACAAGCACTTGGCTTAGCTGGGCAGAACATTAGTTAAGTTGCTCCTAATCATTTATCTTGTTACGATTATTTTTCATCTCTTTAAATGACACTTCGTTAATCTCTTATTATTCTTATCTTCTTCTGTGGTTCTCAATAGTTATATAAGTTATCTGAGTATTGAATTTAGATAATTTATAAAGTAAAAAAGGGCAGCCTGTGCCTTTGGGGACATCCATTAATTACGTGAGCTTAAAATAGGAGGGGAGGGGTCCAGTAAAATCTTATCGAATTTCATTTAAACTGGGAGGGGGAGTCATAATTGAAAATTAAACGTCAACTTTTGATAAAACATGAATTATTATAAGTATGTAACAAAAGATAAAAAAATTGCTTTCACTTTTTTTAGAATATCTCATTTTGTATGTTAAACAAATCTCATGGCTATTAAAAACATTTACTACGAGAAAAAGAAAAAGTGAAAAAAACCGTTCTAAATCTCAAATAAAATCTCACGTAAGGGGTACGGGGGTCCCACCAAATCTCACCACAGGGGAGGGAGGAGTCCAAATTAAAAGAAAACAGCTCACGTAATTAATGGATGCCCCCTAAATTATATTTAATAATATGTCGTCACACTCGTCGTTGGCAAAAGCAACAAAACTGCTTTACTCAATTCAATTGTTTTACGCAAGGAATATAGAATTTAGATCATATTGAGTTTTTGTCTGAAATCTTCGTGCGTGCGTGGACAAAACATCTCACCAAAGAACCATCGCAATCGATGGTACTATAACATAGGGTACACACCTTAGGCTTTTCGGTGACTTCAGTCTGGTCACCGCCGGACATATCGAATATCTTCTCTGCAATGGGCATGAGGTCACTCTCCGCATCCTTCACCTTGTTGGTTATGAAGTACACCACAACTGCAAACATTATAAGTTTATATTATACAAAGCTGAAGGAGTGTCATTCTATATTACATTTTTAGTTCTGATTTTAGGGTTACTAGAATTAGGGCTAACTTCAACTAAGCCCAAATTCAAGTAAGAGTGTCTAGATATGCTGCGCACACTAGCGCCGTGTCGGGAAGCTCGAACCCCAAAATGACATTTTTGGTAGAACTGAGCGCCCTTATATTTTATCCTATGCCTGTAACAGTATGAGCTACAACTGCATTCGTTCGTTTTCGTTTACTATTCCATGAATCATTATGGTTAATTTTGGAGGACATCTCCTACATTTAATTTTACAAAGATCATAGTCTGTGTGAATGGAACAGTCGCAAGAGGCAGACCTAAGGGAACGTTTCTTGATCAGATCGGAGACGTTCTGGACAAAAGCCAGGTTAACAGCACCTTAAACCGGAGAGCGTGTATGAGGAATGTGATGAAAGTGAATGAAGCCAGAGAAGTGTGTCAGGATTGTAGCAAATGGAAATCCGTAGTCTCTGGGAAACAAGCGTGAATCTATCATTGGCGTAGCCTAGTGGGGGCGGCTGGGGTTGCCCGCCCCAAGCGGCACTTTTAGGGGTCGCTAAATTTCGCAGTAAATATTAATAGTATCTTGTAATAATTTAAACCATTTCATGACGAACGAGAGGAATGGGCCGATGTACAATGCACAACAATTATGACTGTTCTTGCCGAAAATTTATTTACAATGACTCTATATTACATTCTTTTAAATTGGAATACGATACGTAAGAGGCCAGGAAAATTTTCTTCTGCCCCGGGCGGCTGACACCCACGCTGCGCTACTGGAATCTATGTATGTCTGTATGTTATGTATGTATAGGCTTCCCTCAATATTTTTGCGAAGGTGACGCTGCTGATAGCGTTAAAGAGTTTTAAACATCTTATTAATTACATAATTACTGCTTTCATTTAATTAAGTAGTAATAATACGAATATGTTAATAAGAATTAACAAAATTATTTATTGTTTATTTAATAAATTCTTAAAAAATTTTATGTGTTGTTTCTATTACCGTAATTGTGCTTACTCTTGTACATAAGTACAAATATATGCACACGACCGCATGGTTGTGTGGGTCCCTTACCCTGGTCCTCACTAACTTGACACTTTCTTCTATTGCATCTTTCCTTTAAAGAGTTCTCAGTAACCGAACAATCCGTATTATGTGGGATAAAAACGTGGATGTGCGAAATTTTAACCTTGGGCATATTGGTTTGATTCTATGTAGTATGTGTGTCTAAATACTCTGTCCATATTTACAAATATCTCGAAGCCTTGGGTGCTTTTCAGTAGCCATTGGTGATACAGTCTGTCTATTGTAGTTTACCTACGGAAATTTCAAACTCAACAAATATTTTAATCTGATTTATACAGAAACGAAACTATAGGTAACTCGTTATATCAATTTTGGCAAAAATTTGGTAATGTCTCGGAATATTTATGAATGACTCAAAAATTACTTTAGATGGATTTAGGGTTAGTTCATTCAATTTATATTTCACTAGCTGACCCGCGCAACTTCGCCTGCTTCACATAAGAGAATTGTCCGCGTATTTGCTACATTTTTCATCGATGCTCCGGTCCTATCGGTCGTGGCGTGATGTTATATAACCTTCCTCGATAAATGGGCTATCCAACACTAAAATAACAATTCGGACCAGTTCAACCAAACAAACAAACTCTTCAGCTTTATAATATTAGCATAGATTACCGACTTATCCCGGTTTCGCATGGTTAGTACAAAACCCTAACAAAGTACACCTAAACCTTCCTCATGAAACACTATGTTTATTGGCGAAAATCGCATGAAAATCCGTTTAGTAGTTTTAAGTTTATTGCGAACTGACATTTAGACGCGGCAGGGGACTTTGTTTTATAATATTATATAGTGATCGTGAAGTTAATAGAGTATAAACGTTTTCTAAACTGCCCCAGTGTGCGTCGCCTAGGCCCCGATGACTCACTCTCTAACGTGTCCCGTTAGTTCTCCAAAACTGACGCAATTTTTAGACAACGTACTAAACGTATAAAATTTATTTAGTTTATTTCTATAATCTATTAGTTTATATAAGCGAGTGCGTCATAAAACTAATAAAACACCGTGAAATCAGGCAAGTTATTGACTATGGTGGTCGATTAGGAAAATTTAAAATTACATGTGCGATACATAACTTCATTATGATTGTCATAAAAATAACAATGCAATCGTTTTTTTTACATGTAAGTAATCTCTTACTATGTACACAATAATTTGATAATATGTATTAGCCTTTTTAATAAATAAGTACCTTAGCGATATTTTGAGGAAAACCCGCTACTTTTACCCGCGGTTTCACTCAGGAACAATACTTTTTCTGGACCACTATGTCCTTTACTGTGCCCCTTACAACGAGTACCTATGCGAAATTTCATGATGATCGTTCGAGTAGTTAAGACGTGAAAGCGTAACAAACAAACTCACATTCGCATTTATGAGATAGGATAGCCGACCTATTTGACCCACACATCTTACTTTATTGAAGACACATGCAAATCCGTGACTTTCATACTATGTAATTGGGATAATTGAAAAACTACCAAGAATCGATATCAGCAAACTACCGGAGTCGCTTAATAAACAACCTACTCAAGTAATATTACCTCACGATACCGTATTCTAATTAAACTGAACAGATGGCGTAGTGTCTTAAATGGTAACCACGCCACTTTCGATGCCATGAGTATTGTGGGCTCGATCGAAAAATTTGTGATCCCCGAATAGTTGTATGTCTCTACGACACAGGATATATTTCTAATATGGGCGTTGTCTATTTTACAACAAACAAGATTACTCTGAACGGTATGTATGAATCACCTTCATGCCTTTTCCTTAGGTACTACTTAGACAAGGAGTTACGTGTTACCGAGTGGCTTAACTGTGCAAAAACTTATACAAAAAAGTTAAATGAGCTTATGTGGCCTTGAACGATTTTCCTCGACTGGATTTCGCAGCAGATCAAACTTGTTTGAAATTCACGCTCAACATTTTTATTAGAAGTGCCGTCGTATATTCTATACTTACCTACATACGTTTGTTTATTATTGGCGAACAGTGAGGGTAGGTGATACTCCCCTGCCTATCCTATCCTCTAAACTAATCTAAAGTATTCATTTATTTATTTATTTATATCAACATACAATTGCCTTTACAGGTATCTACCCAATACGACAATGTAGCTACATAAGTGACAAATACATTAGAGTTACTCTTATGAATTCCGCCAATGTACAATTAAATATATCGATACGCTGAGAGACGTTATTTAAAATATTAAGTGCGCGCCCGACTGGTGAGTATTTTAACAAGTTAGTGCGAGCCACTGGAACATCGAACAATTTTCCTCGCGGCGGCTTATTATTACCATAGGAAAAGTAATTACGTGTACTTAATAAATGCTTTATTATCTTCGTTTATAACGTCAACACCTCATCTCTGATGCATCGAACGCAAACGTTATTCAATAGTAACTGTTAGACAACGTGCGCCAAACGTGCAGTTAAGACTACACGTTTGGCGCAGTAATTTCCGTTGTTATTACTGTGGGTTTTTGCCTGCCCCACGTGTTTTCAGCTTGGTTCTTACTCGAAATTGTTCGTGAGATTCCCACATGGTTATCCAGTACGTGTTTTTTGTGTCCTTAGATTAAATATTCATAAAGTTGCAGCTAAAAAGAAATCGTACCTTGTGCAACAGCAGTCATAATAAATGGTACTTTTAAGCGTCGTCTGCATGTACCAAGCACGTCATGATTATAATCATCACAATCAGTAGGACTTAAGTTTACTCTTTATTGATCGTTATCTATTTTATAACTGTAAACGGTCATAGTTAAATTCAACATTGAAAGTATACTTACACAATCCTTTAGGGCAGGAACCCGTAGCAGGTCCTACTTCCAGCACAGTGACGGCGTGGTCTTCGTCAGTAAGTGGCGGGAAGCGAAGCAGAGTCAGGGGCTCTTTTTCACTCCTCATAATAGTCCCGTTTGTGATGAACACAGCCTTTGATATGTCGCTACTCTCTGCCGGCTCGGGCGAGATTAAGTCCTTAGGACATTCGTTGATGCCGATGACCAGGTGGTCACAGTTCAATGTCTTAGACTTGCTGTCAATAGTCACCACTGTCTTGCCCTCGTCGACGATCTTCGTCTGCACTTTATCGATCGGCCGGTTCAGACAATACACGCCGCCGAATACGGCGCACAATCTAAAAATACACGTGAAAGAATGTTCAACTTTTAAAATAGCATTTTTAAAGTCATATATCATCAAGATATAAAATATTGATTCAGCTGTTTCGTGGAAGTTAATATTAGTTTCCGATTCTCATAAATAATGTTGGAAAGGAAAGATACGATGAGGTTTTCCGCCATTTGAAAAATAAAATAACGCTACCTAGAGATTTTATATATTGATGCATGCTCTTGATGCATAGTGAATATTGTCCATAGTTACATTATAATTATTTTAAACCATCCAGTGAATAACCTTGAGTAAACAAAAACGATTCGGTTTTATCGTTCCATGAACATAAAAGTTTCAGACGCGAAATCATCTGTTTATTATTTGAACTGCAAACGTTCTCGTTATGTCGCCTTTATTGAAGACGATTAATAAACCCCGAACTTACAAATTTATTACAAATAAAATAGAATACGTGGTCGTCTTGTCGATTCAAAAGTAGACCATGTTCAGGACGCAACGCTAGACAGTTAGTTAGGTCCAGTAGGACAGATGATATAAATTGTTAAGATATGAACGTAACATTCAAGCTATCTTGTTTTTATTCGCCAATGCGACTCTTTTCAGTGCCCATTTCACTAATCACCTAACCATCGGCTCAAGTGATCGCTTTCCATCAGGCAGGCCATAATATAATTAACATGAAAAGAAGAAAAGAAGAAATATCAAGTTCGAAATGTACGTATAAAATGCATATATATTTTAGAAACTGACTATTTTGTAGGTAACAAGTATACAGTCGACTCGTTATGAAGGACATAAGAACCTGGTAACAAACGTTATTTTCTTATACCTGACCCGATTGTAAGCGTCGGTGATTCACTAAGTTTTTTATACGCATAAAGTATAAAAATAGCCGATACACGCAGACGTGTTTGGAAATATTTCTCCAACAATTAATGTTTATATTAAACGTCATAACTAATGGTTTCGGTACGTTTTCCTATAAATTTAATAATAAATAGTCGAAATGTTTTTACTATTACGATATCTTAAATCGTGTAGCATGCAACATTAGAAAGTTGCTTCATTTTTGTTTGCGTAGCCGAGTGGTGCACATTTGGGTCATTGAACCGCCGCTGCGGCGACCAACGAGCCGCCATTCTCATGGTGCACTTTTTTGCACTAACTATAATGATTGTCAATGTTACAGTTCTGCATCGTGAACAATACGTATAGTAGCTGCCAAGAAACACATTCGAATCAACATTTCATTCAATTAATAAAACGAAACACTACCTAATATCACAATCATATTAAATCTAATTAACTAATTTTTAGCGGTCTTGAAATATCTAGTTAATTTATACTATCTCACAGGCATAACGCTTTCGAAAAATGCTTTTTAGAAATTACTTTGGCATTAACCTATTAAGCTACTAGATTCGGTAACTATTATCTAATATATCATATTATGTATGGGTACTAATATGAGTTGGAAGTAATATTTGTTCTCTGCTTCTACATGACTAATGAACGAAAATTGTAAAGATAGTACCTGGAGAAACCAAGGTAGGTAATTATAAATGGCCTGCGGCCGTTTTAATTAAGTAAATAAATAATATAGTGAAACGCCTAGTAGACAAACGGTTTGGCGAGCGATAGTAGGTATATACATAGCAGTCAATTGTACAAGAACAAAGCCACAAGGATACCAAATCTATTTGTAGTTTTGGATGGAGGTCAAAGATAATTTTAAGATTGGCGTGAATATGTTGTTTCTGTAACGTCCACAAGAGCGGATTAAAAGCCAATTTATACAACAAACGTACATTTAACATTATCCCAGGCATTTTCTTGTCTGCCAATATTATAAAAAATATACCGATGTAAATTTGTCTCATTTTGCATAAAGAACGTATATCTGATATTGGTCAGTCTTAATGTTTAATTCATAAAAGGAATACGATGCCTAGATATGTCACTGAAAGGGACCATGAATTATACGAAAATAAAATGGTCATTTACCTGCAGAAGCACTGTGGCAGCTCTCCGCTACCGTACATGGGCCATAGGAAGGGTGTATTTCCGTAGCGGCCAAGACTCATTAAGAACTTCTTACACTCCTTCACGCCATCCAAACACGGCATGTTGTTAGTACCGCCGGCGATCGCGAACAGTACGTAGTGGATCAGGTTGGGAGTCAATCCCTTGTGTGCAAGATACTCTTTGAAGGTCTTATCATTCCAATCTAAAGGAAAAGCGACGTATTTGTATGTTAAAGCTATTATCAAACGTATGGATGCAAAAAGAAAATAAAACGACTTGATATAAAGTTCATAACATACGTAAAACTCTTTGCTTTCACAGAGGTATTCTTTCATGTAGACAATATAAATCTTGCACAGTAAAGAATTAATATCGTAACAGTTAAAAATAAATTGAAACTCTTTGAAGAGTTACCTTTAAATTCGTTATTCATTTCCTCTTCATTATATCCAACGATGGAGGTAAGCATTTTCATCAGCTGACGCTTTTCCACGATGCCAACGGCTTCGGTCGCGAACACATCGGCGCGGGAGCACGGGACGGGCATCAGACGGTCGTTCAGCCATGTTAGCACCCGAGTTACGCATCGGAACTCCGCATACCGAGCGATGTTTGAGGAGATCAGGAGTTCAACCAGAGGCCCGCGGGAGAAAAGCAGCTAGGTACCACAATAGAACAAGGTTAAAATAAATCGACTATAAAAATCAATATTAAGAACATTTTCTTTATTATTTCAGCTATTTTTGATAGATAACTTGGTAATGACATGAAAATCGAATTTATTTATCTTATATGCTGTATAAAAGTGTAGTGAGTTCTAAAGTGAAATATGGCAGTATAAGTTCCTACCTTAGGAGTCATGTCAATGTTAAACTTCCTATACTCTGAAGCAAAGCTTGTCTGGCTCCACACTTTCTTGGGTGGCTCTGATTTGCCTTCTTCTGCTTTCTCTTCACCCTCATCTTTCTTTTCTTCTTGAGCTAGTTCCCTATAATTTTAGTTCAGAGTAAAGGCAATGGTTTCTTACATATGGCAAGTAGTTTTAGTGCTTCACTGCCTACTCTAAACCAAATCTTGACACAGCCTATGACATAAATACATTACATTGAACATAATTATATAATACATTGACTCCAAATTATTAAGAAAAGAAAATGACCCATCTACTGAGACAATAATATAAGTAGAAAATGACTTCTAAACTTCAATCAATAAAATCAATTCAACATGTATAACTTACTTTTCAATATACCATTTTTCAGCTAGATTGTATACTTGGAGTTGCCTCTTAGGGTCTGCATTGACTTCTTTGATGAATTTCTGGAGGCCATCAAAGTTGTAGGATGCCCAGAGACCACCATAGTGGTCGCTTGAGTCTAGATGTAGGACATTCTTTCCTATTCTGCTACAGGCAGCAGCCACAATGGACTCCACCATACCTTTGCAAAAATTTAAAAGTATATTTTATATGAATTACTTGAAGGTGGTCAAATGGTTTTTGCATCCCTTTGTATTCAACATCTACAAGAACATCATATACATATTGGTGATTGAATGCCCACAACAAAGTCAAAAACGCTTGAACAACCTAACCCAGTTAAGAGTTTATACTGTTCTATGGTACCCACCCACTCTCAACATTGATACACCTGTATAACCAAGTTCAACAATGGTAAGCATGGAGAACTCTGCTTTTATTGTTATGTTAACCATATAACTTTGGTGTTTTGTAAAATTTAAACTAATACTAATATCATAAATGTGAAATTTCTGTAGATGATAGTGTTTGTTACTCAACCAAGCGTAAACTGATGAACAGATTTAGGTGAAACATGGGACACAGATATACCCTATACTGGGTTAACAATACTTTGAGTCTCAGGATGTGATTCTATAGGATTCATGTGGGTGAAGCCACAGTCAAAAATAGTTTTAAATAATGCCAAATGCTAAAGCGAACAGTAATGTAATTACAAACCAAAGAGTCCCAATAAAAATAAAGACTGTACAGGTATTCATATTCAAGTCTGTATCAATATTTTGCTAAGTCCATCACAATATTCCATTATTCAATTATTTATATGATCCTAATGTAGTATTCATCATAAATACATTTACCCAATATGAATGCTTAAATTTGATTTAAATTACATACTTGGCTGAAATGATTTAAACAACACTAATATGTCTGCTATCTTATTTTCATATAGATAGGCTTGTTAATCATTGTTATAAAGACTTAATTTCTTTGAGCAGAGTAGACCACTTAGAAAAAAAATCTCTTCAAGCATCAGATATCAATGGCTATGGCCGCCATATAACCACATAAATCAGGCTAGCTCTACGCAAAAAACACAATTTTCAGTCATATACATTTATAATTTAAGTAGCATATAGAGTTTAGAAAGATGTATTTTAGATTTTATTGTTTGTCTCTTAATTCGGATTGGCTTTAACTTGGCAATCTAATACACCACGATCATATAGCATTTTATTTACTGTGGTAATAGTTTATTTATAATATTCAATCTTACATTATTACACCTGTATCATTGCAGGTGCTTGCATGATTTGCTGAGATGACCATTTCCAACACCTGAATGTGTAATTCATCAATAATGAAGAATCATGATATATAAATTTTAAGCAGGCTATTGGTCTGTGTATGTGTCCAATACTAGCCCATTTGATTTTATTGCAAATTCACTACAAGATAAGTACATGATTTAATTGAATTATAAAAGATATTGCAGCCTGTTTCAGGTAGATTTAAGCCAAAAACCTTTTACTTTGTATAACAGTTTTTTCAATTTACAAACACTAAATTCTAATAAGTACATCATACAAATTTCTAATAGCTTCATCAACCTTATAATTTTGAAATATTCATGCATTTCAAAAGTAGAGACGGCATATTTGGGTCATGCCTTCACAATTCAATGTCGGCAGACAATGACAGCAGTTAGACATTGCAAATATTTAATTAATGACTAAGCTGCAGAATTAACTGCGGGTATTTACGTTTTTCTGCTAAATATTTCAGACAAACATTTTGAGATGCTATAATCCCAGATAGTTGTTTGAAAAAGGTCTATATTAGAGCATTTTCAAATGTAAAATTGATGACTAGACAGATATGAAAAAAAAGGATCGATAAGTAGGCTGCTATCGCCATCATGACCGGTGCAGTATTATACGGATAATATAGCTTACCTGTCCCAACGACGATGACCTGAAAGTCGGTCGGTAAATCGTCGTCCATGATTGACTATTATTTTCAATCCACACAAATTAAAAACCTATGAAATTATCAAATATAAAATGAACGTTCTCTCTTCACAGAGCTACCACTTGACACTTTGACAGTGTCAAGCAAGCGTAATGACAACTAAGCACGTTTGTGTTCAAATACTTCATGTATAATATTGTTACAGTTTTCCAATAACAAATTTTCAGCATGATAAAATATATTATGGCTGCTTTAATATACAAGACTTAGTAATTAATTAATACTGTATATTATAAAGAATTGAATTAAAATGTACTATAATTATATTCGAATGCTTTTGATGTGTTAATTGAAAATACGAGATTTACGAACTTCTATTGCGGGAATCTTAAATCATACTGTGTACCAAATAATTATGTACCTTCATTATTATGTTTTTTTTTAAATTATTACCAGCATATGACTTCTAAAGTGATTATGTATGTAGGACTAAGAGACTACTCGGTTAAACAACAAATAAAATAAATTAAATCAAAAAGAAATGGACTAACATTTCTATTTAATTTGTTTTTATTTTGTGTGTTGGTGTTGATAGGATCGAATCGGTCTTATTGGTGTTAGACCGACTCAAAGGACCTAAATGTTTTTAAAACAGTTCCCCAAAAATGGACCAACATTCAAATTAGCAAGTTAGTAGGTACGTTTTATATACATATATCTGTTTTTCTAAAATTATTTATATGAGGTCCTATATCGCTATATCGGTATCCACTATATCAGTAGGTATACATACTTTTGTTACCTACATATCTAAAGTAATAATAATCCTGTACAGAGCGTCATTACTCATTTGTCTCATTACACATTAATTGCCAACTAAAAATCTATGCTGAATAATTTCTGCATAACTACGCCTTAGATAGCATTCTTTTTTCGTTGGCTTACATAATGTAATTTATAACCAGGGTTTTTAGAAAGTGTTGTTTGTTAAGAAAGACAAAAATGATTTCTTTAAAAAAATATTCTGTTCATACGTTCGACTATCACAGATTCTATTAATTTTAATGAAACATCAAACTGGTGTATTTCTCTGTCTTACCTGAATGTTTGTCGTAAAACTTTATTACTTCTGTTTGAACGGCTTAATACGTTGGTAGGTACGCCGAAGTGAGATTTAACGTTTTGTTTATTTCTCTTTGAAATGTGTTTACATCGCTTAAGTACCTACCTACATATCTTCAAAGTACTTAAATTTTTTAAATGAATCTTTATAATACGATTGAGCTATTAGAGCCACTTTGTCCTACCAATTTTATGCTGTCGCCAAGGTTAGCTCAGATAAAATACGCAATTAGGAATCGTATGGACCCATATTAAAATTTTGAAGTTGGCAAATATAAAACAAATCCCACTAACAAAAGGACAACATGGCCTTCGGAGAAAATTTGATTTAAAAGATAGAGTTAGACGAGGTAAGATTATAAACCGTCGTAACTCTTATAATCGGGCGAAACGCAGAACAATGTTAGGTACTTCTTACTGCTACTAATTTCCTGTGCGAAATTATTAGTAACGATGTACTCTTCCACTTTTAAACACGATGATGTAAGAAATATTATGCACTCTAAGTAGATCGAATTTCAGTCACAGCGGCAAATCTTAAACGGAGACTGCGCAGGAAATATTATGGACCATAAATGTGTGCTCAAACACTAGTCACTCTGTATTCCATCACTCTCAGTCTGATGAATCTGAAATCAGAAATGAGCTGAAAGAGATCAGACCTTAGTGGTGTTTCATCCCAGTGGGTTAAACGCAAGATCCGAAGACCAGGCTGATGCTGATGGACGCGTTAGTTGCGGATTATTAGGACTCGAGCTTTAAAAATCCAGAAACTATGGAGTGCAGATGCAGCCATTAGCTACTAAACATGATCAAAGAAAGTAAAAGATAATCAAAGACATTATTAAATTATTATGAACATAATAAACCATGTTTATAATGGAGATCCCATAGGTAAAAATTTATACATAAGTACATTTTATTAATATGGGTGACTATATTTTCTTACAGCTAGGCATTATTGCCGATACTATATGACCATAATATATGGCCACACTTTTATGTTACACGCTATACTTATATCGAACGACAAATAAAATAAAATTAACCAATTGCTTAACTGCTAAGTAAAATGATGCTTGACTCGGCAGCGAACAAATTGGATGTCTCTGAATTATTTACCGATATTTTTTTTTGACATTCGAATCGTTTATATTTTTTTATTTCAATAAGCATTTGTTGTTGCGTTTCGTCATTGGATAATAATCTATTTCGTTAAAGATAGAGCGGAATCTGTTAAGATAGTTTCCTCGATATATATAATCCCAAGTGTTATGTAGGTAAGTTATATTTTTAACGGGTGTGCCGCAAGGTTCTCACTTAGGCCCCCTGATTTTTGTAATCTTTTTACTTGCTTCGTTCCTTATATGATAATCATAAAAATATCATCTATATATCAGATCATAATATAATATATATATATATATTATATTAATAATTTCTATATTAGGTATAGGTACCGCTTTTAGATTATTCAGATTGTTCTAGAGTATCAACAAAATAAACAGTTACCAAATTATCTACATAAATAAGATTTGGAGTAGGTAGATTTCCCAAAGGGAATTGAAACTCGGGTACTGCACACGCATGCGTGGAAAAATATTTTCTTTCTACAATTATGTATGTACTTAAGCAATTATTATAATATGGATCAGGTATTTATTACACCTAGTTCTTTCCAGAATTTTGTTAAATTAAATAGCTTTATGAAAACAACTACTTACCGAACCGTAACATCGCAAAATTAAACCTACTTATATCATTTGTGGTGAAAAATTAATTCAAGAACTTCTTGATTTCATTTTAGCGAAATCTACTCGTGATTACTCGTAAATGCGAACTAGGCGTTTGTCTGATGTTATTAGGTAGGTATATGGTGATTTTAAGACAAATTATTCTTAGAGTTACTAAGAAGTTTAACTTGACTTTAAATCCTAGCAATTTTAACGTATTTTTTTTAAATATTATATGTAAGTATTCGAATATTATATTAATAATATTAAAAAAATACGTTAGAATGCGCGAATCTGTGTTTCGCAGAACTAATATCTTTTTAACATTAGTATCACCGACAGCTCCTTGTGCCGAGTTTCTTGTTTGTTCCCACTTGTTCTACTAAACAATTCTATGGAAGAACTAATGAGATTTTTTTTCTCAATAGTTCTACGATATTAGGTGTTACAAAATAGTAGAACTAATGGGAGTCTTTATTCCCACTTGTTCTATGGTAGAAATAATGGGAGTTTTGGATTGATATAGTAGATTCAGACCATTATACTAAGTCATTGGAATTTTCTTCTGGAAAATCCCGTTTTCTCTGCAATTTTACATGATTTATGAAGCAGAATAATGGTCTGAATCTACTATTTTAGTTTTCGGTACGCTGTGCCTTACACCCAGTACCTATATCAATGACTAATATAAAAGCATCACTATATAATTGAACACACATCAAACTCGCTAAGAAGGTATACGATTATATTGTGGACGATAAAAAATGAAACAATATATGAATTGTGTTTTATATTTACAATTTTTTACATACATTTCAACATTTTACAGACTACAGGGAGCTCTTTTTAATTCGAGCAACGAACATTACATAAACTAACACGTAAATCTAAATCGTAATAAAAACGACTTATGCGTAATCAATGTACTGGGCCCGCGTGTGGCTGCGGCGGGATCGAAACACGCAGAATCAATAAAACCCCGGTGTCCGAGCAACATTGTTACTAAACAAGAACAGTGGCAGTTTACTTGAAAAGTGACATTGGTACGAGCAACATCTTAGGCCGCTTCCAACTTCAAATTTATTGTTCGAAGGACGTATTGGTCTTGTGTGCCCTCGATTTCTAAGTAAAACTGTAGTAACGCTAGATATAATACAAATACATGTTCTCAATTGACTTGACTGACGACTATCTACCCTAACAAGTTAATATTATCTACATTGTACAAACACCATGTGAGTTGGCAATGCACGCGTGGTCGTCGACCGCGCTCGCGAGCTCAGTGCTCGACGCAGCGGCGTGCGACGTGCGACGGCTAAGCCCGTGGTACGTGGTAGAGTTGAAACTTTGTAAATAGAGTGGCGATTTACAGAAGTTATAAATTCTTCGAAAACTATTATATTGAATAATTACATTAATTTAATGTAACTACAACTGACTAATTCGGCAATTTTTTACAAATTACTTTTACATCGAGTCGAACACTATGGTGAATACCAGCGGTATTAGGTATGCGTAATTATGATTATTGTACTGATCAGCTGTAAGCAAAACAAATTGGTATTAGCAGAATGTAACTAACTTGCTACCTATGTGTACGTACGCAACATAATATATCTTTAATTATTACATTGACTATAAGTTTGCCGTGAATTGGGAACATCAACAATATGAAACATCAATTTATTTATCAACAAAACAATCTATTATATACATAAATTATCACCACATATTAAAATATCGACGCTTTCGCTTTCTTCAACGTTGAACAAATAATAAGCGGAAGTTCATTCAAGCTGACAAATAAACTTGTTGTTATGCGCTCATAAAGAAGCAATGAACTTTATTAATTAGTATGTATAAGAATATAATAAATTTGAGAAGTTACATATAGAATAACATTTGAATTTGGTGATTTAAAACCAAATGATATGTCAAATTCGTCAAGTCCTATGATATGTTATAATACAAATAAATAGTTTAGAAATGAACAAAGTCGATATTTTAATGTGTCAACTAACATGTAAGTTCGCTGAACGATTACATCACCGTCAGCATAGACTAGAACAACGTTTCCCGCGAATGTGAGGCGCGGTCCAGCCGCAACGGCAGTGGCGCAGGTCGAGTCGACAGCTCGGTGCACTCGCCGATCACCGTCGCATCGCCTCCACCACTGTCCGTTGAAAACTGCTCCACCTCGTCATCGGTGGAGTCTCCATCGTCTTCTGCAAACACTGAATCCGGGCCCACCGATGCTAACTCACACTCCACTGCGTAGGACGGGCCTACACTGCCCACTGACGCGAGCGGGGCGAGGCGCTCACTAGGACAAGGTGACAGGCGCCGCTCGGCTAGAGCACATACCACTGACGAACCACGTCTCTCCAAGTAAGAACTGCCTGAACTGGAACAAGTTGCCGAACTTAATCGGCGGTCTCGCGGTCCAGCTGATGCACGACGCTCGACAAAACGTAGGGCAGATCCAGGAAGCGAATCGCCGCGTACGGTTGACAAGCGTCGGGGTGGCGTTAGTAAACTACCGTAGCCCCCTCCATACGACGCAAAACGTGCGGTGCGTGGCCAAGGAGGTTCTTCGCCTATTGAGGGTCGCGAGCGCGCACGCTCCGAAAGAGCTTCCTCGAGAGCAGCAGTGAGTTGGCGTTCCTCCTCGACGGCCTGTTCCTCGGCTACGACAGCTTCGGCGAGTTCTACTATTTTTGGATCGTTTAAAGCCTTTACGGATTTGCTGCGGCTCTTATAAACAATCAGAAAAACCATTAATGCGAAAAAGCCGCCTAGAGTGGCGGCTATTCGCACGCCCGTCATGACGTCATAGGTAGCGTAGAATTCGATGCGCACCCTGTCTCGTTCCGCGGCCTGAGAACTTTCAGTAGAGTTCTCGGTCGCAACCGCCTCTCCACTCCATCCATCTCGCTGATCCATCGCGCGGTCAAACGTTCATCGCCTGCAAACAATGGAAAAACAAATTCGTATCAATTTATCTAATTATTATTGAACACAATATGTGTAACAGGTAAAAAGCTTTGTCAGATATAAATTGATATTGCCACTTAATCCTCTTAAAATATATAATATATCTAAAAGCACCGACCATGTAAGGACGTACGTAAATAGTTCTTAAACGCTGCACAATGGAATAAAATATTCGTAGTACTGAATTAATATTGTTATTTGTTAATTCAATTCACCAATAGCATTTAGCGGCCATATTGTATTTTATTACTTGGGTACACGAGAAAGCCATTTGTTGATTAGTTAAAGAAGCATATAATTTATAAACAAGGCGTCTGGAAACCTCGCATCGAGGGCAACGACAGATTCAGATTCAAGGATTTTAAACAATACTCCATAAAGGAGGCTCTGATGTTTATTCATACCTTGTTTAAATATATAATAAGACAAATTGACTGACTGATATATACGCACAGCCCAAACCTCTACACTGTAGGCGAGAACAAAGAATGGATTATTGATAAATTCAACACCTCAAGTGATGAAAGAGGTTTAAAGTATCATAATATATTGAACAAAGCACAGTTCAAACTGCTGAGTCAGGTAGCTTGCAATTTTGCATAAAGGTTCCTAATACAGCGGTATCGTCTATCATAAAATGATTATTCAATATATAACCAAATTCAATGCGGACGTAGACGCGGCATTAGGCAGAAGACATTCATAAAGACTGCTAATCACGTAGGATTATTATACAGCAACTTGCAGAAACACAAGGCGCCATTTGTACATTCACATATCTGTTTTAATATTAGATTTACCTTTTAATGGATTCATTTCATTACTTAGGTTTAGGAATTTATCGCAAATGTATGTAAGTACTGTAATAATAACATCATTAGCATGGTATACAATATACAACGTGTTACAAAAATGTGTATTCATACATATTTAAGAGTCGCCCAGTGTTCTATTACTATTTATTAATATAAAATATAACATAGATTTTGATAAAAATCGTCAACAAACCGGTTTTACCGGGTGCCGAAAAAACCGAATCGTAAAAGAACGGGTACCCACGGTACTACTTTTTTTAATTGTATTTATTTATACAGTGTTGCTTTCTTTCCTCTGTTATGTATAATTGTTCACATATAATTATTCAAAAGCCTGTTCTATTTGGCACCTGAATCAATAAATCCGATTCTTATAATTAGTATTGCGGCTTTGTCTTTCCTTCACAGCTAATTAGCTCAACAGAGCTAAGCAGCTGTGACGAAAAGATAAAGTCGTACAGATTGCGAGAAAAGATGGAAAGCAATTAATTTGAAAGTGATATTCAAGATTTGCTTCATTCACCAAAATCCTCTTATGGCAATGCACTGTTACTAACTAAGACGTATGTACACACGAAAAAACACTTTTGATAAAAATAGCTATTCAAATCGATCATATGGATTGGGCTTATGTAAGTAGGTACCGTCATATCCAACGAACAAGGGAGACCGCACAACAATGTTGTCGCGAGCTGATTTCCGTTCACCAGTCGCATCGGACTACACTCCCGGCGTATCTGGGACATGGCGCGTATATTATGGTATGCCTTTAGTAGTTCAAATTTTCTTATCACGATTGACCTAGTCAAACCAAGAAAGTTGCCATTTTTAAATTAAATTAAAACATGTTAACAAATAATTCTAAACGGTAGTAGTTTTAGCGAATCAACTATTACCAAAATATGTCACACTATAATAAAATTACAATCTAATTATTTTACATTATGCTTCTGAAATTACCTTTTATACACAAAACATAAGTAAGTACATTACAACAAAACTGTACCGAGATAGGTAAGTATCTCAGCTAGATAGTACATAATTATCAAGCATGCTTGTAATTATCCTCCATAAGCATTACACCCTCATTTTGCCTATCGCTTTTTACTGGGCAGTTCTAGATTTATGTTGCAACTGAAACTTTATTTATAGAAAAACCTAATAACACTTTGTCAGGCCTCTAGATTCAAAGCTAAGACACACCCCACAGCAGTCGCATTCAGACCACTAGGTAGTTGAGTTCACTATCTATAGACAAAAATTATAGCTCCATAGGTAGTAGGTACATTATGTATGTACGGTGTGTATGAAATAACGAACACTATCTGAGTCAACCGAAACCTCTTGTAAAGTATAGAAAATACTACAAACAAAATAACCGCGATAAAAGCTGTATAAAGTAATTGCAACTTATAAATTATAAGTGAATGTCTGTGTTATGCCTAAATAAATAAATATATAAAATACACGTGTATTTTATATATTTATTTATTAAGGCATTTTTACAATATAATATAATGAATTACAGTATAATAATTTCTTACATATTCTTTGATATCAGATCGCACAAGCAAATTGATAGAAAAACCCTAAAATAAAATACCTAATTTAACAAAACCTATTCGAAGAAAAAGGTCCGTAATAATAAATAAATCATTTTTTTTTTATATTTCCACAGCACTTCGAATGAAAGCTTTCCTAAATTAATAAGTTTGCATGAAATGAAATGACAGTAGTGGTAAAAGCAACAGAGAATCATTCTGGATTGCAGATGCCATGCAAAACCCGTAGTCACTGCCTAACCCTCCGGGAAATTTATGTAATTACGACCGAATTTCTGTTTCAGAGTTCGAGATTACTTTTGTTCCTTTCTATGTCTTATTTTTTACATCGTTCCACTTTAATGTAACATTTACTAGTAACTTTGCATCTTGGCTTTTTTACATCAATCGATAGACTAGCTCTGACATTTTAAAGATTGGTTCGTCCTATATATTTTATACTACCAAGGTAACAAACAAGCCCGCCGCATACAGCCCGCATGATGGTAAGCAGGTACGGTACAATAGCCTAGGGGCGTTTGAAGCACCGGTACCGCAAGGAATCTTTGGAAGGTTGCCAAACCTTTAAAAAAAGTGTTGTTGTGCTGTCAACATAAGGACAAGATCACCTAGGGGTAGTAGATCTACTTCACCAATCTGTCTGCCCCAGTTTGAACGAAATTCCAGACATGAGTGTATTACTCATATATAAATCAGTAGTCCTAAAATGCGCAACGCATGAACTATAAAACTGCACCTACTCATAAAATTTGATAGATACCTTGCTAAGCAGTTACTAGAACAACAAAATATATAAAACAGTGAAATAACAACATGTAACGTATTCTTTTGTTATGTAGGACAAGTATTTAGCTCTCAAAACATCGGCCGTCTAAAACAATGAACGGATATTCAAATAAAGAGGATAGAACCGAGAGAGACGTCTGCTCCAATTATGTAGCTACTCAAGCCAGACAGTTCTGAAATGAAAATGTTTTTGAACTAACTAGTTGGTTATTTACCTACCCTTAGGTAAAATAGAATATACATTAAGTCGAAATGAAATGTAAAATATGACTTGTATAGTCTATGTATAGATAAATGAGTAATTTCAATATTTTGTACATATTTCGTCGAAGGGTAAGCAAAAATTATGGATTTCCAATTGGTATGATGACATATCTGCCTTGATTCAATTTTTTTGCACTATCGATTTTCGAACGCTTGCCGATACAAGGCATTCTTAACCTGGCCTTTCTCCAAAATATTACCGATCTGGTCACAAAACATTTGGTCAGGTATTTCTCCCCGTCTGTCCGAATCACTGCCCAAACTATATCACAAATTAATTAAAATTTATATTTTGTGGCGATACACACTTATTTTTAATCCATAACATGACAATAAACTTTTTTTATATTGGGCTCCTAATATGCTACACGTGATTTATTGTTGCATTGTTGATGTACATTATTTACTATGCCTACAGAACACATGTTCCGTATATTAAAAGCCATTACTTTAAGCATAATGACTAATCATTACGATGTGTAAGAAAGTCCAGGAGCCACCGATGAACCTTTCTCTTGGTTTACATATTAATTATAAATAGATCGCTTTAATGTTCTACAACAATGTTTTAATATTGTCTAATGGCTTCACGTATAGCTATAGGTACGTTGTTAACGTAGGAGTAGGTACACAGTTCTAAATTGCACACCAGATCGATGTATTACACCCAACACACAATGAAACTAAATATAGCGACGCAGGTGGAGCACCCGGTCACTCACGAAGGAGTAACAGCTCAAATCATTACCTACTATATGGGATAATATTTATGTATGTTTCATTAAAATTGAAGCTTACTGCTTCTAGCGTGAATATCATTGTTTTATCACATTATTAATATTAAATACTACATTTTGCCCGCGGCTTCGTTCGCGTAAATATAGGTTCGGTTAGATTAGTAACAGTACTTTTTTCTGGATGAAAGGTACCCTATGTCCTTTTCTGTTCCCCTAACAAAATGTATGCGAAATTTCATGATGTTTCATGATTTCTGTCTAATAGTAAAGTCGTGAAAGCGTAATAACCTCACATTCGCATTTATAATATAAGTTAGGATTATAATCACAACGCCAATTAAAGCGCCAATTTACGTGACTTCGGTTTTCCATCGTTAGGAAAGAAACAACGTAGTTACGTACCACGTATCCTATATTGTGCCTGGTCTATCTTTTTAATGCATCGATCATTTTTCTATATCTAATTAAATCGAGTTGAATGCACTACCATGTAGTAATAAATTCAAAAACTACTAAATAGATTTTCGCGGGTTTTCACCAATAGACAGAGTGATTCATGAGGAAGGTTTAGGTGCATAATTTGTTAAGGTTTTGTACTACCGTACATTGTACCTGTTACTAATATTGAATTGTATTGTTATAAATATTTGACGATTGAAAAGAGTGGCCATGTGTTTCTTGCCTGCTTCTTCTCATGAAAGCTCTACTTCTCGAACAAGCTTTCTTCAATGCAAAATTTTTATTTAAGTACTTCTATTTTTTTTTTATTAATGTATTAGTTAAAAACTTGTCTAAGAATTGCTTGCACATTTTTATCGAAATAAAGATTTTTTACTTTGACTTCATTCTTATTAGTGTTCTTCATTTAGTATTGTGGTATTAAATAACGTTACCATCGGATCAATTTGCGGTTCGATCAAAATGTTGTTCAAATGCATAAATTGTGAAAATGCCAACATGCTCGCTCGCATTGGACCTTCGATCATATATCCCCGAATGAAAATAAATTATTTTAAATTCTATGAAAATTACAAACATTTTATTTATTTATTATTTAATCAGCGAAATAAATGCAATACATCTCTGTCAAAATTGCGCCTGGCCATTTTCGAGGTTCACGATGGTCACCGAATCAGCTGTTTCTGTTGGGTAAGTATAGACTGGAAAATGCTGACATTAATGTCGATAAAAAGAAAATGCTACATCTTATTGAAAATTATGTATATGGGTTCATTTGTCCTGATTTTCGATTGTACACGGGTAATATTATGTGACGCTTAATATGACCATGCCTTTCTGTTACACGCTGTGTAGTGCCGGAGAACATCGTAAGATTATAAAACGGTGCACTAATCGGGCTACAGTGCATATTCATTCATAATTTAACAGGTAGACCACAGTTTATCGAAATTGAATGCATTATAATTATGTATTATAAATTTTACAACACGCTCACAATATTCCGTCAATTTATAACTATGTAGTTATACCTATTCTGCCGTCATAATACAGAAAAAAAGACGTATCTGCCTATATTTTGTATAAAAATACTAGCATACAAAATATAGCCAGATACGTCTTTTTTTATTGCATCCAAATACGTAAAATCGAAATTCGAAAAAAAAAATATTATTGTCTTTTTCCGTATGAGGGTAGTATTATAAACTAACGATTAATATTGCAATGCGTAGATGACCTAGCGGGACCACACCCGTGAAGACTCGCGGTGGATAATTATTTCCAGATTTGTTCAATCGGATCTTGAAGGGAACAATGAATAAATAATGGGTCGATAATCTTCAAATCAGTGTTAAAGTTTAGCGTTTGTTTTCTATTTGTTTCAAAAGAAAGCATTCAACATACTTGCTTTAGTAACAATTTAGTTTTTAAAAAATCCTCCATTCAACGCGAATCCTTTTAAATAAAAGATCGATAAGCTTTAAATTCGTCTTAAACTGAAGTACTAGTGACTAAGTATTTTGCACTTTAGTAAGAAATTGCTTGAAAAGTTCAGTTTAAAGTTGTCATACAAAGTCCCGTTAAGGCGCATCTAAAATGATTTTAACGATTTTAACGATTAAACAATATTATTGTAGGCACAGGGCAAATGTGGATTAGTCAAAATTCTTATGTAATCTTAAGTAGGTAACACTATTTGACCTTTCCAAATAGTTTTAGTAAATTACTTAGACTTTTATTAAAGGTATGCTTGAATGTCGTAATCTCGTCGATGGGCTCGATGCCCGTACAATAGTAAAATTCAGTGGGATTTGGCAGGCGTACAAGAAAATATTAACACAGTGCATACCATGCGCTTGTGCCGCAAATTATAAACGTGACTCATAAGGTCTAAAGACTGGTTTTATGAGTTTGAGCTTTCAGTGTTAGTATCTCCATTAAGCCCACAAGCAAGACTAGTCTTACTAAAATTATTGATTTAGAATATACTAGCTGTTACACGGGACTTCGTCCGCGTGGAATTTAAACTGTTGATTTTATATGCAGCACCCAATTTTCTAAAATAAATATTGGCCTAAGTTCTTATAACATCAGCTATCTGCCAGTGAAAATCCCGTCAAAATCGGTCTAGCCGTTTCAGAGATTACCCGATACAAACAGACAGACAAATATTAAAAATATTTTTTGATGAGTATAAGTACCTTACCAAGTATATACTTTCCTAAACATTAAGTAAAAAGCTGTAATTTTGACATTACAAACAGACACTTTAATTAACATATATGTATTTCATTTAACCCTTAAATAGCTAATTTGGGTCATAATGGCAAAATCATTGTATCTAGACTCATGGGGCTGAGCATTGGTGAATTGATTAATGAGGATTATAATATTAGAGTTAGTGATACACCAACAAAGAAAATCTAAATCAAATATATTTCTACAAATAAACACAAAACTAAAAAGAAATAATTAATAATCTTGAGAAAGTAGTAGAGTGGTTTCATATATATTTTTATTAATTAATAACTCATTGAATTTTTCTGAATCTGAACAACATATGTATTTTTTTTTTTCATGGGCCAAATTATAAATTATTAAGCATGTTTATTATTTATTTCCCTATGTAATTTTACTTTTAAAATAACAGATTGGCATACACCACAACATTGTAAAAGTGCAGCTGACTATCTTTTAATTATATATCCCTACCTGAAAATAAAGACATCATACATTCTACCATAATAATAGTCAGCAAACTTATTTATGTAATAAAGTAAATCAACTTTTGTAAATATTTATATAGCATTTGTGTGTCTATTTTGATTGTTATTTAAATTAATGTAAAATCTCAACATCATTCACAATCTATTATTTATAATAATTGTTATCACAAATAATAACTTTTGGGAAAGATAGTTTTTAGGCATAAAATATCAATGATAAAACATTATCCTATTCCTTTTCTTTTAAAAGAAATAAATACCTTGGTATGTATGTTATAACTTATAATCATAGATGCAATATAATAAAAAAAAACATAAGAGTAACTGAATCTTCAAGTAATAAATTACCTCTGTTAGCAATATTTGAGATTAAATTTTTATACATAATTATATTTAAACTTTACTCAATTCTACTAGCTACATTATGTAGTGGAAAATTTTAAACCAGAGGTAGTAATTTCACTTTTAAATGTTACTATCATATGGATAATAAAAACTTCTTTAAAGTTAACTTGGCAATTTAAAGTGATATAGACTAAGCTATATGTTAATAATGTACCTACTCTGTCAAGTAACCTTAGTATTAACTTTAGCTATACATACTTACTATTTAATATATATATATTTACTTTACATAAACATGACCTATCTAAACGAGGTATCTTTGTTTATAATAAAGAATTGAGGATACTGAATGGATGTAAATTCAAGTAACTGTATCAATGAAAAAAATATAAGTTTTGTTTCTGATACTAGTGAAGTATCAGGAATACAACATGTATCAGGTTGAGTGCAATAGAATATAAAGCACTTAGCTATTGAATTAACACTGAGTAATGCCCCATAATAAGTAGGTAGTGTACAGCACTATCTGATTTTAGATAACAGAAGGTACTAATGGATATGGCTATACCATAGGCCTAGTGGCACTTTATGTATGATCAAACTGTTTCAAGGCATTTACTTTTGCTGCCTTTATCACAGAATTAATAAGTATCTGTATATTATTTTTTATATAATATTAAACCACACAGGAGCTTATAATAAGCTTTATTTTATTATTTATTTAAAACAAATACTATGCAAGTTAGTCAAATATATAATTATTGGTATGGGGTTTATGGGCATTTGAGAACTAGGGTCTTTATAAATATAATAAATGATTAGGCAGGGTATACAAGTCCTCATAATACTTAAGATAAGTCCAGATAATTGTATTGAAATAAAATCAATGATTTAATAAAAAATCAGTAATATATATAAGACACAGTATAATTATTCAATAATAACTCTTACAATAAATTCATAAAATTCAATTATGAGGGATTACATTTTTTAAAGGATATGATAGCATGAGTATTGTTGCTTTTCATACATGAAATTGAAGTAATAATGTATTCTAATAGGTGTAAGTAGTAAAAATAATAAACAAATTTAATTACCAGTAGCATAGCATGATTCGTCGTCCGCAGAAATTGAAGAACCTCGTGAGTAACGATGATTTATTATGTACATGTCCTTGGTAAATTATTGTAAAATTTTATACACCCATACATTGAAAACACATGAGATAAAAATAACTACATTGTCCACAAATTTTCAAATAATAATTTAATTAGCATTGAATGTAACGCACCAACGAATTGCAATAATTAAACTACACTTATCACGTTTTAGACATTATTACACTAAATAAAATAAAAATTAATAAATACTAATTGTCGACTTCTCAACTATGATTATCGATATTATTGAAATTATTTATGTAGTGTATAAATTAAATAATCATTTTACTTCACCATAAAACTTCTTAGCGAATTAAATTTAACGATACGAAAAATTGTTAAAAAAACGTTGAGAAAATTCAGTTTTCTAGTGCTGTTGATTTTCTCTCACGATGTCAGTGTCGCCAGACTCGAAATCTCGAATGTCGAAAATATAAATTTATTGGTTACACTCGTTATTCCGTACACTAGCAGCGGCAGCCTATACACGGTGTAAAGACTACTTTAATATTAAAAGTTATATTGTACTGTAAAAATGTCACTACATATACATAAACTAAAATTTACATGTATAATATAGTGTAATAACAAGCGTTGCATAAAATTGATATATTATAAAGATATATAGACTTTCATACAACGCTCAACATTTAAATCATGTATTTTTCATGTTCCTAAGAAAGAGGAAAGTAGTTTTAGACACACAAATTGTACGCTTGAATTGATTGACTTCCAAACAATTGAACTAGTTATTAACTAAAATGATAGATAAACAAAAAGGCGTAACTAGAAAGACACACATTCCATTGTTAAGTCTCTCTCCACGTCTCATGTGTGTTCCAGAAATTACAATATTTATTTATTTTGGGAAAGCTTACAATCTAATAAGTACATTTGATCAGTTACAATTAAGGTACACATGTTGCTAATTACAAGCTTTCACTATATAATATAAGTAGTAGATAATAGATATATAATAATCTATTAGCCCTAGTACAGCCCCGTCCCTTGACTACTGCTTAAATTGCAGCGGAATTTTTGCCTACATGTCTGTGTACTTGTCAGTAATATAAACTGTTCTGAAAAAACGTTTGATATTGAAATTAAACTGCTTTATACGGATTTTATTGAAGTTTATTTTGCATGACAATAACTGCAGAAAAGCAACCGAAGCCGCGTCGGGGTAAGTGTAAATATAAATATTTAAAATAGGATAAAACTAGAATTTTCAAAAATATTCTACTATAGTTTACTATACAATCGACATAAAGTAAATAACATCAATAAAAATAAACAAAAGTTTAAGATTTGCATAGATGTAATACGATATAATTATTATTCTCTTTATTGATACATTTTTCAATAATAATTATATTTTTATATATAAAAAAAACTTATTTAAAAATATAATAACTATGAAGACCCACCAGCATCGGGAACTGGGTCCAAACTACCGGTGGTTAGGGCTCCAGTGAGACGAACCTCCTCACGATGCGTGCCGTGTCAAGCAATATGGCCTTCTGCATCAGAAACTTAATCCAGCCTTCTAACGCGAGCCTCTTCAGATGGTGATCAAGACTCTTGGTAATCAGTCCATGGACTGATACGACTATCGGTACAATGATCGTCGAATCCACATCCCACATGTCAACAAACTTGTGCGCCAGATCCAGATATTTAACTTGTTTATCCTTTTCAGCTTTTACGAGATTCCCGTCATGAGGAATGGTAATATCAACGATCATCGCACGGCGGTCTAATCGGTCCACCACCACAATGTCAGGTCTTATTGACTACAATGTCCTGTCAGTAATGATGGACCGATCCCAGTACAACATTCCATGACCATTTTCGAGAACGGGGTCGGGCACATTCCTGCAGTATGGTACTTCTAAGTCCACGAGATCGTATTTTAAAGCAAGTTACCGATCTATAATCCTGACCACTTGGTTGTGTCTATGCAAGTACTCGCCATTAGCAAGACGAGAACATCCAGAGATAATATGTCTGAGAGATTCTCCGGGCTGGTGACACGCCCGACATATGTCAACCGTGCCATCCTTCAGGATATATCTCAGGGTAGTTATTCGTCATCACTACTTCATCTATAATTGCACAGACAAAACCTTCGGTTTCTCCAAACAGGTCACCGAATCGTAACCAGGATATGGACGATATTAATTCTACGTCGGGCCCATATAGAGCCCGATAAAACCATTCATGTAGCTCCTTGCTCTTCCATACAAACTTGCAATACTCAGTTGTAAGCACCAGTTCTTTTTAGCCAGAGCGAGCGGGGTGAGGCCAGTATTCACTGCCACCACATCACAATGGACATCCACGTTATTGTGAAGAAAATATTCTCGGAGATTGCATACCTTACGGTTATGGAAGGCATATAAAAAGCCACGACCCCCACATTTCCGCGGGATGTACAACCTCATTACAGAAGAACGTAGATGGTGCATTATGTGAACGGTTAGCAGTGACTGGACTTTGCTGTCTAGGGCATCCAGTTCTGATTGAGTCCATCTGAGTATGCCGAAGGAGTAGTCAAGGACTGGCATGACCCAACCGTTACAGGCTCGCACCTTATTGCCGCCTATTAAAAGACTCCCCAATACTTTCTTCAGGCGGCCAAAAAACGCTCCCGCAACGCTTATTTCATTCCAGCCTCGTAGATATTTAATGCTGCGACATACCCAGATATTTGTAGGTTTCGGTTCCAGACAGAGATCTAAGTTGTATGGAATCTGAGAGTTGCACCCCAATAGATTCCATAATGTTGCCTCGCTTCACATGCATAACTGCACATTTATCCATTCCAAATTCCATCCTGATAGAGTTCCTAAAGGTTTCGGTTACCTTAAGTAACGCTGTCAGTTGCAAATTGCTGGGGGCAAACAATTTAAGTCATCCATGTGAAGGAGGTGGGATATAACCTGACCATCTCGCCGCAACCGATAGCCCAGCTCTGAACTCTCTAAAAGAGAACGTAAAGGGTTCAGAGCCAGACAAAACCACAGCGGACTTTCTGAGTGATAGTTTGCTATCACCCTGGAATATACCTCGCTCTTTCTTTATCGGTACATCATAACCCTGAATTTCTCGACATCCTGGATAGTGAAGAACATTCCACCATTGCCTCATACATGTCTTCAAGAAGGTTCATAGGGTTGTATCAATCTTATACAACTCCAGCACCCTCATAAGCCACGTACATATGTGACACGGAATCATAGGCCTTCTTATAATCTATCCAGCATGTCGACAAATCCTTTCGGTTACGGCGAACCTGTTGGCTAATAGCCATATTAATAATAAGGAGCTCTTTAGTACCACATTTATAGACCGTTGATAGACATGTAATTGGTCTATAGTTTTTGGGATCCAGAGTCACGTATTACCAGACTTATGAAGTAGGTGGGTGATGCCAGTTGTTAAAAATATGGTAGTGGTCCTGATACTAGGGATAATTGGAATTGAGATGCCCGAGATGCATGTGAGCTATGAAGTCATTTTAGCCAAAAATTGCGCAGTCCGTCCGGATCAGCTGATTTCCAATTTGGTAACGAACGAACTGCACTGGCTACGTCATCTGTTGTTATTGTTACGTGCTGGGTTCGACGGATAAGAATATAAACAATATTACCGACTAAAACACGTTTTATTCAAATACACAATTAAATTTAAAACACAACAAACACTATACCACACTTTTTCACTGTACTGCTTCAAACTCCGTAGTATTTCCGCTTCCGTTCGCTTCGATGAACACTTGACCGCTTACGATTGTAAACTGACTCGGCGGTGCGCGTGCGCCCTATTTATACGCGGGTAAAGCGCTTCTAGAGCTTTCTAGCAACGCCACTCCCGGTATGTAAACAGTACGATGATTCGAGAAAGTACCAGCATTCTCTCTAAGATTCTCGTACCGTACTACGTAGTTCCGTAAGATGTCAATAGATGGCGGTGTAAATTATTAGACGGAACTGCCGAGTCTTTCCCACAATGCCGAGAGATGTCACTGGGCGTAACACTGCCCCCCTCTTAGACATGTTCGTCCCGAACATTGTTGGATCCGTAGTAGCGTGCCAATCGATCCACATGAACGATCTTTGGTGTACCTCGTGGTCCTTTCTGGATCCGGTAGGCGACGTCATTCATCTTAGTGACTATGCGAGAGGGTCCATCCCATTTTACCTGCAACTTAGGAGATTTTCTTTTGCTGCGTGACGGATTATGTAACCACACCAGCGATCCTTCCTCGAAGCCTTTATTGTTCGCCTTCCGGTCGTAACGGGTCTTCATCCTCTCAGACATCTGCTGACCGGTCTGTCTGATGTGCTCGTATAAGTCATTCATCCTGTTGCGCAAATCATTCGCATAATCTGTTATGCTGCGTGGAGATTCAGATGGGATGCCGGTGATCAAGTCTGCAGGTAATCGTAGTTCCCTTCCGAAGTTAGTGAAAGCATTGAATGTGTTTGTCCCAATCCCTTTGTTTGCTTTCTACAACTTTTGCCAGATATCTTTCCAGAGACTGGTTAAATCGTTCAACCATGCCGTCTGATTGCGGATGATAAGCGGTCGTTCTCGTTTTGTGGGTACCCATCACCCGGCGTGTTTCCTTAAATACTTCAGACTCGAAGTTCCGACCTTGGTCACCGTGTATCTGTAAGGGCACCCCGAAACGACAAAAGACTTCGTGGACTAGCTTGTCGGCGACCGTAGATGCCTCTTGATTGGGAATCGCAAACACTTCCGGCTTTGGCCTTGCTTTGGCTTTCAGGAAACGGTCCGGCAACATCTAAAGCTATACGTTCCCACGGGGCTCCAACATTGTACACCTTTAATGCACCCCTACTGCGAGTGTGTGGTCCCTTCACGGCAGCACAACTCGTGCATTTACGGCACCATTCCTCAACGTCTTCTCGACAATGGATCCAATATAATCGTTCTCGGATCTTAACCAGAGTTCTCTTAACTCCCATGTGACCTCCCGAACTCCCATTATGATAGAGTTGTAAAACTTCCGGTACCTTGAGCTTTGGCACGACCATTTGCAGGTAACACTTGTCACCTCGAGCATTCTCCCATTTCCGGCACAGAACTCCATCCTGGATAACCAAGCTTTCCCACTGTGCCCAATAACTCTTGGTGGTAGGGCTCATTGCCGCAACTTCACTCCAGTGAGGTCTCGATGCACCTGTTTCCTTCTATTCGAGGATGGGTCTTATGTCTTTGTCTTCTTGTTGCGTTCTCTGCAAAGTTTCCTTCCAGTCTTCGCTAAGATCCGTCCTCAACATCCTCACTAGTCCTTCCTGCTTAGCCTCTTGCCTGGCGCAGTGCTTACACTGGTCGGGACACGGTCTACGTGACAGGGCATCCGCATTACCATGTGAATTGCCACTACGATGCTGTATTACGAAGTCGAATTCCTGTAGTTGTTCAATCCATCTTGCTACCTGTCCTTCTGGGTCTTTAAACTGTAATAGCCATTTCAATGCAGCGTGGTCAGTTCGCAGGTGAAATTTCCGTCCCAACAAGTATTTACTGAAGTGCTGCAATGTCTTTACGACAGCTAGAAGTTCCCTTCGTGTGACACAGTAGTTCCTTTCAGGTTTGGATAGGGCTTTGCTGAAGTACGCTATTACAACCTCATGATCTCCCTTACGTTGAGATAACACGCCACCAATGCCGGTGTTACTGGCATCTGTATCTACTACAAATTCATGTTCATTGTCGGGATAGCCTAGAATTGGTGAATTACACAGATGTTCCTTCAGCTTCTGAAATGCGACGTCACAGCTCTCATTCCAGCAAAACTTTATTTTATCCTCGATGAGCTTATACAGAGGCCGGGCGATGTCAGCAAAGTTCCATACAAACCGTCGATAGTAGGAACACAAACCAAGAAATTCCCTGACTTGTGTCTTGTTCTCCGGAACTGGCCAGTCCTTGACAGCAATGATCTTATCCGGGTCCGTTTGGATGCCTTCTTCGGAGACCACATGTCCTAAGAAGTTCACTTGCCGCCTGAACAACGCGCATTTCTTTGGACTTAACTTCAGGTTGGCTCCTCGAATCTTCGAGAGAACGCGTTCCAGGTTGCGAAGGTGATCCTCGAAGGTGCGTCCTACCATGATAATATCGTCCAAGTAGACCAGGCAGGCGTCTCCAATCAATCCAGTAAGTACCCGTTCCATCAATCTCTCAAAAGTGGCAGGGGCATTACATAATCCAAAGGGCATGACGTTAAATTGCCACAATCCTTTGCCTGTGGAGAACGCTGTCTTCTCCTTATCTCGAAGATGTATCTCGACCTGCCAGTAGCCACTTTTTAGGTCTAGTGTAGAAAACCACTTCATCCCCGTTAGCGTATCCAGAGTGTCGTCAATCCTTGGCAACGGGTAACTGTCTTTCTTTGTGATGTCATTTAGCCGACGATAGTCCACACAGAAGCGCATGCTGCCATCCTTCTTCTTAACCAAAACCACTGGTGAACACCATGGACTGGACGAAGGCTCAATCACACCTTCTTTCACCATACCCTCGATCATAGTGTCAACTTCATGTTCCCGTGCCACTGGTACACGTCTTGGTCGCTGGCGGATCGGTACCTCATTTCCTGTGTTTATTTTGTGTTGATCTAGGGCAGTCTTGCCTATGTCAGCATCACTTGTCGAGAAGATGTCGGCAAACCGGTTTAACATCGTCTCAGCCTTGTTCTTTTCTTCTCTCGACAGGTTATTCTGGGAGCCCTTCAAGAGAGAAGATACGTCGTACCTTGCCCCTTGAACTTTGGCGTTGGTAGGCTGTTCATGGCATCTACGCATCCAAACTGCTCCTTCACAGGTGCCCAATATCGTGCCCTTCTTGAGTACCAGTTCTTTGTCGCTTGGGTTCAGTGCACGTACCGATGTAACGTTGGTATTCCTAGCCAGAGTGCGTGCAATCTTCCATGAAGCATCGTTGTCCAACCCTTCTATAATTACACATCGATTTTCCTGATCAGAATTCCTTGGTAGACAAACCGGTATGATTGTTTCCGACCTCGGACGAAGTACTACTTTCTTCAGGCAGTACACTTTGCCTGATGATGCACCCTCCATGAATACTTCTTCTGAGCCACACTTCAATACTCCTTGACTAACGTCGATCTCACAGTGATGCTTCCGTAAGAAGTCTAAACCCAGGATGCAGTCGTCCACTATGACAGCCACGATGACGTTGTGGCGGTAAATTTTATTACCTAGTTTATGTCCACCCCCTTTTCACCTCGGACGGCTATGTGCTGACCGGTAGCTGTTCTTAGATGTATACATTCATGGTTCCCGTAGTAGTCCCCAAGAAACCGTCTTGCTAGTCGGAAACTGACGACTGTCCGAGAAGCTCCAGTGTCCAATGTCAACTTGCACGGCATTCTGTTAATTTCGCCTTCGATAATCAGGCTGTTTCCGTCACACGATTGTGAGATCGAGATCCTTGAGGCTCTCCTATCACCAGCCAGCACCCGCCCCGTAGTCCTGGAATCTACTCGTTTCCCTGCTGTTGTTGCCCGGCAGGCACATCAGGTGTTCCTTCTACCGGCGACTGGTTACTGCTGCGTGGACTCCTTCGCTTCGGGCAGCTCAACCTGATGTGGCCTCTCTCACCGCAGCTATAGCACCAGGGCGAAGTCGACACCTCCCTGATACGGTGAGCTCGATCATCCCGTCGTACTGCTTCCACTTCCAGAGCGTGGGCTAGGGCGTCCTTCAGGTTTTTGAAATGTCTGAGTCTCACTGCGGCCCTAACCTCCAGGTCTCGGATCCCGTCGGTGAAAGCTTGAACGAGGTTTCCGTCGATGAGCGCAGGTGAGGACTGGTACGCCTTTCGAACCAGCTTCTCCACCTCCAGGGCCCACTGCTGCAAGGTTTCACCAACACGTTGCGATCGGTCTTTCAGCTGGGCGCGAAATACGTGTTCCAGATGTGCGTCGCCATATCTCGCTTCTAATGCCTCCAACAGCTTTTCGTACGTGATGTCTTGACCGAGCGCCTCTAACACAGTCAAGGCCTGGTCACGAAGACCCAAGGTGAGAGCGGTCAGAGCCTGTTCTTGCGTCCACCCGTTCGATTTCATGACGCCCTCGAACTGGATTTTATAGGCTGACCATGAAGATGATCCTTCAAATGGTGGTACTTTAAAGCCTCGTGGTGAGGACGCCACAACCGCAGGTGCCACGATCCCATCTCCAGCCTTAAGCCCGCGTACCGTTTTCTCCACCTCGGCGATGGGACTTTCGTGTCGTTGGACTTGCTCTTTCACCTCCTTCATCTCTTTGCCAACCGTTGCGCCGAGGTCTTTCAACATCAACAGCTGCTCCTCCTGGCGGCGGATACCCTCTTCCTTGTCGCGTTGCAGCTGTTTCTCGAGGCGGCGTGCCTGCTCCTCCTGGCGGCGCATGCCCTCCTCCTTATCGTGTTGCAGCTGTTCCTCGAGGCGGCGTGCCTGCTCCTCCTGACGGCGTGCCTGCTCCTCCTGACGGCGTGCCTGCTCCTCCTGGCGGCGTGCCTGCTCCTGCATAAACGCCATCAGGGTCGCGAGGTCGGGGTTCACCGGCGAGTGAGCTGCACTAGATGGTTCCGCTGCAGCAGCGGAGTCACGTGATTCACCTGACGTCGGCGAGGGGGCGTCTCCAAAGCGCCTCTGGTCCACATCTTGCTGGCGCTGGTTCCTGGTACGCACCCTTCCACAGAGAGAGTAGTCCCTCCTTCGGTAGTACTGGCATATTCTTATCTTACTTCTGACACCAATTGTTACGTGCTGGGTTCGACGAATTAGAATATAAACAATATTACCGACTAAAACACGTTTTATTTAAACACACAATTAAATTTAAAACACAACAAACACTATACCACACTTTTTCACTGTACTGCTTCAAACTCCGTAGTATTTCCGCTTCCGTTCGCTTCGATGAACACTTGACCGCTTACGATTGTGAACTGCCTTGGCGGTGCGCGTGCGCCCTATTTATACGCGGGTAAAGCGTTTCTAGAGCTTTCTAGTAACGCAATTCCCGGTATGTAAACAGTACGATGATTCGAGAAAGTACCAGCGTCTTCTCTACGATTCTCGTAAGCATACCTACTACGTAGTTCCGTAAGATGTCAATAGATGGCGGTGTAAATTATTAGACGGAACTGCCGAGTCTTTCCCACAATGCCGAGAGATGTCACTCGGCGTAACAATATGTACCTTACAAAATGTGATTTACGTAATACTAACCACAAAGTATAAAAGCGATTGTCATAGGACAATTGATAATATTTTCGTAACATTTGAAACAACTCGAATATTACTTTAAAAGATAAAAAAAGAAGGCATAAATGTTGCTACTATGCATAGCCATAAATTTAAATAATAAACAACAGTAACAAAACACTAATAAAACCAATTAAAATCTTTAAAACTATAAATATGTAGGTACTCAAACAAACTTGCAATTTCAATAATTAAACGTTCGTTTTCTAAGCATAAACAAAGTCGACGAAAGTGAACCAAAGCGTTATGTCGTTGTCTCACTCGGTGACGTATATAATTAGGGAATAAAAAGATGCACTATTGTAGTGAAGCATATGACGCGTTCTCTCTCACTCACTCTACGCTCATGTCATATGCAACGAACGCGATATAAAATTTGAAGTAGTACATGAAATAATGTTGAGACGCTCTTACATTAGTACGTCTTGTACGGGACAAATGCCTCTTCTAAGTCCTACTCAACACTAGCAACTAGCAACCTGACAATTGACATAGGACACTGACTGTTATCACCAAGAAAATATCAAAATATTGCGATTTGAAGAGTCCAATTTCATTATCTACATAAACGTTGGTGCAAATCAATTGCATTTTGCCGCTATTTACCTATAATTAGAGTTTGTTTTTATTCACATCACATTTCGTCAACTTTGAAAGTTTAAATCTAACCCTATTTTGAGAAAGAGTCTAAATACCATCAAGTTTTAATTTTTTTGTGTGATTTGATATGGCGGATGATTGGCAAGAGTACGTTAAAGATACAAGGAAGGTTTGTAAATATGGCATGAAATGCTATCAGAAAAATCCTGATCACCATAAACATTTTAAACATCCACCGGCACCCAATAAGAAGGAAGCAAATCGCCAAAAAAGGCGTTATTCACCTTATGATAGGCAGGCAGACCAGCAGCCTAGTAAGAAAATCGATGATGAGGTTACTACCCAAACTGAGTCATCAAAGGATGTTGCAGAAAATGAAGAAAATAAAGATATAGAAAACAAATGCATTGCACTACCTGAGGATATCACGTTTTATGATCAAGACACAGATAGGACTATTTTTAAAGAGTTGTTTCTGGTTGAAATGCCTGAAGATTTTTTCCAATTTTATGAATTTATCAGTGGACTTGGTAAATCTGCAGAGGCAATGTTAGCAAGTGTTCATTTGGAGCTCATAGGACCATATGATTTGATGTTAGGCAAATTGCCTATATTGGAAGATAAAGAACTGTACTTGGCACACTGGCGATTCTTTTATGATCCACCAGAATTCCAGGTAATTATTAATAAATCTGATCATTTATAAAGGATTTCTCAGATAAGTGACATTTTCTAACCAGTCAGCCACTGACATTTATTCATTTATTGATCGGCATGCAGACACGCTACATATTTATAAATTGAAGTGCTTCATTGGGAGTAATATGAACAATGTTAACCTGTCCATTATTAGAATGCTGATAATAATTAACCTTTTGAGCACCAAACTATGCCGAACACAATGTGTCCGTCAGCACCAAGCTATAAATCTATAAACGTTGAAAATTGTGGTTTCTTCAATTTTGCTGTTTTTAAAATAAACAAAGGCCCCTATTGAAATAAAATTGTAAAAGTAGAGTTTTAGGCAATAGTAAAATTATGCACAAGATAAAACAAATTTTTTTTGTGTATTATTTTTAATAAATTTAATGATTAGACATTGTCTTCTAATAAAGACGTGGTGTGGAGGGCATGGAAACATTTGTCTTCTATACAAGACAGTGGCGCTCAAAAGGTTATTGTGTAAGGAATAAAGGTAAAGACTTATTGCGTCTAGCAGCTGGTGAGCCGCAGGGTATCAATAGACATTTAAAAAACATTTATACTACTTTGAATAATAATGTAATCTAAATGTAAATGTCTGTCTGCTACAGCTCAAGATATTAAATAGCACTAAGTAATCAAATTATAATATCCTACTGTACAAGCATTTAATTTGCTTCTACAAGTACATATATTTATATGTATTATTTACAGAACTTTATAAATAATAAATATAAAAAAATGTAAAGTTAGACATAATGTCAGTAGGCACTCTCTATGAGTTAGACTTGGATTAGATTTTAATGACAAATACTATTTTACAGGCAGTCTTAAAAAAGAAAGGTTGTGAATACCATATAGGTTACTTCAGAGATACTCCAGGACAAGACCCTGTATTTTTAGCCAGCAATGACAGTTCAAAAGGATACCACATCACTTTAATGAGTGAAAACATCTTTGGAGCCGTGTAGTGAGTATTTTAGCTAAACAGTATCAGCCACACTTGTAATATAAATATAATAATAAAAGGTAAGAGAGGTACCTGCCACATACCCTCAGATAGTCCACCCGTTGGGGTGCTATTGCAATAGAAAAAGGTTGAATATACCAAGCTTCTAGATAGAGACAACCCTGTCTTGGGATCTGGGTGTATTCCAACTTGCAGTATTCTGCTTCAAACACAAAATATGCGCCTAACAAGTGTTTTGCCTCAGGGTGCGGCATCTACAAGGCAGCTTGACAATGGCCAATCTAATATCTCAAAGAATTAGGCTTATTAATTAATGAGCCTAATTCCTTGTGATAAAATTCTCAATATGCCAAATTATTGTATTACAATGGATTGCCGCCAAGTAACCCATACTGACTATTTATTCCTAAGATTAACCACTTAAAAGTAGGTGCAACCCAGTTTTCAGTCCTAGTTCACTGCATTTAATGTTAGCTGGCTAATCCTGGATAGCCACACTATGCATGGACATTGTAAATGTCTGTCACACCATTTCTTCTTTACTTCTCCTCATGTAACAATGTGTATTTGAATTCAATTTTGTCTAATGCTAAACATACTTTGTATGCTCATGGACATTAGCAATGCACACAATTGTATTTCATCATGTGGTTATGTGACGACACTGAGATCGGTAAGAACTTCTTTTGTCAAAAAAGTTACATTAGCAGCAAATAGTATATTACTGTACCAAGTAGGCGGCAATAGGCTCGCTCTGGGGTCTCGCCGGTATGTCATAGAAATTAATCCACGCCAGTTATTAATAGGAGAGAGATAGTATAACCATTGCTGGCAAAATGAGGTGTAATACTCCTTTGGGGTATAAAGTTGTAATAGATGTAATTGTTAACCTTTAGCTAGTCGCGCCTAATACTTACACTATTAGTCGCGTGAGGTCCGTCCAGACATTGAAAATACCCTTGGTCGGGTATTTTCAATTAATTTCAAGGTCTGGATGGACCTATAAAATGAATATGTCGATTTATATGGGAACTTGAAGAAAAACATCTAAATCATTAGTTCCCAAAGTGGTCCAGGTAGACCCCCAGGGGTCCACGTTCATTCTTCACCAATATAAATATGTATGCCAAGGAATATGGTAGAAATGTAGCTGCAGGGGGGCCACCGGAACCTGTAAAATTGTGAAACTATTCTAAGAGAAAAAAGTCTGGGTACCTCTGATCTAAATTAACAAAACAATATAAGACTCTTGGAGTTGGACTATCGGGGTCTAATGGACCCCACGCGACTAATTAAAAGAGGGATAGAAGAAGAATAGAGTTATAATTATGTGTTTTTTACTAATTTCAGTTTGTATTTGCAAGATGAAAAAAAGAAATCACTCTTTGCTGGTATGTCATGCCAAAAACTAATGGATAAAATAAAAACATATGCTGAGGAAAATGATATATCTTTAGAAGACTTTAACATGAAGAAAAGAATACGGCAAATAGTTACGAAATCTTTTCATGGAGCAGGTATATCAGTACCTTATAACAAGCAGACACAAGTTGGATACAGGCGTTTAGCGGAAACAGACGGTATGATTATAATCTGATATTTTACTTATTCTAAGGTGCGGTATGTGACGATTATACATATTATTATAAAAAATAAGTTGAGGTAGCTCAATGGATAATGGAAATGTCTTAGTTTCGAATCCCACCTATTACGAGCGTCACGCCATGTTTGATCCTTTGCAAATAAATGTCATATTTTGAGGTATTTAAATATAAATAATTAATTGATTTTATTTTATTAAAATCTTAGAATACATTAACACTAAGGTAAAATGGTGTTTCATGTATGGAATATAACTATATTTGTAGGCCTTTTACAATATTTACTATGCATCTAAAATTTCTGACCATAATTTACGCAAATACGCACATTATTTAAAATATATAACTGAAAAAGCACCATAATATACTTCTTTGGTGATATACAGACCGAATATGTTTATTCTATGTGTTTAATATAATTTGTTGATTTTTATTGCAGGAAAATTGAAAAACGTATTTGAGAGTCTTCAAAAACCAATATCACAAGAGGAAAAAGATAAGATTTTGTCTGACTTGCAAGTGGTGGTAACTAATGCTAGCATAGCACTAGATGAAGGTGACTTTGGAACTGGTTTAGAACTTGGTATTAACCTATTCTGTTCTGGAATAAAAGAACTGCAGGCAATTGCATTGAGTAATTTGACTTCTGCCTATAATGTACTTTCGAGGAAAGAATTTGCGAAAATAGCAGAGGTAACATTTTCTTTCTACATATATTTTAGCAAAAACATATACGAAACATGACATCGAGATTTTAAAAGTAAATGTATACAAGGGCTTTAACATAAATAAATGTTTTAATATAAGTCACATAATCATAATTTTCTGTGGAATAAACGAAAATTTACAAATACTTCCTTTCGCCAATGTTCCTAGATGTTCCACCGATAATCTTATCTTATGTGGAGCCAGTCAGTGCAGACCGGCGACACTTCGACCCAGTGGGATCTTTTGTGTCGATACTCTCCGAATAACGACTGCCATAAATGTTCATGGCAGCCGGGACCGACGGCTTAACGTGCTCTCCGAGGCACGGAGCAGGCGATAATTGTCAATCAGTACGCACATAATTTCGAAAAGTCATATAACTTCCGAAAGTCAGCGGTGCACGACGTGGGTTCGAACCCGAGACCCTCTTGCATTGCAGTCTGTTGGTCTCCCCACTGAGCTATCGCTGCTCTCACCACCGATAATACTATTCTCTGGTCTCTGGCAACCCCATGCTCTATGAAGTCGGTGCTAGTGTGAGTTACCTCAATTTTAACTTCTCCCAAGAGATAGGTATATCGATAATCGGAGCCAGCTGGTTCAATATTTTGGTACAATAGCTAAAACACTTATGGCCAGTCCCACAACTAACAAGTAAAAGTTATCCGAAAGATAAGTCGCATGCTGTCTCACTCTTGCTGGGTTAAAGAAGAGAGATGGAAAGACTTTTATCTTATAGATAAATGCTATTTGGAGGTCGTGAGACAAGCCCTTAGCCTCGTTAAAGTTATACTTAGGTATTAAGGAGTTTTATGTTTAGAGCGTACTGCGTAGAACCTAAGAGAGAACTGGCCATAAACCGGTCCCGGTCACTATTTTTTAATCACCATGTTTCCAGTATAATATTATTTGAATAAATAATCGAATCTCTTTTTTCAGGCTCATATGAACTATCGACGTAAAGGAGCAAATATGTCATTGCTAAGTTCACAAACAGCCAGCTTGTAACGAACATTGTATTATTGTTTTAAGTCAGGTATAATCATTTATTTTTAAGTTTTCATAACTAACAGTAAAAATAATTTGTGTATTAATTTACTTACATCAATTAATTATTTTATATTAAAAAGCAACTTTTCGCACTATAAACTGTGTCGCGGGCGACTTTACGAAGATTGACACAAAAGACACGAAGAACATTCACACTCGTAACAAATATATATCATTACATCCAGATTTTTGTTGTGCTTGAATACATCACTATGGCAGTGGCAGTGGTGAGGGCCTACCTTTAGTCACTGCGTTGTCTGTACATTCTATTTATATTGTTGAAACTTTATTAAAAAGCCTTCTGATATTTAACGAGTTATTATTGAAAACCTTGTTATGGTAATTAATTGGTGTGTAGGCAAACACCAATTTGATTCATACTTTAATACTTAATCAATCAGAAATACATACCCTAACCTATCCATATACACTTAACTATTCTAATGTAAATAACATTTTATTGCTAAGATTTTGCATTTTAATTTCTTGTAGCCATTATTAGTGTAAACATAATGATAAAATTATAATTAATTATAAAAAGAGCCAGTTCGGCTGGAATATACATTCTATCTTTTTTAATGAAAAGTATTATATTTATCTATATATATAAAACTTTTCCGTTACTGAGTGACTGACAGACAACGCACAGCCGAAACTACTGAACGCAAGAAGCTGAAATTTGGCATGTATATTCCTTGGAGAGTGTAGGAGAGCACTAAGAGAGGATTTTTGGAAATTCCACCCTGAAGGGGGTGAAAGGGGTGAAACCCGATATTCACACGGGAACGGGACTTACGCGGGTGAAACCGCAGGAAAACTACTAGTAATATATAAATGTATTAAATTTTACGTGACATGGCCTCGGAGGCGTAGCAGTGGTTATGTATGCGACTGCTGTGCATGAGATCTCGGGTTCGTTTCTCTGGTGGGGCAGTGTAATTGGTTTGACAAGATATTCTTAGTAAACGGCAGCCGGCTCGCATCCGTTTACGTGACCTAAAAATATATGTAGTCGGCGAATTGTAGGTAAAATACATCTCTGACAACCTCTTCTGGGATATGAGCGTGAGATTATGTACATAGGTACGTAGTTTCTGCGATAAGTAGTTGTGACAGGCCATAAGTCGTGTCGAGTGCCGTTGTTCCTATTGGTACGGAACTCTAAAGACTGTGTGTCTTGCACGGCTTTTCAATATGACGTTTCTTTGTTATTAGCGCAGCCTGGTTGACGAATTATGTCTTAATCCGAAAACAATCAAAGAGAACGGTTGGGTGCTTAAAACGCCAATAAAACGTTGAACTCCTCTCAACCAACGCTAGGACGTCGGCATCCGAGCTTAACCTTTTCACGACTTTTATAGAAGTAAGAGACTTTCGTGCCTTAGCGCCACAACTTTATTAGAAGTAACTACTGTAATAAAATAAATCTACGATATTTAAAGGTTTCTTTGTTTGTTTTTTAAAAGATCTCCCTGCCTCCTAGTTTTTTTTATATTAACAAAAACAAAATCGCCTCAGAATTTTTTTATGCTTCTAGCGCCAAGCCCTTGATATAAAGTAGGCTAGTGATGGGACACAATTCACATAATAGTTACCACGTTATGATTCATCTCTTTGCAATGTTTATAAATACTATAATAATTAATAATGAATAAAAAAATGAGGTCAATAAATAACATTCGTATAATAAACTGCAAAATTTTGATATAATATGTTATTGAATAATGAAACTCCGTTTGAAACACCCATCCCTACAAAATGGCGAATTGTTAGTGCCCTCAACGACACGAGCTTGTATACAAGTAAATCTGTGACGTCACAAGCGAGCTGGTTTCAAGGTCAAAGTGACTTACGGACGCTTTCTATATCCAATCTCAATCAAAATTTTGCTTTCTGAGTTAGAGTGTTGACAGATCTTCCATAGAAAATATGTCAAAACTATAACTCAGATAGCAACATTCCGATTGAGATTGGATATAGAAAGCGACCGTTAGTGATGTGCAGCGTTGTAATCGTACGTAGACGCACGTGTCTTTACAGTGCAAAATGAGTGGCTAATATATTATAATAATATAATAATAATAATATTCTACCACATACACACAACACCATCTAGCCCAAACTAAGCAGAGCTTGTACTATGGGTACTAGACAACGGATAAACATACATATATACTTTTTTTTTTGTAAATTCATACATATTATACATAGAAACACCCAGACCAAGACAAACATGCATGTTCATGCACACAAATGTTTGACTTGTGCGGGAATCGAACCCGCAACCTCAGGCGTGGCAGTCGGTTGTACTAACCACTACGCCACCGAAGCCGACCATACCTCTAATAAATCTATGACTTTTCCTTTATTACTGACAACATATTTTAAGTTATCTTACTAGTTTATTTTTTATAAAATAAAACAAATTATGAAAATACCATATCAGTTTTTATTTGTCTTCGTAAATTGACGATTAAACTTCAATTTAAACATGTGATTATTTTTTATCGATTGAAAAGCACCTCATGCCTACGTTTTAGCTGTATGTAGTTATACATTTGTAGCGTGGCGCTGGGCGAGACATTGCGTATTATAGGCATGGGCGTCGAAAAGAGACTATTTAAAACGTACCTACAATTTGTTATGTCAGTCTTCTTTTGTTTGATTAGCTTTTTTGTATTTTCGTATTTGATAAGTAGGTAACTGGATTGGTTGAGATGTTAATATGGTTATTTAGTCTCTAGACTGTTTGGAGCGTTTTAGATAGTATGGCTAAACCACAATGAGCTTTAAGAGATACAATTCTATCAACAAGTCTGAGAAAACTACAAATGCGTATTTGAAGACAAAACAAACGTAAAAGCAAATAATCGTGTTTACTTACTCCTACAGTAATACCTTAACTTACGCGAGCACGGAGCTACGCGATTTTCAAATCTCTTCGATTTCGCTTTTTTTTGAGCATCACACAACCCTCGATTATTAATTATAGACTTACTGGCCCTATTGTTCAGAAATTGAGGAAATTTTGTGGGAGAAAAATATCTTTGAGTCGTCTTACTATTTTGTTAGATTTTATGAAACCTTCTTCTGAGTGGCGTAGTGTAGTGGGGGCTGGGCGGCCCGTCCCGGGCGGCACTTTAAGGGGGGTGGTAAAATTTAACAATATATAATAATAATATCCTTAAAATATTTGAAGCATTTCACGATACACGAGAGGAATTGGCATGGTATTGGTAGTCTTGCCATAAATATTGTTACAAGAAAATCCTATTTTTTTAAAGCATAAAACATTTATTACTTTAATGTGTGTTAGTTTATACATTAATATAATAACAATAAAAATATATATATCTCATTCAAAATGATCTATCTCCATTGACTTTTAATACAGTCCTTTAAAAGTTGAGACCAGTTATCAATACAAAAACACGCACTCTTTCCATAGAAAAATTCCTCACTACCAACCTTATGGATGTATGGATTTAGGGACTCCAAATTATCATGGCGGTTAGAGCATGCCATACTCTCTGAAACTGACCATAAATCATAATCCAGCGGATTAAGATCGGACTAGAGACTAGAGTCATCAAGTCCCGATCTTAATCCGCTTAATAATTATTATTATACAGAGTTGAAGACTAGCCTGACGGCCTTAATTATTAAGGTCGTCAGCAAGTCTTCAGCTCTGATGAAGTCCGTAACGTTCGTTTCCAACCACGCTTGAGTGAATCGACTTTATGATGAGTCTTGCTGAAATGACCATTCTTGGTTATGGAACATGGTGTTGTCAAGAGGCTTAACCACCTTTACAAGAATCGTATGTTGATACACTTGTGCTGATGTTTTAACACCTTTTTCACAATAAGATGTCTCAGTCACTCCTTGATAGCTAACACCCCATCAAACCATCACAAGTCGGATAATGTCCACGTTGTTTTCTGCTGACTAATTGGGAAGTTCCGAGTTTATGCTCGAACTCGAAACTCGGTCATTCTGCTTGTTAAAACATTGCTCAATAAATAGTCAATAGTAAAAAAATCTCGTCAGCAAATAATTTTTTTCTGTGACCTACCATTGCGTACCGCTTAAGAAGTTATTTGATTATACCACCCTATTTATTTTTAAATTATCACTTACAGAATGATTAGTCCTAAGTCATCTTTGAAAATACGTGACATGGTTTTAGGTGCTATATTAATTTCCCAAGATTAATTCTCTCTTCCTCCGGACCGCCTCAAGGTGTAGACGTGCCCACAACCCTTTTTTAACAGTTAATATAAAATAAAATTCAATTTCAAATTAATAATTCGCATAAAAAAATAGGAGTGCATCAAGTTAGAGGAGGTTTGCTGCAAAGAAGAGTCACATGCGTACGTGAGCGCCGAAGAATCAACGAACAGCGCGTGTTTATAGTGCCCTGGTACCTCAACTGATTCGTCTAATACAAGGTACTGTGACTCACCATTACATAGCTGACGGGCGCACGCGCACGAAAGAGATAGAAGTAAAAAGCTGAGCTACGCCCCAGTATAAACGTCACTAAGCGACGACGACGACGGCCGGAGTACGTGACAAACTTCTACAGTTTATAGTCTCCTAGTACCTCATCGTACTACTCATATTTTTGACACGCAAAAGACTCTGAATATTATTAATCTCGCCTCAGTACTGTATATATTTGATTCTTATTTTGTGTGCATGCGCCGCTAACTGATATAGAGAATTGCGATAAATGTGTACACTCCTACACTTTATTATCTCCTAGTACCGGAAAGAGCTACGCAGAACAAGAAAAGGATTAGGAGTACAATAACTAAGCAGATGAAGACAACTGGCGTACTTGACAAACTTCTATAGTTTATTATCTCCTACTACCTCACCGTGCTACTAATATTTTTGAATAATATACAACTCGCCTCAGTGCATATTTGGATTCCTATTGTGTGCGCATGCGCCGGGTAACTGGTATATAAAACCATAAAAAACATACTCCTACACCTTATTATCTCCTGGTACCGGACTGAGCTACACAAAGCAAAAGAAGGATTCGGAGATAACTGTAAATTCTTGAGACTGACACAACCAACTGGTACACCACATACTGTTATTATACCCTGGTACTGGAAATGGAGCAGTCACTTAACAAATCATTATCTGAGTCAAACATCGCCATGTGTACTGATACTCAACATACTCCACCCAACTATGTCTCACAACGAAACAAGCGACCGCGAGAACACGACTACGACTCTGACTTTAGCAACTTCAAAGAAGAAGTCAAAACACTCATATCATCGTTGATCACGAAACAAAGTGAGGAAATAAAAAAAATCTCTTCTACATTACTAGAAATTAAGACAACTAATACTAGCATAGAAAGCTCTATGGCCTTTCTCACCTCTCAAAATGAAGAGCTAAGGAAGAAGATTGAGGTAATCGAAATAAAGGCTAAGAAGGATGAGGAGTACATAATCCTACTAGAAGACAAAATCGAAGATCTTCAGCGGGGAAGCCGTAAAACCACGATAGAGATAAAAAACGTACCAAAAATCGAAAACGAAACTAGAAGTGACTTAATAAAAATGGTAACACATTTGTCAAATGAGACTAAATGCCCTATCAAACAAAATGAAATCAAAGACATTTTCCGAATCCCAAACAAACGCAGCGACGTAAAAAACGGACCGATTGTCGTCGAACTAGCATCATCAATATTAAAAAGTGACTTATTGAAATCGGCCCGAACTTACAACAGAGGAAATAAAGATAAATTATGCGCAAAACATCTAGGATTCACTACTCATGAATACACCCCAATCTACGTATCCGAGCAGCTAACCACCAAGGGTGCGCGCTTATATTTTCTCGCCCGCGACCTAGTTAAATCTAAAGCCTACAAATATTGCTGGACTTCCTTTGGGCAAGTCTGCGTCAAAAAAGATGACGCCTCGCCAAAAATAATAATAAAGAGCGAAATACAAGTTACTAAGCTTATGCAGCAAATATGACTAGTCCCAACTGATCACTACGTCGCATGTATAAAATATAAACATAATACTCTCTCTTACTGTTATTTGTTAAATTCTATTAGCTATAAGGTTACTATTAACATGTTAAAATTAGTTATCATTGTAATATTACTAATTAGATTAAGGAGTACAAAGTCTGTAATTATAACGCACACACACACAATCAAAACATACACTATTAAACCTTTCATACAGATCATTTTATATATATTACGCATAAAAACACATACGCTCAAAACCCTAAAAGACTACAATTTATTGTACCTAAACCCTGTTAGAGACACTTATGGATAGAACGCTGGAAACAGTCACTGAAATAGATAACATTATACACAAGAATTAGCCCAAGTATCAAACTTTTCCCTTTGCAATTTTAGTACAACTGTAAAGATTAAAAACTCCGATTTAACGATTATCTCACAAAATATCAGAAGTATCTATCTAAACTTTAAAGACTTACAGCTGAACCTAGCCGATCTAAATGTTAACACTGACCTTATTGTTTTAAGTGAATGCAGGCTAAACCCAAATAAAAATATTCCTCAATTACAAAACTACTCGGCAGGCTACACCACGAAGCATTTAAATAAAGCTGACGGTGTCGTCATCTTTGTTAGTAACAGGTACATCTCTAAAATAAAAGAGATAAAATTAACTCACGCTTCTTGTTTACAGGTTGAAATTAAACCCGATCTCATAGTCATAGGGATATATCGCTCTCCATCAAAGACAAATGCAGATGATTTCATAAACTCCTTATCTCAACACTTAGCTACCCTCTCTTCAAATAAAAATGTAATTATTACGGGTGACATCAATATAAATTTAATACACAAGCAGGAAGAGCAATCATACGAAAGATCGAATCGCCTTAATTATTTAAACATGTTAGCAATGCACGGCCTACTACCTGGACATACGCATCCCACTCGCGATAAAAGCTGTCTAGATCATTTCATTCTCAAGCTTAGACCTAATAAAAAATCAGCATTCATAGCAATTATCGAGACAACTATCACCGATCACTCTATGATTTTCCTGAAACTGTCAGAATTTAAGAACAAACACAAATCTATTAAAACTAAAACCTCAATTAACGTCGAATATTCACTCGAGCTCTTAAGAAGTAGCAACATTCACGACCTATTAGACCTCACTAACCCTAACATACTATTAAATAACTTAATAACTTTACTACAAAAATGTCTCACTGCCGGTACACTTATAATAACAATCCCCCTTAAAAATAGATTAATCAAACCTTGGATGACCATAGGCTTGTTGCGCTGTATACATAACCGTAACAATATGCAAAAAAAAGTTAAAACTAGAGCCTCATAATGAGATACTAAAAATCACTTATAGAAGATACAGGAACTACTGCAACAGCGCCATTAAGAAACAAAAACGTAAATACGATCGCGAACAGCTTTATAAGACACATAAAAACTCTAAAAAGCTATGGCAAACAATAAACAATATTTCCCAACGAAAACCACCTAAGATACAAAACACAGAATTACTGGAATCAGCCGCTACCCCACTCGAGTCGGTGAATAAAGTAAATAAATTCTTCTCAACCGTTGGAAAGAATCTTGCTGACGAAATAATAAATAATCCTGAAAGACAGGCTAACAACGACCCCAACATACCTACGGACGTTCCAAACCCGCCGGTCTCGTCGTTTGTACTGCTCAACTCTGACGCTGAAGAAGTAGCAACCGTAATCACGAGCCTAAAATCCGACAGTGCTACTGGCTGGGACAAAATCCCCGTAAGTTTTTTAAAATCTGCCAAGTTCATTATTTCATCAATAATTTCACATCTTATTAACCTATGTTTTGAACAAGGATGCTTTCCCACGGCCCTGAAACAAGCTGTAATAACACCTGTGCATAAGTGTGGTGACAGAGCTGACCCGTCTAACTATAGGCCGATATCCGTCCTCCCGTCCCTGTCTAAAATTGCCGAAAGATTAATAAATCAACGATTAAGTACATATTTAACAAAACATAAAATAATTTCACCTTCACAGTTTGGCTTTAGACAGGGAAAGTCTACTGAAGACGCGGTTCTGGCGCTGACCTCTATCGTCACTCAAAAAGTGGACAATCGAGAAAAGTGTCTAGCCGTTTTTCTAGACATCAAAAAAGCCTTCGACACAGTCTCTGTCCCCACGCTTTTACAAAGACTAGAAGACATCGGTATAAGAGGAGTACCACTTAAACTTTTCACGGAATACCTGAGTGAGCGCAGGTACGTAGTTAAAATAGGATCAGTCACTAGTTCCGAAGAAATAGTTACTTACGGAGTGGGACAAGGTAGTGTGCTCGGGCCGCCGCTGTTTCTCATTTATATAAACAGCCTATGTAACATGAGTATCGAAGGTGCTCACATATTCTCTTATGCTGACGATACAGCAATTGTTTTCTCGGGAGAAACATGGGACAGCGTCGGTTGCATCGCCGAACGTGGTCTGACTACAATAGCTACCTGGCTCGATCGGAACCTTTTAACTTTGAATATTTCAAAGACAAATTACATCTGCTTTTCCATATTTAACCGTACCCAGCCATCACAAGATCTTCAGATTAAAATCCATACCTGCTCCAGCTCCACTAACACCACCTGCTCTTGTTTAAAAATCAATAAAGAATCCAGTACTAAATACCTTGGTGTTATGCTTGATCAAAGGCTATCATGGCACTTGCACATAGAGCTATTAATGAACAGAGTTAGGAAATTAATTTGGACGTTCAAATCTCTTCGCCACGTGACCACTAAGGATCTTATCCGGCAAATTTATGTCTCCCTGGGTCAGTCTATTCTGCCGTACTGTTTGCCAATTTGGGGCGGTGCGTCTAAAACAAAATTTTTGGAGCTGGAGAGGGCACAGAGAGCTCTACTACAAGTCATGTACTTTAAACCGATTAGATTCCCTACGGAAAGTTTATACTCAACCTCAAACCTTTTGTCAGTTAGGAAACTCTATATCCTGCAGATTTCATTAAAAAAACACAAATCTCTTCCCTTCATTATTTCCAAGACTCATTCTAGGAGGAAAAATAAAGTAGCTGCAGATTATCCAGTGAATACTACATTTGCTTCAAAACAATTTATTAAGCAATCTTCCCGAATATATAACGCTCTCAATGAACAATGTGCCATCTACTCTATGACTTACCACGACTGTAAAAAAACACTAACTGAATGGCTCAAGAGTAAAAGTTACGAAGAAACCGAAGATATCCTACACAAGATCACATAACTAAGAAACACATATAATTTATACACATATACACACCACACCCACACATCCTCGCGCTACACATACCACATATCTCACACACATACCCACCCACTACATCCCGACACCTACACAAACATACACTTACACACAAATGAACCCACACACATACACACACAACATATTCTACACCCAGTATGCTCCCTTACTGATATAAGAATTATAAAATGTTAATAAGTCTTAAATTAATCTTTTTGCTTTTTGCTTATTTCTCACACATCTGTAGAATGATTGTAAACTGGAGGAGCGGATCCACCTAATACAAGCAAATCTTTGCTTAAAAGGTGACTCCAAACCTAACATAGTTATATCCTTAAGTGAAGAAATAAACATTTTTATTTATTTATATTTATTTATTTATTTAATTCTTTTGCTTTTGGACAGGATTTCTTCGAATTCTTTCCTTCACTGATTTGATCGCATTTTTCCTATGAATACTACGTGAACGACCAGTTCTTTCCCTGTCACAAACAGAGGAGGTTTCATTGTACCTATCAATAATCCGGTACACAAACATTCGACTTATTATTTTTTATCCACTTGGTATTCCAAGCGAAGGCAAATGTAATTTTTGAAACAAAAATTGATGAATGATTTTTGTTTCAAAAATTAAATGTTGTAAGGTTATTAAAGGTTAAAAGGGTTATCTTTATCACCCCACGCGAAAATGAGAAAACACAATGAATATTCATAATTATAAGAATGACAGATTCCAAATTCAAATGTACCTAATATTAAGTTTTTAATTGTAACAGTATTTATGACCAGACTAAGTATACAGGTACAACAGGTAATGATGAATGTTCGTGCCGAAAAGTTCTTTAGAATTACTGTATTTATAGTATTTTAAATTGAAATGCCTAAATATAGCCAAGTGGAAGACCGTTGGACTACCACGCAGAGGTCTCGAGTTCGATTCCAAGGAACGCATCTCCGACTTTTCGAAGTGATGTGCGTATTAAACAGCTAATTATCGTTTGCTTTAACGGTGAAGGAAACACCGTGTGCAAACCTGCATGTATGAGAGTTCTCTATAATGTTCTCGAAGATATGTGAAGTGAGTGAGTCACTGGGTCAGCGTCGTAGACTATGGCCTAACCCTGCTCACACTAAGAAGAGGCCCGTGCCCAGCAGTGGGACAGTTTAATACAGGGCTGATATTATATTATATACCTACCTAAATAAGAGGAAGGCAAAATTTTCTGCCGCTCCGGGCGGCTGACACCCACGCTACGCAACCGACTTCTTCATCAGAATAATCTCAGTTGGCGACTTTATATTGGTATACCTAATCTTAGACATGACTCAATTTTTTTGTCTAAATTACAATTAAAATAATTTATATGTTAATTATATGCAAAATTATACCCGACTTACACGATTATCGCTCAGTCCCACTTATCGCGTAACTTCAGAGTATTACTGTACTCCATAAAAATATATTGTTTAATATTTTCTCAATACACGATATTAATCAATATAGTATCCGAATATTCTTAGCCCTTACTAATAAGCAATCTTCCAAAAAAACGTAAAAGCTTGCCATATACGATGTGATGTTATATAGCCAGGTAAAATAATTTTAATTAAAATCGGTCTAGTTGTTTAAGAGTTTATTCATTACAAACAAAAATACAAATGTTTTCTTTATATGGACTGTGATAAGTCAACTCTACCCGGTTTAATTTAATTGTATACAGAGCATTACAGAACCTTTTGGTCGCCGGAATATTCACTACACTAGACCCACAAGTGTTTATTTTGCCAGATTGGTTTCATGTTTTAATCTACAGTAGATATCGCTAGTAGTAATATTGTCTATTCTGTGTTAAAATAAATCTCCAAAAATCCCGTATTATGTACCTACTTAAGATTCTATGTTTCACACGCGAAGTCATAACCTAACCTGTGAAATGGATACAAATCCTAGAACTATAATCACTAGTGTTTTGACCTTGCTTACAAAAAACGATAAGTCATGAGTAGGTACTCAGGACACAACAAAAACATGGTATAATAAAAATTGGGCATGTCTTTAATTTTTCGAAGGTAATTGAATGATGCAAAATCGAATGTAAGTTTTAAGCGTATAAATTGATTATTGTAATGATTGTATGGCTTAATATGACTTAAATACTTCAGAATCCTATAAATATAGGTAAATAGAATCGCGTTTGCATTTGAAGTTCATACCGAAGTCAAGAGAAATCTCCACCATGTTCAAGTTGCTCGTGATAGTTGCTATAGTGGCAATAAACATAAATGGCATGGACGCAGAGGATGCTAAAAAGCGCGTGTGGGTTGCAGATTATCAAAGACCTTACAGCGGAGAAGATGACTCGGATGGTGCACCGGAACTGCGACGTTTGTTCCAGCCAACCAACTTCCAATCGAGACCGCCCCTGCGCTTCAGAAGTGATTTACAGAATTACGCTTCGCTACTACAGGCTGATCCATCAAGAAGGAACGCGTATGCATCCTCTCCTTTGGCCAGTCAGCAACAAAGTCAGTACGAAAGTCGTCGCTCCCTCACACAGCCATCAGCCGCAGCACCGGCGCCACAATCATATGCCAAGTTTGGTCAATATTAGACACGAGGATTGTTGTTTGTCCGACAATTTATATCTAAGAAAAATAATTTGAGTGTGACTTTTATTATGTAAATATAAATTGTTGGTGTTTCGAATAAAATTTTGATTGATTTACGATATTTACCCAACCACTTTAATTGATCCAGACCACATTTAGGAACTTATTTTGCAGCAATAGAACGAGCAAGACTACAGGTTCATCTAGTGGCGATCGGTTGTCCTTGTTTTGGTAATATGAGATTAATCTAAGGTGATGAAGCGGCATAACGGCGGCCAGACACAATTGGGTTTAAATTATGTCTAACATTTCAACAATTATTGACAGGTTTATTGATAGAGACAATAACAGTAGGTACTTAAAAGTATAGTTCTATGAGTTCAACTTGCCAAGCAAGAAATCAAGTCGGTCAAATAATTCAGGAATTGAACGATTTCTGATGCTATGTGGGTAAAATATTTTGAGAGATTTTTCTTTGATGCCCAACAAAGGTTCCAAAATCTTTATAAGTAATCGTTAACTATGGTCCAATGATGTTTATGCAATACCTTATTATCGCTATAACTGCCAGTCGCGCAAGCGCTAGCGGCAATTTATATTATCAAGCGAACAAGACAGCCACAATGTATCATCTTAATAATTAAAAATGAATGCTTAATATTTATAAGTCTTTGACATATAGGTAGGTACCATTCGTCTATTCATCAGAAGTTCGTAGAAGTCAACGGTAGAAAAATAGGTACAAGAAATTACCTAGATATTTATTACCGGAAAATTCAAACATTGATTACTCTGTGTATTATAAATTTTACACAAATTATATCCAACTTTAACTGTTAATTGTTTCTACTCATATCTGAGTTGATGTTTGTATATGAATGCGTCAAAAAAAATAATACTATCTATTGCGTTTTGATTTGTTCGACTACATACAATCAATTTAGTTTTTGTTCAATGATATTATGATCAACTATCATGAAAGTTCCTAGGTATATTTCGCAGTACGTACCTAACCAATTTCATCCCGCGCTGCGGTTGGTACCTACCTAAATCCTAAACGCAAATCCGGTAGTCGGTATATTAACATGTTTTCAACTTAGAGGGTGAAAGCACGTTATAATGTTTCCATGAGTACGTACTTACCTACTTAAACAAACTATTAAACCATTTGATAGATCCCAAATCGCTGACTGAAAATGTACCTACTGCTTATTGATATGATTATTTTAAATCTGCCGGATTTTGCAACTCCTATGGTTGGGCCATTGATACATCATATAATTAAAACTATGATTCCATTATTTGTAAATATTTAAGAAATATATCATTTATCTCTAAATGTAGCGAATTGTTACATTTAGGGACATACCTATGCCTAAAAATAAATTGAGGAACTTCAATCTGTATAATGTATTAACAACGTTTCGCTTGCGTAGTAAGTTTTACATGGAAAATAACATAGTTCAAATATAACATAGTTTAGGCTAGCGGTTGTAGGCGAATAGTTAAGTTTATTAACTATTTACATACTAAAAAAATATGTGCGTAATTACAAAATCCGTCCTTCGGAAGTCGGTGTGTGCATACTTGGACGTGTAAGTTGCTGCAACCATAGGTTTGGTTAAAATGAATTGGTCCTGATAAAGGTTTTAAAATGCTGTAAACTGTACTTCTTAAAAGAACGTTGTTTACTCTTTTCTTAATACACCATATGGATCCGAATATTATTACCAATCACAATCTTCTAAACAGACGTAAGCACAATGCCAAATAAATAATAGTTTTTTTAACTCTCTCTCTCTCTCTCTCTCTTCCTAGCTATGTATCCCACATGGTGTTGGGGTCTGCTTCCTTATTTTTCTCCTCCACTTCGCTCTGTCTTCAACATCATCGTCAGTAACATTGCATTCCCTCTTTTCCTTTAGCACTACATCTTTCTACCTTGTCTTGGGTCTACCCCTAGGTCTCCGACCGGGGAAATCAAGCTGTAGTGCCAAATTTACGACGTAGTCTGGTGGCCTTCTTTTCACGTGACCATACCATCTCGGCCTACTCTCCTGCATCTTGTCGGTGATGTCGCGTACACTGAGGCTTCCTCGCACGTACTCATTGCGGATTTAATCGAGCCTGGTTACGCCGCACACCCACCTCAGCATCTTCATTTCAGCAACTTGAATGGTATGCACGTTCTTTTGGGTTGCAGCCCATATTTCGCTGCCATACATAAGGACTGGCCTTATTATGGTCTTATAGATCAAACCCTTCAGTTTGGCTGGCATCTTTTTGTCGCAGGTGACACCAGTTACTGCCCGCCACTTTAGCCACGCTGCGGCTATTCTGTGTTGAATGTTGCATTCTAAGTTCCCAGATCTGTGCATCATACCACCCAGATACTTGTATTGATCGCACATGGTTACAAGTTGGCCGTCGATGGGAATCGGACTGTTGTCACTTGGGTTTGGGTCATTAAAAGACATGTACTGGGTCTTTGCAACACTCAACGCTAAGCCACCGGCCTGTAATTGCTGTTTCCAAAACAGAAGTGCCTCTTGTAACTCTGCGCGGCTCTCAGTGCAGATAGCCACGTCGTCTGGGTAGATTAAAGTCCACGAGGATGAGGACTGCGCCACTTCAGTAAGTGAGTCTAAGACCAAGCAAAACAGGAAGGGACTCAGTACAGAGCCATGATGCACACCTTCTGCAACCGCTATTGGTTTTGTCTGACCCACTAATGGTCATACCATTGACCTCGCACCCTTGTACATGTCGCATATGATGTTAATATAATGTTCGAGGACGTTCTTCTTGCGAAGGCTCCACCAGATCGTATCCCTTGGGACGTGGTCAAATGCCTTTTCCATGTCTAAGAATGCGACATATAACGTTTGAAGTTTTGCGCGATACTCTTCAGCGATCGTGTTTAAAGCAAACATAGGATCGGTGGTAGATAAGCCCGGTACAAAGCCATAGTGATTTTTGGACAGTCAACACTCTGATCTTAGGCGTCCATCACTCTTTCATATAGCTTCATAGTATGGGTTAACAGCTTGATTCCGCGATAGTTATTACATTCGTATTTGCTGCCCTTCCCGTTATAAATAGGAACTATGGTGCTCAATCTCCATGCCTCTGGCATTTTGGAAAATAGCAACATACAGTTGAAGAGGTTGGTGAGCAATAGACTCCATGTTCGCGAAGGCACTTCCAAGCTTTCACTGGAATACCGCCAGGCCCCATGGCTTTCTTGTTGGCCATCTTTTTTTAGCGCCATTTTGACCTCACTGGGATGTATTGGAGTTATAAGTCCAATGATCCTACCGACGTTTTCGAGCTGTGTAACAGCTTGAGTAAGGTTGAGTAACTGTTGATAATATTGATGCTAGGCGTCAGGACATCCTTATCTGTGTACAGTAGGTCACCATTTGAACCGTTAACGGTTTTACATCTAGCGGGATCCTTTGTGCTCTGACAACGTTGTTTGGCGAGCTTATACATACATTTTTGATCTTCTTTGGTTTCCAATTGCTCGTGGATGTTCTTTTGGGAATTTGCGCGTTCCACTGCTATTATTTGCGCGTTCCAGTGCTATTATTTTCTTGGTCTCCTTCTTTATTCTTTTATACTCTTCTTGGTCTTTATAAGTTTGAGTGGACTGTCAGGTCTTAAAGGCATCTTTTTTTCTATGAATTGCCTTTTGCACTACTTCTGTCCACCATCATGTTTCTTTGTTACTTGTTCTACCATCCTTTGTACGACCAAGAGTAATATTAGCAACTTTTATAATGGATTTGCTAAGGTGATCCCATATAGTGTCAACGTCTGATTCAGTATCAACTTTTAAGTTGGTTATATGGTTACAGAATTCGGGAATCTTGTCTCCTTTTAGGTTCTACCATTTGGTAATTTCCAGAGTCTGAGATATTTTGGTTTTAGATGTTTTCTTAAACAGCATATCCATTACAACGATACGATGTTGATACTCCCGGGATGACCTTGCAATTTGTTATCCGGCCAATGTAAGCTCGATTAACTAATACATAGTCTATCTGCGATGTTGTTCTTCCGCTTTTGTATGTAATTGTGTGTTCCTGCTTTTTGGCAAAAAAAGAATTTGCTATAGCAAGATCGAATGCTGCAGCTGTTGAAAGAATAACTTCCCCTCCATCGTTTATAGTGCCAAATCCGTGCACTCTTTTAAAAGCGTTGTTTTCAGACCCTATGTGACTTTTTAAGTCCCACCCAACAGTATCATCTCTTTCGAGGATATTTCTTGTAGATGGTCTTCCAGAGTTGTCCAAAATGTGTCTTTTTCAGCTCTGCTACACCCCGCCTGGGGAGCTATATAAGCTGATATCACATTTAAGACTTCTCCTTCAACAAGTACTTTTAGAGACATTAGCCTGTCGTCAATTCGATTTACCTCTAAGATATTATCGAGGTGTTCGGCTCTGACAGCGATTGCTAAGATCTTTTAACTATTATCCCTATTTAATATTTTATATATATTTTCTAAAATATTGTATTGTCATTGATCCTCGATAAGTGTGCAAAGTGTGCAAATTCCTTGTTATTCTAATTTTCATTCTAAGAAGCTCAACGAATGCTATTCATCAGAATCTAGCGTCAGAATGAATATAATCGCAGTAATGTAAAACTGCAGAATGGTCTAAGATCAACACTACAAGCAAATAGCAAAAGTTATAAAAGTTTCGTCATAATAGAAAATACTTCCCACGATAGTCATAAAAAGTATTTTTTTAAACATAGAAATTACAGATTTAAGACATGAAGCTGTCTTCATGTCTTAAATCTGTTGCCCTGCAAGTTGCCGTGGCATATATTATTTCTTGTTTGCACATGCACTCCTCATTATAACCTGGAGAGCCTAATTTGCTACCTCATTGGTGCAGTGTTGACCATTAGTAATTTCAAATTATAAAACAAAATAATCGGCATTTATTTATGTATTGGTTGTAATGTTTATTTTTGTATGACGTCAAAAACAAAACAAATTATGCAGATAAATTGATAATTACAAAATAGTTTTATAAAACCAAAAGAAATGTACTTGATATTATTCTTTAGGTTTGTCAGCACTGCTTAAATGCAGGAAAAGTGATAAAGGACAATGATCGCTACCATAAACCTTGTCTCTAATCACATTATCACATAATGCTGGCAACAATCTTTGTGATACAATGAAATAGTCCAAGCGCCTGAAACAAAAACATTATTAAGATGAAACCATTTTTCAGCATTCATTCTTCAGACACATTTTGCTTGATAGTGTGCCCATACATCTCAAATACGTATCCTAACCCAGTCTGTAGAGAATAGCTACGTAGGGCTTCTAAACCGGCAATACGTAACCGCAGTATTTTCATAGTATGATCATCTCAACAGCTTTCTAATGCATCGGCCAGAGCAAACATAAGGGCTATTTAGCGGGCCATATGCGGCATATTGCCGTGCATTGCACAGTATGGAATATATTGTTGGCAATGTTGCCAGTATATTACAGCCAAACATTGCAGTGACAATAATGCCCGTTTAGACGCTTTAAGCAAAGGCAACAAACACATCAATTATCTTACCATCCTACATTCCTTGCTCGGCTGTTCGACATGTAAGTCCAGAAGGTATAGGCGCCTGTTTTGTCTGGATAAAAATGTCTAAAAGTGTCGACAAAGCCATCTCCTAGCAATTCGGTCATTCCCTCACGCTCTTCGTTTGTAAAACCAGCGTTTTTCTTATTCGTTTTAGGATTGGTTAGATCTGCAAACATATTATTATTATTTATCATATCGAATTAGAATTATTATGTTTAGTAAAGAAATTAGTTGTGAATATGTAATGCTAATAATAATAAATGTACCTATTTCGTTGTGTGAAACATTCATGTCACCACAGATTATCACAGGTTTCTTCTTATCTAATTCATTAATATGTTTACGGAACTCCTCATTCCACTGCAGTCTTTTAGGAAGTGTGACTAATTTCCGCCCTGAGTTAGGCACGTAGGTACATACTAAATAAAATTGTTCGTACTCAGCGGTTATGATTCGACCTTCTGTGTCTAACTCTTCATTTTGCAAGCCGTACATGACGTTCATCGCAAGTTTAGTGGTATATATGCCTACGCCTGCGTAGCCATCTTTGTCGCCAGCCAGCCAATATGCATGATAGCCAGGTATATTGGTCACTTCGGTCGGCAGCTTGTCTTGTGCGCATTTCACTTCTTGCAAACATAATATGTCAGGCTTTTCGTATTTCAAGTAATCGAGACAACCTTTCGATAGCCAAGCCCTGATACCGTCGACGTTCCAGCTTGCTATCTTAAAATTCCATTGCTTACCATTACTATTTATAGATGTATTTGAGAAATCTATAAGTTCAAAATCTGTTACAGATTTATTTTTAGGTGGTGCTTTCTTTTTTGTATTTGTATCTTCTGTCGCTGAAATAGAACTTAATCATGAAATATCAATATTTCAGGCATAACTAGGTAATATAAAGTTACTATTTAGAAAACTGAATTTTAATATCATCCCAAACATGCATATGAATAAGATAATGCCAGTTTCAATTATTCCAAAACGAACTGTTTTATTGTTCTTATTAATATTGCACACTGATCAACATTTGAAGACAAACATGTTTATGGACTGTTATTGGTTACATCCTAATTCCTGTCATTAGTAGCAAAACTTTAGTATTTTGTCTTTGAGGTAGTTTTTAATAGTCAATATTTAATTACAGATTCTACATATTGTTTGTAACAAAACCAGATTCATTTATGTCATACCAAGCATTAGTTACCCAAAATTAAATTCATTACTTATGTGTATGTTTTACTTACTTATCTAGCATGCAAAGGAAAATGAAGTTATTGCTATGTGGCTAAAATATTTGTAGATATGTATGTTAAAATATTTACCTAGTTAGTCACCTCATTGCCGACCCCCGTAAATATTAAGTACATAAAAATACATAAATTATGTTTAATATAAAAGTAACAAATACGAGCAAATAACATATCGTATTGGATAGCTGGATGTGTAGGTACTTGACTGAATATGATGCATTTATGTAGGTACTTAAATTTTGAATGTTGAATTCATAAAAGATAGGTATAAAAAAATAAAGCATTCAAAATATATGTTTTAGAAAAGATTTATTAATTATACAAATAGAAACAATCATAATACCTAATACAAACAATGGTCAATGACATTTAAATTAATATAATGGTGCTAGTTACCCTTCTCCTCAGCCACTTTGCGTCGGCGCTTGTTGGTGGGCTCACTAGCATCTTGAGGTTCTTCATCAGTCTCTGTAATTGCTTCCACTTTCTTTTGCCCCCTCTTGCCTTTAGTTGGCTTCATATCAGGAACACTATCTTCTTCATCTGTAAATTAAATTTGATTTCACATTCAGATACGCATAATTTCGCCTCGTAATAATTTAGTTGGGACCACTCAACTGACACGCAAAGGATTAGAATTCAATCTCAGGCCACGCGCCTATTTTTATATATTATTATTGGACACTTATAGGGCTGATATGGTTAATACATAATAGGCAGAGACTACGGATTTCCATATGCTACGATCCTGACACACTTCCCTGGCTTCATTCAATTTCATCACATTCCTCATACACGCTCGCCGGTTTAAGGTGCTCTTAACCTGCCCTTTGTCTAGAACGTCTCCGATCTGATCAAGAAACGTTTGCCTAGGTCTGCCTCTTACAACTGACCCATTCACACTACCTTATAAACTTTCTTAGTCAGTTTTTTCTCGTCTATTCTTTCTACATGCCCAAACCAGCTTAACATACCCTCTTTTATTCTTGTCACTATGTCCACTTTCATGCCGCATCTCTCCTTAATCACGCTATTTCTTATTCTATCTTTCTTTCATCTATAGTAAAAAACTGAAGAATTTGTTTGTTTGGTTGAACATGCTAATCTCAGAAACTACTCGTTCGAATTGAAAACCTTTTAGTGTTAGATAGCCCATTTATTGAGGAAGGCTATAGGCTATATAAAATCGCGCTACGACTAATAGAAGCATAGCATCAATAAAAAATGTTGCAAAAACAGGAAAAAAGTTCTTATGTGAAGTAGACGATGTTGCGCGGGTCAGCTAGTTTATAATAAAATTATCATACTGTTACCAAAAATATAGATAAATTATATATAATTAAATAGTAATAATAGTTTGTAAAACACATTGCTATTTTTACTGCTATTATTATATATTTTTTAACAGAAGAGGCAAGTTTTAACTATCTTGATGTCAAAATTGGCATTTATTTCAAATATGCAATTTATATCAATGCTCTCTTTGGAGTTAACTTTGATTGATATTAAAGTCCTTAGGGTTTACACATTAAGGCAAATTAATTAGATAGTTAAAGCTTTTGATAATTTCAGGAATAGCAAGAACTATTCACCCAGCAGTACAAATATGTGGCATATGCAGTGTACCTTTGACTTTCTCTTCCTTTTTAGTCACCTTTCTCTTTTTGGCTGATGGTGTCTCATTTTCCTCTTCAGTTTTATCCTCTGCAGTATCTTTAGGTTGAGCCTTCTTACCCTTCCTGCCCTTAGGCTCTTTTTTCTTAGGTTCAGCTTTACCTTCTTCCTCTTCTTCATCCTTATCATCCTCCTCATCTACTAACTTCTCCACAGCTGCTTTAGCGGGACCTCTCTTCCTGCCTTTTGAAGCTGGCTTCTCCTTTTCTTCCTCTTCAACATTATCAGACCCATCTTCAAGTTCAGTTTCGACTTTAGCTGGTTTTCGACCTTTACCTTTACCTCCAGACTTTGGCTTTTCTTCTACAACATCTTCCTTAATCACATCCCCATTGTCACTTACTTCTGCTTTGACATTTTTTCTCCCTCTTCCTGACTTAGGCTCAAGCTTTTCAGGTGCAGACTGCTTTTTCGCTTGTTTCTTTTTGCCTCTACCAGAACTTGGCGGTTCATCATTGTCACCATTAATTTCAATGTTTTCATCATTATGTTCACTTTCCTCAAGTTGACTAGAAGACTCATCAGTGGATTGATCACCATTTGAAGTCTGTATGTCTTCAGGCTCAATGTGTTCTTGTTTCTTCTTTCTACCCTTCTTAGCTGGAATGCCTACTTCATCATTTTTATTGTTCAGTTGTTCATCATTTGTAGCCTTTTTGCCACGCTTTGTCACCTTTTTTTCTGTCACTGTTACAGGCTTATCATCTAATTCTATGTCTGCTACTTCAGTTTCAGATTCAGCAACATTTTTACCTTTGCCTCTTCCTTTTTTGGGTGCATTTTCGGTTACCTTAACATCCGCAACTTTCTGTAACAATGAACACATAAGGTTGGAGTGCAACAAAGGGTGTACAAATATATCTTATGGATGATCTTTTTTGGGACACAATGCCAACATTGAAGAACATTGAGATGTATACACTCATGAAAATACTCAAATTAAAGTTCATTAAGTTTGTCTTAGTATACAAATTTTACATTTACATTTTAATAATATTTTCTTAAGACTACAAATGAATTTAATGATAAATCGAGACATTCAATGAATATACACTTGGTTATAATTAAAAGAGGAGTTGTAATATTAGATGATATTCACATTATTGTCAAAATTATATGTTACTAAGATTAATAAATAGCTTTTTTTGACTGCCATAGTGGTGCAGTAGTAGAGATGTAACTGAAAACTTAACCAAACAAATAAAGTTATTTGTTTGGTTAAGTGGTATTGGGATTTTCAGTCCAAAAATTTTCAGTAGCAGCATAGGGGCTGGAATGTTCCCCAATTTGTGACAATAGCCTCTCTATTATAGGAATGTGATTGTACTACATATTTCTTGAGGGATAATAGTGTACACTATGTATATTTATTATCTAGCCACCGGTGTGCTGCTACAACTCAATAGGTTATAACAACAATGTGATTTATTAGTAGATCTGAACTGTTATATTTATCTTTTACTGTGCCACATGTTTTTTTACATGTATATGCAATAAAAATGTATGCTGGGCTAGACTGATATCCAACAATAGTTGAAACATGGGCAGTGGTGAGGTATACGCTTGAAATATTCATTTAAATAGAAATACCTACAATCCTTTTAGGACTGGACTGCAGAACATAGCAAATAAGTCTGTTTTATAAAAACTACTTTAATTTTCTATATTATTATAGATGGGAATATAATGAAAATAACAAAAAATAGCAATAATGCAAAATTAAGATGCACAATAAAGCTAAAAAGCCTGTATACTTTAACAATGGAGTAGTTTCGCGCGCTTTTATTACTATTACTAACAAAAATTATAACATGAATGTAAGTCAAGCATAGATTGTGAGTCATCTAACACAAAACCGTCAATTATGGCGCCAATAATATGTATGTATGCGATAAAGGCAGAAAATATTGGGGCTCTTCAGCATCGCCGGTACTATACTTACAATCAAAGGAACAGGAATTTATCGAAATGACGTCCAAGAGTTTGAGTATAGTCGATTCTATAACTTATTTTTGTACATGTCTGAGTTAAAATACAGGTTTTTGAATGGAAATAGCGTTGGTACAGTGTGGCAAAATTAGCAATGTGATATGGCAAGCAATGGCAGATACTATGTTACAATTATCAGAGCCGTACACCTTTCGTAAAGAATTTTATGCTCAAGTAAACTTATATTGTATTGCTATAATATGTTCATATTGCCACTGGAACATTATATTATGAGCGAATAACTTGTGTAGAATCCGTTTAGAAACTCAATACAAATACTCTAAAATTACATAGCGCTAGATAAAAGATTTAAAGATAAATACAGTACCTTAGCTTTAGCAGACCTGGGCGCCATTGTCACGAGGCTATATTTTTTCCGAAATAACACTGATTTTATCCTAATTACATCCAAATTTATGCTTCTAACTAAAAATGCGTTGTTGAGTTAGCGGGCGAAGTTTCCGGTAAAATGACAGATATTACGTACCGCGGCCTGCCGGCTGCCGCCAATTTTTGGCAAGTATTTTTTTTAATATTCCGTTTAGTTAGAGGCTATAGAAAGCTATGGCTTTTGGGCTTAGTCTATTGATTACTAAATAAGAATTATGTTGCACACATTAAAAGGACAAGATATTAATATTTCATAACGCTATATTAATAATAATGTTCATTATTATACATGCGCTATATCTATACCATTCTAATTACAATTAATATAGCAATATATTTTAGGACAGGCAGAGCGATGTAACATTTATCTGTGTTTTAATTACCTTGTGTTCTTCGTCTCATCATCATCAAAAATATTTCATACGATTTTCATTATATTTTAACACATGTCTACTTCAATCATTCTTTCATGTCAGTTATGGAAACAACAGCAATTAGATTTTGCCCACAGCTTCGCTCGCGTAAATGCACGTGAACTCACATTTGCATTTAAAATATTAGTTACGAATACTGAATGGATAAAAGTACCTACAGTACGGAGTTGCTATCTCAATACCCGATATTGCAAGTACTACAATTCAACTGCAACTTACAGACATAAGAAGACTGCATTCACTAACGAATAGTAAAATAGGTAACTGAAGTATAATAGTATGCTGCAATCATTATAATACGTCCATGGCTGCAATCCACTGCAATCTCTCAGAGTCGAAATGTGCAAAGTTTGACACTTACGACAGCAAGTGTCAATGTCGTGGCAACGTGCAATTCTTGAAACTGTTCATCTCTTTCTTGGATTGGGAAGTTTTTTGGAGACCTTTATTTAGAAATTATATTTCTAAATAAAACTAAGGCGCAATGGTGAATATTTTAATTGAAATAATTATATAATTGAATTGCACCAGTTGTAGTTATTTACAACTTTAACTTAGAGAGCAAAGCCCGGCAAAATCATAAATCTACTGCATGCAGATGTTATGAATCAGAGAATGTATATTTATTTAATTTCAGGCTACTTTAGACCGGAAAGGCACGTTTAAGGTAGAATACCTTCAAGAAATAGAGAATAAAGTTCAAGCAAAGTGGGATAATGAGAAAATATTTGAAATGGAAGTGCCAGATGATGGCAAGCCTCATGAGAAATTTATGTGTACATTTCCTTATCCATACATGAATGGACGTATGCATCTTGGCCATACATTTTCACTTTCGAAATGTGAAGTAAGTAAAAGTGCTTAAAAACTTAATGTTACTATAATTAAATGTTTATCTACATTAGCTACCTTGCGCTTTAATAGCGAAAAAAGGCCTGATAAGGTAAAATAATTAATTTAATGTTAACATCTACTGTATTTATTCTGTATATACAGTAATATCCAACAATATACACATATCCTTATCTTTACTTTAACCTATTATAACAAAAAAATTGTAACCTGTAAATACATCATGAGAGAATAAACCGTGCTTGTTACTTTAATTATGTTCATCCATAGCAAATGTTACTATGAATTCTTAACCCTTTTCTTGACAATGTATCTCGTGAGATAAAGTCAACTTGATAATTCATTTAGTGTATATTTCCAAAAACATTTTTGTTACGCATGGTAATTTTGCTGAAGCTGGTAAGAAAATTGCAATTTTTATATATAACTTTTGTTTTGTTTGGGTTTGGTGCATGTTTTTGGCAAACTAACAAAGTACAGATTAACGTCAAGAATGTAATTCAAACAAAACTATCCATATTTTGAAAAATCTTACCGTATTTGTTCATGTATTATGTATGTATGTATTCTCCTATAAACCGACTACAAAAAGCTTACAACACCATCTCGATTAACAAAGACTGTGACTTATTTACGCACAATCTTGTAAAATATAAAACAGTGTTAAAAACAATTCTCTAAATTAATCTTAAAATATAATGTCACTAGCGGTCCGCCCCGGCTTCGCCCGTGGTGCATACATGGCCTATAGCACTCAGGGACACTTCAGCTATCCAGCGCTAACCGACACCAAATGTTTGACAATGTATGAATGTATTTCGAGCCTTAGTCTTAAGTACTTAATATTAAATTAGTTAAAGTTTGTCACATAAATATATCCAATAACCTTGTTTGCTCTAATACCTTGTGAATTGTAATGCATGCCGTAGCAACTTGTAATTGAAACAGCACTATTGCTTGAGCCACTCAACATAACTTGTTAAAATCCTTTCCTAAGTGTATGTTTTGTAAGTTGTCCTATTAATAAATAAATAAATAAATAAATGTATCTTGAGATACACACTGCCAAGTTATGCCAATATTACTAGTTGCATGCTATGTATCTCAAAGTGCCAAGTTATTACAGAATTGCTTGTTGTATAATATGTATCTCATGGTGTTCATTTCAGTATTTAGATAATTTGCAAAACTATATTTTTGCTAGCCATTCTGCTCGGGTACTTTATTATGATTGATGATGTGATGACGGGTACTTTATTATGATGACCCTTTTCGTAACAGATAACTTTCACCATTAGAATCAGGTTTCGGATAAGGTGCTAAAATTGTGGTGGCTCTATGTAAAACTATTCCAGAACCTCCTTGTTCAAGTGGTCTACTTTGATAAATTTTACGAACTTAGAAAGTATTCATTACCTGAGAAGAGAGGTGGGTATTTTATCACTTGGAACCATTCGTTCATAGACAAAATGATGAGAGAGAAACCCCGAAGTTCTTATAGTTAGGTAGTCTGCAACAGCAACAAAATTTGTATTGAAGCGCAGCCAGTATCTTGGATTTAACGCTACTGCAAAGAAAAACGAAGAAGCGTGCAGTACCATGTCCTGAGATACTTACACATTACAACCCACGTATGGGTAGTGTTGACTTAGTTTAGCTTGACTTAGCTTAGCACACTTAAGCTGCGCCACCGATTAACGAGTTCATAAATATACCTAGTTATACTTGTTTATACATTTTCACATCCGAAATACGGCTTATTAATATCTAATACGCAATACTTTCATCAAAACAAGATAATAATATAGTAAATTAAGCTATCGCTTAACCTAGTAAACGCTCTGCGAACGGACGCTTGTAAACACTCGTGCGATTAAAATATTTTTAAACCTACAATAGATACTTTCTCTTTATTCAAAATGGTGCAGTGCAAAAAATGCAAACTCTTCGTGTCAGTGACGAAAGACGATGTGCTAAAGTGTAAAGGTACATGCGGAACTGTTTATCACAAAAAATGTGTGCAAAACAACAAGCAGTTCTTACAAACTGCGACGTGTGATGACTGCCAAGATAAGTGGAGTAGCCCTGTTCAATCAGACCAAACGCCAATGATAAACATGAGCCCCATGGATACATCGTGTGAAAAAATATTACTGGATATAAACAAAAAAATGGAGGTACTTTACAACGTCGAAAAGAAATTAGAAGATCTTACTACGAATGTGGAATTCTATGCGGAAATGTACCAAAAGCTCGTAGATTATAAACAAGAATCAGAGAGAAAAATTAAGATCCTAGAACAAAAAAATGTATACTTAGAAAAATACAACAAAGCTTTGGAAGAAAGAGTGCAAGAACTGGAGGTGAAAGAAAAAGAAAGATATATTGAAGTACACGGAATAGAAGAACAAAGGAATGAGAATGTAATAGGAGTAGTTCAAAACTTGGCCCAGCAGCTCAGCTTAAATCCAGACGATATCGAAGACGCCACGAGGGTTGGTCAACAAAATTCTGAGGACTCGAGGCCCAAGACCGTGCTAGTCACTCTTCGTTCGAAAACTAGCCGGAACAGCTGGCTTGCGGCGAAAAAGGGCAGCAGAATTACTAATAATAAAGTATACCACAACGGAAACGACAAACAAATATACATAAACGAAGCTCTGCCGAAGTTTAAACGCCAGTTATTATGGATTGTAAAAAATAAACTGAAACTAAAGGGCTTTCAATATATATGGATTCAAAACGGCAATATATTGGTTAAAAAGAACAATGAGGAAAAAAGAATATTTAACATAAAGTCAGAAAAAGATTTAGATCAGTTCGACGATTCCAATAACATTCCATAAACACGCGCAACTAGCGCGGCGCGTACACACTACTTGCTTTTAAATATCAACATTCGATTTTACAGATAATAATAATATAATATTTGATACTATTAAATACAGAAGATTCTACGATATAACAACGTTAACTGAAGATCTGATTAAGAAGAAAGGATATACCAATATTTTATATCAGAATATTCGATCAATACGGAGTCATTTTAATGAGCTACTAGTACTGTTAGAAGGAAACAAGAACCAAACAGATATATTAATTTTAAGTGAAACAAACATTAAGAAGGAAGAACTATGTTTTTACCAAATAAATGGATACAATGAATATTTACTATCAAGGGAAACAAAGAAAGGAGGAGGTATATTAATATATGCCAAAGATGGACTATGCTTTGATGTTCGTGGAAAGATCACAGATTCTCTAGAAATGCTACATGGTGAACTGAGTTTTGGAAAAAGGAATATCACCCATATTATAGCCGTCTATCGACCGCCACAGAAAAATAAATTATTGTTCATACATGAACTAGAGACCATCATAAAATCAATACCTAAATCCGAAAATATTATAGTGATAGGTGACACAAATATAAATACCCTAAACAATACGGTAAACCCGATAACGACGAAATATGAAAACACCCTGTGTGGATACGGCCTCCAGTGTGCAATTCCGCGAACAGAAGCTACTCGCGAAGCGATAGTGAACGGGCAAACAGAGACAGCATGCTTGGACCACGTGTGGGTGCGAGCGGGACGCAGAGAAAACAATGCGGCAGCGCATGTACTGGAGACGCATATTTCGGACCATCACGCCGTTGGAATATCGCTCGAGCTGCGAGACAGGGACAGCGCATGCGGCCGCGCCGGTGACAACAGTGCCACAGGTAATAATAGTACGCGAAAAATTATTTGCGATAGAATTATTAAACAAAAGTTTGATTCATATGATTGGAAACAGCTACTTAATATAACATGTCCTTTAATATTATTTCTAACTTTATGTGCAGTGTTTGATCAGTTTTATAAGGACAGTACAATAGAAGTAAAATTATATAATAAAAGAAGAAGACAACCGTGGATAGACAATAGTTTGTATTCAATGTTATTGCGTAGAAATTATTTGTTTAGGGTATGGAAAGGAGAACCAAGCAGTATGAGTAAGCGTTTGGAATATACTACATTCAGAAATAAAGTGAACAAATTAATAATTACTGCTAAAAATAACTATAGACAATCAGAAATTAAAAAATGTGATGGAAATCTTAGAAAAATTTGGGAAAACATAAACTCTTGGATAGGTAAAAATAAAATTAGTTTGGATAGTACTATATTAAAATATTTAGGCAAAGTTGAGAGCATTGAGCAAATATGTACAAACTTTACAAAAACTTTTACTCAGGAGATTTTAAATATTAAGCATATATGTAACACTAACTTTTTGCAAAGGGAGAACTATGTGAAACCATGTGACGTAAGCTTTAGGTACGTAAAAGTGTGTTCCACGGACGTTGAGAAAACTATCAACATGTTGTCGTGTGAAAAAGCACCAGGCTTGGATAAAATACGAGTTAAAGACATTAAATATTTACGGAAAGAAATTAGTCCAGTATTGGCCAACTTTATTAATATGTGTATTTCTAAAAATATATATCCTGATCAATTAAAATATGCAATGATTCGTCCAATTTATAAATCTGGAAGTCACCTAGAATATGTAAACTACAGACCTATAGCCATATTGTCAGTCATAGATAAAATAGTAGAAAAAATTATTGTTGGAAAAATAAGTAAGTTCCTAGAATGCCATAACGTGCTCTCAGACACACAGCACGGGTTCAGGAAGGGTAGGAGTACCGTGTCAGCTCTGACGTCTTTTTCCGATTATATTAATGAGAGCCTAGATTGTGGAAAACAAATTATAGCTTTATTTATTGATTATAAAAAAGCATTTGATACCCTAGATCATAGTATACTTTTACAGTCAATGGATGAATGCGGAATACGCGGTCCTATGAATAGTTGGTTTAAAACATATTTATATAATCGGAAAATCTGCACAGTAATTAACGGTGTGTCAGGTGAAGAGGCGGTGGTGAGTCTGGGGGTGCCGACCGGCTCAGTTTTTGGACCTGTAGGGTATGTCATGCACGTCAACAGCGTGTCTAATGTTGTAAGTAAGTGCCGAGTATATATGTATGCAGATGATATGTGTCTAGTATACGCTTCAAAAGACATAATAGAAGTACAAAACTCCGTTCAAGAAGATTTTGAAAACATCACAAAATGGGCCCATGATAATGGCATCATTTTAAATTTGAAAAAAACAAAATGCATGCATATATACTCGCCTTACAATAGACTGGCGAAATTTGTAAATGTGTCGGATATAGCAATAAAAGGACATTCATATGACTGTTTGCATAATAATAAAACTGATTGTAGTTGTGTATCGCTAGAGTATGTAGAACAATTTAAATATTTAGGTCTGAATATAGATAAGCATTTCAACTGGAGAATACATGTATCTGATATTTGTAATAGGTTAAGGTCTGTCTTAGGAAAGTTCTATCAATTAAATAGAGTAGTAAATAAGCACACACTATTAATAGTATATTACGCACTTGCTCACGCATTAATAAATTACGGACTTATTGTGTATGGAAGAACATTTGCTACTTATTTAAATGATATAAAAACATTACAAATAAGACTGCTTAAATATATTGTAACAAAGAAGGAGAAGGATATGTGTAAGAAAGATTATGAAAAGTTATTTAGCATCTGTAAGATATTACCAATACATAAACAAATAAAGTATTTAATAGGTTTGGAATATTATTATAGTGACCAGTACAAAGTGTTTGTTACAAATAGATACAATACTAAAAGAGTAAGAGATGATAATCTAGTTAAACCAAAAATAATAAATTATTATGGAGAGAGAACAAACAAGTATATAGTACCACTAGTATTTAATAGTTTAGATATATTAAGACAAAACCCTAAATTAAGCATATACTTGTTAAAAAAAAGAATTAAAGATTCTTTGCTCGATGACTGTGTCGAGCAGTAAAGTAACACATTTAACATAGATTGTATAAACTTACATGTATATTTTGCACATTTTATATATCAGATAATTTTGATAATTATGTATCCTATATTGGTGGGTTATTAATTTAAGAGCGCTTCTCGCCGTTAAACGAATACGTTTGGCGAGTTCACTAGTCATAAGATAAAATGTAACTTACCTTTGATTAATAATAAAAAAAAAAAAAAAAAAAAAAAAAGTAGATGTAAGACCATGTTAATAGCCCGCTACAGAACAAATTTCAAAGGTCCCTGGGCATTTTCCACTTGTGGCACAAATGCTGGACATGTCTTGGTTGCTTTATCGTGGACATAAGAAATCTGACAAGTATATGTCTATAAAAAGTTTACGAGCTGGTACTAAGTTAGTACTAATGCACAAAAAGCAGACATCATAAGATGAATTTGAACCTACTCCAGCTAAAAGAATAAAAGGTAACGTCGCCAGCGCGCCAGTATATCTAGACTTCAAACAGAGAGCCGCTGGTCGTGGCTACGTTTTCAAATTGACGACGACGTTGCCAAACCGTCGCCAAGTGAGTTAACTGCCGTACGTTTCAATATGAATTGAATGATACGTAGCCGGCGACGTCGCCACAGCATCTCGGTTAGGTAGAGCCCTAAGGCTTTTTCTACTACCTAACAGAAACTATTTTAATGTTTCATACTGAAAAGGTTTTCTATTTTTGATAATAAAGGATTGATATATTATGTGTTTAATGATCATATCGCAGTCTTAATAAAACAGCGACTTATCTCGAAATTTGAAAGTAAGGCAATTTGAACTCTAATTGTATATGTTAAATTCTAATATTATATTTGTGTTAAATCTTTGCAATAGAGTTCAAATTTGTTTAATCCAAAATACTGAGATAAGTCTCTGTTTTATTAAGGGTGCGATTATGTTACGATTAAACCAAAAATTCCAAGGATTTTAAGAAACTTTGTACTTAGAGTCGCTAAATAATGTTGTATTATGTAAATTTTCGTTATTTTATTATAATTCCTTTAAAAGGACATCATTCATTTTGGACCAAAAACTGTAGAAAAGTACCGGTCAGGATAAAAATGTGTAATATTCGGATAGAACACACAATTCCTATAATTTTTTACTACGACACCAAATCTGTTACGGTGTTACATATTTACAAAATACAATAAAAATGTTTTTATGATATTGTTATTTTCATACATTTGATCATGTATATTTAATTATTCATACTGTGTATGTCCTTTTGATGTGCAATAAAGTGAATTCTATTCTCTATTAACCTCTTGTATGCCCGAATACCAGACATAATAGAAAAAGCATTGTGTCTCGCGTAGATCCACGTTCCGGCATACCACAGGTTAAGAAAGTATTTTTATCATTGATACTCTACGCGCCGCACAGACTGAGCGTCACAATTGACAACAAGTCCAAACCTGTTTTAAGTAGGTACCTGGAAAATCACCGGTTTGTCCCTCCCCGCCGCAACTACTGTACCCCGCATCGCCTGTTCTTTTGTTATGTTCAATTATCCATGCGACTCTTGTTACATTGGACGGCTAAATCGCGACTTGCACTCCTCAGTTAATATTGTTATTCTTATTTGTAGTAATTTTTTGTTATTATTGTTGTTTTAACTGACGTTATGAGTGCACAATGGTGTATTTCGTGTCGTACGCCTGTCGGTGATCGTCGAAGTTATACTTGGACTTCCCAAGAATCACAGCATACGGCGGTTGCACAGTTTGTTATTGAAGATCTATTAGTTCGACAGGTATGAATAATTATTATTTTATTTCATTCTATATAGAGACCTTTACCTACATAGAGTTTAATATGATTTTGACTATTTATTTCATCATTTCCTTGCCTGTATCCCAGTTTATCTGAAGTCGGCGCAGTACGTTTTCTTTTTCCAAATAATTTGATCACTTGCCATCAACTCATTCATTTTGACCATTTATTTATTAAGCATTATTTATTTCACACGTTTTTGTTTCTATATAAGTACACCTTTGTACTTAACTAATCATTGTATCACCTTGTATGTATACACCGTGAAATCGAACCCTAATTACTTAGAAAACAAAATAATTAGAATATCACGGCTCATGTACATGTGCAACGAATAATACATGTTTCTTGTTTTACAGGAAGAACCTACAGAGGTTATTTGTCGACCCTGTTGGCAACGGGCTGAGCGTCGGTATCTCCGACACTAACGTTAAGTGGATCATGACGTTGCAGACGAAGAAGTTAACGCTGAGCCTTATGCTTCACCAACCGTTTTACCCGGATCCAGCCGTACCGGTAATTCGGCAGATACGTGTGTATTTCAACACTGTCAAAATGCAACGAGGCGCAGAATACCCGAAGATATCCTACTACGAATATTATGCCGCTACAGCCTATTCATAACCATAAATAGCCGTGTATACAGTGAACACCTTGAGCAAGGTGAATGGCATTTACTTGCTTTGCAAGAAAATTTAATCGGAGGATTTAGTGCAACTCAAATTGTTTGTGCTTTAAGATTATTAATGAGCCATATCAGCACAGAAGTTTTAGATTTTGAACATTATGAACTAATAAATGATAAAGAATTTCATGACCGCTCTGGCCTGACTATTGAACAGTTTACTGATTTATTAGCCAACACACCTAGCTTAAATTAAAGAAGAAACAAAAGAACTGTTCTAGCCGCTTTGTTAGCAAAACATCGAACCGGCGAATCAAATGCACGGCTAGCATCGATTTTTAAAACCAGCGAAGCCACTTGCGAATGCTTCATACTGGCAGAGAAGCACTACTGCAGGACTGTGTTCCTATTCACTTAGGCTTTGACAATATGACCGGGGAAGATGTAGCACGGAGGAACCTTATGATTCCTGAAAGAATTTTTGGAAACCCGTAGAGTCCTACCGACGAAAGAAAAGCCATAACAATAGTAGACGACACTTACATATATATTCAAAAGAGTTCAAAATACTTTTTTCAAAGGAAATCCTATAGCAGCCACAAGTTCAGAAACTTATTAAAGCAGTTTCTGTTTGTCGGTTGTGACGGGCACATCATAGAAGTTTCTGGTCCACACGCTGCTACTTCTTCAGATGCGCAAATAATGCTTAATATTGTACAAGATGAAAATTATCATGGCGACGGATTATTTTAATGGTTTCACCGAAATGGGTACGTATTTATTTTGGACCGTGGCTTCAGAGATGCAATTTCCACCCTTGAAGGATATGGATACACCGCTAAGATGCCCGAGACTAAGCTTCCTGGGGAAACGCAACTTACAACAGAACAAGCTAATGAGTCGCGACTTGTTACTATTTGCCGATGGGTGGTGGAAGTCGTAAATGGGCGATTTAAAAGAGATTTTCGGCTGCTGAGACACGTCAACATCAATATAACACTGCACAATATGATGGATTATTTTAGAATTGCTGCTGCATTAATAAATACCTATCACGTTTTGATAGTGCGTTCATGCTACTGATATCCTTTAAATAATAGGTGAAAGAATAAACATGCCCAATACTCTGGGCGATATTGTGAATAGACACAATTTAAACCGAAGGCGAACACAGTTCCAACCCATGGCTGCGGATATGGCAGATTTTAATGATTATCCAACATTGACAGGAGAAGATTTAATATTATTCAGCCTTGGTGTATATCAGCTCAAACAAGCAAAAAGTTATTACGGAGAGCATTTTAATCCGACGCAGCTTTTATCATTGAGCTCGGTGATGGGATTCCTCAGGAAATAATCAGGGAACTTGAAGGGGAAGACTTGTGGATTATATGAGGACTAATACAATCCCGCCACATCCAAGCCAAAAAATACTATGTGTACATTGCATTAGATCGGGCAGAAAATGGTCTTCGAGCATTAGCTCATTATTATTGTACATGTAATATCGGCAAGAGGACCATTGGATGCTGCCCTCATACTATGGCCATTGTCTGGTACATGGGTTATGCTGGACATGACCCATACCTCACCCCACCTGCAATAGGATTAGATGATGCATATGTTACATTAGGACAAATATAAATGAATTAATACGATTAAATGTTGTTTAATTTTGCTCTTTTTTACCTAAATTAAAGGTACTGAACCTAAATGAGGCGCTGTTGGTATTATTGCTTGTTTTTTTTCGTATTTAATATATTTGACCAAATGTATTAAAATAACACATCTTAATAACATTTTATTTCACATTGTATTTTAAAAGCATGTAACAACATAACCATGAGGCGCACAGGTTAAGTGTCATTGTAAAAAATTATAGGAATTTTGTGATCTATCCGAATATTACTTTTTTTTTTCTGGCCGGCACTTTCAGATTTGGCTCAAAAATTTATGGAATGTGAATGATTTCCTTTGATATGTTATATTTTACTTTATTTGGGCAGTGTATCCTCTCGAATACATTGAGACATGTGAAGAAAAGTTTGTTTGTTTGGAAATGTATCTCATAAGATACATAGTATATCACTGAAAGCTGAAACTTTGCATTATTTTTTACTATATTTTATTTTATCACCTATACTTATCCTAAAAGCAGAATACAGGAAAAACTAATTTAATTGATTTTATTTTTTTGCCAAGAAAAGGGTTAATTTAATTGGCTAAACCTACCAAGCTGAACTATAAGTCTTATTGTGTAATTACCTAACTATGCATTAATTATTGCAAAATGATTTATATTATTTTAGTTTGCTGTAAGATATCATAGATTAAAAGGAAAAAAAGTTTTGTTTCCATTTGGCTTTCACTGCACTGGGATGCCAATAAAGGCCTGTGCTGACAAGTTGAAGAGAGAAATGTCCCTATATGGATGTCCACCAGTATTCCCGGAGGAGACTGAACCGGTTATTAAAGATGAGGGTGATATTGTACCTAAAGACAAAAGCAAAGGGAAAAAAAGTAAAGCTGTGGCTAAAACAGGAGGTGCGAAGTACCAGTGGCAGATTATGCAAAGTATTGGAGTTCCTGAGGAAGATATAAAACTATTTGCTGATGAGAGCCACTGGCTTGAGTACTTTCCACCACTTGCTGTTTCTGACTTAAAGAGAATGGGTATTCATGTAAGTGCATCACTACTACTAAAGCTTTTACTTATAACATTTGTTGCCCAGTGACTTACTCAATTATTTTAACATCAATCTAAAGTCATTACTATTCCTTACAGGTGGATTGGCGTCGTAAATTCATTACAACTGATGCTAATCCATTCTATGATTCATTTATAAGGTGGCAGTTCTATCATCTCAAACAACGCAACAAGATCATGTATGGGAAACGCTACACCATTTTCTCACCTTTGGACAAACAGCCTTGTATGGACCATGACAGGAGCACTGGGGAAGGAGCTGGACCACAGGAGTATACAGCTATCAAATTAGAAATATTGGAGCCATATCCTGAGGTTCTTAAGTATGTTGCTTAGATTTAGTTCTTTTTGTTACATGAGACAGAATTAAATAGATATACAATTTGACTGTTGTGATGACCCAGATTTTGGAGAGACAACACTGGCAATGAACCAAGTGAAGTGAGTTCAATCCCCACATGATAAAAAATTGAGTCATTCTCAAAGCTATTATAAATGCATATGTATCATTTCATTTAAGGATGCATACCATAAGTCCTTCACAACAGGATTATCCCTAGAGGGCGACCAAATTTTTTTGATAACAACATACTTATTTAATACTGAATTCAATTTTAGGTCATTCAAAGGTAAGCAGGTGAGTGTGGTAACAGCTACTCTGAGAGCAGAAACTGTGTATGGCCAGACTAATTGTTGGGTACATCCTGATCTCAAGTATATAGCTTTTGAAACATTGAATGATGGCATATTAATATGCACGAGGAGAGCTGCCAGAAACATGGCTTACCAAGGATTTACTGAAAAGGATGGCGAAGTTCAAGTTTTAGCTGAAATAAATGGTATAGATTTGATGGGAACTGCACTGAAAGGTCCATTTATGGTATTTGACAAGATTTATATTCTTCCTATGCTGACAATTAAAGAGGACAAAGGCACTGGTGTAGTTATCAGTTGTCCTTCTGATTCGCCAGACGATTATGCTGCACTCATGGACTTGGAGAAAAAACCAGCATTCAGAGAAAAATATGGCATCCAAGATCATATGGTTCTTCCATATAAACCTGTTCCCATAATTGAAACTTCTGAGTTTGGTAATTTGTCTGCTGTCCATGTATATAACCAACTTAAGATCCAAAGTCAAAATGATTCAGAGAAGTTAAGGCAGGCCAAAGAGATGGTATACCTCAAAGGTTTCTATGATGGAGTGTTGTTAGTTGGAGAATACAAAGGCAAAAAAGTGCAGGATGTTAAAAAGCTTTTGCAAACCAAACTGGTTGAGGAAAAGAATGCTATTATTTATTATGAGCCAGAGAAAACAATTATTTCAAGATCAGGCGATGAATGTGTGGTTGCTCTTTGCAACCAATGGTATTTGGACTATGGCAATGAGGAGTGGAAGAGTCAAGTAGAGAAAGCACTTGCTGCCATGAACACATACCATGACGAAGTCAGGAAAAACTTCCAAGCTACTCTTAAGTGGCTTCATGAGTATGCTTGTTCTCGCACCTATGGCCTTGGTAAATATAATTACTTATAGCTACTTGAAACTACTTACATTTTACTAAATTTTGTATGTCTTTATTTACATGAAAATTGAATTTTCAGGGACTAAAGTGCCATGGGATCAACAATGGTTAATTGAGTCTCTCTCAGACTCAACTATCTACAATGCATACTACACAATCGCTCATTTTTTACAAGGTGACAGCTTCAGGGGGAACAAAGAGAATATGCTAAAAATTAAACCTGAAGACATGACCAGTGCTGTCTGGGATTATATATTTTTCAAAGATGCTCCATACCCAAAAAGTTCTAAGATTTCGAAAGCATCCTTGGACAAAATGAAGAAGTCCTTCCAATTTTGGTAAGTAACATGCTTTAATTTGACTTTTTTATGAAACATCTACATAAGGTTACGCACTTCTGTCTTTTTAGATAGTTGCGTCAAACATTTTTCGGCATTCATCCGTTTAGTTGCAAGATACCAAGTTTCTTTTAGGAGTTTATTGTAAAATAAGTGTTTGAGTTGGTGTTGTATGGTGGGCAGTACAGCAGTAACAATGTCCAGAACATTGTGTCCTCCATTTGCTCCATTACTAGATGCAGCCAAAGAACTGTAAAATCTATTTAGAAAATGTCTTTCTACCAATCTTCATATATACCTTTAAAATTAATATAAATAATATATTTCTTTATACCTATTTTTAACGTAAGGGAATACATTTACGCATCCCTCTCCGCGAGAAAATTAGGAGCAGAGAGGGTATGTCGGGCTCACCATGGGAAGGATGAAAAGTCTCGGGTTCTACCGACTAAACTTACCACGGTCTGCATACTCCTGCCTTGAATGGTGGGCAGGTCGCTGGAACTGAAACTACTTCAGCGACTAACTTAACTTTAGATAAGATAATAATAATTATAAAAAAGATAAAGTCATTTAATTTTACTGTTTGGGCGGGTTCATAGCGGGCGAGACAGAATAACGTTAACCATTACGTTGTATTTTATTGATTCATTATTGTATTATTGTAGCAATTATAAGGGGACGGGACAAGTAGTTTTTACCACGTGGTGACGTAAAAACACTGATATTCAATGCTTAAGATATAATGTATTATAAAAGACAGAGTGCTCGTAGATTTTTAATCTTTTGTCGAGTCTATATTTCAATATCCTACTTTGCATATCTTTATATAAAATGATTATCATATCCAAAGGTACCCAGTCAATCTTCGTGCGTCAGGAAAAGATTTGATCCAAAACCATTTAACTTTCTATATTTATAACCACTGCGCTATCTGGCCCAATGAACAGGACAAATGGCCTAAAGGAATCAGAGCCAACGGCCATCTTATGTTAAATTCGGCGAAGATGTCGAAATCTGATGGAAACTTTTTAACGCTTACGGAGTCTATAGACAAATTCAGCGCAGACGGCATGCGACTGACCCTAGCTGATGCCGGCGATTCTGTGGAAGACGCTAACTTTGTTGAGAATACGGCCGATGCCGCCATTTTGAGACTGTTTACCTTCATTGAGTGGGTGAAGGAGATTATTGCCACGAAACCAACATTGCGAACAGGTAATACTTTTCCCGATATTTCAGTTGCTTTTCAGCAGCCTTGTTCATGAACATGACTGCTGAAAAACAGCAGTAAGTAAACTAAAGAGTAGTTTAATTTCAAAATATTTACCTATGTTATAATTTCACAGGGGTGTACAATTTCCATGACAAAGTATTTGTTAGTGAAATGAACTTGAAGATTAATCAGACTGACGAAAATTACAACAAGATGCTGTTTAAGGAAGCGCTGAAGTCTGGCTTCTTTGAGTTGCAAGCAGCCAGGGACAAGTATAGAGAGCTGTGTTCAGAGGGAGGCATGCATGCGGACCTCGTCACGCTGTATATAGAAATACAGGCTAAGTTGATGTCACCCATTTGTCCACATGTTGCTGAACATGTGTGGGAGTTGTTGGGCAATGTTAGTGTTTTAACTTTCATTATTATTCGTTATTTCAATAAGGTTAATTTTTATAAAAAAGGAATATGATTACATAACAAGGACATTTAATTTAAAAGGAAAAACAGGTTCTAGATTTCAGATTTGTTTTTATCCAATGTGCTATCAAAAAAGCATCATTCTTTTTTTATACTACTATGGTGGTGTGAAGGCTTATGATCGTTTGCAATATTCGGTTATCTACTCGTATATGCAAACCTTAGTTTACTTTAACCTTTGAAGATAAATCTCTAAGAAATTATGTAATTACATTTAAAAACCTCAAGATATGACACTTATTTGCGACGTTGCCTGTTCGTTACTAATTCCGCATATTTCGTTTCTAGAAAACAAGTATTCTTCATGCCAGATGGCCCGTGGCTGGCGAAATTGACGAGGTTTCGATTAAAGCTAGCAATTACTTAATGGATGCGGCGCATTCCTTCCGTATTTATTTGAAGAACCATTGCGCGGTTAAGAAACCCAAGAAAGGCGAAACACCAAAACCAGAGAAGAAACCAAATAAGGCTGTCATTTGGGTTGCGAAGGAGTACCCGAAATGGCAACACATTATACTGACCACTTTAAAGGAACTTAATGGGGTAAGTAAATAAAATTACCATTTTTCTTTGTCTATTTATTAGGCAAACATGTCATGTCTCATCCATATTTTGTTTTAAAATGATTTTAAGGAATTAAAATTATTTTAAAACGAAATATGTAAGACTGCCGAAGGCACATTCTTTGATATATTTATAGATCGATACGAAATTGCTTTTCTTTATTTTTAATTTATGGTCGTATATTGTAGGCTTCAGGTCTTCCAGATAACAAAGCTATATCAACGAAGCTGGGAGGTATCCCAGAGTTGAAGAAATACATGAAGCGTGTAATGCCTTTCGTGCAAGCCACCAGAGAGAACATGGAACGCATCGGTATTGAAGCACTGTCTGTAGGCCTTTCTTTCGACGAGGGCATCATCTTGAATGAGAATAAATCGTATCTGCTCAACACATTAGATGTAAGTCATTTTAACTTTTATTACAAATGCGGTCGCATAACGTCAATCGCGATGTCCGATGGCTTACCGTACAACGTAAATGCCGAAGCTTCGAGCCGACTGTTATTACCCTAAAACACATTAGTCAAAGTCAAAAATCATTTATTCATTTAGGTCAAAGTAACACTTATGAACGTCAAAATATATAGGTTAGTGAGTTTACTAAGTTACTAAAGCTACATTTAGGTTAGTTGCTAGGTTCAGGCAAAAAAAGCCTATGAGAAGAAACCTGCAAGAAACTCACGGCCACTCTTTTAAATCGCCAATTAAATATAATTTCAGTATTTTACAACTCATATCAACAAGGTGTTGCAACCATTATACTTTAGAGGTTCTTGGTAAGTAAAAGTCGAATATGAATACGAAACAAATAGACTAGTTTATTAACATAAACATCACAGTTATATTACAAAAGAAACCCATACAAGCAGTATAGTAAGTATAGAGTATACAATACTTTTTGGACCAATAGGGTGCAAGTTGATTTCGTACACCCGATGACGTAGGAGACTCGCGGCATATAAATACGGGTCGCACAGAATTCAACAGTCAGTGGCGAATAGTGATCGACGCAGGGATGTTGTCGCTCCTCGATACATACGGCCTGGGTAGGCGCACGACGCCACGGGCGCGCTCCATAAATACTGCGGGCTCCGTTTGCATGCCTCAGTACGCGGCGCGCTCTGACGGCGGCCGGACGTGTGATGAACATTTTGTTGTAGGTCACTACAATACCATATGCTACTAACTTTAAAAAACTAAAGATAATAACAATAATAAGTTAATAATATTATAGAGATTAAATAATTTAGGTGTTTTTATTCCAAAATTCGTCCCAGATATCGTTACCTAATCTCTTTATTGTTCTAAACCCTTTCATGAATCTGTCTGCACAACGGAGTAATATCATTTTGAAAGAAAGCAATCCGAAGTAACTTAATAGAATACTTATTTCGTTCGGTTCGAAGTTTCGGATAGACATAAACACACGTTACTGTACACTGCATGTAAAAGTAAACAACTACCCAAATCTGATTGACAAACAACGATCAACTTGAATTGATTATACTAGTGAAATTTAGTATTATTAGAGGAGTTCCGTATTGTCAACCTTTTTCTATTGCAATTTTGGTGGGCATTCCGAGGGACGTGGCGGTTTCCTCTCTTCCCAATAATTTGATTACAATGGACTTCCGCCAAGTAACGCCTACTTCGATTCAATACGATTACTAGTTTAAATGTCTGTAGTTAATTAAAGTTGAATATTTGGTTTATGGTTACTTATAGTTGGATTCAATCGATGTGAAATACACGGATGATCCCGACACCCCGGAGAAGAGTCGCGAAGACTGCGCCCCAGGCACTCCGCACGTGACCTTCAGTGCAGAACCAGGTGTCGACGCCACCTTCACCAACCCCATAGCTATGAACGGACTCTTCACAGTCTCCGCTACTCTATCTGATGGAGATACTATTGAAAAAGTGAAGGCTAAAATCGCGAAAGAAGTCAAGTTAATCAAAGGTATATAACCCCACTCCTGTTATTCTATTGACTTTATTTATACATAATATGTATCGATAGTATTTTTATTACAATATAATGATATGCTCATTAATTAAACTATTTGAATACAACAGACTCAAAATAATATAATATTGTATTAGTAAGTCTGATGTTTCTCGTTTTTATTTAAAAGGCTTTATAAAGTTGACTAGCTATTAAGCTACTTTTCGCCAGTTATATAAAAGTATTTTAGTAGGAACAATTGCCTATAAATTCAAGAATCTGTCACCAGTCACAGAATTAACAAGTAAACTCATAGACTAATTAATACTTATATTTGTTATGTATTTTGTCTACCTACGAACTTGTCATCATACAAGAGTGATTTTTATGTAGCTGCAGTATAATTTTCCATAGTATCCAATAAGACAAACAAAAACAATTTTAAAAATGCTGTGTCCCTATACAGTGTAAGCATCTTGTATAGAATATATCAAAATTGCATATGAATAATATAATACAGAATTATTTTAAAGGTATGGATTGATTTAATATGTTCGCATAAGTTGCATATTCAAATCGAATTCGTTTAGGTTATGGTGAAAGAATATCAAGGTTGCAGATTGCCAGTATAAACATTCAATGAATAACTTAATACATATTGTCATTTGATTTGTCATAGACAGAAAAATTTAACGTATAGCTCCTTAGAATAATGCAAAACTCGTTTGGTTGCCATGGAATGATGGGAAAATAAAATATCCGCCGTAAATTTTTACTTGTATGACAACTATGATAAGTCTAGACTTATCACAGTTATCATACAAGTGAAATCTCTAGAGATCGGATAATCGGATACATATTTACCTAAAGTGAACTTTGAAGAACCTGAAGGTGTTGGCTATTATGGAAAGCGTTTTTTTATCGGCAATATTCCGGGGTTCCGGGATTAAATAATTTAAGTGAGATAGGTACTCCGTGAGATGTAACAGGAGATTGGCTATTCAAAAACAAATTTACCTAAAAATTTTGATGTTGGCTATGGAAATCGCTTTATTTTCTAACAATTCTGCGGTAATAAACCTGATTTGACACAAATGACAGATTCCCTGTTACTTACTGTAAAGTAAATTTACATTCGACTATTTAAGCAATTATATATCAATAAGCATTAATAAATATACTCTCAGAAATCACTTCCATAATATGTTAGCCGAAAATTAACTTTAGGTAAATATGCATCCGATTATCCGATCTCTAAATTGATAACCAAATGGAAAGGAAAAATTTGAAATCAGGCGTAAACCTTGATTAATGTTCTAACATTATTTTATTATTAAGTCGATATAAATTAATATATTTATATTAATAACTTTAAAGTTTTAAAATAACGTGTATATGTTAATAATTTACATATCTGTACCTTATTTCCTTATATTACTGCTATGTCCAAATATTTTATTTTATTCTTTCCAGACTTAAATTCGCTGAAGTTGTGGCGGTACAAAGACCCTGTGTTGGGGCCTCGCTCTATCCCTGTGCCAGGAGATCACGAGAACAAATGTGTCGTACTTGATAGTACGTCAGTGTTAAAAGTAGACTTAGCTAAGGAGACTGTTGATCTAGTCTCTAACGGCAAAAATCTACCTGTAGGTACAAAACTAATTTATACTTACGAAAAATAAATAAGATTGTTCTTAAGGAAAATAAATTATTTATTTAACACCTAATATTTTAATTTTATTTACCACCTATTTCAAATTTAAGTACACTAATATATTTTATCCTTGCCAGTGGCTTTATTGGTATGTAGTTGTATTTATTTTGACCTGCTGTTGCAATACTGTTAAGCGCTGCGTTAAGCAGGTGCACGGAGCGGGCGCCCGCGGCGTGCGGTTGTCTGTTGCCATGGGCCCGCCGCGCGGACAGCGTGTCCGCACGACGGAGCACGCGAGCGGAGCTGTTCTAGGAAATCAGTGAGCGCTGCTTTGTTACTGCCGGCGCTGCGAGAGGCGGGAGTCCGCGGCGGGCGCCCGCTTCGTGCACCTGCTTAACGCAGCGGACGGCCTAAGACTCACATTGGCGATCTGATCAGCATAGCGCTTCCAGACTGAAATCCCTACCACAAGAACATAACACAAATTCGTTTGGCTGCCATCTTTGATATATGTATGGATGCAATGTATCGTTAGGCTACCCTCAAGTCGAGTCTACTTATTTACCAATCAGTGCTTGATAAACGAGTAAGGATTTCATATTGTCGAACATCGATCTAAAGTACTGACAACCCGAGGCGTAAAATACGAGGGTCGATCAATAAGTACCCATGTTAGAAATGAAGACGCAATTTATTCCAATTTTTCATTTATTTTTCAGTGTTGTCTCCATTTAGGCTTATACACTTTTCCCAACGTTTCTCCCACTTCTTTAACCCCTCCAAAGAATAGTCTTTTTGAAACTCTTCAAAATAGGCTTCTGTTTCCGCGATAACCTCTTCATTTGATGTGAATATTTTTCCTTCTAGCAAGGTTTTCATATTGGAGAATCGAAAAAAGTTACTGGGTGCCAAGTCGAGCGAGTAAGGTGGGTGCGGAAGTAATTCGTAGCGCAAGTCATGCAATTTTGCCGTCACAATCAGAGATGAATGCGCTGGTGCATTGTGATGGTAAAACAACATGTTTTTCTTGAACAAATGGAGCCGTGTCTCCTTCAATTTCCTATCGAATCTTATCTAATAATTCACTGTAGTACGTCCTGTAATAGTTTTTCCTTTCTGTATATAGTCGATCAGGATTATTCCTTTAGAATCCCAAAATATCGTGGCCATAACTTTTCCGGCTGAGGGTACTGTCTTTGCCTTATTCGGAGCAGATTTACCCAGAAAAATCCATTGCTTATATTGTCTATTGGTCTCTGGTGTATAGTAATGAATCCAGGTTTCATCAACAGTGACAACTCGACGTAAAAACTCCTGCGGATTTTGTTTAAAACGGTCTAAACACTGCTTCGACATTGGTACTCTTAACCGCTTGTTGTCCAGTGTCAGCAATCGCGGCACCCATCGCGCCGACACCATTCTCACACCTATTTATCATTTAAAGTTTTGATTGCCGTTCCATACGAGACGCCTATGGGCTCAGCTACTAAGCACACTTTCGTTCGGCGATCAGCGAGAATGATATCATGGACCTTTTCGACGATTTCCTCGGTAACCACGTCTGACGAGCGTCCTGGCCGCTCCTCGTCGAAAACAGTTGTACAACCACTCTTAAACTCATTGAACCAATATCTAAGGGTTGTCATGGACGGCGAAGGGTCGCCATAAACAGCAACTTCAGTTTTATTATATCATGTTTTTGCGTCCAAAATAAAATCGTATTACGGATCGGTATTGCTCTTTTTCCATTTTATCTAGAAACACCAGACACGAAAGATACAAAGAGCTTTAAAAAAAAGAAGCATATAAAATAACCTCAAATTAAGCACAATGACATTTATTTTAATAGACTACAGTACACGATGGTTCCGTTAAATTCACTAACGCAAAAACGGGTACTTATTGACCTTCGTATATAGTCAAAGATGGCCGACCTCTCAATTTAACGTACAATAACAATCAGCCAATATGTATTAAAATAACTCGAAACGCATCGCACAAAATAGTCGCGTCAAAAGCCAACGCCCGGCGTGTCCTGCGTTTGAAACAGTGTTTTGCTACTTTAAAATTGATGCTACAAGTGCGGCAATATTTTCGTGACCTAGGCATAAAACATTTTACGCTATGGTTTCCCTAAATATGAATATGTGAGATAAATAAGAACACAAGGAATGCGGTATAAATAGATTTATAACATGTAATATGTATAATGACATAATAAAATATATAACAGCGAACGTTTAAGAGCGCTAGGTCGGTGCGCTTGGCGCAAAAAGCTTTTCTAACCCGGCGCCCTCCGGGGTGTCAATGGCACTGCGGGGCTTCTCCTTCACGATATGCATGGTGGGCAGATCCAGGATGTACACTTCTTTCTTGAATAACTGGCCGACGTTCCGGCCGATCAACTGAAAAGGAAAACGGTAGTTTGTTACAGAAATTATAACTTTTATTCTTATACATCAAATATGTCAAACAGTGCGCCTGCCTAATGCTAAATGGTGATTTTGTCACGCTAGAACACAATATTTCTGTGAAATTATCTTATTAGCAGAAAACGTTCGGGAACACTGGTGGATACTGGAGTCTGGAACTGAGCACAGTGCCAAATACCGGACTCTAGCAATAGATCTGAAACCTTAGTGGTAGAATGGTCGCATTGGCCATCGATATAATGGTGTGACTAATATGTATATCGTTAAAGTGAAATAATAAAAGCACCTTCATGCCTTTATTATTTTATAGACTGGTATTTGAAATGTTATACATACCTTCGAGGTGATCTTTTTAAACAAGTCTCTCTTGCTCTTGTCAATCTTAGAGGGCTTGGCGTTATGCGCGGTGAGTTTCTCGTCGAGACGTTGTAGGTCGTGCGCGTCCACGTCAGGGATGGCGCGGAGCACGTTCACTATACCCGGGAACAGCGGCCGTAGGATCTCATACGTCTGCAAATAGTACAATTTAATTTTAATATAGAAGTGAATGATCACTTCTATATTAATCGCAACACGACATTATCCTTACAGCTAACAAAATAATGATCTTTTGTTAGTTGTAAGGATAATGTCGTGTTGCGATAGAAGTACAACATTCTGGAGATGATAGAGGACATCGTCAGACTTGAATTTAAAATTTTCATATGACATGAAAACGTACATCGGTATCTTTGTGACGTCGTTGGCTGAAGTGCATTTGATACGACAAAAATGTCGTATGTGACACAATATACATGCACTGCCCCGCGCCCCGCACCTGCAGCGAGGTGAGGACATACCTGCACGGCGAGCGCCAGCAGCGCCGCCTGGTTGGCGTCGTGCTGGCCGTGCACGCGCAGCGCCTGCAGCGAGGTGAGGACATACCTGCACGGCGAGCGCCAGCAGCGCCGCCTGGTTGGCGTCGTGCTGGCCGTGCACGCGTAGCGCCTGCAGCGAGGTGAGGACATACCTGCACGGCGAGCGCTAGCAGCGCCGCCTGGTTGGCGTCGTGCTGGCCGTGCACGCGCAGCGCCTGCAGCGAGGTGAGGACATACCTGCACGGCGAGCGCTAGCAGCGCCGCCTGGTTGGCGTCGTGCTGGCCGTGCACGCGCAGCGCCTGCAGCGAGGTGAGGACATACCTGCACGGCGAGCGCCAGCAGCGCCGCCTGGTTGGCGTCGTGCTGGCCGTGCACGCGCAGCGCCTGCAGCGAGGTGAGGACATACCTGCACGGCGAGCGCCAGCAGCGCCGCCTGGTTGGCGTCGTGCTGGCCGTGCACGCGCAGCGCCTGCAGCGAGGTGAGGACATACCTGCACGGCGAGCGCCAGCAGCGCCGCCTGGTTGGCGTCGTGCTGGCCGTGCACGCGCAGCGCCTGCAGCGAGGTGAGGACATACCTGCACGGCGAGCGCCAGCAGCGCCGCCTGGTTGGCGTCGTGCTGGCCGTGCACGCGTAGCGCCTGCAGCGAGGTGAGGACATACCTGCACGGCGAGCGCTAGCAGCGCCGCCTGGTTGGCGTCGTGCTGGCCGTGCACGCGCAGCGCCTGCAGCGAGGTGAGGACATACCTGCACGGCGAGCGCCAGCAGCGCCGCCTGGTTGGCGTCGTGCTGGCCGTGCACGCGTAGCGCCTGCAGCGAGGTGAGGACATACCTGCACGGCGAGCGCTAGCAGCGCCGCCTGGTTGGCGTCGTGCTGGCCGTGCACGCGCAGCGCCTGCAGCGAGGTGAGGACATACCTGCACGGCGAGCGCTAGCAGCGCCGCCTGGTTGGCGTCGTGCTGGCCGTGCACGCGCAGCGCCTGCAGCGAGGTGAGGACATACCTGCACGGCGAGCGCCAAAAGCGCCGCCTGGTTGGCGTCGTGCTGGCCGTGCACGCGCAGCGCCTGCAGCGAGGTGAGGACATACCTGCACGGCGAGCGCCAGCAGCGCCGCCTGGTTGGCGTCGTGCTGGCCGTGCACGCGCAGCGCCTGCAGCGAGGTGAGGACATACCTGCACGGCGAGCGCCAGCAGCGCCGCCTGGTTGGCGTCGTGCTGGCCGTGCACGCGCAGCGCCTGCAGCGAGGTGAGGACATACCTGCACGGCGAGCGCCAGCAGCGCCGCCTGGTTGGCGTCGTGCTGGCCGTGCACGCGCAGCGCCTGCAGCGAGGTGAGGACATACCTGCACGGCGAGCGCCAGCAGCGCCGCCTGGTTGGCGTCGTGCTGGCCGTGCACGCGCAGCGCCTGCAGCGAGGTGAGGACATACCTGCACGGCGAGCGCCAGCAGCGCCGCCTGGTTGGCGTCGTGCTGGCCGTGCACGCGCAGCGCCTGCAGCGAGGTGAGGACATACCTGCACGGCGAGCGCCAGCAGCGCCGCCTGGTTGGCGTCGTGCTGGCCGTGCACGCGCAGCGCCTGCAGCGAGGTGAGGACATACCTGCACGGCGAGCGCCAGCAGCGCCGCCTGGTTGGCGTCGTGCTGGCCGTGCACGCGCAGCGCCTGCAGCGAGGTGAGGACATACCTGCACGGCGAGCGCCAGCAGCGCCGCCTGGTTGGCGTCGTGCTGGCCGTGCACGCGCAGCGCCTGCAGCGAGGTGAGGACATACCTGCACGGCGAGCGCCAGCAGCGCCGCCTGGTTGGCGTCGTGCTGGCCGTGCACGCGCAGCGCCTGCAGCGAGGTGAGGACATACCTGCACGGCGAGCGCCAGCAGCGCCGCCTGGTTGGCGTCGTGCTGGCCGTGCACGCGTAGCGCCTGCAGCGAGGTGAGGACATACCTGCACGGCGAGCGCCAGCAGCGCCGCCTGGTTGGCGTCGTGCTGGCCGTGCACGCGCAGCGCCTGCAGCGAGGTGAGGACATACCTGCACGGCGAGCGCCAGCAGCGCCGCCTGGTTGGCGTCGTGCTGGCCGTGCACGCGCAGCGCCTGCAGCGAGGTGAGGACATACCTGCACGGCGAGCGCCAGCAGCGCCGCCTGGTTGGCGTCGTGCTGGCCGTGCACGCGAGCGCCTGCAGCGAGGTGAGGACATACCTGCACGGCGAGCGCCAGCAGCGCCGCCTGGTTGGCGTCGTGCTGGCCGTGCACGCGCAGCGCCTGCAGCGAGGTGAGGACATACCTGCACGGCGAGCGCCAGCAGCGCCGCCTGGTTGGCGTCGTGCTGGCCGTGCACGCGCAGCGCCTGCAGCACGGCGGAGAGCGCGGCGCCCGCCTCGGCCGCGCCCACGCGCCCCGCGCCCAGCGCGCCTCGTAGTGCGGGCATTGCCAGCGTCGCAGCACGTAGCGACGAAAGCGAGTCACCCCATGTCAGAGCGCGCAGCACCTGAGGGAAGTACCGATGTAGTGTCCACCATTTACTATAAGACAGAGCTATATAAAGCTACCGAGTGAAAGGGCTGTCGTTGTCAGCTCTCGCTTGAGTGAAATAGCCCGCTGTTACGAGCTATCTCAATCTACCGAGTGGAAGAGTTCACTGCTATAGCGAGGTACCAAGTGGAAGTGGCCGTCATTACCAGCTATCTTGAGCTACCGAATGAAAGAGCTCGCTGTTACCAGGAATCTAGAGGTACCAAGTGGAAAAGGCAGCCGTTGCTAGCTATCTCGAGCTACCGAGTGAAAGAGCCCGCAGTTGTCAGCTATCTCGATCTACCAAGTGAAATAGCCCGCTGCTACCAGCTATCTCAAACTACTGAGTGGAATAGCTCGCTATTGCCATCTATCTCGAGGTACAGAGTGAAAGAGCCCGTCGTTACCAACTGACGGTACGAATGAGCGCAATCGCCCAAGAAAGTACTACGTTGGCAGCTACAAAAAAATAAAGGAAGTACTTATAACATTACACTTACCGTGTAAAGTACGGCAGGTCCTGCGTAGGGCTGCGCTAGAACGAGCGCGCCGAGCTCGGAGACAGTGTCAGGGGCTCGTTGCTGACCGTTACCGGTCGGCGCCGGCGTTGAGTCTTCGTCCATATCGTCGACATTGCTCTCAACGTTGTTCAGAACACCGTCTACCAGCGATATCTGAACATTTGTGATTACAATTGCTTATTTTGTTTAATATAATATAATATTAGCCCTGTATTAAACTGTCCCACTGATGGACACGGGCCTCTTCTCAGTGTGAGAAGTGTTGGTTGGCCACCACGCTGGTCCAATGTGGGTTGGCAGATACAATTATGATTTCAAAATTTTAATTAAATCTTAGGTGTCAAAGAGAAGTTGGTATTTACTGCAACCTCCGACTGTAGGAACCTTAGTTTGTACCATAATATTTTCGAAAATAAGAAAATAACATGATGACTAATATCGACGCTGAATCATTAAGTTAAAGCAGGTGAAAATACCTCTCGATTGCATGTTTAAAATTGACACTTACCTTGAGAAGTTCGAGATGTTCCCTAGTGAGGTTCCGTACCAGAATGTCCTCAAGAACCTCCTGTGATTCACTGTCGCCTTCTTCCTCCAGTTTACCAGACTCGTATAGTGAGGTAATGTAGTCCCATCGCTGTGTCAAGTGGTTAAGCACTGAAAACAATAATAATAATTTACTTATTTTTACTATTTTTAGTACAATTAAACTATGTCTGATAACAATGAACAATGGAGAGACTGCTCTATATTTGAGTTTATATAATTATATTAATGTACTGTGAGTGTGAGTGTGCGTGGGCTTGAGCTTGAGCGTAAGGAGTGTGTGCGTGTGTGTGTATACGATAGACTTTGACATTTGTACTTTGTCTGACATGTATGGACAATGTCTACATGCGTTGTCAGTATGGTGTCGTAACGCAATACGATAGACTTTGACGTTTGTAGTTTTGGTCTGACATGTGTAGACAATGTCCATATGCGTTGTCAGTATGCTGTTGTGGCGCAATAGGATACACGTTGACGTTTGTACTTTGTCTGACATGTATGGACAATGTCTACAAGCGTTGTCAGTATGCTATTGTGACGCCATAGGACACACGTTGACGTTAGTACTTTGTCTGACATGTATGCACAGTGTCTACATTCGTTGTCAGTATATTGTTGTGACACAATACGATAGGCGTTGACGTTTGAACTTTGTCTGACATGAATGGACAATGTCTATGTACAGGCGTTGTCAGTATGTTGAAGTGACGCAATAGAATACACGTTGTCGTTTGTACTTTAGATCTGACATACATACATATATGAATAATGTCTACATGCGTTGTCAGTATCTGTTGTGTCGCAATAGGATAGACGTTGACGTTTGTACTTTGTTTGACATATATGGACAATGTCTACATGCGATGTTAGTATATTGAAGTGATGCAATAAAATACACGTTGTCGTTTGCACTTTAAGGAGTCTGCCCACTACCCCGTCTCATACCATGACCGTGCTAGGAACGTGTCAGGCAAAAAAATATTATTTGTAAGGAAATGTATAAGACTATGCCCACTAGACCGTTCCGTCACCGAGGTAACGGTCGTACGGTCGACGTATGGTGTCGCTTTTCGTGTTGTTTTTCGCTTAACGTTCCTAGCACGGTCATGGTATGAGACAGTGTAGTGGGCAGACTCCTTTAGGTCTGACATACATATATGAACAATGTCTACATGCGATTTCAGTATATTGAAGTGACGCAATAGAATACACGTTGCCGTTTGTACTTTAGGTCTGACATATATATATGAACGATGTCTAGATGCGTTATCAGTATATTGTTGTGGCACAAGAAGATAGACGTTGATGTTTGTATTTTAGGTCTGATATATATAGACAATGTCTACATGCGTAGACAGTACAATGTTGTGATACAATGGGATACACCGATACACGTTACGTTTGTACTTTAGGTCTGACATGTATGGACAATGTCTAAATGTGTTGTGTTGCCAGTACAATGTTGTGACAATAGAATGGCGGCGCAGGTCGGGCGCGCGTACTTGTGGGCGCGAAGTGGTCGAGCAGCGGCAGCGCGACGTCGCGGTAGTGCGCGGGCGGGCAGTGCTGCAGCAGCGGGCGCAGCGCGTTGCGCAGCACGGGCCGCAGCCAGTGGTCGGGCAGCCACTGCAGGCCGTGCAGCAGCGACTCGCCCAGCCAGCCCGCCAGCCCCGCCACGCCGTACAGCTCGCGGCCCAGCGTGGCGGCGGCCGCGCCCACCAGGTGGCACACGTTCTCGTGCAGCGTGTGCAGGAAGCTCTGCATGCGCTCCTGCCAAACGCACGCACACATACGCTGTGCTATCACACTCGACCGGTACGGTACAGGAAACCATGTGGTTTGTATAATTTACAAGTACATATATTTATGTACTTGTAAATTATTTACTCAGTTACTAAAAATTGTTCGCAATGCATTTGCATTGCGAACAATTTTTAGTAATTGAGTAAATAAATCTATACTAATATTATAAAGCTAAACATTTTGTTTGTTTGTTTGGTTGAACGCGGTAATTTCATGAACTACTGGTTCGAATTAAAGAAATATTTTACTGTTAGATAGCTTATTTATTGAGGAAGGTTATAGGCTATATGGAGCGGTGCAGTTATCATAAACGCGGATGAAACTGCGAGCACATCTAGAATTGTATAATAAACATTTTGTAACTAGATGGTGGTATGCGCTGCACGCCTAATTACATTATAAAGATTTTCAGTACGTATTATATAAAAACAAAATTTACGTGCACTGCAATGTGCACGGAATTTAAATACAGGAATTTTACAACCGTAGAGTTCTATTTATAATGTAATTTTATATATAATTGTTTTTAATGTATGTATTTTAACGAAATATGATAAAATACGAGCACAAATTTCGTTAAAATTTATATCGGGCAATCTCCAAAGTATGACCTACTAAATAAATAAAGAATCATCAAAATCAATTCATAATTGGCAGAGCAATCGTGTAATAGATACAAAATGTATAACTCAATTGAAAACTACCTTCTTCGTATAAAGTCGGTTAAAATGATGTGTCTTTCAAAATGACTTGGAAGGTAAATAATTAGAAGCTGACAAAGGTTCGGCGAGCGTACCTGCGGCGTGGGCGGCGCGGGCGGCGCGGCGTCGAGCTCGGCGCGCGGCAGCAGGTTGCGGCGCTCGGCGGCGGGCGGGCGCAGCGCGCGCGCGTGCGCGGCGTGGCGCAGCGCGGCGCCGGGCGGCGCGTGCAGCGCGTGCAGCGCGCGCGCCAGGGCCAGCGCCGCCGGGAACTGCGGCAGCACGTGCGGCGCGCACGGGTTGCGCCACACGGGGTTGCCGGCCGCCGTCACGCCGCCGCCGAACCCGCCGCGCGCCGCCTGCACGCCGACACCCGACGACATTAATACACGACCAGTAGGTTTACCCCATCGGCATTTACAAATTAACACCTACTCTAGGTGGCTACGTTAGCTAGCATACGACAACGCTTTTGTGAAATAATCATGATAATAGTTGTTGTATAATAAACATACCTAATAAATAACTTTAAAAAGTAATAATAAAACATAAATCTACCGCAATTATTTTATTAAATGCTGCCTACTAAATATAAACATTTTTAATGAATACGTCACGTCAATCCGATGGTAGACGGCGACGACTTACCATGAGGCAGCGACCGTCGCGCGTGGGTCGGACAACAAATAGCTCTCAGAGCGGGCGGTGCTAGGTACGTACCTTGTCGGGGTCGGGCGGCACGCACGTGCGCTTGACGACGCCGAGCAGCAGCGTGAGCGCGTGCAGCAGCGTGCGGCGCGCGCGGCCGCGCTCGTCGTCGGCGTCGCTGGGCGCCGCGTCCAGCCCCACGAGGCGCGCCAGCCCCTCCGCGGTCGAGATGTGCGGCGTCAGGCTCGCCCAGCGCGCGCTGCAGTCGCCCAGCACCTACCGACATACACCTCACTTTATAATAATAATACCTAATAATATTTTTTATTCCTCACCACAATATCAAGGCAAATTATAATGTATAAAACAATTACAACAATGAAATGTATACTGTAAGAGACTAGTACCTAAGCTAAGCTTTTGGCCTTTTTCAAGTCACCAGGTCTTCTCTTCTTTAAAAACATGTGATTGAAACATTGCATCTCTATTAGTAAGTTTTATGTTCTATGCAAGTTTTGTGACTTATAATATTGTGTTTTGTACGCGCATGCGTGTGTTTGTATGAACGTGTGTGTATTTGTTTGTGTATGTATGTGCATGCGTATATGTGTGTGTGTGCGTATGGATGTATTTTCGTGTGTTTGTGTGTGAGTGATGCTGTATATACATGAGTGTTTATTTGTGGATGATATGATATATGACAATATCAAATCTTATATTTGACATTGTCATTATTACCCCAAAAGTTGTTTGAACTAGCAACATTAAGGGCTTGTACTGCCACCTCCAGATATAATTTATCTATAAGATAAAAGTCTCGCCATCTCTCTTCTTTAACCTAACATGAGTGAGACAGCATGGAATTTATCTTTCGGATAACTTTTACTTGTTAGTTGTGAGACTGGCCATAATTGTATTTACAAACTATTCATCTGGATAAATAGTATATTTTTGACAGAAGACGAATTGAAACCTAAAATTTTATGAAATTAGCGTCATTTTATCTACATTGTAACTTTTCAATGCACTGTCTATAGCCTCGCTTATTCGTTCGTGCCACCACGCCCATGGTTCGTGGGCAACGAGGGACGACAGACAGCAGCGATAGTAAAAGCGATCGGTCGGCGAATACCTCTCGACAGTAATTGCCTAATGTGATCTTCCATGCAGGCATGACTTCTGTTCAAGTGTATTTATTATTGTATATTTTAAGATTATGTATGTATGAAGATACAAATAAAACATTTTTCTTTCTTTCTATACGAGCGCAGTTACAAATACCAAAACGCACATAATATTACTATACTACGATGAGTCCGCAATCAATAGGTAAAATAATGGATATTATGGGTTGATTATAAAAATCCTATATAATAAATATTATTAATCAAAATGATATCTTTATAATACACATACATACAGGGTGTCCGGTAATTAATGGATAACCGTGAAATGTCTTATAGTAGAACTGTTGGCCGCTCAAGAAGAAATATGAAAAAATAAAACTATCCTAACTACTACCTGAGATGTTTTTTTTTAAATTACCATATTTAATTTTTTGTACACTACGACCATAAATGAATGAATTCTATCGGTTTTTTGTTGTTTTATTATTAAACACTAATTATGCTAATAGATAGTCAAAAGTATGACCAGCAATTTTTTTTCCCTGAACGGCTGACAGTTCTACTATAAGACATTTCAAGGTTATCCATTAATTACCGGACACCCTGTATATCAAATTAGACTATGCAAGATATTTCTTTAGGATATCTACAGATATATTCGTAACGTAATTCGTACCGTATGTAACTGTGAGCAATACATCATCGACTAGTACCGTTCCTCGAGGCCAACACGGGCCTGGGGCGAGCAACAAACGAATTTTACAGACTCGATTTGTCATATTTACAAAATTAGAACTATGAATAAAAAAATTATAACCACATATATAATTATAACTGACATAAGCAGTGTGTAAAAGTTCAAAAAAAGAAAATTGTAACTAGTAAAATACCATGAAAATGTCTACCCGAACATTCGGACTGACTAAAAAAAATTACAATGTAATTTCTTCAGATTTCTTTTTTACAATATGTCATTGTTCCGTTTTTCGGATTACTTCATGAAAGGATTTACGTACAGAAATCCAGGACGTATTTCGGAATAAACAGTCGGCTCGAAACTTCGGCATTTACGTTTCATTGTAGGCATACAGAATCCACAAAGAAAATAAAAGTAGCAAATTATTCATACCTGCGCAACCAGTTGACTCTGCCTCTCGTAACAGCAGAAATGGTTGGACACCAAAAGAAGAGCTTCCTGTAATGTGACGCTTTCAACCGCGCTGAGATCAGATCGCGCCAACGCCGTCGAGCATAACTCGTGGAGACGGCCGAACACCGGCAGCAGGAGAAGGGGATACTGAAAAATAAATATCAGATTAACCAACACGCTCATTGTAATTAACTAGACACCAGCACACGTCCAGCACCTCTTGCAGTCTATGAGGATATTGTCCAGCACCTTGCCGTACGTAGCGAGTGGGTAAGGGAGCATACCTTGGAGCCCAACTTGACGAGCAGGCCGGCGGCGTGGCGGCGCACGTTCTTGACGGCGCGCGTGCGCCGGTCGTGCGGCGCCTGTCCCTCGAACACGAGCGCCGCGAAGATCTTGTCCAGCACCTTGCCGTACGTAGCGAGTGGGTAAGGGAGCATATCTTGGAGCCCAACTTGACGAGCAGGCCGGCGGCGTGGCGGCGCACGTTCTTGACGGCGCGCGTGCGCCGGTCGTGCGGCGCCTGTCCCTCGAACACGAGCGCCGCGAAGATCTTGTCCAGCACCTTGCCGTACGTAGCGAGTGGGTAAGGGAGCATACCTTGGAGCCCAACTTGACGAGCAGGCCGGCGGCGTGGCGGCGCACGTTCTTGACGGCGCGCGTGCGCCGGTCGTGCGGCGCCTGTCCCACGAACACGAGCGCCGCGAAGATCTTGTCCAGCACCTTGCCGTACGTAGCGAGTGGGTAAGGGAGCATATCTTGGAGCCCAACTTGACGAGCAGGCCGGCGGCGTGGCGGCGCACGTTCTTGACGGCGCGCGTGCGCCGGTCGTGCGGCGCCTGTCCCTCGAACACGAGCGCCGCGAAGATCTTGTCCAGCACCTTGCCGTACGTAGCGAGTGGGTAAGGGAGCATACCTTGGAGCCCAACTTGACGAGCAGGCCGGCGGCGTGGCGGCGCACGTTCTTGACGGCGCGCGTGCGCCGGTCGTGCGGCGCCTGTCCCTCGAACACGAGCGCCGCGAAGATCTTGTCCAGCACCTTGCCGTACGTAGCGAGTGGGTAAGGGAGCATACCTTGGAGCCCAACTTGACGAGCAGGCCGGCGGCGTGGCGGCGCACGTTCTTGACGGCGCGCGTGCGCCGGTCGTGCGGCGCCTGTCCCTCGAACACGAGCGCCGCGAAGATCTTGTCCAGCACCTTGCCGTACGTAGCGAGTGGGTAAGGGAGCATACCTTGGAGCCCAACTTGACGAGCAGGCCGGCGGCGTGGCGGCGCACGTTCTTGACGGCGCGCGTGCGCCGGTCGTGCGGCGCCTGTCCCTCGAACACGAGCGCCGCGAAGATCTTGTCCAGCACCTTGCCGTACGTAGCGAGTGGGTAAGGGAGCATACCTTGGAGCCCAACTTGACGAGCAGGCCGGCGGCGTGGCGGCGCACGTTCTTGACGGCGCGCGTGCGCCGGTCGTGCGGCGCCTGTCCCTCGAACACGAGCGCCGCGAAGATCTTGTCCAGCACCTTGCCGTACGTAGCGAGTGGGTAAGGGAGCATACCTTGGAGCCCAACTTGACGAGCAGGCCGGCGGCGTGGCGGCGCACGTTCTTGACGGCGCGCGTGCGCCGGTCGTGCGGCGCCTGTCCCTCGAACACGAGCGCCGCGAAGATCTTGTCCAGCACCTTGCCGTACGTAGCGAGTGGGTAAGGGAGCATACCTTGGAGCCCAACTTGACGAGCAGGCCGGCGGCGTGGCGGCGCACGTTCTTGACGGCGCGCGTGCGCCGGTCGTGCGGCGCCTGTCCCTCGAACACGAGCGCCGCGAAGATCTTGTCCAGCACCTTGCCGTACGTAGCGAGTGGGTAAGGGAGCATACCTTGGAGCCCAACTTGACGAGCAGGCCGGCGGCGTGGCGGCGCACGTTCTTGACGGCGCGCGTGCGCCGGTCGTGCGGCGCCTGTCCCTCGAACACGAGCGCCGCGAAGATCTTGTCCAGCACCTTGCCGTACGTAGCGAGTGGGTAAGGGAGCATACCTTGGAGCCCAACTTGACGAGCAGGCCGGCGGCGTGGCGGCGCACGTTCTTGACGGCGCGCGTGCGCCGGTCGTGCGGCGCCTGTCCCTCGAACACGAGCGCCGCGAAGATCTTGTCCAGCACCTTGCCGTACGTAGCGAGTGGGTAAGGGAGCATACCTTGGAGCCCAACTTGACGAGCAGGCCGGCGGCGTGGCGGCGCACGTTCTTGACGGCGCGCGTGCGCCGGTCGTGCGGCGCCTGTCCCTCGAACACGAGCGCCGCGAAGATCTTGTCCAGCACCTTGCCGTACGTAGCGAGTGGGTAAGGGAGCATACCTTGGAGCCCAACTTGACGAGCAGGCCGGCGGCGTGGCGGCGCACGTTCTTGACGGCGCGCGTGCGCCGGTCGTGCGGCGCCTGTCCCTCGAACACGAGCGCCGCGAAGATCTTGTCCAGCACCTTGCCGTACGTAGCGAGTGGGTAAGGGAGCATACCTTGGAGCCCAACTTGACGAGCAGGCCGGCGGCGTGGCGGCGCACGTTCTTGACGGCGCGCGTGCGCCGGTCGTGCGGCGCCTGTCCCTCGAACACGAGCGCCGCGAAGATCTTGTCCAGCACCTTGCCGTACGTAGCGAGTGGGTAAGGGAGCATACCTTGGAGCCCAACTTGACGAGCAGGCCGGCGGCGTGGCGGCGCACGTTCTTGACGGCGCGCGTGCGCCGGTCGTGCGGCGCCTGTCCCTCGAACACGAGCGCCGCGAAGATCTTGTCCAGCACCTTGCCGTACGTAGCGAGTGGGTAAGGGAGCATACCTTGGAGCCCAACTTGACGAGCAGGCCGGCGGCGTGGCGGCGCACGTTCTTGACGGCGCGCGTGCGCCGGTCGTGCGGCGCCTGTCCCTCGAACACGAGCGCCGCGAAGATCTTGTCCAGCACCTTGCCGTACGTAGCGAGTGGGTAAGGGAGCATACCTTGGAGCCCAACTTGACGAGCAGGCCGGCGGCGTGGCGGCGCACGTTCTTGACGGCGCGCGTGCGCCGGTCGTGCGGCGCCTGTCCCTCGAACACGAGCGCCGCGAAGATCTTGTCCAGCACCTTGCCGTACGTAGCGAGTGGGTAAGGGAGCATACCTTGGAGCCCAACTTGACGAGCAGGCCGGCGGCGTGGCGGCGCACGTTCTTGACGGCGCGCGTGCGCCGGTCGTGCGGCGCCTGTCCCTCGAACACGAGCGCCGCGAAGATCTTGTCCAGCACCTTGCCGTACGTAGCGAGTGGGTAAGGGAGCATACCTTGGAGCCCAACTTGACGAGCAGGCCGGCGGCGTGGCGGCGCACGTTCTTGACGGCGCGCGTGCGCCGGTCGTGCGGCGCCTGTCCCTCGAACACGAGCGCCGCGAAGATCTTGTCCAGCACCTTGCCGTACGTAGCGAGTGGGTAAGGGAGCATACCTTGGAGCCCAACTTGACGAGCAGGCCGGCGGCGTGGCGGCGCACGTTCTTGACGGCGCGCGTGCGCCGGTCGTGCGGCGCCTGTCCCTCGAACACGAGCGCCGCGAAGATCTTGTCCAGCACCTTGCCGTACGTAGCGAGTGGGTAAGGGAGCATACCTTGGAGCCCAACTTGACGAGCAGGCCGGCGGCGTGGCGGCGCACGTTCTTGACGGCGCGCGTGCGCCGGTCGTGCGGCGCCTGTCCCTCGAACACGAGCGCCGCGAAGATCTTGTCCAGCACCTTGCCGTACGTAGCGAGTGGGTAAGGGAGCATACCTTGGAGCCCAACTTGACGAGCAGGCCGGCGGCGTGGCGGCGCACGTTCTTGACGGCGCGCGTGCGCCGGTCGTGCGGCGCCTGTCCCTCGAACACGAGCGCCGCGAAGATCTTGTCCAGCACCTTGCCGTACGTAGCGAGTGGGTAAGGGAGCATACCTTGGAGCCCAACTTGACGAGCAGGCCGGCGGCGTGGCGGCGCACGTTCTTGACGGCGCGCGTGCGCCGGTCGTGCGGCGCCTGTCCCTCGAACACGAGCGCCGCGAAGATCTTGTCCAGCACCTTGCCGTACGTAGCGAGTGGGTAAGGGAGCATACCTTGGAGCCCAACTTGACGAGCAGGCCGGCGGCGTGGCGGCGCACGTTCTTGACGGCGCGCGTGCGCCGGTCGTGCGGCGCCTGTCCCTCGAACACGAGCGCCGCGAAGATCTTGTCCAGCACCTTGCCGTACGTAGCGAGTGGGTAAGGGAGCATACCTTGGAGCCCAACTTGACGAGCAGGCCGGCGGCGTGGCGGCGCACGTTCTTGACGGCGCGCGTGCGCCGGTCGTGCGGCGCCTGTCCCTCGAACACGAGCGCCGCGAAGATCTTGTCCAGCACCTTGCCGTACGTAGCGAGTGGGTAAGGGAGCATACCTTGGAGCCCAACTTGACGAGCAGGCCGGCGGCGTGGCGGCGCACGTTCTTGACGGCGCGCGTGCGCCGGTCGTGCGGCGCCTGTCCCTCGAACACGAGCGCCGCGAAGATCTTGTCCAGCACCTTGCCGTACGTAGCGAGTGGGTAAGGGAGCATACCTTGGAGCCCAACTTGACGAGCAGGCCGGCGGCGTGGCGGCGCACGTTCTTGACGGCGCGCGTGCGCCGGTCGTGCGGCGCCTGTCCCTCGAACACGAGCGCCGCGAAGATCTTGTCCAGCACCTTGCCGTACGTAGCGAGTGGGTAAGGGAGCATACCTTGGAGCCCAACTTGACGAGCAGGCCGGCGGCGTGGCGGCGCACGTTCTTGACGGCGCGCGTGCGCCGGTCGTGCGGCGCCTGTCCCTCGAACACGAGCGCCGCGAAGATCTTGTCCAGCACCTTGCCGTACGTAGCGAGTGGGTAAGGGAGCATACCTTGGAGCCCAACTTGACGAGCAGGCCGGCGGCGTGGCGGCGCACGTTCTTGACGGCGCGCGTGCGCCGGTCGTGCGGCGCCTGTCCCTCGAACACGAGCGCCGCGAAGATCTTGTCCAGCACCTTGCCGTACGTAGCGAGTGGGTAAGGGAGCATACCTTGGAGCCCAACTTGACGAGCAGGCCGGCGGCGTGGCGGCGCACGTTCTTGACGGCGCGCGTGCGCCGGTCGTGCGGCGCCTGTCCCTCGAACACGAGCGCCGCGAAGATCTTGTCCAGCACCTTGCCGTACGTAGCGAGTGGGTAAGGGAGCATACCTTGGAGCCCAACTTGACGAGCAGGCCGGCGGCGTGGCGGCGCACGTTCTTGACGGCGCGCGTGCGCCGGTCGTGCGGCGCCTGTCCCTCGAACACGAGCGCCGCGAAGATCTTGTCCAGCACCTTGCCGTACGTAGCGAGTGGGTAAGGGAGCATACCTTGGAGCCCAACTTGACGAGCAGGCCGGCGGCGTGGCGGCGCACGTTCTTGACGGCGCGCGTGCGCCGGTCGTGCGGCGCCTGTCCCTCGAACACGAGCGCCGCGAAGATCTTGTCCAGCACCTTGCCGTACGTAGCGAGTGGGTAAGGGAGCATACCTTGGAGCCCAACTTGACGAGCAGGCCGGCGGCGTGGCGGCGCACGTTCTTGACGGCGCGCGTGCGCCGGTCGTGCGGCGCCTGTCCCTCGAACACGAGCGCCGCGAAGATCTTGTCCAGCACCTTGCCGTACGTAGCGAGTGGGTAAGGGAGCATACCTTGGAGCCCAACTTGACGAGCAGGCCGGCGGCGTGGCGGCGCACGTTCTTGACGGCGCGCGTGCGCCGGTCGTGCGGCGCCTGTCCCTCGAACACGAGCGCCGCGAAGATCTTGTCCAGCACCTTGCCGTACGTAGCGAGTGGGTAAGGGAGCATACCTTGGAGCCCAACTTGACGAGCAGGCCGGCGGCGTGGCGGCGCACGTTCTTGACGGCGCGCGTGCGCCGGTCGTGCGGCGCCTGTCCCTCGAACACGAGCGCCGCGAAGATCTTGTCCAGCACCTTGCCGTACGTAGCGAGTGGGTAAGGGAGCATACCTTGGAGCCCAACTTGACGAGCAGGCCGGCGGCGTGGCGGCGCACGTTCTTGACGGCGCGCGTGCGCCGGTCGTGCGGCGCCTGTCCCTCGAACACGAGCGCCGCGAAGATCTTGTCCAGCACGCGCGGCAGCAACTCCGCGCCCGCTGCGCCCACGCCTGCGCCTGCGCACGGGATAATGAAGTGATGGAAAAAAATGAGGTGCTTCGCAGTGGCCGATTAGCCTTATGGTCAAATCAAATCAAATCTTTATTGCAATCATGAGTATATAGGATGTTACATTAATTATAGGCTCATACATGATACCCTGTTAGGGCGCAGCAACATAATATTATTATTTTATTAATTATAAAATAAAAATTACTTATATTATTTAGTTAATTGTTATAAATATCATTGTTAATATTGTATTCATATTTTATATTAGGTTGCAGTTCTGTCCTCGAAAAACTCTTTTTGACTATAAAAGCATTTTTGAGACAAGTATTTTTTTAATTTATTTTTAAATATATTGTAACTTGCTGTGTCTTTTAATTGTTTTGGTATTTTGTTATATATTTTGACGCACATTACATATGGTCCAGAATGAAATATGGATAGGTTTGATTTCGGTAGAGCAAGTGTGTTTTTATTTCTTAGATTACGAGGTTGTGTGTAATGATCCTTCTTCAGGGAAAATAGGTGGATTTGTTTTTTGACAAAGATACAGATTTCAAAGATGTACATAGATGTTAAAGTTAGTATGTTAAGTTCAGTGAAATGTGGCCTGCAGCTATCTATTCCGTCGATGTTTGCCAGAATTCTTATACATTTCTTTTGTAATTTGAACAAAACACCTGCGTCTGTACTATTACCCCATAGTATAATTCCATACATAAGCCAAGAGTGTGCATATGCATAGTAGGCAGCAGTTGCTGATTTTAGGTCTGTTGTTTTTTTTAATTGTAGTAGTGCATATGTGAACCTAGATAATTTTCCGCTTATGTTATGGATGTGGGATTTCCAGTTTAAGTTGGTATCTATATGTAGGCCTAATAATTTAAAAGACTCAACGCATTCTAATGTTGTGTTATGGTGGGAATAGTTGATTACTAGTGGACGTTTTTGATATGGTTTGAATTGCATAATTTTGGTTTTGGTAAAATTAACTTCAAGGTTATGGTCGTCCAGCCATGCTGGTGGTGTCTCCACATGGAGGATGGATGGATGGATGGAATGGTGTTTGACAGCAATACGCAGCATGGTCACCAAGGCACTTAGAAAGTAGAATCTCACCGGCGATTTGGCTGTAGGCGCAGCTGAGGAAGACGAAGAGCGCGGAGATGAAGGAGAGCAGTAACGACAAGATGAGCGGCGCCGGCGGGCAGCTGGCCACGCAGCGCTGCAGCAGCTGCAGCCCCTCCGCCACGCTCGGCCGCGGCTCCGCTACCAGCAGCCGGGACAGCACCATGTCTAAAACCTGCCACCACACACACAAACACACGTTTACTCACTCACCTGCTCACTTGCTCTTTGTCACAATGTATCCATGATTTATTTGTAAAATGGTAACACCATTTTACAAATAAATCATGAATACCTTTTAATATTTGTAATATGTTTAGTAATGTTGCTATTGCTGAAAATAATTTCATTTAGAGACAACATAAAATATGTCAATGTAACCATGAAATGAAAATTATAATATTACTAAATTATGCTCCATGAAACAACAATATTTACAATGTTTTTTATCCCGGTATACAGTTTCAGGAACCGGTAGAGAAGTAAGTCGCTAGTAAGTAGGTATTATTAGGGTACCTGCGACAAAGCCTCCCATTCGATGTACATCGGATGATGCGTGTCCACTTGCTGCGGGCAAGTGTCCGCTTTGTCGAGCGCGGCGCGAGTCCACTGTTCCACGTAGCCCCACGTCACTAACGGGGCTACTGTCATGCAGCATCTATAACAATCAAATATCATGCTGGGAATAAGGGACAGTGTACCGAAAACTGAAATAGTAGATTTAAACCATTATTCTGAGTTACAAGCGTTGGAATTTTCTTTTGGAAAAAATCCATTTTTGCGGCATTTTTTTCATTATCAGACTGTGAATCATAACATAATGCATAAACCATTCATTTTATAAAAAGAGCAAATGATACTAAATTTTACTAAAATACAGCAATCTAATTAAATCGTCGTGATTTAAATAAATCAGCAGTTTAAGCGCTCGGAGCGCAGGGAACATTCCCCACACGCGATGCGTTGAATTGGTAGCAATCCATTGCGTACCGCGTAATAATGTTAATCGATATGAAATCTTAATCCTGCATTTTTATGAATAATTGAAGTTTGCGTCGAGAATACGTATAGAAAGACGTCTTGCTAAAGTTTTCGGTACATCGTCCCTTACACCCAGTATATACAGTGTGTAACAGAAAGATGTGGCCATATTTAAGTTTCATATCATATAGCTCCTGTACAATGAAAAATGCGACAAATAAATTCGTATACATTATTTTCGGTAACATATAGCATTTTCTTTTTATCGACTTATCAATATTATACATTCTAGTCGATACAACAGCTGACTCGAAAATGTCCAGGAACCATTTTGATAGTAAAGTAACGTTTTTGTTTCGATGTTTAAATAATAATAAATAACATCTAAGCTGCGGCCATAATCTAGTATTTGTATAACAAAATATCATATTGAATAATAGACAGCACAACTTACTTGAAACTTTCTAATATTTCTGTACGGCATCTGGCGAAGAATATGGCGAACTCCTGTTCACTGTCGTAGTCTAAACATGCGTACCCTAATGTGTCATGAGAGTTGGTTCCGCGCGACGTTGGGTATGTCACCTAAAAATATAATAATATCAGCCCTTTATATTAACTGTCCCACTGCTGGGCACAGACCTCTTCTCAGTGTGAAAGAGTTAGGCCATCATCTACCACGCTGGCCCACTGCAGGTTTTAATTATGGCTTGTTTTAACGATGAGGGTAAACTGACTGAGCACTGATATTATAATTTGTGACTATAAAATCATTTATGACGGGGCTAGTCTGATCTGACTGGTCCAAGACACAAAAATTAAGATTTCCGAAGAACTAAATTAGCTAGTTTACATATATTATACATTGACTATAAAAATTATATATCTTTGCTAATATGGCGTAGATCTGGCGTGTAGGATTTTGGATACAAATAATGAGAGTTAGGCAGAATATATTAGGTACACTTACTGTCTGCCAACTGCCACTATAGGCGCCCGTAATAGTGGGCGAGGGCAATGTCGTTTACTGCATATATAAGTGCCCAGGTTCTATGCTGCTATTAAAACGTTTCTAACCAAACAGCTATATTCGGCCCGATTTGGTAAAATTTGTTGGTTACGCTTTCATGTATGTTTCACATACTCGTTCTCAGGGGAACAGAAAAGGACATAGTGTACCTTTCATCCAGAAAAAAAAACAACTGTTCCTGAGGGATAGACACATGATATAAGCCACGGGTAAAGTCTAGTAACAAATGTACCTTGAGCACTTTAGGCGCGGCGGCCTGCATCCACCTCGGCACGGCAGCCAGCACGGGCGGCAGCTTGCAGATGTGCTCGTGCTTGAGGAAGGCCAGCCACATGGCGTTGGCGGCGTGCGCCACCGACAGCGACGGGTGCGCCGTCAGCAGCAGCATCGTCTCCAGCAGCAGAGGCAGCCACTCCTCCGCGCTCGCGCCCAGCCCGGCGCCCGCTGCGCAACTCCACAGCGATGCCAGCTGCTGGCCTAGACCAGCCAACACCTGTTCAACGAGTAGCCAACTGAGTAAACACACACCTCATGTATACGCATTCTTATAGCTAGTTACAATAGCTAAAAATACAACAAAAAAAATCGGTGGTTGTCAAAGTACAAAAATATTTATTTCCATAAAAATGTGTAAAGTCTTCATGGGCACGTAACAAAGTTTAGATCCAAAAACAAGACACTTGGAAATATATTTTTATTTTTTAATTCGATGTACAACCATTTTCTTTAAGTTACAGGCTGTTGAATATCACCCACAAATTAAATAATAAAATGTAGGAAAATTAGCACTGGAATACCTGCTCGACAAGAGCTTTTATGAGAAGAAGCAGGCAAGAGACTCCCTTTACAATCGCCAATTGTTTACAAGATCATTGTTAAAGTTGAACTGCTTACCTGAGAAAACTTTTTTAGGAACAAATAGTGAGCCTCATCGACTGCGTTAATGCTGGCCACTGCAGCACGGTGCATACATGATATTGCGTCCTTGCTGAATAGTATTATAAGAGGCTTTCTTTCTTTCGTCTGGAAAATAAGTTTTTTACTGAATAATGTTATCATTAATATAATAATAATATAATATTCTACCACATACACACAACACCATCTAGCCCAAACTAAGCAGAGCTTGTACTATGGGTACTAGACAATGGATAAACATACATATATACGTTTTTTTTTGTAAATACATACATATTGTTACGTGCTGGGTTCGACGGATAAGAATATAAACAATAGTTCCGTAAGATGTCAATAGATCGCGGTGTAATAAATTATTAGACGGAACTGCCGAGTCTTTCCCACAATGCCGAGAGATGTCACTGGGCGTAACAATATTATACATAGAAACACCCAGACCAAGACAAACATCCATGTTCATGCACACAAATGTTTGACTTGTGCGGGGATCGAACCCGCGACCTCAGGCGTGGCAGTCGGTTACACTAACCACTACGCCATCGAGGCCGACAAACTATGTGTACTATATACACATTGTATAGGATATCGGCGAATTCTGCATCCGGTCTACAACCGCATTGTACACGCTTGCCAATGGCACCGTGTGAACTGGAGTTATATTGCAAAACAATATAGCCCAACCAACTGTAGCCTAATTTCACACTCATAATAGTTGAGTATTTTTATAAATGTTGTTCACTTCGCCACATTTCTACTTCTCGTTCTCAAACTTAATACTCGCTAATAGACTAAATGGAAACACCACACTTTACTGCATTTAAGTAAAGATGCAGCGCACGCAATTTTGTAGGTATATTGCTTCCAATATATTCGAATATAATTGAAATATACATATTCCAGTCTCTATAGCAAAAATTGTTTTGACTAAATGGGAATTGTAAGTTGAAATTCATAATATATATTTACTCAAGAATTTTTAATTTATTTACAATATACTACATCTTATCCGTAACCTTTATTATTCCCAAGTCAGTTGGGATCGGCTTTTCTGTTCTAACCGGATTTGATTGGATATCAGTTTTTACACGGAGCAGCTGCCACCTGACCTCCGCAACCCGAAGGCTAACGATACCCTAAGGCTAGACCAGTGTCAGGATATTATAGGGCACTGACTTCCCAATAACGACTGCCATAGATGTTCATGGCAGCCGGGACCGACGGCTTAACGTGCTCTCCGAGACATGGAGCAGGCGATAATTGTCAATCAATACGCACATAATTTCGAAAAGTCATATACCTTCCGAAAGTCAGAGGTGCGCGACGTGGGTTCGAACTTGAGACCCTGTGCATTGCAATCTGTTGGTCTCCCCACTGAGCTATCGCTGCTATACATACAATATACTACATAATACTTTTAAAACAATACATGATGCTATAAAACAGAGAGAAATAACACTGTTCTAAGGGTACTCATAATTATAAAACGTTGGTTTACTTACAGATCCCTTTCTGTTAGCTATCTGTAACAGACATTCCGCAGCAGGCAGTTGGAACACATCGTCTTGCAGCAGTATGCATAGTATTTGTAACAAACGGCCATTGTTCATTACTACGTGGTTTATGGAGACCCACTCCACATATCCAGTGAGAGTTAGTAACACCACCTAGAAGATAAACAATATGAATAATTAATTAATTAATTATTTATTTCCAAAAGATACAACTATAATTTTTACACAAGAAGTTGAACAAACTTAGTACACAAATAGTTTCGAAAAACTGATACCAATGGCAAGATCAAACTTGTGGTATGGGTGTCAGGCCACAGCAAGTATACAGTTAACTGTATGTTCGTACAAGTAAAAGTTGTAATGCTTTAAAATTCATACCGACTTATATCTTAAATTAAATGTGAAATTGAGGTCTAGAAATGTTAGAATTGTAATAGTGATGCGACTCGATCCTAAATGTTCTCGAGTTACAACCGTCAAAAAGCATATGAGTAAAAAAAAAATATCGACTCGAATTCATTTGGACTAGCGCAATTTACTCGCTCGCACCGCCGCTGCCGAGACAAACATAAACAAACAGATTTAAAGTTGTTGCGAAAAAAATAAGAACGACTGTGTTTTGTTTTATTTGTGTATCATTTCTCAAGTTTGACATGATAGATGAAGAAGGAGGTGACTCCAATTTACTGAGTGCTCGAGTGTGTACTACGCGAGTAAGTTAGATACAGCTCGTGTGATATTCGAGAGAAACCGTAAAATTACTCGAGTGGTAAAATTGGACACGGGTGGTAAAATTGGATACGAGTGGTAAAATTGGACTCGAATCGCATCACTAATTTGTAGATGAATTTAGCCTTTGTACTAGACCAAGTCTAAAGTCATGTACAGTTTTAGTTAGTTATAGCGAAACCAAAGATCCATAACATAAACAGATTTTCCCTAAAAAATCAACACCCAATATCTAATGTTTCGGGTTTGATTTTCGGGTCGGACAAAGTTGTTATTGAGTTTTACTGTTGAGAAATTCTTAGTAGCTGTATGGAGCCAGGCTCTGTGCTCGGTAGACGGCAATAGATACGTTTTCTCCTGTATAAGATGGACCTAAAACCATAGCTGGTAAATCATGAGTGTTCTATTAATATGCTTAGCCCCTACGTAACAGAAAATAGGCGAGAGTTTATGATACTACATTGAGCTCGGTAGACGTTAATAGTCATGTCCTGAATTATGCAGAACTTAGAAAATGTGGGTGTGATCTATGACTACTTAGCACTATCCCTTATAACAATTCACGCCTGAAAAGAATTCTAGCACACATCTAACATTGAAATTAAACTGCTATATACGGATTTTATCGCGTTGTTTATTTGACACTTTATTACAAAATTTTGAAAAATTGTTACACTACTACTACTATTAAACTTTACTAATTTTTAAGCTAATTAAATTATTATTAAACTATTTAGATTTAATTTATTTTACACTTTCCCCGACGTTTCGGTTGCTTTTCAGCAGCCATGGTCACGGGGAGACTAAGATGGCAGTTGTCTCAATGTTCCAGATTGAGCTTAAAATTAGTAAAGTTTAATAGTAGTAGTAGTGTAACAATTTTCAAAATTTTGTAATAAAGTGTCAAATAAACAACGCGATTAAATCCGTATATAGCAGTTTAATGTCAATGAATAATATTCGCGTTAATAGAAGACAATATTACACATCTAGCAATTAATGTACACAAATCTTTTTATGTGAGTTAGCTTACCTGGACAACCTGACCATGACTAGCTGCAGCAGAGTAGTCCCCCGCAGCAGTTTTTTCCCTGAATCCTTGAACATGCAGCTCTATGAGTCGCATGAAGAAACCAAATATCTCCGACATATTTCCGGTTAGGCCTTGATTTATATCCTTTCGCCTTTGACTGTTGTCCAATGTCTGTAAAGTACAATGAAGTTTTAGATAGACACTCGTTAGCCGTTCTTGGCCCACATGCCTTCAATTGTTAAAAGGAGGCATTGTTGGTTGTTGAAAAAAGAAATACTCCATCATATTCTACATGTATATGGTACAGTCAGCAACGTAAGTCGATACACGATTTATAAGACGACACTAACTACGTATATAACTATATATTGTTTAATGTTAATCTCGTGTAAGTGAACTGTGTATTATTCTTATGAGAATAAAATATTCTTTAAACTGAAACACACTTGCGAGATTTCGATTGATCGATGATTTAGATATTAAATCATAATTTAAAAATTCAGAATTATTATTTTTAATTTATAAACACCTTTTACAATATTGTTACGTGCTGGGTTCGACAGATAAGAATATAAACAATATTACCGACAAAAACACGTTTTATTCAGACACACAATTAAATTTAAAACACAACAAACACTATACCACACTTTTTCACTGTACTGCTTCAAACTCCGTAGTATTTCCGCTTCCGTTCGCTTCGATGAACACTTGACCGCTTACGATTGTAAAACTGACTCGGCGGTGCGCGTGCGCCCTATTTATACGCGGGTAAAGCGCTTCTAGAGCTTTCCAGCAACGCCGTACTCGGCGTGTAAACAGCACGATGCTTCGAGAAAGTACCAGCATTCTCTCTAAGATTCTCGTACCGTACTACGCAGTTCCGTAAGATGTCGATAGATGGCGGTGTAAACTATTAGACGGAACCGCCGAGTCCCTCCCACAATGCCGAGAGATGTCACTGGGCGTAACAATATTGTTACATGTTTACTACTTATGTTGCTGACTGTACTAGCCTAAATATAACTTTGCATGCTATTTTATACCAAACAGGAATTAGCATAAAAAATAAACCTTTGGTGAAAACAGGAGAAATAATTGGAGTTAATTATAGATGTAATAAATATTTTAATTTCAAACATAAGCAAGTGTGGGTGTATGTTTATTTGAGTCTGTTACAATGTATGACGCATCTGTCCTTAATAATTTAAGAATAACCCTTACTACCTGATTTGAAAGGACACATACAATTAATCCCCAATCCTTTATAGGTCGCTTTACAAAAATGTAATAAAGCGTGCACTACCTAACAGCATAGCATACATACTTATTTTCATGTTAATATAACTGGACCAATTTATTTCAATACACACTAGACATATTATATACATTGTATGATTTATTATTATTACTATTTTATGTGGCATAATGTAGAACATTGATGTTGATAAGAATAAAATGTAAAAACTGCTCCATATGGCAAATCATGTTTGTATCAACTCTGAATTGTAAGTAACAATGTTCAGGTTTAAACATTAAATACATTTTAACTGATGCTGGAAGTAAACTGATATGTTAAAAGTATACATAGACGAAGGTTACTAGTGACACGACATTTTTATTAGAAGTATATCAGGAAGTCTAGCCAATGACGTCAAATAAATAACAGAATATCAACAAATGTCCTCAGTTTACTTATAATGTAAACAGTTTTTTTATTTATTTTGCACTAGCTATTGCCCGCGATTTCGTCAGCGCGGAAAAGTCATTAGGCAGCATTTTTAGTATTTTAAGAAACTTATCTTGTAAATAATACACATATAAATGCGGTGGTTTACTGCAAATAGCTTAATTTAATACATTTTTATTAACTACGTTTTTTATTTTTCCATTCTTTGCATCAGCAACTCAAAATCACTCAAAATCAAAATCATACCCGCAAAATCTTTATATTTCAATATAAAGATTTTGCGGGTATGATACTCGTGAGCACGCCAAATAGAGTCGCCAATGGAAAACAGTTTTGTTTAATAATAATAATAATAGTAGTAATAGTCATGATTATAGCTTTATAATATTGCGTTTTAGATGAGTAATTTGTTGCCGTGTACCATTACATAGCCTTGGTGCGTCAAGATTTCTCATTAACAGGACTGCAATACCAACTTTCAGCCCTAACTGATGGGAAGGCACTTCTGATAATTCTAAAGAGTCGAGATACTCTATAGGGTACGATGTCACTTGTTCAGTGTCCATAACATTGTCTACTGAGAATACAGGACAACATCTCTCTCAACATCTGATATAATTTGGTCGTTTATCTGGTCTATTGTCACATTTGTCGGCGCCGAAATTGACCTGTTACACAACCATTTTCGATTGCCCATACTTATTTGTAGATCTGGATAGACATTATTATTTAAATCATCTGTGCTATCGTCAATTTGACAGAATTCACGTCTTATTGTAATCATGCCGTTACTGTCAGTTATCTTACAATCTTTTCCGACTTTCAGAAGAGCAGCCGCATATTGCCCTGCGTGAGAATCGTTGTGTAGTTGTACTCGCATATAATTATTTGTAGTCAGACAAAACTTTTTACGTGTACCCGTTATACAGACGCCTTCAAACAGGCATTTATTTCATCTGCCGGTGTATCCCTAGTAAAAACCGGGTCTGTCTAAAGTCACCAGCTAAAAGTACCATCATCCCTCCCATGATACCTTGGTTGCTCTTGATATCTTTCATAGCGCGATATAGTGCTTCGATTACTTTTTTGTGGGACATCGTACATTCATCCCAAACCCAACAGCGTACACTGCGGCAACATTTTTGCTAATGTTACAAACTCCCACACTACGCTGCGCTGCATCGCCGCCGGCGCATCTTTCGTTGTGTATGGCGCTTGGCGTGTCCAGTACTCGCGCGACGTGTATATATTAAGACGGCATTTTTAATAATTATACAATGTAACCGGAAAATATACGTATTGTAAAAATTGTAGGCTTCCACACGAACTTTCGTCTGCTATTTAATCCCCATGTAGGTTTTCATCCCCAAATATTAAAATAGCTGCTACAAATGTTTACTTATTTACTTCTTATGAAGTGTCTTAATACAAAGTCTCATGGTTTAATCTTCGATAATGACGAATTCTCATACAAACTTTCATAGCTTATTTCAACCCTTCCATGCCGTCTATTACACCAAAAGGTAGCTTATGCCCTTTCCCAAGGTCTAGTCTAACTTTGTACCACATTTATTCAAAATCGGTTGTGGTTTAGGCGCGATAGTGACGAATTTCCATACAAACTTTCATGCCTTATTTTTAACCCCTTCATGCATTTCTTTTTACAACTAAAGGTAACCTATGTCCTTCCCCAGGTCATCAAATTTCATGTAAATCGGTTGAGTGGTTTAGCCGTGAAAAGGTAACAGACAGGCAGACAGAGTTACTTTCGAATTTATAATATTAGTAAGGATTAAGTAATTCGAAAAAATGTGCGTCAAATATAGAGTTACTGAATGAAATGTTAAATGAAATAAATAGAACAATGTATCTAATACTGTAATAAACTTTTAATTATAGATGTTTTTAAGATTGAGGTACATATTATTTAATTTTTATTTATTTACTTAAAATAACTATTAGTGTCACATTAAATGTCTATTACCAAAAATGGAAACAATATGTATATGCTTATACAATTTTTTTTTATTTTCGAAACCAACTATATCCACTTACCTACATAATGATAACAAACAATTATTTTCGTAATAATAGAAGACCAATTCACATAGCATAAGTATTGCCAATGTGTTTAGGCTATAATAGCATCATGTGAGCTATTAGCTTGTCTGCGAACTTAGTGGTAAAACAGGATTCGTTCGAGTAAAAGTACATTTGTACTTTTTCTGGATAAAGTGTAGATGAAAGAGTCCTTTTTTGTTTTTCTGACAAAGTGTATACGAAATTGCATGATGATCGGTTAAGTAGTTCAGGCGTGAAAGTGTAACAAACAAAAAAACTCACATATCGCATTTATAATGTCAGTTAGGATCAGGATAATGGGGCAGTTAAGGACGTTATCCTTAGCCACACTAAAGTAAGGTAAGCAGTAAAATGTAAGACCTGCAATATGGCGACATCCTCCGCAAGCCTAAGGAACACGTGCAGCACGATCTGCGTGTGGCGGTGGCCGCGCGAGCACGCGTCACTGAGCTCGGCCAGCAACGTGGGCCACTGCTGCGGCCACTCGCGCTTTATCATCTCCACGATGACGCGGGCCAACGCATCGTTCAGGTGACTTGTCTCCCAACCTCCAAGGAACAGCAGTTTCATTGCATTTTCCTACAAAGAAACATATTATAACTAGTTTTTTCCCGCAGCTTCACTTGCTTTAATGTAAGTTATGTCAATATATTTCTATCCCTCAGGAACAGTATGTTTTTTGGATGAACAGTACATTATGTCCTTTTCTGTACCCCACTGACAATGTGTATGCGAAAATTAACAAACAAACTCATATTCCCATTAACAGTATTAGTTAGGTTATCAAAACCAGTTTCCATGTAGCACCAAAAACATAAAGCGTCCATGAAATTTTGATATGTCATTGCTATATTCTCTTTGTTTCCATTCCTTTCCATGTGACCTCCTTGTTCCAAGGGGATAATAATATCTATTTATTATAATGAATACCCTTTGTTTAAAATAATACAACACATTATTATTTAAGGTCAAATTAGACATGTGGCAAAGTAAAATGATTTTATGCATCATAAAAACAATAAATACCAGACATGGCTCAAAAAAAAGTTATGTAAATATTTTAACACCGCACATATTTGTCAGTAATTATAAATAGAATATCAAAATTTTCAATCCTATGTCTATAATTTAACGAATTACCATGGATGTTGATATCTATTCTGTTCCCAATATATTTATTAACTACACTGATAACAACTGATATTTGTATAAACTTGGCTCCTTTTTTAAAGTCTTATCTATAACAAAAATTGGGTAGCAAATTAAGGATATTTGATATTTATACAGAGAAATATTACTTTACATTACTTTAAGTTAGTAGTTCTATTATGGCTATAATAGACTTATGACCTCACATTTATAACACAAATGATAAATTACTGGGACTACAATAGGGTTAGAGAGTTCTTTAGCAAGTCCATCCCAAAATTAAAGCAACTCAACCTTTTGACCGCCACAGTCATGTATATATGACAAAGCAAAATGTGTCCACCATGCTACGGTCACAACTACATCACAAATTAAAGGATGAAATCGTAGCTTGGAGCCGAAAGCACGCTTTTGATTTGATATGGTGGTAATTGGGTTATACATTCAACACTAAAGTTATAAAAGTTATACATAGCAGTACTCATTAAACATATATTACCTTAATAAATATTTTTTCTGCCTGCGTAATGTGAGTCCATCTATATTTAACAGTATGTTCCATTAGCTGGAGTCCAAAATGTTTCACACCTGGTGAGTATTGAGTGCCACTAGCGAGTAACAGGCCAGCTTGGGCACACCATGGAGAATTCTCCTTGAAACTGAAAAACAAACATCAATAAGACTTAAATTTACATGTGTTATAAAATGTGAGCAACTGTGTGATAAACCCTTATGATTGAGAAGTTAATTAATATGTTTATTCACCCAGACAATAGAAGAGATTCTGTTGTGCAGATCTTAACAAATAACAACCAAATCTGAGCTCTATCACTTTTCATCTGATATAAGCAGAATTTTACAAGGTTCTTTTGATTACCTCAACAATACAAATATCATATAACATTTCTATGATAAGTAAATATCATCACCCTTTTTTAATAATTATTTGGCAATAATTATAAGAAATGCTGACATTACACTAAGCAAATTTTTCACAAAAGCAAATTTATTTATCATAATCAACAGACAACCTTCAATTTTATATGTATTTTAATTAGAATATTTAAAAAAGTCTACTACCTCTCGCATGCATTATAGGCCTGACTACGTTCCTCATGTGGAACAGTGGGCATTAAAGTCAGCTCAACAGCCCGGCTGAGCTCATCCACAAGGAGAGCAACATCTCCGGTTGCCTCGCTCCCAGTACCTCCTACATTCATTGTAGTTCAATACTACCACTGAAAAGATATAGTTTATTATAAACAAAATATCAGTAATATTTCATAAGTTTTAATATTTTGCTACTTGATAGGTACACATAACGCTTACAGAAAATAAGTTGTAATAAACTAGAATTTAATACTCTAAGTCTTGTATCTTTGTTTTAAATGCTCCAAGTTACAAGTTATGATTATATATTCAGGGGCGATTAAATGCCGATTAACGCACAATATTACTATTATAAACATTAGACACGGCAAAAGATTTTACTATAAAAAATGCGTTAACATGTAAATTAAAATGATGCAACCCTTAAAAACTTACCAATTATAATGTACGACAAATATGCCCATAGAATATTATGTTTGCTTCATATTTTATTAAGCTTCTTGAATCTGAAATCACTTTGTTTATAAATGCATGTAAATATAGAACCTTTCCAAAATAAATTGTCCTTTATGAAACAATAGACGAATGTACCCGGCATTAGATACGAATATAAATACGAAAATGTTTATATACGTTTTAATAGTTACGGTTCTAATTACTTTTTGTAACTCTAAGATATAATAGTAAGGATTTTATCCAAATCCAAGAGACAAATATCACAATATTACAGGAATAAAATTCAAAACATTAGAAACACCTCGTGTCCGCTGAAAATGAACGAATCGAATGTCGTGAACATCTTGTCACTTGTGATTTGTGAACCTGTACTCTGCAGTCTGCATGCTCTGTGGTCGTAAATGTCGCTGACGACAACAGATAAAAATTTGCACATTTGCAGAACTCGTAGACAATGCATCATTTCAATACTATTATAATACTAATTTAAATTATTTAATAACGTATAATTTAATTATAATAATGTTATGAGCACACTTTTCCCCGTTGTTATAATTCAATCGACCTATCTTATATAGTTACCTATCCATACCTCTACCACTGCTTTGTTGCTTGACCTCACCCTCGAAGGGTGCATCCCATCCACCCCGGTCGTCCCGCCCCGTTAACGGGACACTTTTGAAATATTGTTTTATCGACCCCGGTAGTGCTGACTCTGTCATTTAACAGGGTGGATGGCACAGATCAAGTATCATCTACCCCGTTTGTCTTTTTTAACGGGGCGGATAGCACAGATTGAGTAGCATATGCCCCGGTACCTAGTGGTTAAAAGGGGAGAATAGAGTACCTACTTATTTTATATACAAAAATCATTCACTAAAAATAAACAAGTGAGAAACGGCCATGAATTGCCGTAAATCTTAGAGTTTGAAAAATATGGTATCTCGTGACTTTGATGTCAGTGGTCAAAGGTCATAGTAATTTCGGGAGTATATCGACTATGCTGAGTCAAATGGCGTCGACCGAAAGTCTCTAGCTCTTACGGTTCTTGAGTGGAAAGATAGTATCACGTGACCTTGCATCAGAGGTTAAAGTTCATAGGACTCTTGGGGCCAGCTGGGTAAAGTGTGAACCCAGAACTTGTTCCGGGCAGCCCTGTACGGACACCTCCATGGGTCCCTATTCAGGCCCTCTAGAGCCTCACCCCAGGCTTGGGACTTGGCCTGGCCGACGGCCAGCTGTAGCTCCTTTTTGGCTGCACGGTACTCACCCGTACAGCCCGAGCTCGGCCTGCAGTTCTTCGGCCGACAGCTGGTCGTTCGTCCGGCCATGCCGCCGCCGCCTACACCGCGTGTAGGGCCGCCGCGCCGCTGAGCAGTCGGCTAGGAGATCTGCGATCTCCGAGTTCCACCAGTACACTTCTCGCCGGCCGGGGCGGCGGTGGGCCCTCGGCATGGCCGCCTCGCGGACGGCCGGGACCGCTTCGCGGAAACGGCCGGCCACGACGTCCACCTAAACCGTCCCCCTCTCCACCGGGTGCGTGGGGACGGCAAGCCACGCCTGGACGATAACCGCCTCTTCCGCCAGCTCGGCGTGGAGGCGACTCGCTGACCAGCGCGTAAGATCCGCCCGTACCACGCGCCGAGACCCTCCCTGACTGTCGGAGGCGGAGATCTCGAACCTTATGTAACCTTTGAGGTACCCTGATGGAACCTTGGCCAATGACCCCGAAGAGAAAGCCAATTTATTGGTTAACCTTTTCGAGGCTAATTCGTGCATCTGTGACAATAGCGTGCAGCCACCGACAATTCCAAGTTGCGGACTCTCAATGCCTGATATCATCATCTGGCAATGTGATGTCCGCAGGGAATTGATGTCACTACATGTGCGAAAGTCCACGGGGCCGGACGGGATACCTCCTATCGTGCTCAAAAATTGTGCGGCAGAGTTGTCTCCAGTGCTGACGAGATTATATCGCCACTCCTACCTCTCTGCTAGTGTGCCTCAATCATCGAGAGAAGGCAAGGTGCAACCTATCCCTAATAAAGGGGACCGGTCCGACCCATCAAATTACCGCCCAATAGCAGTCACCTCAGTGATCTGCAAGGTGATGGAGCGGATTCTTAACAACCAGCTAATCCACTACCTTGAGTGTCACTCCATCATCAATGATCGCCAATATGTGTTTCGACCAAATCGGTCAACGGGTGACATTTTTGCGTATTTAATGCACATCTAGAATGAGGCTATTGATAAGCATGGCGAAGCTTTGGCAATCGGGCTGGACATTGCTAAAGCCTTTGATCGGGTCTGGCACCGTGGTCTTCTCTCCAAGCTTCCGGCATATGGTCTGCCCAGCCGGCTAGTTCAATAGGTCCTCAGTTTTTTACACGAGTGAAAAATGCGTGTCCTTGTGGACGGATTGCAGGTTCCGTGCTCTCTCCCACTCTATTTCTTCTGCATATCAATGACATGCTACCTCTTTGTGGCATTCATTGCTATGCAGACGATAGCACAGTTCATGGTTGTTACCATCCACAAACATCTAGCAACCGGCAGGATACTGAGAGGAGGCGGGTAAAGCTTGTCACCGACCTCAACAGGGTGTTGGATGACATATCCGCTTGGGGTTCATCTAACCTGGTTGAGATCAGTGCTAAGAAAATCCTGGTGCGCGTTCAGCTAAAAAACAACCCTATTAGAGAATAGGTTTTTTTTTGAGCTGAACGCGCACTGTGTAGTGTCACTTCCCACTCTTCGGCACACCACACTGCCACTGCAGGATAGTCTTAACATCTAAGGCATAGACATCCGCCATCACGATCTTAACTCTAGGGATTACATCAAGAGTGTAATAACATAACCACAACTGCAAGCAAACTCAAGATTCTAAACAAGGTACGGCGTATCTTTACTCCTGAACAGCGGTATTTGTTGTACAAGGACCGAGTCCGTGGCAGCATGAAGTACTGTTCGCACCTTTGGAATGGTTCCGCTAAGTACCTGTTCGATGCCTTAGATAACCTGCAACGTCATGCCATACATATAATCGACAGCCAGGAGGTTACGAAGGACATCGAACCGCTACAACTTCGTAGTGACATTGCGTCCTTTAGCATATTCTATCACCTCTACCATGGCGAATGCACCGAAGAGTTATTTGACCTCATCCCACCTCTCTCCACCTCTTAACCACGGATGGACGTTTAGCACAATTCCGTCTCGCACCAAAAGGTTCAGCAAATCCTTCTTATGCTGTACCATACAACTTTGGAACGGACTTCCGGCACATGTGTTCCCTCCCTTTTATGACATTGGGTTACTTCAAACGTAGTGAGAAGAAGCATCTGGTCAGACCAGCTTAACACTGACGACGGCTAGAAGACGTCTATCTTCTCTTCGTCGTCACTGTCTCTGGACTGTAATTAGGCTTTCCATCAGGTCCGTTACAATAACTTTGCTGTGGAACTATAAAAATAGCTTAGTTATGCGTATATAGGATGTACATAGTATAGGGTGTATATAGGTGTACTTGATGTGTAGCCGTTTGTACGTTTGAACAAATGGAACATGCTGTATACTCAAAATATATCAAAATATATATTAATATACCAAAATATATATCAATATGCCGAAATATACCGAGATATTTATGTCGACATATTTTGGTGAAGTCATAGAAATATATATTATAGCTGCGTGTGCGATCACTCGAAATTTTATATAGAAAATAAGTCGTAATATAGCTATATATATATAGCGTAGCCATAGCTACGTCTGTGACGGGCTAAAATCACGAAGTAACTTTGTGTAGTATATATACAGTGTATATAGCTAAAGCTATGAAAGCTATCTGTGGTCAGTGTGAACGTGACAATAGGTACTGACAATCATGACACTTGACAAAGTTGACAACAACGTCAACAGTTCTTCCAGCACAACAGCAGTTAATTTGAAATCGCGTTGGAATTTATAATTGCTTATTGTAGATATAACTAATAGCAATATTATTTATTTTATATAATGACATATGAAATGGAAACTAAATTTACTTACCTTGAGCCCTCATTAGAAAAACAGTTAAAGGGTCACAGAAATGGCATTACAGCATTATTTTTTAATCCTAATGATCAACAAATCGCCAGCAGTTCCCTGGATAATAGTGTTCTGGTATTTATTTACTAAGATAAATTAAGGACAATACGCCCTATACTAAATATATAGGTGTATATATCTTACTTGCTTAAACATTGGTCAAAATCTTTTTAGTTATGGGATCTTCGCGGCACTATGAGGAGTTACAGATTTCAAGGTCATGATGAAGCTGTGATGGACGTGACTTTCTCGTCATCTGGGAAGTACATGGCGTCTGCATCACGTGATAAAACTGTTAGACTTTGGGTACCTACAGTTACAGGTAGCACTGGGATGTTTAAGGCACATTCACAAACTGTACGATCAGTGCAATTTAATCATGATGGCTCTAAGGTAATATAATTTGATACCTATCCTGATTGCAATTATTGAAAGCAAATTAAAACATCATTAAGTATCTGTTATAATAATGTATTTGCTATGTGATTGTATTAGTTTTACATTTGTTAGCAGACCATAAATAAATAATTTATATAATTTATTTTCAGATAATTACGGCCTCTGATGATAAAATAGTCAAACTGTGGTCTACTAATAAACACAAGTTTATAGCCTCATATGTTGGCCACACCAACTGGGTGCGATGTGCTCGTATGTCTAGTGATGGATCAGTGATAGCTTCTTGCTCTGATGACAAGACCACTAGGCTATGGAATCCAGATTCTGGAGAATGTGTTTATACATACAAAGACCAGAAAGGACATGGCTTATGCCTTGCCTGGCATCCATCTGGCTGCTACATAGCTATTGGCACATCCCATGGCAATGTCAAGCTTTATGATGTAAGGACACATAGTCTAGTGCAGTATTATAGGTATGTATATATTTTTACTATAAGTATAAGTTATAAATCAAGACTTTTACAGAATAATAAATTTATTTTTTGAAATTATTGTGTTTGTTTTCAGCATACATAATGATGCAGTCACACAGTTAGCATTTCACCCTAGTGGCAGCTATATATTAACTTCTAGTAAGGATGGGAAAATGAAGGTATTATTATTTAATGGGTTATAAGATGGGGACCATAAAATAATTTAAATGAGGATGATTTTGGCATCTTTGTGGAGAAATCCCTTTCCCACCCAACTGTCCCTCACACTTACACAATCAATGAAAGGAAATTAGTTTTATTAATCATAAACTGTTTATTGATATTATGTTTCAGATATTAGATTTATTAGAAGGCCATCCAATATTCACTTTGAGTGGGCATTCTGGTGCCATCAATGCAGTGAACTTCTCAGCCAATGGTGATACTTTTGCATCCGCTGGTGATGACAAGCTGGTTAATAATTTTTGTACAGTTTAATTACCATGTGACAGATATTTATATTTTTGAAAATTTTTGTGACTGAACTGTTTTTATCTGTTTATAGGTTTTTATATGGAAAACAAACTTCACTGAACTAGTGAGTGATACAAAGGAAAATATGACACATAATTTATCTAACATACCCAAGTCAGCTTCTCAAACATCTAAGCTCACATCTACGTCAAGAGGAAGAACACAGGTTACACTGAGATAATTGTACTTATTGTAAACTAGTAATTAGTGTAAGTAGTAATAATTATAGTTAGTAAGTAAATATGGAGATTTTATATGGTTGGGAAATATATATTCTAAATTATGAAAACATTTCTTAAATTATTGCTTTCTCCATTCAGGACTCATTAACAGCTGTTTCATCCAAGTACATGGTAGCTATTCAAAAAATTGAATTCAGAGAAAACTGCAGTATTAAGTATAACCTAAAGCGTTCATTGTCATACTAAGTTATAAATTATAATAGTTCAAGTATTAATACTGTTTTCATCATCTATGAACCAGGGTGCAAGATCTTGGTATCTATGTTATCACAGCACTAAGCTACCTGTGGCCACATTTGTTCATCTGGATGATGTGTATGAATCGACTCATGAACCAACACAATTCACTAACATACCTGAAGAGACACCTATGGCTAACAGTACTTTCATTGAGCCCAGTGTATATAATGAAACAAGCCCTTTTGTTAGTCAAACACCTATTGTTAACAGCACTTTACTACGAAGTACACCCAGGTGTTCATCACGAAGAGGTTCTGGAGCATCTTTTGGTTGTCCTACAGAGAGATGCACCTCACATGATGTAGGGCATATAAGCCACATTCCTCGTATTCCACCTAGCCAAGTTACTTTTACAATCCCTACTATGACAGACAAGTCTATGGTGACAATGTATGAACAGGAGGAAGATCTATTTGGTATGATTAAACTGCGAAGCAATGATGTGTGCTATACTAGTGGTTCTATAGAATGGGTTGGTAGGAAAAGAAGTTATCCAATAAATAGCGGATTTAAATTAATGAGTGATCAAAATGTTGATCAGATCCACTTGAAGAAAATTAAAAAGTTGAATGAAACTTTCACAAGTGACATAAATAACTTCAAGGAATGTGACTGTGCTGATGTATTACCAACTGTTAACGCTATAGTTGATCATCTTAATGCCTTGCATGAGGCTGTAGACCTTGTGGACTTGAGACTGAACACTTTAGAATGCCATGAGTAAAAATGAGAACTAATGAGATATTTAAGTTTTTACTATTAGTAATAAACAGTCATGTTGATATTTTAATAATACACAAGTGTTTATTTTAGAATATTTTATTAAAATACTGTAGCTATAATCTATTTACAATATATGTTAAAAAATATGAATTCAAAACATTATTATAATATGAACAATTATGTAAAACTATGTTTATAAAATGTCAAATTTACTGACCAGTCTCAAAACTAATGTGTATGAACTGAAAATGAAAACATAAAAATTGTCTTGAACATTATGCACAGCATATACTTTTGGGGCATAGTATAGTGTAACAATTTAAAAGAGTATTTTATCACAGTTACTGCGTTCCCACGTATGTCGTCTTTTTGCCAGTTTTTTTTATGACGTCCAGTAACTGGTCAGCGCTCAGTGTAGATATGACAAACACCTTTTGTTCCGGTAAACTTATCGATATACTGTCGACGCCTTGTCCCTTGAGCCTGTTGAGTACCCTCTCCACAGCGCCGGAACAGCCCTCACACGTCATTTCAACGTTGAAAATGTGTGTCTGAAAACAATTGTGCTTAAAATTCATCTCAGAGATTTTATCATTAAATGAATATTGTAGAAAAATACAAACCGATGACATGATGCAATCGATAATGTGCTTAAACTAAATAGAACGTATAAACTTGATAAGAAAGATAGGAGGGTACTACAAATTCTAAGGTAGAGCTTGTTATCACTATTCACTATTATTAATAATAGCTTTTATATGGATTTTTAATCCAAAACATATGTACGTATGACGTTGTCAAAAATTATTCAATTATGTTGATATAGATTGGATTAGCTAACTTTAACTCTAGGTCTAGGGAACAAGCTTGAATATGCATTAGCACAATGCACTATTTGGCATGTTATACAATGTTGCCAATGATTTTTTATTCTTAAAACAAACTATTCTCAATATTCGAAATTAATGAATTTGATTACTATCAAATTAATCCCTCCTCAGTGGGGAGCCAACAGACTGCAATGCCGAGGGTCTCGGGTTCGAACCCACGTCGCGCACCTCTGACTTTCGGAAGTTTATGACTTTTCGAAATTATGTGCGCATTGATTGACAATTATCGCCTGCTCCGTGCCTCGGAGAGCACGTGAAGCCGTAGGTCCCGGCTGCCATGAACATCTATGGCAGTCGTTATTGGGAAACGACAAAGTCGGTACCTTCTAATATTCTGACACTGGTCTAGCGTTAGGGTATCGTTAGCTTTCGGGTTGCGGAGGTCAAGTGGCAGCTGCTCCGTGTAAAAACTGATATCTAGTCAAATCCGGTTAGACTAGAAAAGCCGACCCCAAGTGACTTGGGAATAATAAAGGCTAAGGCAGAAGGAAAATGAATTTGATAGTAAGAAAGTTACTATACGTAAATTCAATTTATGGAGTGCTAAATCTATACAATTATAGCAACAAGCATTTCTTATATCGGATCCATAGCTGTGTGAGAAATTTGTTCTAATTAAGTTTGCCGGGTTCTCAATTTGGCAACATCCGTTACCTGCCTCGCCGTTGATATGATAGGTAGCGTAAAGCTCATCTTGACACAGCCACCATCGCAAACAGGAAATCTATTTACGTAGTGATTTAGTTGAAATCAGCCGTAAAGTAGCAGAATTGGTCGTTCTACCGTTTAAAAGATACAAGGAAGTATTGGTGGCTGTGCCAAAGTAAGCGTTCATCCTGCTGGTATAGGCATCTTGTATTTCCAAAACCACAGTACCGAACGAAAATCTAACTATACCAATAATTAGTCGATAATTAGTCGACATTGATCACCAAATATCAACATTGATCAGGCTGATCGGCCCCTTATATTTAAAAGATATAAGGGGATATTGGTGGCTGTGCCAAGGGCCGTGCCGCAGTCCGTGTAGCTCGTGCGTCAAAAAACGTCTTCACCAAATGAGCACCCTCATTTGGTGAAGACGTTTTTTGACGCTGATTGTGTATCTAGGTTTTTTATATATCAATGGATTAATCTTTCAATTTTAATGTTATCATATTGTTTGACTATACAATAGACATGAGCGAATTAGCTCACACAAAAGAAAGAGCGAGTAACTCTTTCTCTTTAAAGAGCTATATCACTCTTTTAACTCTTTAGCTCTTCTGTAGCTCAGTAGCTCTTAATACATTTGACTTACGCGAATCGAAAGCGACCAATTGCTCAATTGCTCTCTGAACGTCTACACTCTTTCTTAATGTTTATTTATGACATATACCACAAGTAGACGAACAATATAAGAAAAACATTAAAACATATTTCTTTTAATCACCCAAGATTCAATCATGAATGAATTTTAGGTCATTAATATTGCGAAAGTCATGGATTTTCCTGCATACTTTAACACAGGCTTAAGACTGTCAATCTAGATTAAAGTTTCATTTACAGCGACATAGAGCTATTCTTGAAAAGAGCTAACGATATGACACGAAGTGTGCCGAATATTGTCGAAGCAAATCGTATGAGTCGCTAGGTAGCGCGAACCGATTGCCGGTTGGCCGCTCTAAGCTACATGTGAGCCAGTGAGCTATATAGCGAGCGAGTGACCGATTGGGAGCGAAATGAATCGAAAGGAGCTAGCTCTTTTTTATCACTCGCTCGCGAGCTACCCATCTCTGCTATAGAAACCAATTACAGACTCAATATTAGTATGTTGCTATCTCAATGCTCACTAACTACCACAAACCTAACTATTACTTACTACGTAATCGTTGAATAATATTAATATTATCTGTCATATAACCACAGAGAACCAAAGAACTTTCGTTCTGTGCCGTAGCTGTCATGGTACCTTATGTCTTCTGATACCTACCTAGTTTTATTTTAAATTATTTTTCTGGAAGTCATGATAATTTAACCGCAATTAAAAACATGTCACTCCAGGAAAAACTTAAAGAATTAGGCTGGTAATTGTATTTTCATTACAAGCGCTGTTTTTGTAAAGATTTAATGAGTGTTGCAAAGTCTAACTTTAATCTAATTTTCCAGGCACCTAAGCCAAGAAGGCATTGATATTGTTAGTGAAAATGGCCAAATACAAGATGTAAATATTCTAACTACAAAGGCATTAGATGTAAGTAATCCTAATGTCTAGTTAACATAATTGGCAAGGTTATTGTTCAACCTGTACTGTCTTCATTCGATTACTTATTATTTTCAGTATGATTTGAGAGATATAGGCGATGCTGCTCTTCCTGAGGATTTTACAAAAGATCCGTCTAAGTTGGAGAATCCAGTAGTAGTTCAAATACAAAAAATAAGGAATGTGTCCGCACCCAAAGCTAATGAAGAGTCAACATCTGCTCCACGAATGTTAAAACTAACTTTACATGATGGAAAAGCAACCTGTACAGGCCTAGAAACAAGTCCTATCTCATTTTTAAGTATTAACACTCCACCAGGCACTAAACTGTTATTGAATAATGAGGGCCTGGAGGTTTGTCATGGTGCAATTTGGTTGGTCCCAAGTGTTATAACTGTCTTAGGAGGTAATGTGTCACACATGATTGAAAAATGGGAACTAAATAGGAGCTTAGCTAAACATACTAGAGGTGAGTACTTAATCATTTATTTGTTTAGTAATGATTTGAATTGACTATTACGAACCCTCGGTCGCATGTCTAATACTGTTATATGTTGTCAGTACTATAACCATAAAATTTCCAATGGACTTACATCTGTATAGAAATGCAGCACTATAGCACTGAGATAATAATGTTTTAGATACATTATTTAAAAGAACAAGGACAGTATTTAAAAAAACATTACATATTTTTTTGAAGAGCTAACAAAGAGGTTTTAATTTTAAATATATTTTGTAGTATACTAGCGAAATATTGTTTTGATTTTGTTTCAACAACATCCACAGTGTATTTGAAAATGCAATATATTATCAGTATTTGTGTTTTTACATACATACAGACTTGCATTTGTATCTCCTAAATAGTAGTAAGATATTACACTCCAATTTTGCCAGTAATATTGTTACATCCTACATAATAAACAAGGCATATTTTAAATTACATACTACTATTAAGAAGCAGAAAAATCCATTAACCCATTGTCTTGCCCGGAAATCTGTCACAAGTCCTCTCATTCAATGACATTATACAATTAAACACTTATTCATGCTACAGATGTTAGGATATGTGTGAATAAGTACATTTTTAGTGTTACTAAATGAATAGAAATATGATAAAAAGCCTAGCCATTGCTCAGCCGAGAAAATATAACTACATAATATGTACCCGCTCTATAGTATTAATATTGTAATTATCATGTATAAGAGTTTTTATGGATATGTATTTACAACTACTTATTACTTTTGGCATATAATGGCATGTCATTTACTATATAAGTATATAATATGAATTGTTATAAAAATCTAGACTAAATGTTTCAAAATTAGAATTTATTAATATTGTGTTACACTAGTTGTTGCCCGTAGTTTTGCTTGCTTGTATTTAGATATAATTATTATCATTAGGCTTGTATTTGCAGCCTATAGTTTAACTTTATGATAACAATGACAATGACCGATGAGTGTTAAATAAAATCATATTTTATGCACACCCTATGATTTGTGATGACCTTGCTCCAATACCCAGATTCATTTGCTTATTTGATTTTGTTAATTGTGAATGAATAAGTGAACAAATACTATGTTAGTTTGTCCAAAACAATGACTCAGAATAAACAAAAGATGTTTTGAATTGAATTTTGAAGTGTTGTCCATGCTGATTTTGATAAAAACTAAAACAAATCATTACTTACTTGTAAAATCGATTTTCTACTCAAGTATAGAATCACTCAATTTCAGATAAAATTATAGAATTAACAACTCTTATCTGTTAGTGAAATATAGTTATGTTGTATGTATTATTGCATCAAGTGAGCAGTGGTAGCCTATTGAATAAGTAATTTGGCATGCAATCAAAAGGTTTTATTTTCAATTTCTACTTATTCAACTACCAACAAGATCCTACTTGTAACAAATACGTAACTAAGGTCATGGGGTAATTGAGAATACTAGTAATATTTAAAAAACATTATAAAATTGCTTATACAGGTCAAATGCTGGGAAGTAATGACATGCTGTAATACTCATATACTAGTCATCCCATAAATAAATAATTAAATTGTTGAATATCTACATTATATTTTTTTTTGTAATTTTTGTCTATAGATATAATGTTTAATCAAACGATGTTGGCCATAAATACCCACAGTTCTATTGCAATCTTTCTATTACCATATATAATTGCAGGTGGTATTGGAATTGATGGTGGTCCTCCTCCATGGATACCTTTTGGTCAGCGCCTAGAAGCCATTATACCAGAGAAGCAGTTCAAAAGCTTGCAAGAAGCAGCTAAACAGGATAATGCTGAATTTGAGGCTCAAAGAAAAGGAGCGATTGCGGAGGCTCAGAGACTGTCTGGTGTAAAAAAAGTAAGTATTTTCAATTTCATTCAAATTATATTTTTAATTTACAGTTGCATAAAATTCATAATATTGTTATGGTATAGATAGGACTGTCACACTGTGTTATGAATTTGAATAGAACATAATGCACTTCGCTTAATGAACCGTCATGGTTCATTAAGCGAAGTCTTGTATCTAAGTATCTATGTTAAAGTTACTACCTTTTATAAATTAATTTCTTCAAATCTTATGAAAAGTGGAGCCCCGGAACTCCTTTTTATATGTTTTGATAACATAGGAAAAGGGGTTCCGGGGTATAATTTTTTTGAAATTAAACTGCTATATACGGATTTTATCGCGTTGTTTATTTGACACTTTATTACAAAATTTTGAAAATTGTTACACTTCTACTACTATTAAACTTTACTAATTTTTAAGCTAATTAAATTATTATTAAACTATTTAGATTTAATTTATTTTTACACTTCTCCCCGTGACCATGGCTGCTGAAAAGCAACCGAAACGTCGGGGAAAGTGTAAAAATAAATTAAATCTAAATAGTTTAATAATAATTTAATTAGCTTAAAAATTAGTAAAGTTTAATAGTAGTAGAAGTGTAACAATTTTCAAAATTTTGTAATAAAGTGTCAAATAAACAACGCGATAAAATCCGTATATAGCAGTTTAATTTCAATGAATAATATTCGCGTAAATAGAAGACAATATATTGTATAATTTTTTTTTTAATGTACTCATTTAATTTTAATACTTATTTATATAGTCACCCATATGTCTTGTCAGACACGGAATTAAACTAGTTTTCATCTGTACACATGAGCATACATGACGAAATAACTGTACTATTAATATTTATTAGCTATTACTAGCTGTACTATATTATTTAGACTTGTGTTCATAAGAAAATTACATTTAAAACTCATTATGATATTTTAATATTCATGAGTGCGAAAAAGTAGATTTATAGACAATTGTTTTATTTATTAGGTTTTTGGCGGTGGTACGAAACCTCTTTTGGATGCAAATGTTCAGAAGATTGTTGATGCAGGTTTTTCTGAAGAACAGGCCGAGAATGCTCTCAAGTATACAAAGAATAATGTCGACAGGGCTCTTAAAATCCTTCAGAAGAGAGACAATTCAGAAAACAGGAGTAAGGAAAAGCAGCAGAAAGAACCAGATCAACCCAAGCGCAAGGGCCGAAACAAGGAACTGAATGATGAGGACATGCCAGTGAAACCTTCTGGGAAAGTGTCTCTGTTTGACTTCCTAGAGGATAAATTGCCTAATGTTCCAGATAAGGATAGAAGTAATCGCCAAGCTAATTCATCACAAGAAGACAGAAATGATAGAAATTTCGGTAATAATAGAGATAGAAACAGTTCTAAAAGCACTCCTCGTAACCAAGGGTCGCGGTACGAAGGACCCAACAGAAGATCTGACAACAGAGGACATTATTCTCAGGATAATCATCATAGAGATGACAGAAAATATCAATCGCAAAACGAGAAACCACCAAGATTCCAGAAAAAGTTAGAAGAGAAAAACAAACAGCATCTACAACAACAAAATCAAGCAAATTGTATAAATGCTAACGTTAACTTAAACATGCAGTATGGAAACTCATATCACAGTCAACCTACACCAAGTCATTATAATGATAAAAATATGAGAGGAGACAGAAATTTAACGGAAAGCACTTTACAGCAGCAACAAAGTTACCACAACGCTGTCAATGCCATGGACAGCCTCGTGGACGCCGCGGCCAACTTAAACCTCCTTTCTAATCAATCACGCACCCTAGAGGAGGTACAGCACACCCGGAGCTATCAGCCACCTAAGGGCTATCTACCGGAGCAGGCCTACCAGAACATGCAGGAGGCTCCATCGTACAGAAGAAACAACGACATGCAGAAGTATCAGGAGCAGCCGTACCAGCAGCGTAGGCAACAGAACGGCTACCTGGAGCGGCAGAATCAGATGTATGCGAACCTGGGCTACATGGGCGGGCCGGCGGCGGCGGCAGGCGGGTACGCGGGCCGACAGTACGGCTACGGCGCGCGGCCGCAGGAGTATGGTGGAGTACGCGGCGCGCCTTTCCTGGCGGGCTCGCTTCTGGGTTTCCAGAACGCCGCCGTCAACGAGCAGGCGCGCGCCATGCTGGGTGTCGCTGACATTAACTGGAAGGTCGGCGATCGCTGCCTCGCTCTTTATTGGGAGGACAATAATGTGAGTTATGTTTATCTTGCCTGCTCTTCATTATTTGTGGTTTCAATTTTCATATTAACCGGCTTCTCATTCACCGTTTTTTATACAGTTCTACGAGGCGGAAATCACCGGCATTTCGGCTAACACCGTGGTGGTTAAATTTTGTGCGTACGGCAACCACGAGGAAATACTGAAGACAAACTGCCTGCCATTTCCAAACCAAGGTGAATTCCTCGATGCAGAGAGGTGAGTGACGTACGAGGTAACGCTGGCTAATGCTGAACATTTAGTTGCAGGGTCAGGGCACTCGGGGCTGTCGGGGCTGTCGGCGCTGTCGGGGCACTCTGCGCACGGGGCGCTGGCGGGGCACTCGGCGCACGGGGCACACGGGGCGCACGGCGCGCACGGCGAGAGCGCGTACCTGTCGCAGCGCGGCGTGTTCGCGGCGCGGCGGCCGTAGTGGCAGGCCGCGGCGTCCGGCGCCTGGCCCTACGCCGCCAGCTGACCCCAGCGCCCGCGCCCGCGCCCGCCGCCCGACCGCGCGCCGCCTGCCCTCGATCTGCGATCTGAGCTCGGCCTGTATCTTTCACACTTGCACTCTGCACTCGGCAGCTAATAGTTTGTTGGTGATTTGACTATCCATGCTCTATATATTTTCGTGTGTTAGTGTGAATCACGTTTTCACTCTAGACCAGGCGACACACGATTCTATCGAGGTAAATTGATTGGAGAGTTTCGGTTGAATATTCGGCTCGATCGAGTTCGAGATGAGTGATTGAAGTTGAAAGATCCCTCAGTCTGAAACGTTTTGTAGCAGACTCGCTGAAAGTAATAGTAATTGCTTCCAGTCAACATTTTAAATACCTCTTACGATGTAAATGTTATAATATAATAATATAATAAATGAGTGTATTAAAACGTTCGTATTCAAATCCGTTTCATCCACAGAAATTATTGACTTTTCAACTTGTTTCACTTAATAATGAAAATGGCAATGAAAGGGCTGACATGTCGCTACGTAGCTTCTTATTTAATAATGCAGGATTGATTTTATAATGTACTTGCATTTATACCTATCAACAACAGTATTTTATATTAAAGTTTTTTAAATAAAGTTGTATATTAAAAACAGTTGGTTTTCTAAGATACTTCTATTGTCAGCGTTTAATCCATCCAACAAATCCAGGCGGTACAATAAACATGTGTTATATTCTAGTCTATTCAACTATCCTTGAGACAATACAAACAAGTAATAAGGTTTTTAACTCGACTAAATAAGTGACCCTATCGTTCACCATTTATGAGGTACACTCATTCGACTGTACTGAAATGCATTCTAAGTTTGAAAATTACCGCAGATGGTCTTTTCCTGCCCATAAAGACTTGATAACAGATAAATTATATAAAATTATTAATAGACTTAAGTTATTATTGCTATTATTGTTTTTCTATCTAAAATAACTTATGATTTGTTTACGTTTTGTCTCACGGCCGGTTAAGTAGACTAAAGTGTCGCAGTTGCATCGATGGCGCACATTGATTGTTCAATACCTACATTGCGCTAAGTACCTATGTTTTTGTTTTAGTATAATATGAAAATATGAGTTCGGTAAGACAGTGTGCCGCGGGTGTGTCCTTTTCTACAAAAACTTGACATCTAACGTTAGTTATCTATGTAAATTATAGAGAAAGAAATAAAATCTAAATCTATAAAAAATTAAATCTTTTGTAATTCCTGTGACATAACTTTATATTTCATGCGATGGTCAGATCCTAGGCGCGATTTCCTAGTTGAGTTGATTCAGGAAATGGATCATATCAGAGACAGTGGCGTAGCGTAGTGGGGGCGGCAGGGGCGGCCCGCCTCGGGCGGCACTTTTAGAGGACGGCAAAATTTCTCAATAAATAATAAGCTTGTAAATATTTGAACCATTTAATGACGAACGAGAGCAATGAGTAGATGTACAATACACAATAATGATGAATGTTCTTGCCGAAAGTTATTTAGAATTACTTTATATTATAGTCATTCAAATTGAAATACCTAAATAAGAGGGCGGCAAAAGTTTATATCGTCCCGGGTGGCAAAATTTCCTTCCGCCCCAGGCGGCTGACATCCACGCTACGCCATTGATTTGAGATTTCGGTTTGAACTGTAAATGTGCTTTGTAAAGCATTTATTCTTCAAGAGCCGATATCGAGTCATATTATATGTTACATAAACAATATTTTTTTGGTATGAAACAAACAAGAAAATTAAGTGCGCGATTGTAATATTGCACGGAGACACCCTAATAGAAAGGGCCACACACATTTTTGTAAGCTCTTACATGACTCATTTTTGCATCACATACATGATAATTCCGTCGTGGTTCATTTATTGGCCACAGACTGCTTACGCAATTGACCATTCGTAATAGAAAACTTAATTGTTAAATTACCTACTCTGATTGACATAATTACAAAATTATTAAGATTTATATTGCTTTTTGAATATTTTGAGAGCTATGTTTGTTGTAATTGCTAGAATCCTAACAATATATGAAATAAGAGCCTGGTGTTGCAATTTGAAATATTGTTGCGCAATAGTCGATGCTTACAGATAATTATGGTTTAGTACTGTGTTCCTAATGCCTAATTCTAATTTTAAACTCATTTGATTTGCATGGTAATTATAAATTAATCTCACAGCATCTTGTAGCGTTCATGTCTTAAAAACGGATGGGTGGTTTAAATTTTTTTTTATTATTTCCTAACAACATATATACATATAAGGTGGTTTGTTTATACAACCCATACTACATACTGTTCGTTTAAATTAAGATTTGGATGTATAAGATTCTGATAGAAATTAATTAGGAAATTATTAAACAGATTTAATGAAAACAAATATATTTATGTAGGTACAAAATTATGTGTATAATTTTGTTATATAATTAATTTTTACTTACTTTGTATGAGAAGCTGCGCAGGGCGTGTTGTGTATTAGGTCTAATCAATTCGTTTCCGAAATATTTAATAGTAGGTAATGTAATATTAAAAGATGTAACACATGCGTTAGCATTAATTAATTAGTCGGTCCGTATGTAACAGCAGTACCGAGATGCTTGTATAAGTGTATTTTGTTGTATTTTAGCGCAAACTATGTAATATATGATGACTGTTTCAGTTACGATGTTGTTTCAAATGTTTTGTTTTATTTAAATGTGTGTCTACATAGATATACATAATTGTACCCATTGAATCATCTACTGTTTATTTATCATTTATTGCTTCATGTTTATAATAATTAAGCAACAAATGATATGTATTTATAGTTTTCAGTTTGTAACTGTATTGATTTATATGACGTCACTATTCTCGCATTTGCTACTTACATTACATGAGACTATCTCCTTCATTAGTGATAGGATCAAAGCCGGTAGCACGTGAGAATGTATAGTGACGTCCAAAATATTACGAAGTGAAATTCACATTGCGAAGTAAAACGATTTCTATCGATATCATGTTATATTTCACGAGTTAAAGCACTGCATTGTCTATTTATATTATTATAGTTTACAGAAAGGTGTCAGTAGTATTTAATCGTTGCGCGATCGAGTTATTTTATGTTAAATTAGGTGCCCGTTTATTATATAAAAAACTGAGGTAACGAGCGTTTTACGCGCCAGAGTACTAGAGTTTCATAAATATTATTTAAAAATGATCCTGGAGCGCGATAATTCAAATTATAGTAGCATTCGGACAATAGATACTAAAAAAACCGCATGAGAATCCGTTTAGTAGTTTTTCAGTTTATCGCGTATAGACGCGGCGAGAACTTTGTTTTATAAAATGTAGTGGCAAAATGTGTTGATTAATATTGGTTTTATCAGTTATCTGTGACATTGGAAGGTTGCTGGTACTTATAGCACAGGGTATCCTATTTTAAGTACCAGCAAAACATTATAATGTATAATAATTATAATATTTTTTGTACAATATTAAAGCTTCAAAATGATCTGATAATGGTGTTCGCTACGGTTACCTCTCATGCTATCGATACCTACATTTACCCCACGTCCCGATTTGACGTTCACGTTTCTGGACACTTAATTACTGTGCACCTTAAAATATTTGTAAAATAATCTTGATCGTGCAAGGATAATTTGTTTTTTTTAATATATATTTTATTTATCACATTTGATGATGTTTTCGAGTTAACCAAAGCTCAATTACATCTTAGTTAGTAGTGGACGCGGTGTGCTCATATTGATGTAAAACAGCGTTAAAAACATACATTTGTACCATCAGATGTGAGTTGAGGTAAACGTTTATTATTAATATTATTAACAAAAAAGCTAATAAAAGAAACTGTGACATATATACTGTAGCTGTTTCCTTTGACACCTTTACGATATTAATTATTCTTCGAGATAGTAAGCACGTAAAAATTAGAAAGGGTAGGTACTGGGTGATGGTGGTTGGTGACTTTAAATACACTCAAAGAAAGGCTCTTTAATAATGTCTGCATACCGGAGCGTGCGTTTTAAATAAGAATTATCGCTACTACTTTTGGAACAAAAGCCCTGACCTTTGGTAAAAATAAATACTACGCTGTAACAATCGAAATGCGAAGGACCTCTCAAGATAAAGTTGCTGAGAAGAAAACAGCTATACAATATTAAGGTCTTAATAAAAAACACCTTATGGCGTAAGCGAAGATTTATCAGCGGTAAGTACTTTCAATATTTTTGGTCTTCATACATATTATATCCCGATGCGATGATAAATAGACTGATGTTGAATTGTACCCACATGTCGTCAGCTATTAATATTCTATCACGTACACAACACCATCTAGCCCAAACTAAGCAGTGCTTCTACTATGGGTACTAGACAATAGATAAATATACGTATCGCACCACCAGTGCAATAAAGAAGTACAATAAGGTTGATGTTCTAAAATTGCAGCTACGAATAGAGCAAGTAAAGATACACAAGCTCAATTATTTTCGTAGCGATTTGTCAAAAAAATATACCAAGAAAATCATTAGTCGCGTCATAATAAGTTTGATATTTTTAAATCATAAAAGAATATATTCCAACTAAAATACTTAAAAATGGTAAAGTACACTTACGTCTTGCGTTATGTCTTTGTTTCGCTAAATTAAACAAGATTATAGAAGTAGTTTCTATAATAAATATATCAGACCAAACAGTTTTTTTGCTCTCCTTTAAAGTTAGCATATTCTTCTTACACCTTTATTCCACTGGGGCTGCGATATATACTATTTTTTTGGAAATTCATACATATTATAAGTACATAGAAAACCCAGACCAAAACAAACATCCATGTTCATGTATACAAATGTTTGACTTGTGCGGAAATCGAACCCGCGATCTCAGACGCAGTCAGTTACACTAACCACTACGCCATCGAGGCCGATGCTATGGTTTTAGGTCCTGCTTAATAGAGATTAAGCAGGATATTAAAACCATATGTACATAGTTACCAACTACTCTAGCCTAGCCTACTTAATAACTAGATTCGAACCTGAGACCGAATGCACATTATTTATACATATCTGCTTAGAGGGCCCATTAATTAAGCTCCCCGTTATAAATGTATCAAGCTCATTAGACAAGTTAGTGTAATAAGTGGTGTACTCTACTCGTTACAGAAAATAAAAAACAATACAGTGAACTTAGCGATTAAAAAGAGTGGTCGAAAGATTCTTGCCCGTTCTTTTTCGCCCTTGTTTTGCTGAACATGGCAACAGGTAATAATAATAGGTAACAGGTAAAAACAATGGTAATAAGAGTAGGTTGGTAATGTTACGGCTCATAAGCGTTACTTTGACATATATGAATAAATATACTTATTTTTTATTTGATGTAGACTCCAGAGTGATGAGTACACCGATTTAAACCACAGATTTGTTGACACGACAGGAACAGGGCTAGGGTCTATCCAAAAGAACTGAACAATAACAAAACAAGCGAAAATTGTATGTATCGTTACGTACGGTACTTTTAAACTTACCTATCGCTGTTTCAAAGTAATAGGATAACAAGTGCAGTTGTTTTGTGTACATTATAACAAAACCGATTCATCCATTGTATTACTTATTCAAAAACTCCTACGGTAATCGCTCCACACTTACATGGTAATCAAGTAACAAGTGACCTACTTGCGGACACATAAACATATTTGCAGACCCTACGAAGGCTGTTCCATTCCACGTTTAGTAGTAGGTAGCTGTTAGAGGGGCATCGCCGCGTGCTTTACTCAAAACCAGTTCAGTTGTGCTTGTATAACCGACCGCGACACTTGCCGCGTCAGACAATGAACATAAACAGTGTCTACTCGTGAATGAACAGTTCAAAATATCCAGTGACGTGCGGAGTAATAGTGATGGTAAAGTGAAACCGTTTCGGGTAACGGTACTCTACAAGACGATATCGAATTTCGTGACTGTAAGTAACAATATCAACGTACGACATAGTCACGGCGAAAGCAAAATTATTGTTATAAAATCATTTTAACGATTACGAGTATAGGCACTTACTGATTAGTGAGTAGTAAATTGGTATTGAATGTATCCTCCCTATTTTAATTCATAAATCGAAGCTCGTATATGTATAGAGTAACTTTCACTTAAACGTTTTTAACAGCAGCAAGAGAATGCATTAGTGGACCTTGCGTTATCCGTAGGATTACCTTGAGTAATGTTGCGTCTGCGCAGGTCGCGCATAACTCCTCTCTGCTAGTGGTCATAACTACCTACTTGATGTGCACATACAACATATTAATGCTCTAGTGTCCACCCGTGGCCTCGCTTTCATAATGTGTATGACGAATGATAGAAAAAATGAGCAAGAAAAATAGGTTTATGAATAAAACTGTCAATGAAAATCATCTGTCATCATTCCATTTTCCGAATATTTCATTGTACCTATATGGTTTTGTCGATACCTACCACTTCTTTCTATAATTCTTAAAAAAAATAACTAAATTAAATAAAATGTTGCGGACCTAAGAATTTTATCCTTTTATTGATGCATCTGGTAGACAGGCAAGTACTCAGTTGCGTTCCATCCGTGATGCTCAGGTAACCCACCTACTAAACGTTTTTCTACTATGGGAACCTGCGCTATTCAGATAGAATTAATTTATACCGATATACAAAGACACGCAATCTAAGTAGGTACATATACATTACGTACCTTTGATCAGTTTAGTCCTCAATAGAGTTATGAATTATGGTGACTAATAAGTAATTTACCCGCGACTTTGTTCGCATTGCTGCTATAGGAATACAAACCTTGCCTCGCATGTAAAATGTTGTTAGTGTGATATGTGCTACAATTGACGATGGCGAAGAGTGCTATATTATAAAGATATGTCTACTATTTATTGATAGATTAGACACGGAATAATAACGGAAACGTTGGAGACTTTACAAATATTAAACCACCCGGCACAAATTCACCTCGCCTCGGAACAACTACATATTTGTGAATAGCACAGAGTTCTGGTCCGTGAGGAGACTAAAACCACAACACCCACTCACCGACTACCTACTTAAATCGTTACGCCATCCGTGCAGTTATTTGTGGTTGTGATGCGTTTTGTATTACTGTTTTATATATCTATTTGTTTAAAAGTTATAGCTTCAAAACGCATTGATAATAAAAAAAAACAATAGTTTATTTTTATATGGTCACGGTATACAATACATAATGGGTATTATTGCATATAGAGTTTATATCTAAATAAACAAAAACATTAATGGTATGTTAGATCAGATACCCTGACCAATACATTAGTTTAAGTGTTACGTCGAGTAACATACTAGTGCGTAAGGGGGTTCGATCCCCGCACTGGCAAATAAAATTGTCTAAATTACAAATATTTGGTTGTTGGCAAGTTGTTTGAATTAAGTACAAATATTTGTTCGGAGTCTGAATGTTCTTTGTGTTCCTCATGGTACTTGTATAATAGGACTCTTATTTTTTATATAACAATGGTGACAATAAGCATAAGGTTTGCTTGCCGTGAGCGATTACCGTTGCCTACGATCGCTTTCAATAGCATAGGGATAACTCGCGCTTCCCGCATCCTGTAAACAAATATTGAAATATGGGATTAAAGGAAAGGAATGGAAAAGGTAGACATGTGAGCGTTCAGAACTCTCACTAGCCTGTGGCATAACGCAGTAACAGTGTTAGCATTATTACGCTGGTTACCTGTAAGTTACTCAAGCGATACGGTTCGCTTGAGCCATTATTAAATCTTCCATTAAATGAAATACATATCTGTCTCGTAAAATACCTTTTAAAGCGGCAGCAAGAAGTCCATACATAAGTACCTAGGTGTCATAAATAATAGACAGACAGGTGAGCATTTTTGTTGTTGTTCTCAATACCATCACAAAGGGCGGAAATGCCCGGCAGACGACAACAAAGTCGCTCCTGTAGCTTCACTCGTAAAACTATAAGTATAAACATACATGGTTAACCTAAATATTACCTACATACACGACAATTTATATGTAGGTATATGTATATGTATGATAAATAATATTAACCTACTGCGTCGCAGCGGCACACTGGTGGCCAGACACATTAGATTTTTAGTATTATCTGTTGTTTTAAAACTTGATAGTTTAATGCTAGTTCAGTAAGATTACGTAGGTAAGACCTAATCTTGCCAGAATATTTCTGTCGAATAAGTATTATCTTACTTGTTAAGTATCTACAAGTTATTTGTAAGTTATCAAACTTATGAAACCTTCTGCTTAATATAGATGAATTAATCTAAAAACGCAATTATAGTTGCAAGTTCAATAATAAATAAAAAGTTTTGTTACCTACCTACGTTTTTACAAAGTATCATATTATTATTACGTTATTGTGTGGGTATACACACAATTAGTAAACAAGACTTTATATTAGCATGATAATAACATGGAGACGATTAAAAATCGTTCAACGATTGACTTGATACTGCAGAGGGAACAAAGGTCCACCTACTGGAGGTGAGTTTATTAATTAAATGTTTACACGTCATGGCATTCTAGATCGACTGGTGCACAATGTCATCCAGTACATACGAGACAATTATTTAATGTCACGACTGATTATAGTGATTATACTTAAACCACACGCTACAGGTACGCTGTTCTTGTTTCTTGTTGATTTCTTTAAAAGTTACATACTGTGGGCGCTCATTTTAGTTTTAAACTGTAAGTAGATTTGTGCTTTTTATCTGTTGAAAGTCTAGTCAGGTAGGTACTATCAATAGGTAGATAAGAATATAATCGACTAGGTATAACCTCTTTGTTCTATGTCATGATTGCGTTATGGTTCTCTGAATGTACTTATGGTTCCTACGGTGTAGTTATAGACACTATAGTTTTTACGTTTCAATCGCAATTCGACTTATTATCTATTACTAGATTTTGCCCGCAGCTTAGCTTGCGTAAATTAAGGTTATGTCACTTTTCTATCCTTCGGATAAAGTAATTATTTCTGGATGAAAGGTACCCTTTGTCATTTTCTGTACCCCTGACAATGTGTATGCGAAATTTCATGATGATTCGTCAAGTAGTTTCGGCGAGAAAATGTAACAAGCAAAAATGTCAGATTTGCTTTTATAATATTAGTTAGGATTAGCTCACTTCTGGCCCATTGTTGTGGCCTGAAATAGCAGTTGGTTCTTTTTGCGTGTGTTTACCCTCAGATTTTGGGAGAGAGAGAGATGCAATGAAGAGAGGCATAGGCACCCATAGAAAAAGCTGATATTAAGAATGGTACGCAATGATGTAACATGTAACCCGAATTACTACAAGTCGAAAGCACGCTACCGCGATCGATGTAGTTTACACAAATAAAACTTATCTTAATGGATATATCACGACATCACGCTAACCTGAATCGATACATCACAAAATCATGCTGCCTCGAATCGATACATCACGAAATCACGCTATCACGAATATTGTCGAAATTAGGCCACTTCAGACTACGCATCAATAACAGGAGATTCTGTTGCAATATTTCTACCTTTATTAAAATATCATTCTTAAAACTTGCAATAGAAATCCAGCTTTGGATTTTCTGCTATTTCGAGACTAGGCTTCACCATCCTTATCCATAGACATAGTAAATGCGAAAGCGTGTTTATGTTTATCCCATTTTCACGCAGCAACGGATTGACGAGTTTTTGCATCATAATGGAGCGCAGCTAAAAGCTAGTAACAGCGCCTAGACCTCGATGGCAGTAAAATCTCACGGGATGCGTTGAGTGAATTGTAAATTCAAGGTAGCTTCGTAGTATGATACAGTAGAGCCAACTACCTGCCTGATCTTGCAGCAAGAAGGATTTCTAGAGGCCTTCTAGAAAAGTAGCATGTAATTTTTTTCATTTATTTTAATTAGTTGAAGATGTTGCTGTCAGTACATAACGCTACTTGACAATATTTATGTATGAGCGGGTAACCGCTGTAGTTTACTCCTAAGTACCTACGACCCTTTACTACATTTATATTTAATTATTAAATGTACGAGGTCATTTATATGTAATAAAACAGTATGTTCACATGTTAGAACCGTGAAGTATTGACCTGAAGCATTGCGAGCATAAAAACACAGATCTTTTAACGATCAAAAATTTTTTTAGTCATGGTTTGTAGTTCCCTTGAAGATACACAATTATGAATGCAGTTTATTAACTTAGCTTGTTATTAGTAATGTACCTAATCGTAATTGTTTTATTTGGATATTGGTAGTCATGCAATCAGGACCCTCAAGAGCCACTAGGTACCTATAATTAACCCTTTCCCTGTCCCGTAATAGACAATAGAAAATCTAATTTTATGTTCATATATGATACATGTCTGTTCATTTTGACGGCCTCGATGGCGTAGTGGTTAGTGTAACCGACTGCCACGCCTGAGGTCGCGGGTTTGATTCCCGCACAAGTCAAACATTTGTCTGCATGAACACGGATGTTTGTTTTGGTCTGGGTGTTTCTATGTATAATATGTACGTATTTACAAAAAAAAAGTATATATGTATGTTTATCCATTGTCTAGTACCCTTAGTACAAGCTCTGCTTAGTTTGGGCTAGATGGTGTAGTGTGTATGTGGTAGAATATTATTATATTATTATATACATCGAACAGGGAGCCTTATAATTCAAATGAGCTCAACTATCTGATGAGATATTATCTCTGCCGACTTTTTTCAAATCAATGCTTATAATACCTAGGTGTCTCTAGTTGTGATGGATATATTATATAATATCTATTACAACTTGACTTTCACTATTTGTAATGGAACCTCAAGGTATTGATACTAGATAAATAAACCAGTAACACGGCGTTAATAATATCTAGACGAACATTACTAGTCGATACCAATAGCTGATATTATTTGAAGTGATAAGTTCATTTAAGTTACAATGATTATGAACCAAACTTCTGTCTCTTTACAGGATAGCCATGGGAATGGGAGGAGCCATGGACAGTTGCGGCAGATGCATGAAGTTTTCTTTAGTATTCATCAATGTATTTACTTTCGTAAGTATTTTTATCTTTTAAACTTAAAGGTTATGCCTACTTGTATTGATTGTTTCTTAGTTTAATTATATTTATAAGAGACAAGTCCCGCTCTGAGAGTTTTTCCTACATCGGGGGGCTTTAAATAATAAACACTAAGATTTGGAACAGCTATTTGTGGGTCCCACAAATGTTTGTCTTATATGGGATTCAAACTTACAATATGTAGCGTACTGGCAGTGGCAACGTGACCACATGAACCGCTGCAGTTAACGATGCGTCATCTTCGCAGCTTCTTAATTCTATGAGTTCCTATTATAACAGTCGAATTTCTAGCCTAACCAATACTATATGGCTACTTCCCTATTTGTAAGTGTGTCGACCATAATAGATCTATACAAAGTTCGAATCAATGACTTCACCTATTCATTACTTACCTACTCTCAATTTAAAGAGCAGCGATTGCTCAGTGGGGAGACCAACAGACTGCAATGCAGAGGGTCTCGGGTTCGAACCCACGTCGTGCACGTCTGACTTTCGGAAGTTATATGACTTTTCGAAATTATGTGCGTATTGATTGACAATTATCGCCTGCTCCGTGCCTCGGAGAGCACGTTAAGCCGTCGGTCCCGGCTGCCATGAACATCTATGGCAGTCGTTATTGGGAGAGTGTCGACACAAAAGATCCCACTGGGTCGAAGTGTCAAATTGAGAGTATGTATCTTATGTGGGGGCCAGTCGGCCCCCACATAAGATACATACTCTCAATTTGATAACAGTCTTGACCTAGCATAATTTTAAAAGATCACATTTAAAATAATAAATTGATACAAATATGTTGTCGCTGAACTTTAATGTGACATCTGGGTAATTATGTAATAAACGCTATCTATAAGTACTAATACTACTTGGATGACTGTTAAACTTATATTGAATACATCATCGTCAGTAGGTGTATATATGTATATGCCACACTGGCATCCTTTTTTACTTATGCACGTATGTAGGTACGTGTTGTCAATGTCAAGCAAAGTTGACCTCTATGCTTTCAATGTAGCCTTTTATATCAATCAAGTGTTTTAATCTGCGATAGGTACTTGTTTTAATACCCATGAATTAAAGAACTATAAGTCGCTTGTACCATATAATAATATGATGATAATATTAGTAGGTACGTGAGACATAAAAGCTGTTTTAAAACGTTTATATTAATTCTTAAATCTTTTTCACATTTACTGACTGTAATATTCCAGTAAGATAGTGAGTGGAAAAAATATCGTCCTAAATTTAATATATTATGTTGATGAAGATGTGAAAATATATAATATGGACGTAATCACACTCATCTATGACCGAACTAACGTTGGCATTTTACCAACCTATACTTGTAGTTAGCAAATAGTAGTGATCATTGAACTAACGAGAAGCTGTAAAAAATTTGTCAAATGGCGATTACATACAAAATCGTATGTTCCACCAGTTCATAGGCACTACTTAGTCTACCTAAGAACCAGTAGAAATATTTGAGTAAGATATTATCTACATTACATCTATCAATGTCAGCAGCAGCAGTGATAGCTCAGTGGGGAGACCAACAGACTGCAATGCCGAGGGTCTCGGGTTCGAACCCACGTCGCGCACCACTGACTTTCGGAAGTTATATGACTTTTCGAAATTATGTGCGTATTGATTGACAATTATCGCCTGCTCCGTGCCTCGGAGAGCACGTTAAGCCGTCGGTTCCGGCTGTCATGAACATCTATGGCAGTCGCTATTGGAAAAGTCAGTACCCTCTAATATCCTGACACTAGTCTAGCCTTAGGGTATCGTTAGCCTTTGGGTTGCGGAGATCAGGTGGCAGCCGCTCCGTGTAAAAACTGATATCCAGTCAAATCCGGTTAGACTAGAAAAGCCGACCCCAAGTGACTTGGGAATAATAAAGGATAAGGGAGAAAAAAAATAAGACATCTATCGATGTCATATAAGGCTAATTAATAAGTTAATTATTTTCTTACGAATAATGAATAATATTGTGTTTTCCAGATAGGCGGTGCGTTAGCGTTAGGGATCGGTCTGTGGATATGGATATCCCGGTCGTTCTCGACGACGCTCCTGAGCAACAACATGTTCATCGCGTCGGTGGGGGTGGTGGTGGCGATGGGCGCCGCCATGATGCTCCTCTCCATCCTTGGCTGCTGCGGGGCGGTCATGGAAGTCAAGTGCATGCTTCTAACGGTGCGTTAGTTTCATGCTACGATTATTTGACTGAAACAATTATTAACCGTCAAATAAAAGCGTTAGTACCTAGGCATTACACGTGTGATAAGAGGTTTTGGGTTCGATCCAAAAGTAAAATTACTTCTAATATGCATTTATAACAACTACGGTAATGTTGGATTTTGAAATTCTACGATACATGTGGACGTCCTCGCTAAGATGAGACGGTAACTTGTACCAAGCACTGGTTTGCTGACTCTTCCGAATTCAAATAGTGGATCTTAAATTGATAGAGAGCTCATGGTTACTTTGCGATGCGTACATAGATGCATAATTACAAAGTCTTGTACATCGCTGTAATGTATGTGTGTGTTGAAATAATTGTAGTTCCAAACCCATTATATTATCGTGCAACCAAATGTAACTACGCCAGTGCGTTATTCCTGTGCAGTAAAATTGAAGCTTTACTTATTTAACCACAATAATAGTCTTGAACATCGCTTTACTTTGCGGTTAAGCGATGTTAACAGTAAGTTGATCTTATTATATTACGGCTAGATAGGCAGGTATATTACTTTTTACTCTAGATGTTTACTATAAATAATTTCTTGACACAACTAAACGATAAAAATAAATACGTAAGGATTGGCACAGATTTTATACATCTTCGAGAACTTTCAAGCGTCCATATGCCGCACGTTTTCTTTTTTAATCTAGAAGATGTAATTTTTATATCATACACTACATATATATAATCAGAAGTGTGTCTCGTTGAACTACGGTTTTAACGCATTTTTTCGAACTGTAGAAATATGACTTAGACCTGTTCAACGGACTCTCTCCCACTAGACATTTTAACTCTTATATAAACAGTAAAACTTTTCTAATTTACAAACCATCCTGTTTCAGTATTACATATTGGTGTTTATCATATTCGTGGTGATGCTGGTTGGCGGAATCCTTCAATTCGTGTTCCGGGAGAAGGTGTTGACATCCCTGGAAAGGGAGATGTCTGCCGCGATACCGTACTATGGCGTTAAACACGAATACACCAAGGCTTGGGATGACACACAGACTTACCTACAGTGCTGTGGTGTTAAGGGATATCAAGATTGGAATGACAATGTCCCCGGCAGCTGCTGCAAAGAAGTTTATCCTGGAAAGGTGAGGCGTTTAAAATATACCTACTGTACACGCGAATGCAGCAATGTTTTTATTATACCCTTTGTTCACCGTGGTACCATTAGACAGTACCATCGACGGTACTGTGGCAATAATTTTTTGCCGTCGTTCCATAAGATCGATCGTACCATTGCAAATAATATTTATTGTTAACCGTGGTAATATGCGACTTAACTTTTTTTTTCATTCATGCTTTTATATAAAGTTTCATCATCTAATGACTAAGGGTGTAATATAAATGTAGAAATACTGTGATCGTTTGCACTTCTGAACCATTAAACTGGTTTTAGTGAAATTTGAGTAAAATTTGATATGATAATGGGTTCGTTACTGTAACGAAAATAAGAAATTTTTTAAATAAATGTGAACGACGTCGTGAGCGCAAAATAGTTATGTTTTATAGTTGTAAAAGTTATAATTATGCATTTTATCAGTGATATTAAATTATGGTTTCAGAGGCTGGATTGCAAGACGTCCCCGAATCCGACAACGATGTACATGGAAGGGTGTCGCACTAAACTCGCAGACTTTCTAAGAGAAGACGCCGTGTACGTCGGCGCCGCCGGTCTTATCGTTGCTTTCATAATGGTAAATGATTGAACGCATTTTAATCTGATAATTGTTGGAATATCAGAAACATGATATTAAAATCCTTTCGTGTCTGGGCGTCAGTGTGCCGCTACGGCTTAAATAAGCTGAAGCGGATTTTGTTTCCTATGCCTAACCAGTCAAAACGCCAAATGAATCAAGGGTTTTCTGGTGATTGAAATTGGCTAACTTAACATATCGACGAGGGTTCCCTATTTATTCGCATAAAATTATATGTCATAATTTAACATGGCATACTTTTACTTATCCTAATAATAGTTACGCACAATATTAATTTGGCATAACTGTTTAGGCATAATATTTTTAAGCATAATTTCAATTGTTAAGCATGCTATTCTAAAACATAAATTGGAAGTTTTGTAAATTTTGTGTTTGCATTTATGAAAATACTTTTCGTATATAAAATAAATATGTTGGCGGCTTAGGGGTGGCCCGTGGGCCACCCCCGCCGCACCCTTACCTATTGTTACACTATGGTACCCAAGTTATATCTGCCTTATAACTTTATGCCAATCAAAATTAGGCCAAAAAGCATTAGCCTAAATGATATCTATACCTACTGAAATAGTATGCCAAAAAAACAATTATAGCAAAATATTATTATCTATGATAAAAACAATTATTCCTAACTCGTTATGCCAAATTAAATTAGGACAAAAATTAAGCGAAACAAAGGGATCCCATCGACGAGAACATTATGGAGAACTCTTAGTCATTCAGGTTTCCTCATGATGTTATCTTTCACCGTTAAAGCAAGCGTTAATTAACTATCTGATGCACACAACTTTGAAACGTCAGCCAAATTGAACCCGAGGCCTCTGTATGGCAATCCGACGGCCTCCCACTAGGGTATCGTTGTTATTTTTAACCCCTATTACGAGGGACGTAGACTATAGCTGGTAAATTGTAGACGTGATATACCTCTGCCAGTAGGCAGTATAGCTCGTGTGTATTTCTCGGTTGTTCTCAATATTAATATAATTTGTCGGCCTCTATGGCGTAGCGGTTAGTATAACCGACTGCCACGCTTGAGGTCACGGGTTCGATTACCGCACAAGTCAAACATTTGTGTGCATGAACATGGATGTTTGTCTTGGTCTGTGTGTTTCTATAATATGTATTTATGTACAAAAAATAAAAAGTATATATTTATGTTTATCCATTGTCTAGTACCGATAGTACAAGCTCTGCTTAGTTTGGGCTGTATGGTATTGTGTGTGATAGAATATTAATTCATTAATAATAATATTATTTTCCCTTGCCTCGGAAAGCACGTAAAGCCGTTGGTCCTGCGCCTGATCTCTCTCCGGTCGTATCGGATTACCGTTCCATCGGATCATGAGAGTGAGGGAACAGAGAGTGCACTTGTGTTTGCGCACAAGCTTGTGTACTATAATATCTCCTGCGTAGATGGCCAGTCTCCGTTAAGATTGGCCGCGGTGACCAAAATTTGGTTTGGAGGACATTATTATTAATATTATTTATTTGTTTTCAGTTGCTGGCTTTGATATTATCTTGTGGTTTGTTCGTGAAGATAGAATGAGGAGAACATGACAGTGCTGGACATGACTAATTAGAGTAAATTATAAACACGTTGCGACTTACGATTGTATCGAAGTACGATTATGAATGTGCTACAAATTAGTGTGATTCGTACCGTGTTAGTTTGATCAGACCCTTTATTTATTTTTATAAAATATAATTGCAATAAAAATGTGATTGCATACTGAAATTCCAAGTGGTTTTATTGATATACCTATAATAATGTGCAATTTCTCTTCTGGCATTTAGAAGTGTGTTATAAAGAAAGATCCTTTATAAGAAACATTAAACGTGGTAAACAAACGTAAGGTGCGCCTGATGATAAGGAGCTATGGCCAGTACCTAGATAGCTTTTAATTTGAGGATAATGCCTAACACGATCCCAACTCTATTTTGAATTATATTTTATTTATAAAAGGCAGCGTCTGCGTTGGTACCTGTGTCGATCTGGCGTTCAGTACCTACAGAAACTTGAATATTGTTATCAAATTCTGATATTCAGACTCATGTGATAAGTAAGTTGTATGTAACTATTGTGGCATAAATATGTTTTTGTTTATTAAATAGACTTCTCCCGCGCTAGGCATATATCCTTTGTTGCGGGAGACTTTAAGAACTTTAAAGCAACAGACATAAAGAACAACAAGACACGAAATAATTATTTATGGATCACACGAATGTTTGTCTCTTGTGGGGATGGAACCCACAAAACTCGGCGCAGGGGCAGGCGCCGTGGCGTGGCGACCACTAACATCACTACGCCATGTGTGCAAATTCTAATAATTCAAGATTATGACGAATACTCTAAAGACGACCATCTGTCTTCCCAAAACGGATACAAGGCCTTTTTAACGAATTCTGGCAGCGCTACCGACCACAACATTATATTATTGGGCACCGATCTTCTTAGGGTGGATTGTATTGTAATTGGACTCCCTTTTCCGCATTTGAACACCAAGTTGGTCCATTATGCGTGAGAGTCGGCCGGTTATGGAGATAGCCAGCCCAACTCCGCCTAGGAGCACAGAAGTTTCCTGGAGACTTCGCAGGCTTCGCGGAGTAGGGCACGCCGGCCGGCGGTAAGACATCACGGAGGAGTGGCTGGAGAGGCGTTTCGGCGCCCTCGCCTTCCGAACGACGCACGTGCTCTCGGGGCATGGCTGCTTCGAGAAGTACCTATGTCGCATGGGCCGAGAGGAGACGTCCCGGTGCTATCACTGCGAGGACTGCCCCGAGGACACGGCGCAGCATACCCTTGAAGAGTGCCCAGCCTGGGCTGAAGAGTGTCGTGATCTCGTCGCGGCAGTAGGGGGGGAGCGTCTCTCGCTACCGGCCATGGTAGAGTCTATGGTCACGAGCGAGAGCGCATGGGAAGCCGCCGCCTCCTTCTGCGAGGTAGTAATGTTCGCTAAGGAGGTGGCGGAAAGGGAACGGGAGGCCAGCCTCCCGGGCCGCAGTCGACGCACCGGGCGCCGAAGGGTGCTAAACGATTGCCGGCCTCCATGAGCGCTGGCCTGGGGCAGTCTGTCGTCCGTGCAGAAACAGACCCAAGACGGTGGCGCGTCGAGATCCGCGCGCGCCTGTCACTTGAATGAGTATTATAAAAAAAATGCGACGAGGCTGCCACGATCAAGTGTCGGCCCAAATATGTCGGGGCTACAGGATGAATGCACGAGTGATCCCTGCGCCTCGACCATAGATTGTGAGAAGGAACACCGTGGTAGGTTTATTTGGTATTACCGGGATATCTCCATCTTTTCCCGGGTGAGTCCGACATAACCCCTCCGCCCGAGAGGGGTTTATTATTATTATTATTAATATCTATTAGAGAAACTTAATATTTATATATACATATATATCTGGTAGGTTGGAGGAAAACAATGTTTGAGTGCAAAATTAATGAAGTAATACACATGTAGGCATATTTTAAATATTAAAATACATGTATATATATATAAATTATATATTTTCATATTATATTAAAATAATTGAAACGAAGCAAATTAAAGAGAAACATAGTTAATTTATTCAATAAATAAAAGGCGAAGCAAAGACAGACTATTTCTTAGTTTTCCATCTGGGCGGGAACTTGATGGTGTTTCGGTTGCCCTCACGGTACAGTCCGCTGCGCGTGAAGATGCCACAGGAACGGATGACGCAGTCATTGGTGGTGGTACCAAGTGGCAGCCCCAGGGCACTGATACGCTCCAGCGTTGGTGGCGGACCCGTCACTATCTGTACCCAGTATCATAACGGTTCAGACAATTTATATGTTATTGTTTTAAAAATACAACTACCGCACTACAACTATAATTGCTGAGACACAAAGAGCACCCAGACTCGGAACAACTATTTGTAGATCACACAAATTTTTGTCTCGTGTGGGGATCGAACCCACAACACTCGGAGCGGCAGCGGCGGCAAGGTGAACACTTAAAATCAAAACCACTACGCCATCTGTGCAGTCAGATATACAATTGCTATTGATATGAAAGCGTGACTAATATTTTATCAGAGGTAAGTGAAGTAGAGATCAGAAGCGCGTTAACGTCTTCGGTGGCGTAATGGTTAGTGTAACCGACTGCTACTCCCGAGATCGCGGGTTCGATTCCCTACAAGTCAAACATTTGTGTGCATGAACATGGATGTTTGTCTTGGTCTGGGTGTTTCTATGTATAATATGTATATATTTACAAAAAAAAAGTATATATGTATGTTTATCCATTGTCTAGTACCCATAGTACAAGCTCTGCTTAGTTTGGGCTAGATGGTGTTGTGTGTATGTGGTAGAATATTATTATTATTAACACTTCAAACAAGGAGCTATGCTGCCAGCGCAAGGTTTCGCACCAGAAATACTACACAAGGTTTTGACTGCAGTAAGAGTGACAGCATTTGCTTAGTCGGACTACTCCAGTTTCAGTGTCATTTTTGGATTATGTGACTGTTGTCGCTTTACATTGAAGTAATTGCAAGTCCGAGCGAACAACCTTGTATATAAAACCAAAGCTTCCAACTTTGATTTAATACAGGTTACAAATCGTTATGATTGTGCTTCGCCTGTTTTTTTTTTTTGTATATCCTTATGAAAATAATGGTTACACTTACTCTACCGAAAACAACGTGCTTCCCGTCGAATTGCGGCAAAGGTTTGAAAATAATGTTGAAGAAACCATACACTTCGTTGTCGTTACTCACAACCATCGACAACACACCTGCGTAATTATAATCATATTAGTTTTGATCGTTGCATTTACTTATTAAAACAAGTACTTACTGCTCCCATATAGAATGAATACTCTCGATATTATCATTAGACAACAGTTTTTGTATGTTAGTCATAAACGGTAATGTGATATTCAAGGTGACATTGAAATGAGTCACACAATTAAAAACTGTTGTACGGATCTCGGAATTCGATAATTGGTCAGGAGATTATACAACTTAAGAACAATATAACACTTAAATATGACCATAGCTTAGGGTTGCCAACCCCAAATTTTAAAAACCAGGATTTGAAGTTGCAAATCCAGGACAATTCATTTTAAAAACAGGATGCAGTAAAAGAGTTGCAATAGTATAATTAATATGTAGTGAAAATAGGTGAAATGAAATTCAAGTAATTAAAATAATCATATTTTTTAATAAAAGTATTTGAATAAAATTATACGAGTTAAAAACTAGGTATTAATTTTTTTAGTGTAGTTTAGTTATAGTACCTAATAAATTCTAATATTACAAACTTATTAATTTTTACTATACTTTTCAATCCCACCAAATTCCTTCAGTATTAACAAATAATCATAAAATTGATCACTCTTCTTATCTATGTTATATATAGTTTTGATGATTGCAGCCACTGTTGTTGGCAGTAATCGATTTCTTTCTTTTGACCACTGTGAATTTATGAGGGAAAAGACTCTCTTGACATTAGCGTCATGACCCGTAGTTCCGTAGTTCTGCATACTGTTCCTCAGAAATGCATTGCTTGAAATATGTTAGCCACAATTCGTTTAAGCTGTCGTCTTTTTGAGTAGGATTCAAATTTATGCTAAAATTTTTCTAATTATCCCACTAGTAAAAAAAAACGCACCAATTTTAAAATTTAAAAACTCAGGACACTGCTTAAAAACTATTCAGGACGTGCCAGGACACTACAAAAACTAGGACATGTCCTGGGAAAACAGGACGGTTGGCAACTCTACCATAGCTAATTAATTTACTACATCCCCAGAGGTCCCAGTAAGTTTAAATAATTAATCAGTTTTAGTGAATAGTTTCTACAGCTATTTAATAGATAATGTGTGACCTGGTACACTATGCTTAAGCTGGAAGTTCTCTGCACTCATGGGATGCAGCGTATCTTTGAGGAGGTAGCAACCATACCCGTTGTCTTTAGTCACGTCGCCACCGCAGCAGTACAGTTCCGGCACTATCCTGTGAACGAGACAAATATTTTTCACGTCATATTTTAATACTTACTCTATAGCTGCTTATGCTTTTTACTTATAAATTGCATATCGTTGCTTATGAGATTTAAGTATGCTCGGCGTTACTACAGTCAATAGTGAGTCAGTAGACAGACTTTTTTTAGTCATTCACCTCTGCTGGACCCAAAAATTGTTTATCATTGGACCGAAGATTTAGATATGATAAATAAACGTATACATGTATTTGTCGTACTATTTTTGGTTTGTTTAGTACAACAATGTACGCAGTTTTTCTCTTTCAATGGTACTAAGTAGATAAAGCACTTCCCTGTCTGCTGGCAATGGCTTCGTCTGTTGTTTTTGTCAAAATACGTACAGTAGTAGTAATTGGAAAACCTCTGTACTTACCTAAAGAACCTGGTGCCGGCATAAGCGTGGCCCTCACTATCACCTTTGATAAGGTTAAGGAACAACTGACAGGTTTGCGGCACTATGTCGTTGAATAACTCGATGTACACCTTGCCGATTTTCGAGCCGCCAAGTACCCAAATGTCTAGCGATACCCTATAAAATTTCAGATCAAGTAAATAAAATAGCTTTTTAAGCACCGCACATATGCAGCCTTGAACCTTCTTAGGCTTTATTAGGCTTCCATTTGCGCGGAAAACGGTTCGCTTCGACGTTAGCGCCGTGAACAGAAATTAGCGTAAACTAAACTCATTTCTGATTCTTCGAATGTAAGAATTGCTATTGGTTACATTTCTATGTAAATATTTTACTAGTTTTTATTGGATAACGCAATATTTGGTGTACTATAAATTAAGAAGTCAAAACACAAATGTATACATTCTGAAATCTAGAGTCTACGTGTTACTTTACCCGTCACTATCCATCAAATCTTACAAAGTGGTGACCCCGAACAAGAACATTAACAATCAGAACCCTGAAGCTCTGCCTATCGTCAACCAGACATTCCATTCAAGCAAACCACCATGGAATAGTTAGCTACAGCGCAAAAATCAAGTCCATCACCAGCCAGTCCAGCCACAAACAACATCCTTCAACCGAAGTCAAACCCATCGCCATCCACACCGCAAGCAAATACTCTATACGTCTTTTCTGAAATCAGAAAACTATCACAAGAAATAGCAGAGTTGAAATCAAGACCGTATTACATCAACAACTATAATAATAATTATCGTCACAACCGTTACCCGTCCCGCCGCGACTCGTCACGCCCACGCAGGCGAGACGCGTCACTGTCGCCATTCCATCCGCTTAACAAACTAAATACTTTATGGTGCTGCAGGCGGGGACAAACAATACTTTGTTACCTGCGGGCAAAGAAAGATCTACCAAAACTACTTTTGTCGCCGCATGCGGCGCGGCACCATAAAGTATTTAGTTTAACTAATTTGAATATACATAATATTTAGTTTGTTTTTCTCTTTTTAGTTAATTACTTTTAAGCAGTTGGTTTTTTGTTTTTATAAAAATAATTTTATTTAGATAAGTGGGCACAAATCGTTTGCGGGTATATCGAGTGACTTGTACATTTAGGTACAATTACATCATTGCTTTCTCTTATGTTGGCACTTGTAGACAGAAACCTCAAATTTTAAGCATTGTGTTAATAATAATGCGCCATACCTGAATTTTGTGTGTTTCATTAAAGAACTTTACCCTTACCCCTACTAATAGTCACACAAAATTTAGATACGATAAACTTTTTAACACATCTTTAACAAGTGAGTGATGCGGGCGTTCGGCATAGGTGTAGACTTTGCGGATCCGAGCCGCCGTCGGTGAAACGCCTGCGCTGCTATAGTGCTGGGTGGGTCGCTAATGTAGTTTCAGTTTCAGTTCCAGTGACCCTCTCACCTTACAAGCAGCGAGGCACACCGTGGTGGTTTTAGTCGAAAGGCCCGAAGTCTCGGGAGAGCCCGACACGGATTATGTTGGGCTCACCCAAAACTTCGGGCCTTTGTGGCGAGAGGGTAAGCATAAGGAGCATTTTCCCGCGTAAAAAAAGAAAAAAAAAGCTAGACTTGGTGTTCTAAGTATTTCAACTTTTTTTTCTGCATTTAACAGAATATTACAGCTCTAAGCCATATCACCTAGGTTTCGTGTCGTGAGTCTTCACATTTGTAAAGATTATTTAAATGACGCCGTACGTTCAGTCAAAACATTAAAAGTAATTATAGTACTTGAAACTTACTTGGTACGATTTACGTTGGGTGGCTTATCAAATGCAGGATCCGTCATGTCTTGATCAATTCTACCTGTCTTGAACAAAATGAATGGTAACCTGCAGAAGTATAATATGTAATATAAATAGCAGTTTAAATTGCGAGAGTATGGGTCACTGTTTTTTGGCAAATTTGTTTAAACAAACATCATACAGTCATTTGAGCGGATTAGTCATGAAATAAACTGGTAAGGGATGTTTTGTACGTTAAATTAGCACATTAATAGTGATTTAATTTGTCAATTTTATAAGCTAGAAGTAGGCACGTACAGCACGACCGTATGCTGTTCTAGATAACTGATAAATACTGAAAATATTATCATATATATCGTTTAGACCTCTTCATTCTTTGTATGCTTTATTAATTATAGTATATTAGGAGTAACCACATGTTTACTCTTAAAAGATTATGATGATTTTAAATAAACTTGTCTCATTTTGAAATAAATTAAATAACGATGTGAGATCTGAACTCAATCAATAGGCTGAACACTAGACACATTGAAGAAGGATTGTATCTGGGTCCCAGCGTTGGCCACTAGATAAATCTAGCGGAATGTAGTAAATGATACATGGGAAAGTAATATAGTATGTACATATATTAAATAGCATACAGTTACTTACGAGGCTCCAAGGATCAACTTATGTTTTGTGTCTTTCCATAACGCGTCTAATTCTTTTGTAAGGTATTGCTCGGATCTCTGAAATTACCAATATTTTAAAAAATGTTTCTTATGGAGACCAATCTTAACAGAGACTTCGGGCATCTACACAGGAGATATTATAGTACTCAAGTGTTATAAATACAAAAAAGGTGTAACTATAAAAGCACTCTCAATTCCCTCACGCTCATAATCCGATGGCACGGCAATCCGACATGATCAGTGGTGACTAGACGCAGGACCAGCGTCGTTTCATGTTTGTTTGCAACTTGCTAATGCTAGGCTGCTATTAAGCATATTTTGACTGACTGACGAAATTCCGATAACTTTTTGCTCACCCCACTTGGGATTCGAACCTACTTACTACTGCGTCTCTGAGGCAGTTCTAGTATTATCACACCGGCAGACAGCATTTGGATAGGCAACAGCGTATTCGACCGATATTTTAAAGTGGTTACACACGGCTACTTTTTGCTTCTGCAGCGATATAGTCGCAAATCGTAATGATTTTTTTTTATACACACTCACGTCTTTAAGTATTTATATATTCGTGATACCATCACACTGTTTTATATTTTTATTATAACAGCGATTGATACATTCATTATCCATTAAATCGTGCCATTGTACCAATGCAGTACTTTAGTGGTTTTTAGACTCTATAAATATAAAACACAAGTCGCGATGCAATTTAGCGTTTAACTAACGCGCGTTTTTATCGCTGTATAAACTTGTTGTATATGACTGCTCTAAGGTTAAAAGGAAGAAAAAGTAGTTAAGATATTGTAACATTATGTAGCGACTAACGGCAATGAGGATTCTATGGTAGAAGTATTCGTTGTTCTTTTGGATTTCATTGAGGTGCCGTTGACGTTGTTTGCAGAGTAGCTTGTTGTACTTGGCGCTGCGTTCATTGATAGGCATCCAGCAGTCCACGTAACCCTGGTATCATAGTGGCATTTATTAAAAACTAGGTGTCTCCCGTGATTTCTATGATTACTGCTCCGCTCACGAGGCGACTAGCGTGATGTTATATAGCCTATGTTATATCTGGAAAATAGCTTCCTAAAGTGAAAGAATCATTAAAATCGGTTCAGTAGTTTTAGAGTTTCTTTACTATAAACAATTATACAAACATACGGCATACAAAACTTTTAATATTTTATTAGAAATAGTACATATCTAAATGTATCTCAACTAAAGTATAAAGTGAGACTCTAGACACATACGTGCATGCCATAATACACTCTAACGTTTGACCAAGGTACCCTGAATTTTAGGTTTCTAGGACATAACAATCAAAAAGTATAATTGGACTGACCCCGGTCCTCTGTATGAGATTGATTCTCTTGAGCAGTTCCTTGTTGACGTTCATGGTCTCTTCGAGCTGGTTCGCGTAAAAGTCCAGTCGACGCGGCTTCAAGTATAGCTCAGGGAACAGGGACGGAGGACTGTCGTCTACTTTGTGTCGAGCCATTTGCAACTGTTTCACATATTATTTCTTTAAAAGATCAATATTACCATAGGTATAATGGAAAAGCTTAGTGTCTGGAAGCGGCGTGCGAACATAGACTTAGTAATTTTTCTGCTTTCCAATATAAGATTAGTCGACAATAAAAACCACAATCGAAGAAAGCAAAGCAGAAGAGCACTAACAAAATGTCGCCAAGCTTAAAGCTGATGTCGCACAGGTGATGCGTCGGCGACTAAAAAAAACCCTTATAAACATGTGACGGTGGCGCCATAGCCAAAGTGTAAAATAATGATATAATTATGTGTCTCGTCGCGTAGTCGTCACGTAGCCATCAACCGTACTAGTGATGTTCCGAATATCCGTATCCGTATCCGTATCCGTATCCGTATCCGCGTATATCTGCGTGAGAAAAAAATCCGTATCCGTATCCGTTACATTTATGACGGATCTTTTACGGATCTTTTACCTTATTAATTTTTAATATATAGATTCAATTCTACATGTAGATGATTAGGTAGCAATAAAATACTATTACATTTTAATCAAACTAAATTTATTTCTGAAAAAAATGAAAACATTTAACGTAGTTATTTTTTTTACGTTCCGGAATGCATTGACTCGTACCTCTCCGCGGGGGCGGGCGGAGGGACTCACCGAGGTAAAAGAGAAAGATGAAGAAGAGTAATAAAGATAATAATGGACCTCCCGGAATACCGACTAAACCTACCACGGTGTTCCTCGACAAAGGTCGCGGTCGCGAACTCGCCGAGGTTTCGGCCCACCGTATGAAACGGCAGGCCACTACACAATAAGACTAGCCTTTAGTCACCTCTAGATTAAAGCCCTACTGTCCCCCTTTGTGTAGGGGACGGACACACAACACAGAGGCGCGCGTGGGAACACGCACACCGCCTCTCGGACCTGGTGCTGATCGAGTGGCGGGCAGGCCCACGAAGCCCATCACCCCCAGGTCAAACCTCAGGGTGGCTGAAGGTCATCTCGCGCCTTCGGCGCCTGGTTCAGTGGTTGGAGAGAGGGTTTAAGAGCTCCCTCTCCCGCTCTGTCGCCTCCTTGATGGACATGACTTCCTCACAGAAGCAGGCGATGGCGTTCCACGACCACTCGCTTCGGACCATAGATTGAACCACGGCCGGGGGCGAGAGGGCAATCATACCGACTGCCGCGATCAACTCACGGCGCTGCGATGCCCAGGCGAGGCAATCCGCCAAAGTGTGCAGCGCCGTGTCCTCAACAACGTTGCGGCAGTCGCCACAGTGGTGACAACCAGGCGTCTTTTGCCGACCTATGCGACACAGGAACTGGCCAAAATAACCATGACCAGTCATTACCTGTGTCAGCCGGAAGGTGAGGGCGCCATGCCGCCTCTAACATTTATTATAGAAAGTTATGAGATCACTTTTATAACAAAACTTTAATATTTATAATATTTTAAATTGTAATTAAATGATTATTCTAATTAAGTAAATTATAAGGTCACTTTTATAACAAACCTTAAATCTTAAGGTCACGCGCACTGACACCAATTGAGTAAGAAAGTTAAGATAAGCTCCGTATCTTTATCCGTATCCGCGGATCTTGACGCCAATGATCCGGATCCGTATCTGCGGATCTACATTTTTAATTATCCGGCACATCACTACACCGTACCAGTGCAGCCTCGGCCTAAGACTTTACGAGCGTAAATAAAGCGTGTGAAACCGCTTATCGTCATAACTAGACCTTATACCCGACCTTGTCGCCGAGTAGTACAGATTTTTAGCACATCGTCTACTGGAATAATTCTATTATACATATGGCAACATTTAATCCAACTAAATCAATAAGCATGCTTTTTTCAAATTGGATTTATATTACACGCTCGGCTTATCGTTATTTTTATTATAATTTATTTATAAAACATAGAAAAGATATATATAACATAGAAGATTAAGTAAAATCTCCAACATACAGGGATACGACATTAAGAGGCTAAATAGCTTAAGAGCTATTTGGCCTCTTAGTAGCCTGTAGTGCATATAAGTATGCACTACTAAGCACTATAACCATTCAATGTGTACATTTTACCTCTTTTTGGTGATTGCACCAGCATGCATAAAATTGTTTTGTTAACAATGGAAATCTTGGTGCCTGAAACAAGCGAAACATTTAGTTGTACTTGGTACTTAGGTACATAATAAATACGTGGTCATTTAATATGAATATTTTATACCTAGATTAGCAATAACGTAAAGGTATAACGATACAAGACATCGGGATTCAACTAATCTGGTATCTTATCCATAGGAAGCAATACATTATACGGTGGTTTTAGTTTAGAGATAAAGTTGCTTTACCTAAAAACCTTTAATTCTCAAGAGCCGCATGGTCATGACACCGAAATTAGTCGTTACATTCAACCCGTTAATAAGTACCTATATACTGTTTATTAACTCTCATTTTTAGTACATATAGTATTGTATGATTGATTGATACTTACAAGTTTGAATACGCGCGGCCTGCGCACGCGCGGCGGTCGCGGTTTTTCAGGTTCCGGTGGAGGCGTACGCAGCAGCGGGTGTTCGAGTAGCTCATCGCAAGCTCGTTCGTGCAAAGGATGCATGGCTGACTATTGTATCCTTATGCTTCTTCTTCTCTGTAAAATTCTCATAAATAAAATAATAATATCAGCCCTGTATATAAACTGTCCCACTGCTGGGCACTGGCCTTTTCTCAGTGTGAGAAGGGTTAGGTTAGTCCACCACACTGGCCCAGTATGGGTTGGCAGACGTCAATTTGTTTGAGAATTATATGGAGTACTCAGACGTGCAGGATTCCTTACGATGTTTTCCTTCATCGTTAAAGCAAGCTTAAATTAACTAATTGATACGCATATAACGTCGAAAAGTCAGATGTATATGCATAGGGATCGAAACAGAGAACTTTGCGTGGCATATTTGTAATTAATATGCTCAATATGCATAAAAATTTTTTAAGAATTAATATAAGACACAAAGTAAAGCAGTTTGTTTTACCAATACTAGCGGTCGCCTAGTGCTCGAAATTCGACCAAAGTTTGACTGTAAGATATTGCTGATATATGTATGTCATTAATCATTATATATTGATATATGTAACCATAGTTACGCGCTTCGACTGCGCGTGTCAAATGTATGGTTGTGTGCGTGTAGTGTTTTTCCATTCATTTAATGTATTTCTATTGCATATTTTATACAAATATTAGGATTCGCCCCTCGTTTATATACATATGTAGAAACATATGTATATAAACTTTAACTGTGCCAAATTTCATACACGGAGGAGTCCAGCAGCGCAATTTTCGTAAAAAGGGGTACAAAGTTTTTGCTTCACGTATTAATATATAGATTAGGCGTTGCATGTGTCTGACGCCGTGTAAAGTATACTTCTTTAAGGAGACTCTAGAAAGGAATCTGCTGATATCTTTTTTCCGGACAGGCACGCAGCTATAATTTTGTTAGCAGAAAGTATAAAAGGGATAAAGGACAACAAAACCATGCGTACACTGTAATTCAATGGAAAACCGGACTGTTACAAAAGAACTCATGTACATATGCATTTAATTCAAACTGTAATACGAACGGATGGCGATTGTTGGGTGAAACTTAGATAATACGAGTAGTTAACGAGGTTATTTGTGGTTGCCAAAGCAATAATAGTAAGATATCTCTTTGTTTCTATGTATAATATGTATGTATTAAAAAAAAAGAGTATTGATGTATGTTTATCCATTGTACGCCTGTGTATATGTACCCATAGTACAAGCTCTGCTTAGTTTGTGTTAGATGGTGTTGTGTGTATGTGATAGAATATTATTATTATTGTTTCTCTTATCACAGGTATTTTCTAACATATTATATTAGAAAATACCTGGCCTTTTGGGAGGCTTACACGGAGACATGGAGCCAAGGTGAAGAGGCCCTTCAAGAGTTTTAATCAAAGGTGGGATGGAACACCTACAGCGGCACTAGCCGCAGCAGGCGTAGGACTATTGCTATGTAAGTATGGATTCTAATATATGGGCTATGGATACGGGTGTTTGATGGACCGGTATATTGGTAACTATGGATGAAAAACGGCGTCTGCCCTGACTACTCTAATAGCATCAATGCAATGGGCAGACGGTGACTTGCCATCTTTATTATTATTCTCTTTATTATATCTAAAATATGTCTTTCGTTCAGGTACCAATAAATGTGTGGTGTTTGGTATCTACCTTGAGTATTGTTACCTTATCTAATATTATTTTTATTTAAACTCTCTGGTGATGAGACAAGTTTAGTGTAGCTATTGTAGCATAAACAATTTACTGTAAAAGTCAAAAATCATTTATTCATTTAGGTCACAAAGTAACACTTATAAAAGTCAAGAGGTTAGTGACTTTATTAGATTTACATTTATGTTAGTTGCAAGGTTCAGGCAAAGGGTTGAGCCTATGAGAGGATATCTGCAGGAAACTCATGGCCACTCTTTTAAATCGCCATCAAATTATAATTTCAGTATTTTACACCTCATTTATGTACCAGGTCATGCCATATATTACTGTCCTAAACCTAAAACTAAAAATAAAAGAAAAATAATATTATGAAAGAAGCATTAGGTACAGGTTTAAAATAATATTTATCAATAGTAATTTGTAATAGACAATAGTATGGCATGAGCACGTACTTTACATTATTTTTTATTATTTATGATACACTTACACTTTGTGAGTGTATAATGTGTAGCATTGTAACAGTAGGTATTTACCTATACCTTGCATGACAATAAAGTATTGCTATAAGAGAAGTCTTTTTGGTTATTATAAAATAAATGCTATCATGAAAAAGAATACTTACCCTAAGATAATAATTTATCACGATGTCCGAATATTTAACATAATATATTAACCTAAATTTGTAAATGTTACGTAACTATAGCATTGTATTTTAATAATATATTAAAGGTATATTTTCTGTTATTCTGCGTTCATTATTTTTCAATGACAATAATCATTTCTTGTTGTCAGAATTTTATTACTTTTTCCGTTATACGAAATGTATTTACTCTAAGTTTTACTCTATCAATAATTTTTACTATGAGGTTGAATCTCAATCAAATACAGGCTATGAAACTTTTCTTGTCGACTTGCTGGTTTTTTACAACATTAAATTAGTAATAAATTGCATTGTATATCGAATAAGAAATTGGCATTCAAGGCTCAAAAACGATGCCAAACTATGTTTAAGACTGTGCCGAGCGTACGACAGATAATGACTGTGCTCGTGGGGCGCATATTGAAATCGGGGCGCGGCCGCCATGGTAAAATTGTATGGAGGATTTGAAGTACTTTTTTGATAAATATGTATCTTTATTGTCAACCAATAAATTAAATATTTCGGACGGACAAATTGTAATGTAACTATTTATGTTTCGTTTAAGCTGTAAAATAGGATAGATTTCTACTATTATAATCTAAAAATCATATAACACGAGCTTAAGCAAATTTACGTAATTTTTTCAGACGAAAATATTAATTATTTTAAGTTTTTTACACGGAGTAATTGTAAACAGATTCATTGTTATGTTATGTATCTTATGTGGGGGCCAGTCAGTGCAGACCGGCGACACTTCGACCCAGTGCGATCTTTTGTGTCGACACTCTCCCAATAACGGCTGCCATACATGTTCATGGCAGCCGGGACCGACGACTTAACGTGCTCTCCGAGGCACGGAGCAGGCGATAATTGTCAATCAATACGCACATAATTTCGAAAAATCATATAACTTCCGAAAGTCAGAGGTGCGCGACGTGGATTCGAACCCAAGACCCTCTGCATTACAGTCTGTTGGTCTCCCCACAGAGCTATCGCTGCTCTCATTGTTATGGTAAATGTATATTTAATATTTGTATTAAACAAAAAGGGTTAATTTTATTAACCATACAAACATTAAGAGAATATTTTGATTTTTATTTTAATTGTGTATATTTTATTAATCATATTATTAAGCTACATCATACTGACAGCTGTAAGCCATACTTTAAGAAATATAAATTTTTGACTCTTACCTGTTTGGAAATTACAATATTTGTAAAAATGAACCCTCATCTATTTATACAATTATCTAATAAAGTCGATCGTAGTAGACGGGACAATAGTAGACTTTGCTTTCACAATGCAAGGACCACGCTCATGCGCAAAAGTGTATTTTGTATGGCTCCAATAATTTACAATAATTTACCCAAATCTTGGAAGGAGCATAACATTAATAATATAAATATAAATTATTTAACTTTTTGCCTGGAAAAGCTTACTATGATATCGAGGAGTTCATAAATGAAAAGTTATAATACATTAAACGTATTTTACTTTAAGAATTTGATTTATATAATTACTAAAATCTCTTAATTTGCGTATACATATATGAATAATTTTATTTAATTTATCTTTGTTACATTTATTTGCATGATTTATATTTAAAATGTGTACGCCCTAACGGCAAAACATGACTAAGCTACTATGTTTTATATTTTCCAACTTGAATACCTGTGTGTGCATACTCATGTTTTAACAAATACAACTATCTTTATCTTAATCATTTTGTGTGGCAGAGTCTGCTGTTGACTATTGTTTGGTAGCGGTACAAATATATATATAAAACTAGCGAACTAGCTAGTAATACGTTTTACTAACTTTCTCGCCTAGAAGTAGATTAGGTTATGTTATTTTAGTAACTTTTTTATGTTACTCGGTGATAATATAGCTTTCTAACGGTGAAAGAATTTTTATAATAAAAACAAACAAAATATCAAATATTTCCTTAATATATAATATTAGTATAAATATTACCTTTTCTTTTTTTTACTTGGGGGAATGCATAACGCATACCCCTCCGCGGGGGCGTGCGGAGGGGTTATGTCGGACTCGCCGGGGTAAAAGAAAGATGTTAAGAAGATAATGTACCTCCCGGAATACCGACTAAACCTACCACGGTGTTCCTCGACAAAACCACTATCGACGGGGTCGCGCCAATCACTTGCACATGCGGTCGCGACCCCGCCGAGGAGTATAGATATTACCTGGGAATATAGATTTTTACAAAAATGGGCGTACAAATCCAAAAAAATATATTTTCTGGCAAGAAATTCTTAATAGCAGTCCGAAGTTTATAAACAGGGCTTATATTATTACTTTATTTAAAGTGTAGGAATAACTAAATGTCATACCGGTCCAACAAATACCCATACCCATAGCCCATATATTAGAATCCATACGTAGCAATAGTCCTACACTTGCTGCGGCTAGTGCTGCTGTAGGTGTTCCATCCCACCTTTGATTAAAACTATCGAAAGGCCTTTTCACGTTGGACCTATGTCTCCGTCAAAGCCTCCCAAAGGGCCGGGTATTTTTAAAGAGAAACAACTAAATATCATACTAAGATATTATTTGGACAATGTGTACAAAAAAAATTCTCGTTGTACAGATATTTTATAGATCTGTCTAGTGCTTTGTTCTTGCAGAAATAAAACTCTACCTAGGGTTTCTACTTTTATTTAGTTTTAATACAAGTAACTAGGTATAAATAGTTTCCGTTACGCTCTCATTTGCTTCTACTGATCCAGATTCTGATTCCACTTCTTGTGACATTGGCATTTGCGCTGGTGGTGCTGCTAGAAAACGAATATAGATACCTAAGTTTATTTATGTTCCTATAATACATTTAAAATTTAAAGTCGCTTATTTACTTTATTTATAATAAGGTGTATGAAACCTAGTTATAGTCAGTTCATGGGAAGAAGCGTTTCGTTGTCGAACTCACGTCCCTACTCGAAGAGGCGTAGGATAATGACAGAAGCGATTTTTGTAGATCAGAGTAGATGACGTAGGTGCTAATACAATTAACTAAAATTTGTGTTTGTCAGGTAGTGGGTGTAACAGCAGTTATGATAAAAATGTTTGCTATAAATATACATAATTCAAATAGAGTTTATTACGTTTGCATGTTGATATCAATAATTTAGGTTCTTAATATTTTTATTCAGGCATTACTTCGGACAAATTCGATAAAAAATAAAAAATATAATCATTATACTGTTACACGTTATAGATATTATCTGTTAGTATTAAATATTACAATAAATAAAGGCGGAATATCACTGTATATTTTATTACATAAATTTAATCTCAAGATAGCTACATTTATAATAAAAATATAGTAATTATAACATCATGTACATATATATTATCACCGTAATATAAAACCAATCAGCGATTTGTAACTTTTGTAGTATGTATATCTGTGTCAGTATGTCTTTTTTGTCCTAAATAAAGGTACACTTTTACACACAAATATTTTACATTCATTTACAAAATTAATAAAAATATAATTTATTAAAAAGGTCTTGAAAATAATGAGATAGAGAGTCATTAATATAACAAATAAGAATAATTTTATGGTTAACATGACGCCGCGCGCCGTCAGACCGCACCTGTTGTAACGGACATATTAACCATATGCTATAACCCTCTCACTCCTGTGTTAACAACATATTTGGGAGTTAATCTAAATCTGGTCTGGCTCCCTGTGAGAATGTCTCGACCGTTCGCCATCGATCGCCCTCTGATTTCCATATTTTTTCATTGATTTCATCATACTGGGTTTGTTCCTCTGTATCCTGAGTCCCTCTTTAGTTTAGGCAATATTACTTGCATATATTGCATGATACGACTTAACTTTCGAAAATAATAGAAAAAGGTTGAGTAGACTTAGTATCGTATGAGTCTATTGCCTATTCTCTTGTTAAAATTTATAAAACAGAAGTTTTATGGGTCGATTTTCAATCACTAGATAAACCAACTGAGCCATAAATTTGACAGATTTTGTATAGGCATTATGTATTTTTCATTTTTAAGATAAGTTATCTTACGCTTCAGTAATAAATAATTACCTATTAGTAGTCTGAGAGGCGATTCTTCATTCAATAGATAACTTTGATCTGAAGAAAAAATATGGTGGTTTGATATATCATATTTTCTATACAAAAGCTGTGAAAACGTCTAATATATTCCACATATTAAAGTTATGTGACGTTGAAAAATCAGGCCTAAGTTTTATTACCTTGTGATTTAAATAGGTAATCCGCTTCAGATGATTACCCTGGTGTAAATAATATTTTGCTAGATGTATGTATATGTGTCCTCGAGTGTACATGTATGCGTAGTTACCTGTGGGTTTTGCTAGATGCACGCTGGGTGTATTCTGTGAGATGTTGTGCCGACACTCGACAGATGTGTCACAAATTGTAAGTGCAAGCATCCTCATATCACGCTGCGGTCTAAATGATTAACATCGGAACATAAATTGATCCATGATTTTAAATTTGTTTTTGACTAGAACATAGTGCTGCGCTAATACGCCTTGTAATTGTAGGTGGTAGACAGATAAGGAAAGTTGTATGTTCCTGAAATGGCTGGCAGCTTAATTGTTCCAGGTATCTAAACGTGAGCCTTTAACTTTTGCTTCGATCAGGCCACTGTAAATGTTATATACTTACTAGAACGTTGAATTTCAAACGTATTATTTGCCCTAAATGAATGTATCGAGTTGGATTTTCATGCTGTTATAATTTCTATATTATATTTAATAAAAAAAATATTATATTATCTATAAAAGTGGTTTGATATGATAAAGTTTATTGTTTTGTAATTCCCAGGAAAGTTATGGCGCGCCACCCGAACTCATGCGATCATGTATCAAATTATTATATATCTATAGATGTTATTCTTTGTATCATTATTGTGAATTGTTTTTAGGTATAACACAAATTGTATTGTTTATTTTGGCCATCCAAAAAGTCGATTTAATTTGGTATTTAGAATCTCTTTCTGTATAATCGCGGCGAAAGCTGCCTACAAAATTTTATTATCGTCAGTGTATGTTGGTCATAAAATAAATGAAAAGTATCATTTTAGCAGAAAAAGGTATAAATATATTCCTATCAAATGTTTCAATTCATGTCAATAATATAATTAAAGTCTATATAATTAAGCATAAGTTATATTTAAAGTATACTTAAAGTAAATAAACGACTTTGAAAATTTGAACAGGTACAAGTAGATATATACTTAATGTTATTAATAGTAGCTGATATTTAGTAATATTTAGTCAAAAGTAAAATGAGGCAGGCGTTTTGTTGTTAACCAATTCCTTGCTGACAAATTTCGTATATATTTTCTCGTACTTACAGTATTTCTTCAATTTTATCGCCATGTTGTTCAGAACATATTATAATAAATGGTATTTATATGTGTACATATATAACTACATATTTCATCATTAGTTAGTTAGTAGTTACACCAAATTAATACAATCACTAAATATTGAGTTCATGTATACATTGATGGTATAATTTTTGAAAATAATTTGCGGCATTTAATTCTAATTTATTCGTGTGTTATGTGTTCACAATGGGTATTTGTAAAACCTACGTTTAAAGCTTTGGTCGGGAGCAACAGAAGGCGGTGGTTGGACACAGCCAGGTTTCGGTTGGCCTTTCGCCACCACGTCATACGTCGATGCGCTGATCTGCCACGGCTTGTACGTAATAACCACTGTGTTTGTGTGTTTGTCGAATGATGCCGTCGGATTTGATATGAGGTTATTTATAAGTACTCTCACGTAATCTACTTGAGTACACTTTGCCACCTGAAATAAAATTTCAGTTAATAAGCTGATATAAACACTTAATAAAAATCAACAATCCATACTAATATTACAAATGTGAAAGTAACTCTGTCTGTCTGTTTGTTTCTTACACTTTCACGGCTAAACAACTGAACCCATTATGATGATATTTGGTAAGGAGCTCGATTGTATCCTGGGGAAGGTTATAGTTAACCTCTTATAGTGATGATGAAGTATGTGATCGTATGGGATTCACGCGGCAAAGACGCAATAAATAATATTTCATAAAGTTTGAAGGGTAAATTGAAACTAGAGAATATCAATATAATATCACTTTTAAAGCCAGCGCCATCGATGGGTTTAGTACTACATAGCTTACTTTAGTCCTGGATAGAAGTAGTCTATGCCGAATCTTCAGTTCATACACTACCTCAAATCAATAATTCACGTTGCTCCAATGCTGAGTGAATGAAGAACAAGGCAAAGAACGAATAAATACACTTTCGCAGCTAATTAATTACCTGCGTAATATGCACATAGACACAATAGGTATAGTTATATTTCTTCTATAGGTACTAGGTTTTTATAAAAACGAAGGTAATTATGCCTGTTTGCTTCTGATCTTTTTTCAACGTTACGTCGCTGCACCAACTATCATTAAAATTTTATATGGAGGACCCATAGGGCTCTTCAATATTGCGTTAGAGTATCAGCAGTAGTAAACTATTTAACTATTTGTATTGGAATGTAACGCTGGCGTAAGCGTGTAGCTTATCTAAACAATTACAATGATTCAATGTTGTTCTCTTAGAATGTTGTAATGTCGTCAATATCAAAGATGAAGAGATGTAGTACTTACGTCCAGCTCTATATATTTAATATTTTCGAATATTTTGATTTCTCCTCGTTGGTTAGCTATAAGTTCAGATTCTGGTTGGTCGTAGCCGAATTCCCAGCGCTCTGCAAGCGCGTGCCGTGTCGCCGACAACACGAGACACACGAGGAAGATCGCTTGGCACTTCATGGCGCTTCAGGTCGAAAGCCGCAAGTGTTGCATTTTGAACACTTTACCTTTTTATACATAGTTTAATCATAAATGTTTCCCGCAGCGATATTTTCTGTTAATATTGTAAAACATTAATTAATTGTGTTAGTGCAATCATAATTGATTCGTTTTGTTTATATGTATTATATTAACGATTTAGATTTCGAATATTAGGTTTAGAGTTCCGCAGTCCGAATAGTCATGTAATAAGGTAATATAGAGTGAAAGAAAAAAGAAAAGACAGTGGCACCACTTAAACCTCGGATTATTTCTTAGAGTAGAGATGGCCTATTCGAGAATTCATTTATTTGTCTAGATTTTATGGAATAATATGTAATATAATACTGCACAAAAAAGATCGCATTATTTGTTTAGGCGATAAGTCGTTTTTCAGGCTCCTTGAGTAGATGGTACACTATCAGTAGCAGAGATCTAAATGATCTTTTCCCTTTGCACAGGTAATGGAGCGGCTGCCTTTCCTATTAGGTTATATCCTAATAAAAATAACTATGCAAAGGTCAATTCAATTTTAGTGTAACTAATGTCTACTATATGATAAGATCTATAACAATGCTGATGCAAGACTATGTGCGTGAGCAGCACATACTATCAGCCTATCAGCTTCACGATCGGAGTCAAATAAATAGCATTAGGTACAATTGACATAGTTTCGCTATGTGGACGTAGAGTATCATGCCCTGAGCGTGACCTCTTGACCACATGTCACGAGACGAAGATTGATTAGTATGACGGTGACGAATTTGGAGAATGTACATATATATTTTACGCAGAATTAGGCGTATAGAATCATTCATTAATCCGGGTGGAATTTTATAAACATCTGTTTTAGTATTATGTTAATCTGAAACATAACTTTTTTATATTGCCAAGGTAACAATTAAATGAATATATATCAGCTCTCTCTTAAACTGTCCCACTGCTGCGCACGCGCCTTTTCTGAGTGAGAAAGAAAGGAAAACATCGTGAGGAAACCTGCATGTCTAAGAGTTCTCCATAATATTCTCGAAGATATGTGAAGTCTGCCAACCCGCACTGGGCCAGCTTGGTGGAATATGGCCTAATCCTTCACACACTGTGAAGAGGTCCGTGCCCAGCAGTGGGACAGTTTAATACAGGGCCGATATTATTAGTACAAAGTAACAAACAAGCATACGGCTCACCTGACGGTAACCAGTATTCAATGTGCGATGGTAACGCTAGCAGCATCATTTGTGATTTGCCTAATCTTCGAAATAAGCATACCTGTGCTGCTTAAGCATGAGATAAATTAATATTATGCTGGCTTCTTAAGTAAAGCATCCAGTTTCCTAACAACTATTCACCAGAGAACACAACACAAGGTTGTTTGGCTGAGATCTTCTTTAGAGAAGATACTGTTCCACTGACTCACAAGCGCTACGGTTCTAGTTGCTTGTCACAAAAATTCCTTTTCTCACGTCACCAACTCCCGTCACTTTTACCAAATAATTTAAGCGACACTATCGCGGTTTGCTGTCTCGTCGTTTCAAGTTGCGTGACGCGGGCTCCTGTCTCGGTTACATACTTTAAAACATACCTTAGTTTTTTTGATATAAGACTTCATATAACCTTATAAATATAATTACGTATTCATTTCCATGGAGTAGGGAGACAGGTAGGCGCAGATAAAGAGAGATAGAGCTAGTTGGTGTACAAGTGAAATATTCTTGAAAAATGTAAAGTAGTATAATACTACATATTTTTTTGTTTTTTTTTAGCGTGGGTGAATGCTTTGACGCATACCTCTCCGCTGAAAAGGGGAGCGGAGAGGTTATGTCGGGCTCACCCGGGAAAAGATGGAACGTCCCGGGTACTACCGACTAAACCTACCACGGTGTGCCAACTCGCTGCCTTGAATGGTGGGTGGGTCACTGAAACTGAAACTACATCAGCAACCCACCCAGCAGTGTCCAACACAGGCAAGAAATGCCTGCGGACGACGACTCTTGGGTGGCACCTCGGCATGACAGAGGGCGTCATTCCGACTCAATGGCTGGCGGACGGTAGATCGCCGTTCTCCCGCCCCGCGGCCTTCGCTATGGCGGCATCATACGCGCATAGGCGCGCCTGCGCCGCCCGTTTCGCCGGCGGCGGCTCGGATACGCAAGGATATTCTCCGCACGGATATCGGTATCCGCACGGTATCCGCACTGACCGACCGCCATGACTTTCTGCGGTCTCCGCAAGAGAGCCCTACACTGGGCGGTCAGGGAGTCCACCCACACCGGTGCGCCGTAAAGCGCCATCGACCGGACAACCCCCGTGTAGAGCCGACGGCAACAGATGCTGGGCCCGCCCAAGTTTGGCAAGAGCCGCCCATGAGCGGACGTAGCGCCGAGAAGCCTAAGAATGAGACGGCTGAAGTGCTCGTCGAAACGTCATCGCCCTTCTAGTACCAGGCCCAAGTACCTCATATGGGCCTGGACTGGTACATGAACCGAGCCCACCACTATTGAGGCGCCGCTGGGTGGCTTGCGACGGGGCCCATGAAAAACTAGGGCCTCCGTTTTGGACATAGCAACCCTTAGACCTAGCGCCTCGATACACCCGACCACCTGGGACACCCCCACGGTGGCAAGGCGGGCTGCCTCCTCGAAGTTACCTCCTCGAAGTTACCTCCTCGGGCTGTGACAAGAGTGTCGTCAGCATAGCTGATGACATTCAGCCCAGGGGGTAGGACACCGCGTAGGGCCCAGTCAAACCCGATGTCCCACAGGAGCGGACCAAGAACAGAGCCCTGCGTGACACCGCACGACATGGGCCGTCGCCAAACTTCGCCACCAACTTCGAGGAGGACACTTCTTCCTCTTAGATAGTCTGCCACCAGCTGCTCCAGGTACAAGGGCACTCTGATATCGGAGCGCCTCCCGGATACAGCTAAATCACTGACTGTTAAAAGCGTTGGCGATGTCCAAAGACACCGCTAATAGCACGCCACGACCGGCGACCGCCTCCCAGCCGCGGCCTTTAGACACATAACAGCCCCGACCGTTGAACGGACGAAAACCAAACTGGGCATCCGACAAGTCAGGTCCCATCGTACTCAAATGCTGGACGATGCGGGTAGCTAGGATCTTCTCTAGCATCTTCCCCGCCTCGTCCAGCAGCACAATAGGCCTGTAAGCCGCGACTGATTCCGGAGGTCGTCGCGGTTTGGCCAGCAGCACCAACTTTCCCTCCTTTCAGCACTCAGGGAACCGTTCCGACACCAGGCTCGCGTCGAAAAGGCCCCTGAGGTGGACACCCAGGTGATCGCGGGCCAGCGCGAGGGCTCGCGCTGATACACCATCGGATCCGGGGGCAATCCTCTTGGAGCGGATCCGCAAGAGAACCGTCATCTCTGCATCTGTAACCGGGGACACAATGGAATCCGCTTCCCGATATTGGCTTCCCACTGGAGCCATCATCGGGGGCACGTGCTCTTCCCGGCCAGGAAAGAGTGCCTTGACCACCTCAGAGAGAAAGTTGGCTGGAGGGTCTCCGTAAGGGGAGAGACCCGCGCGCGAAGCTTATTCAGCACTGCGCGGTAAGGGCGACCCCAGGGGTCACAGTCAAGACTCTCCAGCATCTGCTCCCTCACCCGCCCCTTAGCGTGGCAGATGGCCAACTGTAGGGACGCTTTGGCATCGCGATACGCCTCGTACAGTCGGCTCTCCTCTAGCTCATCGCGGTGGTGAGGGCTACGGCTGCGAGTGTAAGACCTCCGGGCACGAATGCAGACCGCACGGAGGTCTGCCAGCTCCTGGGACCACCAATAGACCCCCATCCTTGGGGACAGGTATTGTACCCGGGGCATGTCCGCGTCACAGACAGCTTGTAGGCTGTCGCGGAAACGGACAGCCTCAGCATCATCCTCGATCAGGGTGCAGGAGACAGCCAGGTTTGTACAATGGCTGCTTCTTCCAACAGGTCCCTATTCAGCCGTCCCAAGGCCCACCGCGGAAAGCGAGGAGCTCCACCCGCCAGTGGGCGATGACCCCTACTGGCTCTCCGGAGGGGGGAGACATCTAAGCGGATGTACAAATGATCCGACAGAGTCTCAACCCCCTCTAGGACGCGCCAGCCCCTTACGCGTGCGGCGAGGGCAAGGGTAGCGAACGTAAGGTCCACTTTCGACCCCCTCTGCTGTCGCACGCACGTATAATCGGTGCCTCTGTTTAGTAAACAGAGGCCCGCCGCATTAGCCCACTCCTGCACCACCTCTCCTCGGACATCCATACGGGGGGACACCCACGCAGTCGACTTCGCGTTAAAGTCCCCCATCACAAGGATGCGGCTAGATGACACCCGCTGTATCGAGGCCTCTAAGTTGTTAAGGAAGGCCTCAAAGTCTGCCAGACTCCGATTGGGGCCTCTCCCCACGCGACCGCAACATATCCCGGTCCCCTCTCTGTCAAAGAGAGAGGAGAGCGCGGCGACGTGGAGCTGACGACTGCCACGGAGCTGTCCCGGTCACCAACTCAATTAGGGCAGGGAGGAACGTAATACGGCTCCGCAGCTACGGCTACACCAATCGTCCACTCCGCCATGGACTGCAGGAATAAGTCTTGCGCTCGGGCGGAGTGGTTGAGGTTTGCCTGGAGGAGGTGGTAGTCATGGTCTTGGTCCATGACTACGATGACATGTCCACCTCCACCGTTGAGGGCGGTCGATCAATAATGGGAGCTGCCGGGGTAGCGTGGCTGCTCACACCCGCTATGGACTATGTGGCCGGGGTCTTACATGCAGCTGGGCGCTTGGCCTCCGCGCACGCGGGACAATGCGGTGTGGCCTCACAGGGTCTCGCGATATGGGTCTCCCCTATTGACCGCAGCGATAACAAGCATCGCTGCAGTCGATGGTACTGGGACACCTCAAGCGGGCGTGACCCACTCCTCTGCACTTATAGCACCTCATGGACCTAGGGTCCAGGATTGTCACCTTGGCCGAACTCCAGCCAACGAGGAGCCTCCCAACAGCCGCCAGCTATTTCGCGGCCGCGATGGGGCATTGCGCCCATACTGCTCCAACCTCACCAGGACCGGGATGGATGACGCCCACCTTAACGGTGTCCGCAGCACATCCAGTCCGCTCGCTAATGGCAGACTGTCCGGTCTGGTCTGGTCCGGTCTTCCTCGGACATAGAGTCGTCCAGACCGGAGATACGCATATCCGCGCACTTCACCGGCCTGGCGACTCGGACACCATCCGTCTCGGGGTACAAGCCTCGCAGCTTCGCGGCTATAACATCAGCCGCCTCTTCACGCACCCGGGAGTTCAAGAATCCTAGCTCCAGTATGGGCGAGACGTATCCTATCCTATCGGAGACGCTCAGGTCACGCCTGGCAGCTGATAAGACCTCCTTGTAAGTAAGGCCGCGTTCTGCCGCCTCAGGCAGCACTGTAATGACTGCCTTCAGGGTGCGAAGCTTGTTCCGCCTCCGTTGCCTCCTCTTTCTCGACCCGCTATTTGCAGCGGGGAGGGCCTGGCTGGTAGGAGCCGCAGCAGCAGTCGCCCTAACGGTAGCTTTAGCGGCAGCGTTTCTGGCCTTGCGCCGGGCTTTCCTTTTCCCCACAGTTTGCCACTCTTGGGGGGCAGACGTTGAGGTCTCGGGTGCTTGGGCCGGCGCAGCTGCCTTCTGGGCCGCTGCAGGTTAACGCTGCTGCGGCGCCGTCTGTGTGGGCGGATGCATCCTGTTCGCCGGAAGCGGCGGGCACTTCTGGACTCTAGTCCGGGCATTTGCCGGTGGCAGCGCTGGCGCAGCCTTAGCGGTTGCAGAGGTAGTGGCGACGGCGACAGTCACGGGCGGCGCAAGTCTCACCCGTGACCGGTAGCTTGGCGCTGGAAGAAGGCGATCGTTGAGACCCTCGAAACGGGCGTCTATGTATCTAAACATAGACGCCTGGAAGTCCAGCTGTTCGTTCGAGGGCTCCTACGCTTATGTGAGCACCTGCGCCTGTTTCGGTGTCTGCCCCCTCTGGGTTTCACCTCTGAACTGTACCATTTCTTTGCGCAGCTCCGCTAACTCAGCCTGGAGCCACTGTAGCTCGCCGGCGAGGAACTCAACCGACTCCACAGAAGCAGCAACCGCCTCTTTGAGGTGGCGCTTAAAGGTGCCCTTTAGGTTGCGCGATTTCACCACCAGCTTGGCACCGTCACGGGCACGTTGGACTGCATCCGCCACCGATTTAGCCAGTGAGCAGATTTTCAGCGCCAACTGCGCCACCTCATCCTCTGCACACATAGTTTGGGCCGAAAGGAGGTCCATGCTGGACCGATCCGCCCATCCCAAGACCACCCGACTGGGCAGGATGCCTAAGCAACCGCCCCGGCCTAACGACCATTGCCGCGTTAGCCACGCCAGTAAATTCTCAGTCGTGTGTCCGCCCACTACGTGATCAGTTGGTCGATCCGGACGTGTGGTTGATTTTTAGGGGCCGGTATAATACTTTCTTATTACTTCCTATGCCAAATTATGTGTAGCCACCTGTACTAGTTGCACTTGCAAGTATGCAAGCAAAGAGAGTAATAAGGGACACTGTAAAATGCTCATTAATCAGCGTTTGAGTACCAATTATTGTCTAACCAAACTGCAATCTGTATGGATTTTTCTTTGGGAGCTTTAAATAAGACAAGAATAATAAAAAATTTAAATCCTTTTATTAATAGTTTCTCAAACCAGTCTGATATCTAAAAGGTCATTCGAAGTCATCTTGTCGATACTGGACGGCAGCTCCAGATCGTAAAGTTTTCTCGAAGCATCCTCCATTTCGCTTGCCCTTGGCAATTACGTCGTATGTTGAAGCGCTCAGCTGCTGCGGCTTGTACGAGATGCTCACGGCATTGGTGTACTTGTTGAACGAAACAGACGGATTCGATACGAGGTTATGTACTTCTACCCTCACGTAATCTATACTGTAACATTGTGGCACCTGCAATACAATAAATTTTACACTTATAAATACTAACAAGGAATAATATCACTCACCTATAAACGATATATTATAGAATACTCACGGACAAATGAACGACTTTCAATTTTTCTAATTCCGATATTCCACCTTCGCTGTGAGTTATTACTATAGAGTCTGTGTTGTCTTTGCCGAAGTCCCATACCTGACCGAGCACATTGTGTGCGGCGAACAAGGTGACCAAAAGAACGAGAATAGTTTGAGAACCCATTACACTACAGTCTGCAAGTAGCATGGCAGTATGGTGGGTATTGGTTTCTGCAAAGGCTTTTATACATGCATTATAGATAAATTTCGTTGAATAACAAGATTGTTAAAGAAATTCAAATTGTCCGTAGTAATTTGATTCCTGTAGCATTAATGCATTTAGTAGTGTGTCTGTACGACATTTTTTATAGTTAAATCTACAGACTAACATTGTTGCTAACTCATTACTTCATAATTGTTAAACTTATTTATTTACTAGGCATTGTAACGAAATAAAAACGTACATTTACAAAATTTGTATCCTAATCAAGGGCATGTTCTTACACCAATTACAAATATGGACATCATTCACTTAGGAACAAAATAATAATTATAAAATTAAGTCCAATAAAGATTTTACATAATAACTAATATTAAATAATTAAGAAACATAATATAGAATCATAGAATAAAAATACAATTGGAATAACAGACATTGCATTATGGATAATTAAAGAAAAATATTCAATTAAATAGTTAATAAATTATTTAAATATAATTGAACTTAGAAATTACACTGGCCTTATTAGTAGATAATCATGTTACTAAGTCTGAAAACTCTACAGACTGCGACCTACTCGCAGACTGTAGGTTTAAGTTATCCGTGATATTGAGTGTTACATTTCTAAACATTACGGTAAAGAATTTTCTATTGCAATCGTCTAGTCTTTAGGTTAGAATTTCGCACAACAAATTTGCCATGACATGTTACACGTACCTGTTACGGTAAGTGAGATTGCGCGACCGTGAAATTAACAAATACTTGCAATATTGCGATGCGCCATTGGTAGGTAGATCCTAAAATATTGAGACTATTGAAAATTATAATTATTAAAATTAATTTAATTTTGTTTTTCGATAAAGCCCCGTTATATTCTTATACAAACCGAATATTCTAATCATATGCAAAATGCCATGGACATGAATTGCGTACCTAAGTCAAACGCCTCTATCGCCGAAGCGATTGGTCTATTACACCCAAACTTTACCAATTATGTTTTACGGCCTACTTCTTACCTTCTGTCTACTGGGCTCAGAAGTAAACTTCATGCTGCAACAGATTTTTTTTTAACTTTCATCTGAAACCTTTTGCCCGATCTGAGAATCGAACCAAAGGCCACATGCACAGCAATAGCATTCATTTCCACTACGCTCTTTAAGCCGTATCTCTGTACAGCTTCAAGAGTGTTCTAGTTATGTACTGAAAGCCATCAAGTCGTACCATTTAAATAACAATCACAAACTAACTTTGTTTGAATTCGATATTTGTTTGTTTCAAAAAAACTGTTACACACATCGCTTAATTTTTCTGTATCTTTACATAAACATCTATCAATTGTAATTAGTTGATGTATTTATTTTAACTCTAAGGAAAACTTACAAATGTTACAGGTTGTTTAGATCACATGTTCTTCCAAATTGTTGACTCTTTATGCACCCTGATTGCCAACTAAATATTAGTCGCGTTTCCTAAGAGAGCTGGACTAAAATAAAGAGAGAACACAAAAAATGCAGAAATTTTAAACTGGCTAATGGAACAGAACCTTTGAAGGCATCTTCTAAAAATTAAGGTTAGTCTCCATTAAAATCGTCTTTAATAAACTCCTGAATGTATAGAGAAAAGTGGAGGGAACCAGATTGCGCGGCAGGCATCTATGCGCTGGACTGACCAAGTGAAGTCCGCAGCAAAGAATACAATATAATATACGGATAGTCCGCAGTAGGAAACCGCATATCAGACTCCGCTAAACAGTTTATCAACTGAGACAGACGGCGGGAGATCGTGCGAAAAGCTGTATCCGCCTCTACCACCGACGTGGATGCCTCAAAGTGACCACGACCGCTCTGCCAAGAGCGAAACAACAGAGATGAAGAAGAAGAAGAATAAACCGTTTTATATTTTTTTAAATAAAATGTGTGTGAAATAGCAGCGATAGCACGTTAAGCCGTCGGCCCCGGCTGCCATGAACATCTATGGCAGTCGTTATTGGGAAAGTCAGTACCCTCTAATATCCTGACACTGGTCTAGCCTTAGGGTATCGTTAGCCTTCGGGTTGCGGAGGTCAGGTGGCAGCCGCTCCGTGTAAAAACTGATATCCAGTCAAACCCGGTTAGACTAGAAAAGCCGACCCCAAGTTACTTGGGAATAATAAAGGCTAAGGAGAAGAAGAAGTGTGTAGACTTATAATTTTTCGGCTCAAATTTAAAGACCAATCTAAATTTAAAGTCCCACAACATGTAAGTGAATGACTATCTAACTAATGCTTAAGCTGAGATAAAGGACATAACAAATAGCAAGTTAGCAAAGACGGCGTACTATAGATATTGACATATCTGTATCCGGACATAATATATAGTCTGTTTCAAATACAAAGTCCCTTTTGACACTTCATAGCACGTAACTCTGCACATTCCATATAAATTGCTAAAATAAACAATGATTACTTATGGTACTAAATACTATTTAAAAATAATTAGAATCTAATCTATACAAAACATGATGTAATTGTTTCACAAACATAATCAACTAATAATTTATATTGATATTAGTCTTAAATAATTTAAACATCAAAATAAAATAACATTTTACTACCATTTTTCTACCATGGTTACGCACTAAGGTAACTTTTTTACTTTCAGTCATAGTGACGCGACAATATGAATCGGACAAAATCGAACAAATTAATTAAATAAAAAAGTACAGAGGCAGAAACAATATTTAATTACTTACGCTTCAAAAGTCTACTCGAGTGCACGGATGTTGTAGTGGTTTAAGTAACTACTTAAACCAAATCAAACTACTCAAACAAATCAACGCAATGACAGTGGCAAGGCAACTGGCTTGCCACTATGATTGCGTCGAATGTTGTGAGTTCGATCCCCGCACGTGACAAAAATTTGTGTCTATTCCGTATCTGGGTGTTCTTTGTGTCTGTTGTTTGAATATTTGTAAAGCTCTCCATGACACAGGAATTATTCAGAGAGCGGGATTAGTCTTAAAAAAAGGATCTGTACGTATCTATAGATATACATATATAACACGATAGACCAATCTGTAGTCTAACATCAATGTACTATTACATTGATGTTAGACTACAGATTGGTAACAGAGATGACAAATTTATAGAACCTATGTTCTATAAATTTGTCATCTCGTTAGGAAACATTTGTATAAGTATATCTTCACATTGTCCAAGGACCACTACGAATAACTTTGCAACTTAAGGGCCTCCTACCACAAAACGTAAAAATACACGATTTTCAACACGTATCTAGTACTAGTCTTGAATGATGTCCCAAAAATCTCAAACAACATTTAAACAATACTTCGATTTATAAACTTTAATTCCATACATTTATATTATTTATATTTTATTTTTTATGAGATATACAAGCAATTTTAAAAATTATTGATTTCACAAAGTTTATGTATAAACTTCCTTATCTGTAGAAGTATGAATATAAAACTCACATTTATATGTAGAGAATACATTTATTGTAAATCGTGTGTAATATTTTTTTTATTTACGATGATTTTTCATTTAAAAATTAGTTTTCTCGATTTTTCGGTCGAATCATTCTAGCGGGTCTCTGCGCGGGCGACGGGCGGCATACGGCGCCAGCCTTTGTGACGGATGGATGTATGCAATTTTTCTCCAAAACGCTCTCGTATATTTACGTAATTTTATCAATCTTTGAGTGTATGTGATTAACCTAAGATAATAAATAGTTTAGAATTAGTCTAATAGTAGTATAGGGCAATTTCTTTATTTTGGATTGTCTGTAAATTATCATAGTACAGCTACATCTCACTACGTGGCAGAAAATTATCGTAAAATGTTTAGAAGTGAGTCGCAAACGTTAAACGCTCAAGGTCATTGGCGCATAGGAGGCCCTTAAGAATCAACATAGGCTTGCTCTATTTCTAAATTACTAATATTCAATTCTGGTCCTTATGAAATGGGTTTACCTTAATAAAATACTATGACCAATTAAAACACACAAAGTTAAAATATATTCAAGAATCAGTTCAGCTAATACTTTAATCTGTAGCTATGATATGAAAGATATATATCGCACCCTTAATAAAACAGAGACTTATCTCAGTATTTTGGTTTAAACAAATTTGAACTCTATTGCAAAGATTTAACACAAATACATATAATATTAGAATTTAACATGTACGATTAGAGTTCAAATTGCCTTACTTTCAAATTTCGAGTTAAGTCGCTGTTTTATTAAGAGTGCGATATGTGTAATTGAAGAAAGTACTCATTATGCATCAAATTAATTATTTCAATATTTGTTTTATGTGTATGAATGATATTATTATCATAATCATATTTACAGATAATTAAAATTAAACAAGCCTAAGTTATAATAATAATAATAATAATATTTTATTAGGCCTAAGTTATATTTTAACCTACATAACTTAATGTTGTGTAGTTTTGAATACCTGTAGATATGTCGATAATAATTGTTGTGCAACACTGGCCTCTGGAGTGGAACACTACTACTACCCTAACTTTCTTGTATTTTATTGCCCTCCCTCTCTCTACAACTTACCACCAACATTTATGATATACGTAGCGTCTAGTAGCCTCATAGTCATAAGTTAAGTAATAGTTCTAAAATACCAAATATTTTCCTAGTTATTATTTGGCAGTCATTATAATAGACGCCATAGCATGGCCTCGAACGAAGCTAAAGTATAGCTTATAATAGACTAAGATCTTAGACTCTATCGTAGAAACTTACGTAATTTTAAATTTGCAATTTCTATAGTAAATTTGTAATACGAAGGTAAAAAATGTACGTATACTTGTTGGTATGAAAAACAGGCAATTTTTATTATAAACTCTTTTAGACTTTCGCGATTTATACGAAGGTCACAGCTAACCCGTGACCACGATCGATGCAAGTCGCTCGAAACGTCGGGCAATCAATAGGTAATTATTGCCTTTTAAATACTTCTTCGCGAGTAAGACCCATGAGCTAGCATTGCATTCAATCTTTATTATCTTCTTCGTTTTCAGGCTGATATATCGGATCAGTTTGGGCTTAAAATCTACAAGAAACTAACAAATAAAATTTTAAGTCTAACAATTTCAATATTTGAAAGATAGCTACATAGAGATAACTACATGACTTGATTTAATTATGTAGTTATGTAGCCAACTACACAAATGGTATTCAGAGTACCACTTGTCAAACCTTAAGCAAGCGTATGTACGACGAGCCGTAAGCGCGAGGACTGCAAGCTTATCCCGAGGCAAAGCGATTACGTTACGATTCCGATTAGTGTGCGTTGCAGTAGGGAGTTTCATACAAAGAATACTGAACGGTTCGAATTGATACGGTGACGATCCCTTTCCTAGTTGATATGTGTACTATGAACTTTATAAGATCATTCCAAAAAAATATTATTATTAAGCACAGAAATCTTTTTATTTATAGTTTATCAAACACTTCTGGTATATGTTTAGTAAACATATCCTGGTGGGAGGTATTGACGTCCAGATCGTAAAGTTTTCTCGTAACATCCCCAAAGTCTCTTTCCCTTGGCCACCACGTCGTATGTTGAGGCGCTCAGCTGCTGCGGCTTGTACGAGATGCTCACTACATTGGTGTACTTGTTGAACGAAACAGACGGATTCGATACGAGGTTATTTACTTCTACCCTCACGTAATCTATACTGTAACATTGTGGCACCTGCAATACATTAAATTTTACATTTACAAATACTAACAAGGCATCATATCACCTATAAACGATATATTATAAAATACTCACGGATAATTGAACATTTTTTAATTTTTCTAATTCCGATATTCCACCTTCGCTATGAGTTATTACCACAGAGTCTGTGTTGTCTTTGCCGAACTCCCATACCTGACCGAGCACATTGTGTGCGGCGGACAAGGTGACCAAAAGAACGAGAATAGTTTGAGAACCCATTACGCTACAGTTTGCAAGTAGCCAATGGACATTATGCGACTCCACTAGCCTTTTATACAGTATGCATTATAGATATATAACGTTGTATAACAAGGTTGTTAAAGTAAATCAAATCATCCGTAGTAATCCGATTCCAGTAACATTGATTCGTTTAGTTAGTGTGTCTGTACGACGTTGTTTTATAGGTCCGTTTATATAAATAGATAAAATATTATACTAAAAGTATCCAAATATTTTAAATCAATAACCTCCTGAATGTACAGAGAAAAGTGGAGGGAACCAGATTGCGCGACAGGTATCTATGCGCTGGACTAACCAAGTGAAGTCCGCAGTCGGAAACCGCATGTCAGACTGCACTAAACAGTCTGTCAACAGGGACAGATGGCGGGAGATCGTGCGAACAGCTGTATCCGCCACTACCACCAACGTGGATGCCTCAAAGTGACCACGACCGCTCTGCCAAGAGCAAAACGACGGAGAAGAAGAAGAAGAATCATGAAAGAAGATGAAGAATGTGTAGACTTATAATATTTCAGCTTAAATATAAATACCAATCTAAAGGGCATGCCAAGACGCCATAGTAATTTGGGCGCACAGTGCCCACCTATAGAAGCTAATGATAATAATAGTAAGCAATGCCAATAATTAATTAGCATAAGAAGTGATTTACAAAAATCTTGGCATTTTAAATTTATATTGTCTTCTATTTACGCGAATGTTATTCATTGAAATTAAACTACTATATACGGATTTTATTGCGTTGTTTATTTGAAACTTTTTAACATAATTTAAAAACTACTACTATTAAACTTTATTAATTTTTAAGCTAATTAAATTATTAAAACTATTTATATTTAAGTTTACAATTTCCCTGACGTTTCGGTTGCTTTTCAGCAGCCATGGTCACGGGGAGACTAAGATGGTAGTTGTCTCAATGTTCCAGTGTAGTTATTTCTAAGTACCCGTACATAATTTAATCATTGGTGTTTCTATTTACGCAGAATGAGTTCAAAGTATCATGAAGTCTTTTAAATTTATATTATATTCGGGTACTTTGATGAGTTTAAAATATTTCAAACGAGTTGCATAGGAAGCTAATTCTTTAGCCATGTTGCACTGGTAAGACAAGTGCCACAGGAATCTTTTTTGAATGGATTCCAAACGACACTTATGTATATCGTAGGGAGTCCAAACAATACTACACTATTCTAAGCCTGATCTGACCAGAGAGTTAAAGATGGAAACATTGCTTGAGGCATGTTTGAACTCCCTACTATTACGCAATACGAATCCAAGTAGCTTAAAACCTTTTGAGACTATGTTATCGACATGAGTGTCAAAACGCAGCCTGTTATCGATATGAGACGATCGATACACATAATTAAAATTAAACAAAACTAAGTTATATTCTGAATGTAACTTAATTTTGTTTAGTTTTGAATACCTGTAGAAATGTCGATAATAATTGTTGTGCAACACTGGCCTCTAGAGTGGAACACTACTTAGTACTACTACAACAACAATCTCAATCTACAATTTATATATTGTTGGTACGAAAAATAGTCAATTTTTATTATAAACGTTTTTAGTTTTTCGCGTTTTGTACACTGGTCACTGGTGACGTTTATTCCGACGGAGCTGATTTCGCGAGTTTTTATAGTTCTATTATGTTACAGATAAATAAAAATGAATTTAAAAAAAAAACTTAGTATCTGAAAGTTCAATTGTTTATTAAGGGAATGTTGAAGAGAAATATATGAGCTTTCATAATAAATATTTTAAAACGGATTAATTTAAATTGCGCATTTTCGTAAAATCTGTAGTTTAGGGCGAGTTAATTTCTCGCTAGAGCAATAAAAACTAATCGTTCTATAATGCCGTAAATGTAAACTATGCAACGATAAGTTGTACTAGAGAATGTGTTAAAAAAAATGTGTACATTCATTCATTATTTTTAAGAAAACAGTAGCTTAAAACAGAGCTTTTAGTACAATATTGGCGCGCAAACCTGCTCTGATTTCTAAAAAACTAGTGTGATTTTAAAATAGATAAATACACATTTAGGAACTTTAAGATTCATACTACGCCATATAAAAAAATTGGAATCTAAACATTTTGTTTGTAATTGATATGATTTTTTTAAAACGACCTATAAATCTCGAAGCGCTATGCCGTCTCAGCCATACCGCGCTAGGCACTCTCAGGTGTGGACGTAACAGTTGTCGCTGCGCCCGCCATATTATGTAAATATTACGTAATTTCAGTACGTTCATAGCGCGGCTGAGCCTTCTTGATTCGTAACATTTTTTTCACTACTTATGTTTTTATAGACATGAAAAGTTGATTTATCTAGATTTACATATCATGTATTCGACTGACGTGTTATTCTAGAGTCTAGCGATTAGTATTGTGGCGTTGTCAAACACGGGCGGTGCGTGACGGCGCCGGAACCGGATGAGATTTGTAATGTACCTACTAACTATATATCGCACCTTGAACGATATATAAAACACAAAAAAATATCCTACATATGTCCGTTATAGACTTTGATACCATGCAACCGACGTATTCCAAACTGGTTTTATTACAAAGGCTATAATACGAAGATGGTTTTAGAACAAAAAAAAATAAATTTCCTTTTACATTTTATAGCGTAGTAGCACACACCGGATATCCGCTAGAATTGTATAGAAAACGTTCGACGTATGTGTCATATTTATGAAATATATTTCTAATAATGTTGTATGGGTTAAGAAATCTAAGTAAATATAAGTATATTTATCAGTTCTACTCAGAGACAGCGAGACATGAGTTCCTGGATACGTGATAAGCAGTATCCACGAACTCATGTCTCTCATTAAATAAAATACCTTGTTGTAAAAATCAGATAGTAATATTATAAAGCTGAAGAGTTTGTTTGTTTGGTTGAATGCGAATAACCTCTGGAACAACCAGTTCGATTTCAAAAATTTTTTTTGTCCTCTACATGAGTACCGTTGCTTTTTTTTTGTTGAGGAATGTTATCGGCTATAAAACATTACTCTATGACCCATAGGGCCGGCGCAGTAACTAAACGTGGGTGAAATCGCGTGAACTAAAACGTAATTATGTGTTATATTCAGATTACAAAAAATATGGGTAAAAAGAACAAAGCCAAAACCTATGTGTACACTTAAAGAAAAATGAGTATTTTGGCGAATAATTTGAAACTGGCAAGAGAGGCTAAAAGAAAAAAAATATTTATATTTTTTGTTGGAGTCAATGTTTTTTAAGTATTAGTGTTATGTCTTACATCAAATTATTTTATTACAGAAAAATACTCACTAATTCAGCAAACTCATGGCCACCAAAATGGTACGGATTGCGATTCTACAAAACATTAAAAATAAATTTTATACTATTTTGATATGCTTTTCTTTATATGCGTGCCACTTCGCGATTTTTAGTTGTAAATATTTGGTATTTTATTATATATGTAAATTCCAAGATTTGCCAACACGGATTGGTAACAGTCCGAATTGGCAACATCATTTCATATGGTTAGGTTTGTTAGGTTTCTTGTGATCATAGAGACAGAAATAGGAGCCTCCGAAGGTAGACTCAGTCGACATATATTCTATGTAGACAGGCAGTACCTAGCAGCAGATTTACACAAGTTATAAAGAAAAACATAAAAATAAAAACAGTGGTTTCAATTATAGCTAGGTATCCTGTGTCGACAAAGCCCGCCTTTGGAGGCTCGTATTTTTGAATTAAGGGTTACAAGAAACCCAACAAACTTAACCTAATACGCGAAATTGTTATTTCTTTCGGACTTTTACAGTTTGAATAAACTCTTATACAACAGCTTTGTCCGTCTGTCTGTTATACAACTTTCAACTCAAGAACAGTAAGAGCTAGAGACTCGCGGTCAACGCCATTGGACTCAGCATAGTCGATAGACCTTCAAAATGACCATGACCTTTGACCTCTGATCTCAAGGTCAAGAGGTATCACGTGAACACTCGAAAAAAAAATTTCGATCTCAAAGATTTACGGCAATCCATTGCCGTTTATCACTTGTTAACAAAATGAGTTTTCAAATCTTAAGATTTCTCGCACTTCGGTGTTTTACAGTAACATAATTCGATATTTTATAGATAGAAGATGCATCAGTAGGAACATGTACTACTGACTCCTGTAAAGATAGTCTGGTCCATCAACCTTTTGGTAAATCTTATACTACCACTACGCTAACTCCTATATGTAATAACTACACTGATTATACAATGGTGAATATTCTTTCTTTTATATAATTTTGTGATGATAAATTAATGAGATATAGCGAAATTTATGTACACCGATGTATAAATATTTTTAGGCAGGAGCTGCATCAACGGGTACAATTTATATTTCTGATTGTCCTAAAGATAACGTCGTTGCTCATACTCTTAGCACAACGCCAACTAGTACCATGCTTAATCCTATATATAACAACGTCACTGATGATACAATGGTGAATATATCTCTTTTGCTTAATTTATGACCCTTTAAAACTCTACACCCTTAAAAGTCTGTTATCAGCAGCTGATTAGATAGCTTAAAGGAATTACAATATTTCAACCTATACCATTTGTAGTCATAATAACTTGTCATTCATTGTTTTAAGGAAATTGAGACTGAAATTGCTCCAGAACCAGAATTTCATATTCAAAGTCGTAGTCGAATAGTAGATTTTCAATTATTAATGAATCAAATAAAAACGTTAAATAATCATAATAAAACTTTTGGCTGTACTATAGATAATATAAAATGTATGAAAGAAAATAAATGTAGAATCAGTAAAATATAAATTCGGTAACTAAATTGTAAAAAGGTGAATAATTTTTTCTTCCTTGAATTATTTTCTATTACCTTACTTTTTTGGTTTTGTATTTAGTGTTATTCGTATGTTTTCATGCCTTTTACCTATTTGAAAAAGTGACAATTAATTAGATAACAATTACAAATTAATTCTATCAGAAGTATCAGATAATAAAACTGCGCCAGATAAATTATAAAAAATCGTTGTTATTTTGAGAAACATCCTCCTACTAAACAAGTAATAACTAGCTTCATTTGATACCTTTAAATGCATTTGCATTGAAAATAATTAATTTGAATATTGTCAAAATTGACGTATACGTGGATGAAGACTTTTCATGAATGGCAAAAAGGATCGAGATCATTATTCCACGCGACACCGTTATAGTGCGTCTGGGTTTCGCACTGGCGGTGCGCGGGGTACCGCGGTTCTACAAATACCTAAACTCGATCCGCCGCGCGAGGCGTATACGCTCTTAACCCGTGACCACGATCGATGCAAGTTAGTCGAAACGTCGGGCAATCAATAGATATTTATTGCCTTTAAATAATTCATCGCGAGTAAGACCCGTGACTTAGTATTGTATAAAATTTTTATTATCTTCTTCGTTTTCAGGCTGATATGTCGGATCAGTTTGGCCACTTATCAGTTAGGTCTTAAATCTTCAAGAAACTAACAAATAAAATTTTAGTCTAACAAATTTCAATATTTGAGAGATAGCTACATAGAGATATATATGATTTCATTTACTTATGTAGTTATGTAGCCAACTACAAAAATGATAATCAGAGTACCACTTGTCAAACCTTAGGCAAGTGTAGGTGTTTTCGTAACCTTAGGCAAGTGTAGCTTTAGAGACTTTTATAAGGTCATTGCAATAAAATATTATTAAACACAGAAAACTTTTTATTCATAGTTTCTTCAAAAATTTCTGGTAGGTATTTGTTTATAAAATATATTGACGTCCAGATCGTAAAGTTTTCTCGTAACATCCCCAAAGTCTCTTTCCCTTGGCCACCACGTCGTATGTTGAGGCGCTCAGCTGCTGCGGCTTGTACGAGATGCTCACTACATTGGTGTACTTGTTGAACGAAACAGACGGATTCGATACGAGGTTATTTATTTCTACCCTCACGTAATCTATACTGTAACATTGTGGAACCTGCAATACATTAAATTTTACATTTACATACACTAAAAAGGCATCATACCTATAAACGATATATTATAAAATACTCACGGATATTTGAACGTTTTTCAACTTTTCTAATTCCGATATTCCACCTTCGCTGTGGGTCATTACCACAGAGTCTGTGTTGTCTTTGCCGAACTCCCATACCTGACCGAGCACATTGTGTGCGGCGGACAAGGTGACCAAAAGAACGAGAATAGTTTGAGAACCCATTACGCTACAGATTGCAAGTAGCGAATGGACATTATGCGACTCCACTAGCCTTTTATAAAGTATGCATTATAGATATATAACGTTGTATAACAAGGTTGTTAAAGTAAATCAAATCATCCGTAGTAATCCGATTCCAGTAACATTGATTCGTTTAGTTAGTGTGTCTGTACGGCGTTGGTTTTATAGGTCCGTTTATATAGATATATAAAATATTATTCTAAAAGCATCCTAAAAACAATACTGGCTAGCAATATACAAATTAAATAATAATATTCAAATTATTACAATCAACACGGTCAAAGAAACGTGAGATGCAGATGAACGCTAAACGATCAACGGGTGATCTTTTAGCGATCGTCACCCACCTCTGGGATGAGGCTATGGACAAGCACGGCGAGTCTTTGGCTATCAGCCTTGACATAGCCAAAGCTTTCGACAGAGTCTGGCACCAGTCTCTTCTTTCCAAGCTTCCGGTCTATGGCTTGCCCCCTCATCTGTGGACCTGGATGGCAAGTTTCCTGCAGAAGCGTCGTATGCAGGTCCATTGCGACGGTCGCGCTTCCAAATTTATGCAGGTCAATGCAGGGGTGCCTCAGGGGTCCGTCTTATCCCCTACGCTCTTTTTTCTGCATATCAATGATATGTTGAATCTCGGCAACATACATTGTTATGCGGACGACAGTACCGTGCATGGGCCATATCTCGGATATCCTGAGGCCAAACAGGCTGAGGTTGAGGGGATAAGGCAGGATCTTGCAAATACATACTTATTATACATAGAAACACCCAGACCAAGACAAACATCCATATTCACGCACACAAATGTTTGACTTGTGCGGGAATCGAACCCGTGACCTCAGGCGTGGCAGTCAGTTACACTAACCACTACGCCGTCGAGGTCGTCGAATATGCCACTGGAATGCCCCAAAAACTAGAATGATTACATCTTTGTAGGTGTTGAAGTGCACTACGGGAATCTGTGAATATGACGACATTTTTTGCAATGTTACTTTGTACATATGATAGTGCTTCTACTATTGCCAGGAGCTCGGCATGCATAATATATATCCTCGCGTCCATACAAATTTAATAAAGTGACCTGATTGTACGTCCAACAGAGCTGCTCCAACACCATCCAGAATATTTTATAAAAATGCCCATAATTATAAGTCATAATCTGTTCATGAAGAAATTTTAACATATTACGATAATAGTTTCTTATATGGTGCTCCCACACTGGCTGTTACAAAATGTTTACAAACATTTTTTAACACTAAACAAGTATTAACAAATGTTAGGAGTTGATACTTTTTGTTAAGAATTGTTAAATGTTTTGAGTGCTCCTACACTGATGGAAAATGTTTACAAACACTTTTTAATATTTTAAAATATGATGATGTGATATTTATGCCAGTCGTTCCTTGATCTGAATTAAAATGACGATTAACAAAAGTTTTTTTTTGTGTCTCCACTGTGTCGCACCAATAATAAAAGATTGCTTAAATTATCTATTAAAGTGTTTTAATGAAGGAATTTTTATCTTAAAAAGTACTTATATGACAAATATCGTCGTCTAATTTGAAGTGGCGGTAGTAACAATTCTGACTCCATAACGTGTATGGGCGTGTTTTTAATATACCCGCCTATAAGTCGCATACACTGGTTTTATTATTTAGTCAATTCAGATAAAGAAGTCGCACAACTGTGACTGATAGATTATACTAGCGTAATCCATTCGGCTTCGAATTAATTAGATATTATATAATTTTCTTACATGAATTGGGTGAACAGCCCAACCAGATCTTGCTAAAACTTTAAAAATATTTATATATTTAAGTATCTTGTAATGTATTTCTTCTATATGTTTAGTCCATCTTAAACTTTTGTCTAACCAAAGGCCTAAATATTTGACTGCTTCTTTTACCTGTAAGTCAGTATCGTTAATTTTGAGATTTATCTGATCCCTAACGTTTACGCGTAAATAAACACACTTGACTTTTGCTCGCTGAAAGTGCCAGACCTAAATTTGGAAGTAATTTCTGTATAGTGCTTAAAGATTTTTGTAATTTGTAGCAGCCTGCTGTAACATTGCTATAGGTATGATATATAACGAAGTCATCGGCGTACTGTGAGATGGACACATCACGTTCTATATATCTACAAAGATTAATTGTAGCGAAATTAAATAATAAAGGTGAGAGAGGGTCTCCTTGTGCTAAGCCCTTACAAGTTGACCTACTAATAAATTTTGATCCTATTTTAATTTTAAGACATCTTTATTTTTAAATTCCAAATGTAAATACAAAATATTGATCCGATATTTAGATGGTCTAAAGTTAATACTAACGAAACAATATCAACGTTATTGTAGGCGTTGTCAGTGTCCAAAAAACACCCTATAGTACACATATTTTGAGAAAATCCAATATGAATTGTAGTTACTAATTGTGCCAAGCCATCCAGAAATGTTATGCCTTTACGGAATCCAATGACATTCGGTGAGAAACTACCCACATCTTTTCTCTAAGTACCATTCTAACCTCATATTTAGAATAGAATGAAAAACCTTATATAGGCATGACATCATAGAAACTGGTCTAAAAGAGTTTATGTTACTCAGATCTCGTCCGGGTTTAGAAATAGGTGCAATAAGGATATCTCGCCATTGCACTGGGACATAGCCAGTCGAAACAAATTTATTATATAGAAATAGTAAAATGTGTTTTCCGTTTTCAGGAAGGAATTAGATCATTTTGTAGGAGATGTATCCTTATATCTATCTAGCTCCTGAATGGGGATTTCCATTTCTAACTTTGGGCAAAACGATGAAAAATGCGTTTGATTTGGCACAACATATCTGGAGCCAAGGAATGAAAGAGTTTATCGACTTGTCCGTGGTCTATATCTTGTCTCGTACACCTGTAGCCCTTGATCCAACTCATTTTGCGCCATAGTTCTGCAGAAGAGATAGATTCATAGAAAGAAAAACAAAAATTATGCTAATGAGCGTTCCAAGCACGACGTATTTCCCTCTGCGATTTTGCTTTTAAGTACTATTAGATTACTAGGAGTGGGATTACTTCTAAAGATTGACAATTTACGTCTTCTTTCCGCCACAACCTTTGACAAGTCTGCGTTCCTCCACGATTTAGGTATAAATTTAGATGAAGGATTTTGGTTAATTCTAATAAGAGGAATATTTAAATGAGTTGATATATTTATATAATCAATGAAAACATCATTAAGTTTTTGAATATCGTCCGTGAATGTATAATTTTCGAACAATTTATTCAAACATTCTGTATAGGAACGCCAGTAGGCGCGTTTATAGTTAAGTTTACATAACAGTAATAACTAGTGGTTGCCTAGTGGTCAAAATTCGACCATAATTGATTGAAATTTTAAGTTTGATCGTTATTAAGGTTTTATTGTCTGTAACTTTACCCTCACATTTCATTTAGATTTCGCCAAGGCTATACAAGTTAATTTGTCTATCTTTTTCAAACAAATTATTATTTACTTAACTATACTCTTTCATTGACAATATTTCTAAGCTTGCTACTTTTTCTTTATTACATATAATTTATAAATAAGGTAAGTATATGTAACCATAGTTACCAAGAATCGACGTCAGACGAACAATTTTTTTTTTTTTTTTTTACGTGGGGGAATGCATGCCTCATACCCCTCCGAGGGGGCGGGCGGAGGGGTTATGTCGGACTCACCGGGGTAAAATAACGATGTTGAAAAGATGAAGTACCTCCCGGAATACCGATTAAACCTACCACGGTGTTCCTCGACAAAACCACTATCGACGGGGCCGCGCGAATCACTTTCGCATGCGGTCGCGACCCCGCCGAGGTTTCGGCCCGCCGTATGAAACGGCAGGCCACTACACGAAAGACCTACCCTATAGGCACATCTAAGAACTCCCTACTGTCCCCCCTAGAGGGGAGACGGACTCGACACAGAGGCGCGCGTGGGAACACGCACGCCGCCTCTCGGACCTGGTGCTGAACGGATGGCGGGCAGGCCCACAAAGCCCGCCACCCCCAGGTCAAACCTCAGGGTGGCTGGAGGTCGTCTCGCGCCCTCCGGCGCCCGGCTCTGCGGTTGGGGAGAGGGTTTAAACGCTCCCTCTCCCGCTCCGCCGCCTCCTTGATGGAAATGACTTCCTCACAAAAGGAGGCGACGGCGTTCCACGACCTCTCACTCCGGACCATAGACTGAACTACGGCCGGGAGCGAGAGGGCAACCAATCCGACTGCCGCGATCAACTCACGGCGCTGCGATGCCCAGGCGGGGCAAACCGCCAAAGTGTGCAGCGCCGTGTCCTCAACTACGTCGCGGCAGTCGCCGCAGTGGTGACAACCGGGCGTCTCTTGCCGGCGTATACGACACAGGAACTGGCCAAAACAACCGTGGCCAGTCATTACCTGTGTCAGCCGGCAGGTGAGGGCGCCATGCCGCCTCTCCAGCCACTCCTCGAACACGGGACTTACCGCCACGATCGTGGCGTGCCCACGTCAGACGAACAATGCCGAAATACTACCAACGTGATTTGACTGCGTGTGTCAAATGTATGGTTGTGTGCGAGTAGTGTTTTTTCATTAATTTAATGTATTTGTAATGCACATTTAATAAAAATATTAGGATTTGTCACTCCTTCTCCATATAAACTTTAACTGTGCCAAATTTCACACTCCTCCGTCCGTGCAATTTTCGTAAAAAGGGGTACAAAGTTTTTGCTTCACGTATTAATATATAGCTAAAGCCCTTTTATTCCGAATCGCTACGGTTATGGCAATACATGTTTTCAAATTCATCCATTAAAGTATGTCTCGCAACGAATTAAAGTATGTCTCGCGTGCCTTCTGGCATAGCCCACCTCCAGCTCTCTCCACTAGGCTCTATCCTCTGCTACTCTGGTCCAGTATGGTCCCAAGGTTAGGCGAATATCGTCTTCCCATCTTGTTTTCGGACGCCCTTGTCTTCTAGTATCCACTCTGGGGTACCATAAGTTTACTTGCTTGCTCCACTTGTTTACTGTACAACGTAGCGTATGTCCTGTCCAGCCCCACTTTAAATGCTCTATACGGGTTATTATATCTGTGACCTTAGATTTCCTCCTTATTTCAGAATTTCTGATTTTATCACTAAATCTGGTTACTTAATATCGACATACATATGTGTACCTATGTAAATTAACTAGAGCTTACAACTACTTCACTGCTGTTTAATGTCGTAAATTCAGCAGAGGAACACTGACTCCCAAGTTACAGGTTTTTACCTAGTTTGGGAGACAGGAGTCCTATACACCTAAAAGTGCATTGTAAATATTTAGCTCTGCTAAGGGAAATAAATTATTTATTTTATTTATTTCCGCCGGGGTTCACATGTCATACTGTCCAATATTTCCTTATCCGGTATATCACTATCTATATCTATATCCTTAATGACACCGTAGGACATACTCTTTTCCAAGGCTCTCTGGATCCTCCAACCCCTATCTAACAAAGCCTGACACTTCTCGACTTAACCGCACTTTCCTCATTTATGAAAGCTACGTACTCTGAATGGGTTGATGTATTTAGCACTATCTATGTTGATAATATTATTAGTAGCTTTTCGTTACTCGATAAATATATCTCAATTTTATCTGTTTTCATTATTTTCTCCTTTCTCGATAATGATTTCCATTAACCATCTTCCTCTAATTCTCTTTTACCCGCTTCTTTGCTTACTTTTAATCCTTTTCCTCCATCTATACTGACTACTTTCTCCTCTTGATGGAATTTTTCTTCGTCTGATATACAGTCTTGTTCGCTCCCTAATTCCGGCCTCAGATCTTCATCCATAACTAATGTATATCCGTCCATCTTCTAAATTAATGTTTATAGCATCCATTTACATAAATTAGTGAATCTGCCGGCTTCCGCTCGCAGGTAGCCGGTACCCGGGGTACGGCCGAGCGCGACGATTGTGCGCGCGCAATACGTAAACAAAGTCAACGTAATACCGACGCGAGGCAAAACAGGTTCGCACGTCTACCTCGACCGAATACCGAATCGAGACTCTACATTATATATAAAACATACACTATATTTCGGCACACAGTAGAAATTTTAATGTCTAGATAAGTTTCGGCTTCGGCAGAAACCGATAGCGAGGCCGAGGTTTTGGTTTCGGCTGCAAATCCTGTTTCAGTCGGCAATTAGAAAAATATATTAGTTTATTAATGTACCCCGGTACTACACTACCATTTAAAAATACTCGATCAAATACTGAATATCTATTTATAATAACACGCCTTGCTATTGAATATCTGTTAACCTGTTATCCTGCAATCGTATCTAAAATTCATGCTCTCCTTAAAAATAGCCTGGATGTTGTGGAAAAATTCTCTGTGCTTACTATGCCTATGTACAACTCTTAGTTTTATTTAAAATGTGATGAATGATGGCCAACTAAAGCAAACAAAAGCATGAATGCTTACATACAAGCTACAAATACCCGGTATTAGGGAAGTAGGTACGTGGGAAACTGTTATAATAAGAATGTCCAAATGCATGATTTTGCTATACTCGTATATCGTCGAGTTTAATAAACGCGAATATAGTGTGCCAGCCTAACGGACCGCTGCTAGAAAAGGTATTGCGAATTGGAAATAGATTTCGAACTGATTTCTCCCTTTTAATTCGATTTAAACAAGCATACGGCCCACCTGATGTTAAGTGGTTACTGTAGCCTATGGACGCCTGCAACACCAGAGGCATCACTTGCGCATTGCCGACCCTTTAGGAAAAAGAAATCGTGTTTGTTGCATGTATGCATTCTTTATAATACTTGAGTAAAGAAATGTCGTCTACGGAACCGCTAGTGTTCGGTGTGACGTAGTTCAATCAGTTTCGCTTTAAATAAAATTATTCGGTACAACATTGTTATAAGCGTGACAAATAGTTGCATTTGTGCGTAATGTGTCCATTTTATTAATATTCTTCCAAAATATTAGTTGTTTTCATCTCGTAGCAGAATTTAATATGTTAATTTTTAACATTTACTACCGATAACAATTAATCACGAAGGTTCGGTACTACTCTGAAGCGGGGTTTTGTCGTAGCAGCAGGGGCTAAGAGATATGCATAGTTAAAAACAAAAAGTATTTATTAAAGAACTAATTATAGTCCTCGGCTCCGCTCGCGTCAATATAGATTTTGTCAATAAATTTGTCGGGAACTCTACCTACCAAGATGAAAGGTACCCTTTGTCCTTTTCTGTGCCCTGACAAAATTTATGCGAAATTGGATGATGATAATGAAGCGTAACAAACAAACTCACATTCACTTTTATAATAATAGTTATGATTATGATAACAACATAGCAGTTCAAGGGACATACCTATTGCACTAACAACTCTATAGTCAAGTGGGAATTTCAAGCTCAATAAATAAGCGACGCTAGTACAATAAGCAACAAAAAGCGATGGCCAAGCATAATTTTGATATAGTTAAATCTCATGGAAATGGAAAATTACATTTTCGTTCTAATATCATCATCATTCTCTTGCCCTGGTTCCAATTTATTTGGGGTCGGCGCGGTATGTCCTTCACTTCCATACTTCTCTGTCACCCGTCATCTGATCATTTACCCCTTTTCCTTTCATATCCATCCTCACACAGTCCATCCATATTTTCCTTGGCCTTCCTGAGAGATGATACGTATGTAGGTAAGCAAGTGATGGATATGAGGGTAGAGGGACAAAAAGGGAGCTTTTCGTCCCTCTACCCTCATATCCATCACTTGCTTACTTACATACGTATCATCTCTTCGCATAACATGTCCATACCAAGCCAAAAGATTTCCTTTTACCTTCTCATCTATGGGCACCACTTTCAGACTACCTCTTACGTATTCGTATCGTAACATTCTCATCTCTGCTACATGCAATCGTTTCTCATCCATCTTCTTAGTAGCCCAACACTTAGCTTCATACAGTACGACAGGCCTTATAACCGCCTTATACATGAGACCCTTTAATTTCAAAGGCAGTTTAGGATCGCATATTGTGCCCGAGATCTGTCGCCATTTCGCCATTTCATCCATCCGTTCTAATATGCGTAGGACTAATAAGTATTTACATACAACCATAAGTATTTGTTAATTCCATTCGTTATAGAGTCATAGTAACTTCGAATAATAATTAGCTTTGCTCATTTAGCTCGCGAAAGTCTAGTGTGAGACCGATGGACTGCCATGCAGATATCTCAAGTTCGATCATAAGGCACGCACTTCTAACTTTTCGATAGTTATATGCGTATATTGTCAATTATTCCTCGCTTTAACCGTGAAGGAATACATCGTGAGAAAACTTGCATGTCTAGAAATAGGTTAGCGTGGTGGACTATCATGGTAGGCCATAGTCCACCACGCTGACCCCTCTCATAGCAGTGGGTCTTTTTTTTAAATCGTTTTTGGGGCAACCGAGCATACGGTTCGCCTGATGGTAAGCGATTACCGCCACCACCCACGGACACCCGCAACACCAGTGGAATTACAAGTGCGTTGCTGGCCTTTTAAAAAGGAGTTCGCTCTTTTCCTGAAGTGTTGAAGGTCGTATTCGTCCGGAAATACCGCAGGCGACAGCTCATTCCACAGTTTTGTTGTGCGAGGCAGAAAATTCCTAGAGAAACGCACAGTTGTGGACTGCAAACCATCTAAATGATGGGAATGAAAATGCTGTCGTGTAGGACGATGGCGAAAAGAGGCGGCAGGGATCAGTCTGAACAATTCTTTGGAGCATTTCCCATAGTAAAAGCGATAGAAGATGCATAGCGAGGCCACATCTCTTCGCAGCGCCAAGGGGTCTAGCCGATTTGAAATATCCTGTTAGTCGACGATTCGAGTCGCTCTCCGTTGAATGCGGTCGAGAGGGAGAAGCTGGTATTGGGGTGCCCCTGACCAAAGATGAGAACAGTATTCTATGTGAGGCCGAACCTGCGCTTTATAAAGCAGTAGGTGGTGAGCCGTGAAATACTGTCTCGATCTGTTGAGCACGCCAAGCCTTACCCTCTAAATAGCCGTGGAACTGGACTTCGCTCGATATGTCAACACCAAGAATTCCAATATCGGCTTATAAATAGGGCTGATATTATTATACTAGCTGTGCCCACGGTTTCATCCGCGTTTATGATTATAGCGCCGCCCCCATGGATCGTAACGTGATGTTATATAACCTATAACCTTCCTCGATAATTAGGCTATCCAACACTAAAATAATTTTTCAATTCGAGCCAGTAGTTCCTGAGATTAGCGCGTTCAACCAAACAAACTCTTCAGCTTTATAATATTAGTATAGATAAAGTACCTATAAATAAATATTCTAAGCATGGTAATGACAATAAATTTAAGAATATCAATTTTTTTTCTTTTTATAATGATTACTAGTAATTTGGTTTTCAAATTAGTAATATTGTTTTTAATCCCATCAGCTAAGCTAGAATGCTTGTATTAGAAGTGGGTTCACGTCAGTAGTGCAATGGGTGGGATTCGAACCCGCGACCTCTCGATCGCAAGTCCAATACCTACCGCTTAATTATTAGTTCCAGTTAGTATGTGATAAAATAAAGATGTACGACAGAGACATAGATTGGCTATAAGAAGTAAAATCCCTTATGGTTAAACCAGTCTCGCAACTTTTTTGGGGACGAGGAAAACACCCAAATTTCTTGATAAGTATAATTTTGTTATAGAATTAATAGTAATTTCACGGAGCTTATCACCGAAACATCAGTTTCATGCGGCTTTTATGCTATTAAATTATACAAATTTATAACAACTACGAAAACAACTCTAATTTATTAGCTGTGCTCTCGATATTATTTATTGTAATTATACAGAGTGTCCGGTAATTAATGGATAACCTTGAAATGTCTTATAGTAGAACTGTTGGCCGCTCAAGAAGAAATATGAAAAAGATCTATCCTAACTACTACCTGAGATATGTTTTTTTTATCTTATTTAACTTTCTTGTACACTACGACCGTAAATGAATAAATTCCATCGGTTTTTTGTTGTTTTATTATTTAAAAAAATGACTAGCTATTGCACTTTTTTAATATATATATCTTTTTTTTCTGAACGGCCATCAGTTCTACTATGTGTCATTTCAAGGTTATCCATTAATTACCGGACAACCTGTATATAAGCAGCGATAGCCTTATCTCATTATCTTATCTTATGTGGGGGCCAGTCAGTGCAGACCGGCGACACTTCGACCCAGTGGGATCTTTTGTGTCGACACTCTCCCAATAATGACTGCCATAGATGTTTATGGCAGCCGGGACCGATGCTTAACGTGCTCTCCAAGGCACGGAGCAGGCGATAATTGTTAATCAATACGCACATAATTTCGTTCCAAATTTATATAACTTCCGAAAGTCAGAGGTGCGCGACGTGGGTTCGAACCCGAGACCCTCTGCATTGCAGTCTGTTGGTCTCCCCACTGAGCTATCGCTGCTCCAGCGATAGCCTAGTGTGAGAGCGTTAAATTGCTGGAGTTCGATCCCAGGGCACGCATCTCTGACTTTCGGAAGTTATATAACTTGAACGAAATTATGTGCGTATTGACTAACAATTATCGCCTGCTCCGTGCCTTGGAGAGCACGTTAAGCCGTCGGTAATAAATAATTAATTATCGCTTGCTTTAACGGTGAAGAAAAATATCGTGTGGTAACCTGAATGTCGGAAATTACTCCATAATGTTTTTAAAGACATGTGAAGTCTGCCAACCCACACTGGGCCAGCGTGGTGGACTATGGCTTAACCCTTCTCACACTGAGAAGAGGTCCGTGCCCAGCAGTGGGACAGTTTAATACAGGGCTGGTATTATAATTATATATCAAGTACTCTTTATTAACCCATTGCGTTACAGTGGCACACCGATGGCCAGCCACAAAATATTTTTTAATAGGTCTGGTATTATAAGACTTGACAGATTAACTAGATTACTCAAATATTGACATCAAAGGAAAATGCTTACTAAGGATGACATAATCCCAGCCGGAGCAGAAATACGATGTGGCGCAGAATGTTAGTAATACCCCTACTGTGCTATGCTTATTAACATTATAAATTTGTCTACAGAGCAACGGATCGATGTAATCTTTTGCTTGAAGTTAGTTTATGTTCCAGCAAGTGTCAAAGACTACCTTTATGCTTTAAAGAAATGACGATTCCCGTGTAATATCTCTGCTTGTCTTGCTTCGAAAACCAAAAGAGGAGAGAAGAGTAGAGTAGATATAATAATTTAATTATTTGTAATGTAAACATTATTATTTATTATTTTTAATTAACAAAATATTACAAGAGCGTCGTTAAGAGATGGATACATAAATGAATGTATGATAAATGCCTGTGTGCGAACACAGGCATTTATCGCACATTCGAACGCTAGGTTTACTGCTCTGAACATACATATTTAAGGAAACCAATAAACAAATATAAAATCCTAATACCACATAATATATATGCAAACAGACTTTAACTTAACAACAGTAAAAAAATAAATGTGTGCGTGTGTGTAGAGAGATATAAAAATATTGTTATATACCTGTCACCTGCACTCTGTTGCAGCTGGGTTTTTATAATTTTATAAACTTATTCTAACGATCTAAATCAAAATAACGACTTTAGCATAGATATTTCAACTTGGCGCTCATAGAGTCGTATTTATTGTCTTACAATATCTTTTTTATGAAATCCATACGATTTGTATAACAAAAACGTTTTCATACAATATCTTTGAAAAACTAAATCCTTTCGATTTTTAAATATCATTCAAATTTAACCAGTGACTTTTACTGTCAGAATTAATATTAAAATTCTTTAACTGTTTAATAACTTTATAATATTGTTAAAAAGTATTGAAAAAAACCATTATAATGAGAAGCAGTGGTTTGGTTTTGTTTTCGTGTGCTGGTCTACTACTTGTAAGTGGTTACTTATACACCAAATGTTTATAACCACATATTGTGTAATTGTTGGTATATTCTACGTAGCTATAAATATTAGTCTCATGAGCCTCTTCTGTATAAACAAAGGTGTCAAGGGGTAAAGGTGCTAAGTATCAAGGAAATATACCATGTTGCCAGACATTAGGATATAAATAAATCAGTAGGTAACAATATTGCTTTGCTTCCAACTAGCTTTATATATCCTAAAAATGTTAGATAGAGTTTAAGTAAGTACATTTCGCCATCTGTCTCATTCATTTGATGTGTGTTTGTATATAAGTATAGCTTATGTACAGACGTGAGGTATTTGATACATTTGTATTGATAATATCCTTTTAGAGTTCCTATAGTCCTACGATGTCCTAGTGCATATATTTATTTATACAACTCGGTAATTTCCTGGTCAAACCTTAAAACTCACATATTTTATGACTTCTATATTATTCCAGCTACATAAACCAACAAAGAGCTCTATACTCTCTCTCCCTTTTTAACTGACATCAAAAAAAGGAGCAGGTTCTCAATTCGACAGTATGTTTTTTTTATAATCAGGGAAAGTAAAGTATTCAGTGTACTGTAAACAATCTATAAGAAAATAAATATATACCGTGTCTATAAGATTTTATTTGTATAATATACTTATTGCCACACAGATGTGCCGGTGGCACAGCGGCAATGAAAGCGGCTGCTGTATGAGGTTGCGTACTGGAAATTTTTAATAGAGGTAGGAAGTCTGGCATTATGCCTGGTGGATGACAATAGGCATGCCACCTATTACGTGGATTTAAAAACATACGAACGACGAAATAAGGGAATAATTATAATTATGATTTATTTGTTTATAATAAGTAATACTAATACACCTCTGCCTACTGCTCCAGGAATATAGTCTAGATATTTTGTATGATATACTTTCGCATAGAGCGGCGGCACAATACTCGGCGGCACGGTGGCATGGAGTCTACTACGCATGTCCTACTACTTCTGGACCACTGACCTGGGCGTGGAGCTCGGCTCCAGTATCCTGTTCATGGCGGGCTCGCTGCTGTGTCTGCCAACATGCTGGCTGTCCACGCTCGTGCCCTATTATACCAAGTCGCTCACTATGAACGTTACTGTGAGTAATTAATTAACTTGAAATTGGTACTTTAAATCTTGTTTTTAAATATTAGCCTACTAATTATTGAGTAAAAATGTTTTATCTGTGACTGATTAAATCAAAATACTGCTTACCAAATTTTAAAAGTGCGTGGTTTACTAGATATGCAATCTTTATTATGGTAATTCAACTGCAGAGGCAAACTAAAATTTAAACATCTTTCCTTACTTATTTACAATATCTCAAACCTTGACAGGACTTTAGCATCTAAGGGTGCTGGTACAAGCGAGAAGATAGCGTAAGCTAAATGCATAGACCTGAACGAGTGTGTCAACTTGCGAATTTTACCTTCATCGTTTCTTAAGAGCTTTTAAAGTAAAAGATAACGAAGATTAAAGGAAAGAATGATGCGTAGCATTGTTACCGTCGGGAGGTTTTAACTAAGAGCGGTTTATGGAAATCGGTTAAAATAATATAAATAGTTTGTTTAAATGAAACTTATGGGAAAACCTCACGCCGTATTTAATTTGTAATACTTTTGCAGCTGATGGGCGTAGTCAGCATAGCTATGCTCTTGCTATCTATGGGTGTGTCATCCATGACGGCTCTGTCGCGCGCCGTGCGTGAGTCTGGCGCACTCAACACCAGTATGTTGCGGGCTATGAACATCGACGGGTTTGATCCTGCTGTGAGAAGCTCCTTTGCCGCAATGCAGCTGGAGGTAATATATTACACTATTTGTATCAAGGTGGTGTGATCATCATCATCAGGCCTTCAAAATCGATAGTTGATATTTTCCAGTCGAATCAAGCGTTTATATCCAGTTCTCGTGTCATTTCTTTTTCTGTATCTGTATCAAAATCAGTGTTAGTTTATTCTGAAGTGTAATAAGACGGTATTCTCCACTTCTCTTCGTGTTTCGCAAAGTTAGAATGCCATTTTTTATTTTATGTGCATTCATTAGACGTAGCCAGAGTCAGGCTGTTATGACGGCCCTCTGTAGCTTGACTGGACTGGACTGGCTTCAATTATATTCATGCAATATCAACCGTATGTGTTCACATCACACCTGTTCACACCAGTGAAAGGTATCAATTGTAGTAATATGTTTCAGCTGAGATGCTGCGGAGTTCAGTCTTACTCTGACTGGTACCAACATCGCCGCTCGCTGCCTGCGGCCTGCTGCGGACGCATGTGGAACGGAAAGGTAGTCTTTGGCCTTGATCACAGTTCTAATAAACCATGATATTTGGTGTGAAGAGAGCTAATTATGAAGCACGTCTCTTAAACAATTAATTTAAAGCGAGGTACTCTTCATACTATTATTAACCACATTATGTAAATTAACTATATATAGAAAACATTTTATTTCGTCTACCCGTTAACGTCTACCCACCTCACTTACGGCCGCTTTCTATATCCAATCTCAATCGAAATGTTGCTATCTGAGTTAAAATTTTGACATATTTTCTATGGAAGATCTGTCAACATTCTAACTCAGATAGCAATATTTTGATTGAGATTGAATTTAGAAAGCGACAGTTAGCCCCTACTGATTCAATCCATAATTCTGTAGTTGCCAGGTTTCCGTATTTAGCGCTACCCACCATTACAATAAAATAAACCACATTTTGTAGGATCTCTGAATGGTTTATACTTCGTATTGGCTTCAACAACCATCCAGACAGATGTATCTACAATAATTGATTATTATTATAGAAAAAATATTTATCATTTTATGAAAAACGTGATGTAATGTCTCTACTTCATCAAATTTGATTTAGCGAGCGTTTACATTTACTACAATATTTATTATAGTAAGTCATAATATTATATGGTTTACTTTAAATAGTTCGTATCGATAATAAAGTAGTAGAAAAAAGTAATAACATAATGCTCTAAGGATTTACCATATGTTTTTGGTAGCTCTTCTTTCTGACGTTTGCGGTACGACGTTAAACGTTTCACGTTTACGTTAGATGAAGCTCATAGAAAATGAATAGAAAGGCATGCCGTCAATCTAACGTATCGAATTGCGTCACGAGTTATAAAATGTTATAGATAATAAACTGGATGAATGTTATGTGCAGCGTGGTGATGTATGCGACGTGCCGCTGTTCAACTTTGGATGCCTCCGTCCGGCTCTCGTCGAGCTCCGATACTATTCCAATACGCTCACCACACTCGCCTCTGCACTCATCGTCGTAATGGTAACGTATTATTGTTGACTAGATTTTGCCCGCGGCTTTGCCCGCGTAAATGTAGATTATAATTTTCTGTATCTCTGACAAGGTGTACGCGTAATTTCATGATGATCGATCGAGTATTTAAGGCGTGAAAGCGTAACAAACAAACAAACTCACATGCGCATTTATAATATTAGTTAGGATTGTTTTAGTAGGTACAAGTTGAAAGCATGTTTTATTGTTATCAAAGAAATGCAACAACAGCGGACAGCGAACGCCGAGTTTAAACGCAAGGTGTTGAATTAAGCGAATCTCTAGATATGCTTCTGCTGTCTTTCTGCTTCTAAATATAAAAGCCTAAATTAGCTTAATTGAATACGGTACAATTCGGTTCATTTTTCTTGTGGAGCGTATACCTATAACTAGTCATGGTTGGTAATTAAAATTGCATATTCTCTGTTACTTATCACATTTATTTAAAAGGCAGCGTCTATGATTGCGACCAACGTGCCATGAGTTGCGCTTAGGAACGCAGGATTTCTCTGTTTGACACATAATTCTGAGGATTGGTATCCGTTTCTAAGCTTTTTTTTATCATCTACTCGCATGATTGTCAATGTCAATATTATTAAAATATATACATAAAGTAGTTTGGAATCTTTTGTTCTGGATGATTAAGGATTACAGACAAATGCCGTCTGTAGCTAAAACGACTCATTTCTTGATATAGGAACTTTAATGGTGTTGAATAATTTCACAAATGGAAATATTTATTTTCAGGCAGTGACGCTGTTTGCAGCGACGTATATGCTGGTGAATAACGAAGTGGCGCGCGCCAAGGCTCACGCGTTTAAGACTGCGCCGGCGCCGCTGCGCATTGGCATCGCTTGTTTGCCGCAAGCGCCGCTCCCGCCGCCGCGCATGCCTATTGGCGAGCCCGCGCTAATGCATGCCGTTAGCAACATCTAGCTGTCGCTAAATCCCACCAATTGATACGAATAATATTGTCGTCATAAGGAAAAAAGACGTATCTGCTGACTGTATTTTTTATTTCATATAATTATACTGGCAGATCCTTCTGCTGATTCCAAATACAGAAAAACAAAATTTCAAAAAAAAAATACAGTTGCGGCTTTTTCCCATACGACGGCAGTATAATCGTTTTTCCTTTTGCATAATCGTGACAAGTGTGTTGTAATTGCCCAGTATTCAACATAAACTGTTTATTGATTCACCTAAGTCATTTTAAATTAGAAAGTGTTATCTTTAAAATTGTCTTGTTAACTAAATATAGATCTGAGATAATATTGTTTCTTTTTGTAAATTCGTTTTCTTTTTATAAATTTATAAAATATAGTAACTAATAAGCAGCATCATGCAGCTGCTTTGCTGTATTCCAATTATATACAGGATAAAAGGGTTGGAGCGAGCTTTAGTTTCGAAATCATTTGATTCGTAACTTTTAAAAGGTTTTGATTCGGAGTGCGACGATTTTTATCCATTGATGCTTTGAGAACACTAGCCTATCATATCCTGACTTTCTTTGTCGCGCAGCGCTAGTGAATGCTTTTCTGCTAAGAAATCTAAATAAAAAAAATTATAAATATTCTTTATTGCCATAGAATAGAACATACAATAGAAAAAAAGTCTAAATGAATGTACAAGATAAAGATAATGTACTATAATATTCTGCTGGTACTTAATTAAGTACCAGCAACCTTCCAGTATCACAGAAAAATGAGTGAGGATGATGATCACTGATGAGGATTTACACAGCTGAACACGGAGGCAACCATCCATCCTGACTTCAGAAAGGCTGGTCATTTCTCTGAATGTATTTTATGTAGCAATTATTAAAGAAATGTAGAAAATATTAGCAATTGGAGAGCAATTCTTGAATGTACTTTCAGAGCCGTTTGCCATAGGTAACCAGCCATTCTGACCGCTAACAGGTTTATTTGCGAAATTCGTCTACTAAGGGCGTGATTAGATGTTCAAAACTGAGATATAAAATAGAGGGGTTAGAACCTAGAGATTGAGAGAGAGTTATAAAGCATACGCACGCAAAGGTTTCTAATGAAAATACGAAAAAAATAAAGAAGAAATGCACCGTATGTCGGTCATTAGTTGGTGCAGTTATAAAATTCAACACTTAATGCGATCCATAGATAATTTATTTTAGTTCCAAAATTTGTATTTACGCACACGGCCTAGCAGACAAAGAATGGAACCCATGTTTTAGGTATCGGAGGAAAAAGTTGAACTAATGTGCTTGTTGTATTTGGTCTATATTTTGTGTCGACGCTTTATTCGCTATAATAGGCAGCCACATTTATCTTCACATAAGTGGCGTTTGTTGAGGTCCTGAGGAGTATAATGTCACTTAGATTACTCTAGAAGGTGGGACATAGTTTCTGGTGTGGAAAACTGCACTCACACTGGTTGAACCACGGGTCCAAACTAGACAAATGGTTAGTTGCAGAGGCATATTGACTACGCAAATGATTGAATGCTTTCCATATACCTACTTAGGTCACTGCAATTCACGACCGGGTGACTCATTTTTCTGGTTTTACGAAGTCTATGGTGGTAACGGTTTGTTCATCCATCTACAACCTAAATGTACACAACAACGTCAGTTGAGACAAAATATTGTTTTTAGATATCAATTGTAGTCATAAAATATTCTTCGTTGAATAGAATTTTTCTTTTTAAAGTATCTCTAGTATCCGGAGGCCCAATCACCTTTCCCGCTTCCCGCTCCTTCTCCTTCCCACTTCCTTTTACTCCTAAAGGGTCGAATACGCGCAAGTGATGCCTCTGGTGTTGCAGGCGTCCATAAGCTACGGTGACCACTTACCATCAGGTGGGCCGTATGCTTGTTTGCAACCAGTGACATAAAAAAAAAAAACTCTTACACTGCGGATTAAGCCCTAGTGCGCGGGATTCCTTATGAACATGCAGACACCAAGTACACCGACATTCAGAAGATTTGATTGTGGGATTCGAAGCCACGAATAATACTCGGCGCGGCAACAGCAGCGAGGTAAGCAAGTTTAACAATTGGGTGGAACTTGGAAAGTGTAAGTAAAACAAGTAGAGTCGAGGATATCTTTTTAATCGTAATTTTTTGAACACAATACAACATGCAAGCATCAAAATGCTTTATGAAAATTAAGAAACAACCATATTCTTTTCTATATTTGGTACCTATTTTTGGTTACTTTCAAATAATACAAGTAAACGATCTCTATATAAGACAAACAAAAACTATAATATATTATGAAAAATTTCGTACAACAGGGCGCGGGCGCAGGCGCGGGCGGGCCGGAGCGAGCCGCCGCGACACGCTCGGGCCTGGAGCGCGCTACGACTCACACCTACGTAGCATACTCATACTCTATACAAACGTACGTACTAATGATTTTACACGGCTGTCCACTACGAACTTCGTTATTGTTAGGCAAATATTAGGCGCATTATATCAATACTGGTCGGTCGCGGTCGGTGCGCCCCAGGGCCGGCCCGGCCGCGCCACTCGCTACACAATATACAGTCTCGCGCGGCGCCGGGCCTGCCCGCCAAGCGCCAAGCGCCAAGCGCCGCTCCTATTTACACAACAAGAGCTAAATAGTTCCGGTACTAGGATAATAATTTGAAGCGATCGACATACGCTCTCGGCACACTAGATACTTTTTGTTGTCATTCGCGCATTTCATCAAGCCAGCAGCATCGCAATTTCACGACTATTCTACTAAAGAAATAAACTCGCACCACCCGACTCGGAGACCGAAGCTATCGATCACAAGGTCATACCGAGTCCCAGGAACGTTAGTAATTGACGCAGTCGTCAAGGGACCTGTGCACCTACGCCACAAGTCCGAACGTGGTCGATCACGATACTACGGTCAGCTGAATCGCGCCACAAAAAGTAGCTAACTTGCAGAGGTTCTTAAAGTTTAACATTTAGAATTGGAAGGTGCGGCGGTGTCTCGCTCGGGCGGGCGGCGGGCGGCTCGGCCCGTAACATTAGATCTATCTAGAATAAATATGTTCTGGTGCGGCTGGCTCAGGGCGGCTCTAGCGCCGCGCGCCGCGGTGCTTGCGGTGCGCCGCGCGTCCGCGCCCGCGGCCCCACCACGCCGCCAGCAGCGCCAGCGCTAGCACCCACGCCCGCGCCCTGCGGACACACACACGTCGCACACACGACACGCGCCACGCGCCACGCGCCACGCGCCACGCGCGCCGGCACGGTATATATCTACAACTAGCACTACCTGTACAAGACTATACAGATAAGACAACTTATTCGTTGACCATTCGGGTATACAAATGACAACAGTGGGATTCTACGACGGAATAAACTGTATAGTTACAATACAATCTACAACCTAAAATCTAGTGGAAGATCGTGAAAAATAACTGAAAGGCGAATTTTATATTTTGAATGTAAATAGTTTAAGGGAGGCAAATAAATCCTGAGCATGCTGATGTCACGATACCAAAATAATTGAGAAGCATAGAGAGAACTTGAGATGAGATTAATGAATAAACGATATAACATGCAACATAAAATTATATCTAGAATGATAATGTCCTCGATTTAACCAATATACGCGTGCCAACGTAAATCAAGAAAACTCTACTCAACTGGATGGAGTTAACATTACCTAAGCTCTGCCACTAATTAAAGAGTTTCGATAATTAACTTTAAAATTACAACGAAAGACTTCAAAGGTTACAATATTAATGGCGATATCATTAAACCGAGGACGCAAGCATTCAAATAAACACGTGTTAATATAGCAAATGTATGAATGAATAAGAAGAGTGGGGATGGTTACCGATGCACACAACACGCGAGATTGCTCACCAAAGTAGCACACTGCCCGCCCTGCAACAAGCGTAAACGATGCATTCATACACGACCGCCTCGGCCTCGCCAAGCAGGTTAACGCGACACTCGTAGCAACACATTAATACAAGCACAGCACTCGGCGTCGCCTCGCCCGCGCCCCGTGCCCCGCTCACACCTCGTACCACCCGCATACCACTTACTGATGCTATACCTCAGTGAAAAGGCAATCTAATTATTTGTCTCTAGTAAACAGGGACTCTACTAGTTAAAAATCGAAATGAGAGACATGTTATTTCACATTTGACGGCACTATTACAATCGTTTATTATTAGCGTCTCGTGTAGATTTTTGACTTATATCCGTTTCCACTAGTAGTCGTTATATTTATTTTATATTAGGCCTTTGGCGATTACCCTAATAACACCATATTCTTAGAAAGCTCTTTTGGAAGTTTCATACGTAATTAAACTGAGTTTATGGATTTAGTAAACCATTTCTCATTCGTTTAAGTGAATTCAAAAATAAAAAGGAGAATTGTTGTTGTACATATTTTAACTATTCTACAATATCATGATATATTGATTTTTATATTACGACAAATACATTAACAAATATAATAAATAAATTGGTAAGTTAGCCGTCTGAATACTCTGAATAGTTCATAATAAATAATTTTAATGAAACGGTTGGCGAGTCAAAAATGGCGTCGAGTTCTTAAAAATCTATTGAACCAAGTGGTACTCAAGACCTCATTCGACCTAGTAGAGTGTTTCTTCACACTACTGGGTAGGCGCGCTGGTATATTTGGTAATAGGTAGTGTAGTGGGCTGTGGGTATGGGCGGTCGGCGTGCGGCAGGGCGCCACTCACCGCGCAGACGCAGTGCGGCGGCGCGCAGGCCGCGGCCGCCAGCTCCAGGCGGTGCGGCGCCAGCGCGTCGTGCTCCGCGCCCCCCGCGCCCTCCGCCGCGCCGCAACACCCCGCGTCGCCGTCCGCGCCGCACTCCGGCTCCCAGCAGTCTACTTCACCCAGCTGCTCAAATATAACACACCATTACTCATTAGGGCCGGTAACATTTGTCATATCATTTATTTTAAAGTTTTGTGCTGTAATAACCAATGTCTGTATATTCAGTAGTTGTCCTTTCAGTCTATACAAAAATAATGTAAAAGTACATGCAATTAAACTCAATATTAAAATGTCAATAAAAATTTTCATATAAAAATGTCATTTAAGTATTCGACATTTCCCGCCAATTTATCGTTAATTTTCGTTCATACAAACCTTGTCCTGACAATTACAAACACAACAAATGAAAACAGCCAAATCGGTCCAGCCGTTCTTAAGTGATGCTCCGTCATAAATGTGGCATTTGATTTTTAATTATATAGAAACACACGTAACCGCTCTAAAGGATCCGACAAAAATCTAGGCTAGATGACATATTTCTTCACGCTCTAGCCTAAACTATTTAATCACTGGTTGTATATCGAGGTATACGACTGATCGTTGCGACCAAAATATGTACCAATGAGCTCTCTTACTCTACTGACGGGTAGCTAGAGCGCACTGTTTCTGCAACCACAACCGCGGTCCAGCGACAGTTACAACTTAGATCGCATAGCTGGCTGTAGCTTCTAAACGACTACAATTGTGGTCATTTTGAGTGTCTGGTAGCGATGTGATAATATTCAAACTATATTTTGAATCCACAATAAACACAATACATAAGCATATGTCGTCCTTTACCCTACAAAGTAAGAACCGCAATATTAACATCACTATTTAAATAAAACTAATATTATTTTGAAATAAAAGCCGTTATGCGCATCACTATCGTCTAGTAAGCGAGGTCACAGGAACAGAGTATTGTATTGTTAAGCGTCTTAGTCGGTTTATGTGTACTTACGAGGCATTCGCATATCTGACACTGGTAGAGCCAGCGCTCGCCGCTGCGGAACGTGACGTGATGCATCTCCTGGTGGCGACAGTGGTATCGCGGCTCGCAGTGCGGACAGCACGATGCGGGAGCCACGCCCACCGACATAGTGCTTTGTAACTGGAAACACATATATCCTTACATTTGTAGACTCATTTCTATATAGGAATCCTCAATATATATTCTCAATATATATCCTCAATATGACCGACTGCTGAGCCCATGCCCACATGCACACTGAGAAGAGGCCCATGCCTCTTCTCAGTGTGAGAAGAGTTATGCCATAGTCCATCACGCTGGCCCTCTGCAGGTTGGCAGACTTCACAAACCTTCGAAAACATTATAGAGAACTCACCGACATGCAGAATTCCTCTCGATGATTTCCTTCACCGTTAAAGCGAGCGATAATTTACTATTTAATACGCACATAACTTCGAAAAGTCAGAAATTCGCGCCTTGGGATCGAGGCCTCTGCGTGGCAGGTTAACGGTCTCCCAGGCTATCACTGCTTTTTCAAAGGATAGTTTATTATATCCACAATTTCCCAGTTATGTTTTAGGTGCGGTAATAATAAGGCAAGCCAATTACTGCCTGTCTTGAAAATTTCTACAGAGCTTGCTAAGCAAAACATCGTTAAATGAGAATGAACATAGCTGGCTGTGAAAGTAAAATATTTATTGCATTGACTGGTGCACATACTGAATCAAGCTACTAAACTATTTCTTATCTGGTGCCCCTAAAACTAAACAGCACTATGGCGAAGTGCAAATTTAGCAGCTCTAGCTATCCCTTCGAAGTGTAAACGTCAGATTATGGATGTACAAACGAAATAATTATATTCGAAATCTGTCATATTACTGATATTGGGTAATTTACCTCGACCTTTCTTTTTTGTAATTAATATGGGTTTACAATTCTGTAAATAATGAATTTTGTATGAAATAACTTTGCAGGCTCATTGATATCAAAGGTGAGTGGAGGATAACCTATTACATTCTGAGAAATGGAAAACAATTGATACATACTGTGAAATTTATTAGCCAGTACATTTTTATAGTGTAACATGCTTCAGTAATAGTGTTATATTGTATATCTGTGATATATACATATTATATATCACAGATACACAACAGAGTGCAGAGAATAACATAAATAAAAAGAGCACTCTAATCTCGATATAAGCTGACACTTCAATCTATGTATTTGACTAAATGATACGATTAACTGTGATTTGATTAACTAAATGTTACGTGTTTTAATTAAAATTATGTTTTAGGAAGTTATCCATGCAGTTATTATAGTCAATATTTTTTTATATTTCACATTCCAGGATACCAAGCTGCAGCGATAGCTCAGTGGGGAGACCAACAGACTGCAATGCAGAGGGTCTCGGGTTCGAACCCACGTCGCGCACCTCTGACTTTCGGAAGTTATATGACTTTTCGAAATTATGTGCGTATTGATCGACAATTATCGCCTGCTCCGTGCCTCGGAGAGCACGTTAAGCCGTCGGTCCCGGCTGCCATGAACATCTATGGCAGTCGTTATTGGGAAAGTCAGTACCCTCTAATATCCTGACACTGGTCTAGCCTTAGGGTATCGTTAGCCTTCGGGTTGCGGAGGTCAGGTGGCAGCCGCTCGATGTAAAATCTGATATCCAGTCAAATCCGGTTAGACCAGAAAAGCCGACCCCAAGTGACTTGGGAATAATAAAGGCTATGAGAGAAGAAGATTCCAGGATACCAATCCTGGTGTCCTGGAATGTGAAACATTCAGGCATGACATGATAGTACAGTGTCAAACTGTACAAGTCTCGCTGACGTTAGCAAGGGCCATCTTTGCACTATTAACAACTGTATAATATAAAATAAGTTGTGTGCCCTACTGTGTAAACAGCAACAAGTATACAGCCATTAAAGGAAAGAATCGTGAATAATGAAATTACAGTGTGAACATTTCACCGAAAAACTATCTTTAACTATTCAGTGATATTGTCTCCAATCACAATTTGAAGAATCTACAAGTATTGTGTAAGTATACATAACCGTCCACGATAAGTAAAACCATTCTTGTTAAGGAAATGGGCCTTTGTTCTGGAACACGAAACTGCCTATAATATAATTCTATTATAGACCGGATCGGCCCCTTTCCTTCAATATGTCGAGAGGGACGATGGCTGGCCCAATGGTCATACTCGTGAACGGGTGCTACTTGTGGTGACTGGTCGACCATGACATTATAGAATTCGGTTATTATTTATTTAAATCTTAGTAAACCAAGTTTTACCCGGACTACAACGTGATCGCTCGTTGTTTTTATTATTTGCATTTAGGTGGATGCTCTTCTTTTACTATACCTGCTGTCAGAGGCAAACATTAACAGTTTCCAGAATGTTTATTTTTATTTGTGATACTTAACTATTTTCAGTTCAGTAACACATAGCAAAAATGTTGATAAATGGCAGAAAGGTTGCAGCTCAATTTAGACATAATTAATAAAATAAGAAACATTGGAAAATTGGCTATTAAAAAGAGCGGCCGTTAGTTTCTTGCCCGTTTTGCTCATAGGTCCTACGCCCGTACTTTTCTAAACGTGGCAACAGGAAAATGTAAATTCTTAGAATAGTTCCGTTAGTGTAGCTTTGACGTTTATAAGTGTTACTTTGTGACATAAATGAAAGAAGATACTTTCTTTTAAAAAGTTTTGATCTCCACATGAAACAAATTTTAATTAACTGTCCACCGATGTTACTTTACTATTATTAGATTACCATTCAACGTTGAGTAATATTTATAGGTCAATCTTTTTCTAATTAGTTGTTAGTTAATACTAAACTATCTTTTCAATATTTGAGAGTGGTTTATAAGTAAGGCCGTAAATGTGATCAAGAATGTTAAGCAATACATATGTATATATTACCTGCATAGTATGATTATCATGCAGGTCGCAGGCGCAGGGTGCGCGCGCGCAGGTGGCCACGCCCCGCGCGCACGCGCACATGCGGCACCCGCCCGCCTCCGACCACGACTCTCCATCCGCCATTATACGTCCTTGCCAGGAACAACCTGGGAAGTATCCCAAAATCGTTTGATCAGACGATATTATCAGATAATTTCTGACTGGACACGAATATACATTCAGCGTGAAAGCAATTACCGTTAATGTCGAGTGAGTTGCCTAAAAACATTTAATTCTTATACATATTTGACGCTGGAAGGACTTTCTATTTCTATATTATAACAACAAACTTAGAAATGTATGTAATGTTATAATTACTGTAACTTTCCAAGCGTTTGTTACAATAGAAAAAACTTAAAAAAATTAGTTTTTAATTATTTAGACCATTACCTATATAACTGTAACGACGCTGTGTCAATGCATTGCAGATATTATAGAAATTGGAATAGACTACATCACATTAAACATACTTAACGGACTTGTTGCGCTTTCTACAGATTAAAAGTTTGGTATTTGACTTAAAATCCACCTATCACCTAATTCCTTTCGTAGAACGGGAGATATGGTTCATAGTGCGAGAGTGTACATCGCAGGCGAACCGAAAGCATATTTAGTAATTAATATGATTTCTTTGCACCGCTTTTAAAACATACGTAGCCAATGAAATGTATTAATATGACTATAAATACATACACTGTGTAATATAGTTCTACCCGAATTGATGTATATTTGACAGTGAAACTCACTTAATTCACAATGCTCTTCCGAGTCACACTTGCACATGAAGCCACCGTCGATGTTGACGCAGCGTGCGCTCGGGTGACACGTATGGTAACCCTCCGCGCACTCATCTATATCTGGAACAACATTTGAAGTAATTAAAAAGGATCATATAGCAGCTAGCCTAGTGCAGTGGTCGGCAACCTTGTCATCCAAAAGAGCCAAATATAGGTAGACAATACACAATTGAAATCTATTCAAAGAACCATTTTTTAATTTAAGCTATTTTTTGCTTTAGCAAGAGCCATTATAACGAAAATGATTAAGATTAAATGTACTCTTTCGAGCTAGCCTTTTTTAAATAAGTCTTGGTTTACCTAACAGTAAATTAAATTGGTATCATACTTATAAGGCAAGATATTAAGTAATATTCCATAATATAGCCGAGGAGTCAAAGAGCCGCGTGCGGCTCGCGAGCCGCAGATTGCCGATCACTGGCCTAGTGGAAAACCGCTAGACTGCCACGCAAAGCTCTCGAGTCCGATCCGAAGGCATCGCTACGATCGATCTCATGCGACCAGAGATTAGGTAGTCTAGTAAAGAATGCCCTTTAACGTTTGAAGAATTTAAAATGTAGCCTTAAGTACATTTTTATCGGACCTTTAACTTTTCAAAGTTATGTGCGTATTAAGCAGTTACTTGTAACAGAGAAAGAGAACATCGTCGCAGATATGTGAATTTTGCCAACCCGCACTGAGTCAGCGTTAGCGTGGTGGACTATGGCCTAACCCTTCTCACACTGAGAAGAGATTCATGTCCAGCAATAAGACATATTAATACAGGGCTGATATTATTATTGTATTTAGACAGAGGATTCGTCTGATTGTAAGCGGTCCGATAGCAATACAACTGACGTGGGAGCAGCTTCTATCCACGTATTGCAACCCGTCTTTGCAGCTTAGTGTATCTACTCCTCACTCTTTAAGGGTACTTTGGTTACTGTATTAATTGAGATCATTATGATTACGAGCATGATGCTACTCCTGAACTAGTCGGTATCATCATTCTGCCTTTTATTGCCAATAAGCATTTTTGCGTACTGACATAACACTGCTATATTGACAGTGCAGAGTATCATCAGTACATCATATAGTACGAAGTGAGAGTCTCAGGTGTGAGTGGTTAGCCAGCTTCACGTCGCATCGTCGTGTGTGTGCACGAGGCGGGTACCTTGGCAAGCGCGGAGCGGCGCGTCGCGGCGGTAGCCGGCGGCGCACACGCAGTAGTAGGAGCCGGGCGTGTTGACGCAGAGCGCGCGCGGCGGGCAGGGCGCGCGCGGCGCGCGGCACTCGTCCACGTCGCGCTCGCAGCGCGCGCCGCCGAAGCCGCCGGCGCACGCGCACTGCTCGCGCGCCACGCACGCGCCGCCGTTCAGGCATCCGCCCGTGCAGATCGCTGCCGCAAACATTACACAATTATTTATATATTTATTACTAAATTTTGACCACAGCTTCGCTTGCTTAGAAACAATAACTATTTTTTGGATAAATATTACCCTATGTGAGTTTGATTGTTTGTTTGTCACGCTTTATCTACTCGTCCGATCATTATGAAATTTCGCATACAAATTGTCAGTTGCACTGAAAAGGACATAGGGTAGGTACCTTTCATCCAGAAAAAAGTACTGTTCTCGAGGCATAGAAAATTGGGATAACCTACATTAATGCGAGCTGAGCTGCGGGCAATATCTAGTCATTAATATAATCAAAGCATATCTGACATAAACGGCCCAGAAACGATTATGGAAGTACTGCACAACACCGGACCCCTACTTTCTTTCTGGACGAAGTTGAGTACGAGTAACCGAACAACTTTTCGCATCGGTCACTTATGCACAATGGCCCAATTGCGGGGCTAAGTGCGGATAACACACGTCTAACTAACTATTAAACTAGCATATCTAACTGACAAATGTACAGAACAAAAATACATACGTGTGCATTCATAGCCATCTCCGGTGTATCCCTCTCGACACCGGCATGTATACGAGCCGGGCGTGTTGGTGCACACGGCGTGCGCGTGACAACCGTGCGATTCGCCTAGGCACTCGTCCACCTGCACACACAAGTAACATTATTACATCGCACCATAAAACCAGTCTCACAAGCAAGCAACCAACTAAAACTATAAACTGGCAAGTCACCATGCGAAAACAGCTATTAATACGGTACAAGCAAGTTGCACAACACATACCACGCGCGTCCCTATGACGTAGTGTAATTTGACCAATATTGATTGATAAATGCTACGAGTACAACTTTGCCTGCTGGTATAGAGAATTACACCACTGATTTGATAGAGTTTTATTGTTCTAAAGAAATTGTTACAAATATGTGTATTCTATCTATCTATATAAATAAAAATCAATTGCCACATGTATGACGGAGCATCACTTAAAAAACGGCACGATCTGTTTTTTTTCTTTCTATTTGTAATTGTCAGGAAAAGGCTTATATAAACGAAAATTTGCGCAAAATCCGTGGAAAATTACCAAAATTTTAACGGTATTTTTATATGATAAAAAGTTGATAGACGTTTTGATATTTAATTTAATTGGTACGTGAAATGTATTTTGGTATAGATTGACAGGACAAAGACTGTCGGGTCAGAAAGTCTCTTATAAAATGTATACTTAGTAACGCGGGTCAACTTACACTACGTCGTAGAAACGCGCGTGGTATGTATTGTGCAACTTGCTTGTACAACTACCCACTACCAACTAAATTGTACACTCGATAAGTTCATCATACAAATTCTGAAACTAAAATAATTGTAAGAAGTAAAGCATATTCTCGCGTTTAACTTGCCTGATAAGGGAGGTACATACTGAACTACACAACGAATAAGCCGTGTATGTATTGCTTAGAATTCCGCCATTTTCGAAAGCTGTCCCTTAATTTTCTGTATATTCGAGAAAATAGGGCTGGTTTATTTAAAGTTTAGATAGTGTGGCACATATTTTGTTTGTGTAGTCATCTTGATAGAAGTGTTGAATAATTAGTAATCCATGTAAAGAGAAATCCCATGAAATAATGTACCAGAATGAGAGTAGACATGTGCGCATTTGTTGAATGATACAAACATATTTTGGTTTTAGGTCTAAATATCGTTTTTGCATGTTCATGAACTAGTTCATTGCTTTAATGGAAGTAAAATAACGTACATGTATATTACCTAGTCTTACTAACGTACTTAGTTTACTGAATCTTACGATAATTATATTACAAGTAGTACGAAGAATTCATACAATTTCGAGAACAAGTTACTTCAAAAGTAAGAGGTAATTCTTAAAAAACTTGTGCTTATGAATGAATCCTACTTTGAAACTGGTTTATATTGATACAGTTGCCCTGTTAATGGAACTTATGATATGCCAAGACTACATTATTATGATTTCTCATACAAGGTGAAAAGAAAATAAATGGTATATTACTTCTACACAGTTGAATTTGTCCCTGCGGGTGTAGCCGGGCAGGCACTGGCAGACGTAGCCGCCTACCACGTTGACGCACCGCGTGTTCGAGTGACAGTGGTGCCCGTCTAGACCACCAGCCCTCTGACATTCATCCACATCTGAAATGTATAATTAAGTATCCTTAATTACGGCACGAATATATTGTCAACGATAGAAGGGTGTCGGTAGTCCACCGCACTCACCCAGAACGGGATTGCAGTCTTCACACGTCATTGACAATATCATGGAGAATTTTCAAAGGAGTAGGTTTCCTCACGATGCTTTCCACCACCGTTAAATCGAGCATTAATTGTCTTTTTAATACGCATATAACTTCACAAAGTCAGAGGTGCGATATCAGAGGTCTTAAAGTAAAATTTAAGGACTGGTACATAATTATTATTTTTGTGAGTTAATTAGAACTTCGATTTCACGTTACATTAAAAGCAACTGACCTTTAATAAATATATCAATAGTAGTGATTTTTTGTATAGCTCTATAATATTCTAATATTTCACCTTATTTGCTAAGCAGGTTCAATAGGGTTTAGACAGTCAGAACAAGCTGTTACCTTGACAAGTAAGGCCATCGCCCTGGAAGCCTTGGTTACATTTGCACGTGTACTTCGTGTTGAGATTCATGCACGTAGCGTTCTCGTCGCACGAGTGCCCCATACTGCAGTAGTCCACGCCTGTATGTATACACAGGAAAAGTTTAGTTACTACGATTTAAAGAACAAATAAAGATAGGTGTGAGGTATGATTACCGGTGACTATTGCTACTGAAAAGCTACCGAAACGTTGGGAAAAGTGTAAATCGAAATCTTAACTAATGTTATTAATGCGATGAGGAGTTTGTTTGCTAAGCTTTCACGCCTTAACCATTCAACTGATCATCATTAAATTTCGCATACACGTTGTCAGGTAAACAGAAAAGACATAGAGTATCTTTCATCCAGAAATAACATCGGTTAAAGTCTAAATCTGAATAATTTAAATAGCTTTTAATAGTATTCAAGTTTAACAGTTGTATAGTTTCATAATTATGCAAAAGTAGTTTTATTTAAACCGCTAGAAAGACGAAACAGCTAAAGACCTGAAAGAGATGAATGTGCTCATCATGACATGACACAAAATAGGAAGGAATGGCGCACTTTAATGTCAGAGGCTAAGATCCACTTTGGGTCGCTGAGCTAGCAAAGTAAGTAAGTTCTATTTATATATAGATATATATATATCCGAGCCCTGAAGACTTCAGGCTTCTCCCTCTGAAGTGTACGCTGCGATTGATGCAGTACATTCATAGGGAGATAGCTAAGGTATAGATCTCGGGGCCGACACAAAAGATCCCACTGGGTCGAAGTGTCGCCGGTCTACACTGACTGGCCCCCGTAACAAGATAAGATAAGATAAGTTCTATTTAAATAAACAATGCGATTTTAATATAATTTTTTTTCTTAATTTCATTACTTTCGGTGACATTATTTAAAAATTTTATTTGGATTTATTGTGAGTGTGTTATTGTCAGGCTTAGATTGATCATAATTATGTACGAGTATGATGCATCGTGGTTTTAATACGTTTTATAAATTTCCACACCTGCTACAGATTATAATTCACTCATAATTTTTTTGTACTAACCCTATTTACTTGTATTATGCGAATAAAATTTGACTTCATTTGAATAATTGGTATAAAGTAGGTTAATTTGAAGGTGTTTTACCTGGACAGAACTTGCAGCACTCCCCGGGCACAGTGAACTGGTCGGCGACGTCGCAGGGCAGCGGCGGACACGCCACGTCTGGGTCGACGCGGGTGCACTGCATGTTGCCGTCGTGGCACACACATTCCGCGCATTCCTTTGGCGCGAACCGCTCGCCGTGCTCGTATAGAGTCCCCTTCAACAGGCACTGTCCTGAAATACCAATCAGCATAGTTTAATACAGAGTTGTAATTCTTTAGTCTAAATATTGTGAGTCACATAAATACGTCTTTTTCTTTTTTATTAAATACATCTCCTGCACTATGGGTAATTCCTGTGTCGCGAGGAACTTAGGGAACATTCAAATAACGGACACAAAGAACACTCAGGGCAACTATTTGTGGATCACACAAATTTTTGTCCCGTGTGGGGCTTGAACCCTTAAACCACCACGCAATCCGTGCGTGCAATTAGTTATACTAATGATACAGTATTAAGTATGTTACTGTATACTTAGGGATGCATACAAAGTTGTGCTAATGTTTAAATTTAATAATTGTTTAATGTTTTAATGTAGTTGAGGTAATGTATTCTCAGTATTGTGAATGTCAAGGCATTAGGAATACTATGAAATGGTTACTTACTTAAACATGTCGGACAACATTCGCCCGGATGTAGCACCGGATTCTTACACTCAGCTCTATCGCACTCGACTGGCCTGCACGTTATCTCGCCGTGCTGGACACCAAATTTGCATTATGTTGTGATATATAGGAACTATTACATTCTATGGTACTCTATTGTTAAAGTATCTTACCACACAGGAGCAGCGATTACAATCTCTTTGCCAGCTGGCACCATCGGCGTGGACAGTGCCGTTAGAGTAGCACGACTTCTGGCAGTCGCACTGTTCGAGTCGTGCTAATCTCGCCTCCGTACCAACCAACTACAACGTTACAAAGTATCAATAAACATAAAACCATCAATACCTAATATATGATTGGATGATAGTAAAAGTGTCATGTTCACCTTGAGTGAAAGGTCATGGATATGTGTAGTGAGCTCCTGCACAGTTGCCTGCAGCAGGGCGAATTGTCCGCACGTGGGACATTCCGAGTCGAGGCCCGGACACTGTGCTAGATAGCCATGCGGGCCGCTTACCAGTCTTACTTCCTGAAGAGTACCCTGGAATTAATTACCAAAATATATCCGTAAATAAAAATTTAATTTCAGTGCTAATGATGTTATCAAATCGAGAAGTATAAGTACCTTAAATAAGGAATGCTTGCTATTCCTCTGTCCAACCCATAGCGCGAGCTGCGGCTGCGTGAAGTTGCGGTCGGGCGGCGGGATGAGGCGCCGGTAGAGCGGGTGGCAGTCGACGAGCAGCGTGGCCTGCGCACCCGACACGGCCAGCGCCAGGCGGTGCCACGCGCCGTCCGCCAGGCGGAACGGGAAGGTCTCGACGCGCGGCGCACTTGCTCCCGCTGCGACGTAGTGCAGCCGCACCTCGTCGCGCCGCCCGCTCGACTGCACCTCCAGGTACCTGCGCACCGCCACACTGATGCACTACACACCACACCGACACGCCGCCGCGCCCGCCACGGAGCGGGGCGACTCCGCCGGGCCCTCGCAAACTGTTCCGAGGTACACAATAAACAAAGCAAACAACACATACATTCGAACGGCGACGGGACGGGACCGGCCGCGAGCGGACCTCGGCTCGCTCTACATCTCAATATCGCTCGGCCTGGGGTGGGGACCATGTACCTCGGAACGAATTGCGTTCGGTGTCGACAGAGGCGCTAAGGTGTCTGATATTAAGTCGCCCCGGGCGTCGCGCGAAATGCTAGTCTCGCGGTGTTTCTGCTTTCGCAGTTTATTTTAAGGGAGTTTACTTGTGACCGAACTTTAAATACGACTCCGCATGCGGCACGGAGATTACAGGAGCGCCGAGCGAGGCGTTAGACACAATACGAGATAGTAAGGATTCCCATGTCGCTTGGAATGCAAGTGCGGACGAGCTCGGCGGTGTCCTCTCGGTGTGAGCGCGAACCTGCGATGCGGGCGGCCGCACATTAACATCAACATCCAGTGAGAGAACATCGAGAGACAGATTGTGAGGGGTCGGTCGGACATATACAGAACACAACACGTCAAGACACAGAACACAAGACGGACGGCGGTGGACGAGGCGCGGGGAGCGCATGCAAGCCGGCCGGTCCGCGCACACATACATCCATGCAGAGGTGACAGTGAGCGCAATCAGGTCAACGGATGGTTCGAGGAGGACATTCCGAGGCACAGGACATTCCAAGATACATGATTCTCCCGTAGGCGCGCGCACGCACGCCGCCGGCGCGAGCGGGCGAAGGCGAGGTGCGTGCGCGCGCAGCGATGTTGAGATCTAGAACTCACCGTACGGTGTGGAGGCGCGCCCATCAGCGCCGGCCGCGTGCCGAGCCCGCTCCCGCGCACTCGTCGCGAACGCCAGTGGCTCATGTCGTTCCACTACTCGATACCAGATGAATATATAATTAAGTCGTGAAATCGTAACTTTAACAATTCAATTGAAAATGTCAAGAAGTGTGGAGTGCTACAAAGATGTGCTACGCGGCGTAGCTTGCGCTACGCTGTGTGCTACACACGGATTAATTGACTTTAAGGCGTTACGATTGCAAATTATTATAAATTCAAGTTCATTCGTTCCGTATACTTCTTGTTCATTAAATATATTTTAGCCATAGTTACGTTTTACTCAATATTAACGACAAAATTACATCCGTATCAAAAAATAATATAATAACACATAAGCAAATTCGTGCTGCAAACTTAAAAAGACACCAAGGTAAAAAGTGGGAGATTTGTTGTACCTGTTGTATCCATGTGAGAAGGATAGAATAGTGCCCGAGTTGGCGGGCTCTTGCCTGAGCGCGGCGAGTACCGTGAACTCGGGGGAGCGCCTCAACAGCTCCGCAGCGCGCTCGAACGCGACGCCCTCTACTTGCAATGAACGAGATTCTCCTGTAAACATACGGGGTACTCAGCTTTACTTTGACTAATACTTTTGCATTAGAATACAGTATATACATACAGTAACAAGTTAATATCACAAAATTCTCACCACTAAGCAGCGATAGCTCAGTGGGGAGACCAACAGACTGCAATGCAGAGGGTCTCGGGTTCGGACCCACGTCGCGCACCTATGACTTTCGGAAGTTATATGACTTTTTGAAATTAAGTGCGTATTGATTGACAATTATCACCTGCTCCGTGCCTCGGAAAGCACGTTAAGCCGTCGGTCACGGATGCCATGAACATCTATGGCAGTCGTTATTGGGAGAGTGTCGACACAAAAGATCCCACTGGGTCGAAGTGTCGCCGGTCTGCACTGACTGGCCCCACATAAGATACATACATAATAGCACAAAGTTACTACATGTTAAGAAAAATAAATGTTTACATCATGTTAGGAACCTCTGCCACTGTGCCACTCGACAAACTGAGTGGAACTTTAGCCAATCCAATGATTTTTACCTATCATTTATTTTAAGCCTAGAGTTTACTAGTCCTATATATGACGTTATACAAAACCACCTTTTAAGTCGCAGCGGCACACAAGTGGACCGACACAATCGATTTTTAATTATGTCTCGTATTCTAAAACTTGACAGATAACATCATCTTGATGCCCATAATAGGGTAATATTATATTTCATTTAAGAATTTCTATTTTTATTTTAACATTCATTTAACGCGTAGATCCCAGTAAAAGAGGCAGAGCTATATTGTACCCACATTTCGCCGACTATGATTTTAGTTTCTACATAATAGGGGTAAGTATATTGCCGCTTACCGAACACGGTATTAGGTTATTTGCTATTATTAATAATTTCTTGACAGCAAACCCCTATAAGTCCGGAATTAAACCTGAAACTCCAAGAACAGCAATCGGATTCATTACCCGGACATTACATCGGATTTAAGTCCGTAACTGGCGGAATATTGATGTGATACACATCTGCTTATCCCTTCAAATATATAAGCGTGAGGCTGTGTATATATCGAAATAAATATCTTGATCGTAACTAATATTATAAATGCGAAAGTGACGCCTTAACTAATTGACCGATCATCATGCAATTTTGCATACACGTTGTCAGAGATATTTCTTTTATTCAGGAAATAGGTTCTATTCCCGAGGGATACATATGTATATGTATATTGCTTTTGCTATTGCTGCTAGTGGTAGCTTGTCTAAGGTAAGTCTCAGAGCTTGTCCTACCACCTCCAAATAGAATTTATCTATAAGAAAAAGTCTCGCCATCTCTCTTCTATAACCTAACAAGAGTGAGACGGCATGCAATTTATCTTTCGGATAACTTTTACTTGTAAGTTGTAGGACTGGCCGTAAGTGATACAACGTTCTCATATTACTTTAGAGATCAAAACAATGAATCAAATTTACTCTCTGAGATTGTGGTACGCCTTATGCCGTGTACTTCGAGAAAATTCGTGGAATGCAATGAAATCAGCTAAAGAAATCAGTAAATTAAGATAATAAAGTTGGCTCGGCGCCAGCGCGCGGCGATCGTTACCAGTCAAGGACTCCGAGATCACGATACCACATAGGCGCTACACCAGCTGATTACTAGCTGATTTATTTTACTGCAGTACCGAATATTAAACAGCTTTAACTGTTTCAACCTCAAGGCTAATTCACATTTATACTTACGCGTATTAAGTTATTACATAGTTTCACACGCGTCTATGTTATGGAGAGCACGTGAAGTCGGTCATGTTTATTCAGAACAAGGTTTTGGGCTCGGTTTAGATTATATTAGTTATTATATTAGTGTAAAATATATATATATATATATATATATATATATCTACTGAAATCCAAACAAGGGACAATTAGAACAACTATTATAGGCTCACCATTTTTCGTCCCGTGTTGAGATCGAACTTGGCGCAGTGGTAGAGGTGAGGTGTCTAATTAAAACACTACACTACACTTTTCTGGTCTAACCGGATTTGACTAGATATCAGTTTTTACACGGAGCGGCTGCCACCTGACCTCCGCAACCCGAAGGCTAACGATACCATAAGGCTAGACCAGTGTCAGGATATTAGAGGGTACTGACTTTCCCAATAACGACTGCCATAGATGTTCATGGCAGCCGGGACCGACGGCTTAACGTGCTCTCCTAGGCACGGAGCAGGCGATAATTGTTAATCAATACGCACATAATTACGAAAAGTCATATAACTTCCGAAAGTCAGAGGTGCGCGACGTGGGTTCGAACCCGAGACCCTCTGCATTGCAGTCTGTTGGTCTCCCCACTGAGCTATCGCTGCTACTGACTTATCGTTATATGCCTATTAAATAATTAATATTATTATTAGTAGTTCTTTGGAAGACCACATAAACCACAAGGCAGGAAAGGGCATAATAATCCAACCTGACTGTTTCTACCTATCATATCACTGAAAAAGTCTATGAGCCATGATGCCTTTGTGCTTACATAGATCGTCGAAATACGACGTTATCTTGTTACTGTATCAGTGATAGACTTGCCGTAATATGCTGTTAAAAAGCTACATTTTCGTTTTAAATATCGGGTTATAGCACTATTTTATACTGATTGTTTTATCTAATGAGGTTTCGGCTGCGATGGCCAAAGGGGGAGCTAAGTGATATTAGATTATTCGGTCAAGAAATTCTCTGTAGCAGTACGGAGTTTCGGACTTAACTCAGTAAAAGACAATAAGATCGTTTCCTAATACCTAACACGGGAATAATATGGCTGACGCAATGTGGGTGGATACCTCGGCCCCCCATTTGGGGATATACCTGTGGGTAATATACATCGCCTACATCCCGAAGGGGTAGGCAAAGTAGTAGAACAACCACATTGGGGCCTACGAGCTAATTGTCGTCCAACAGGCATAGTTCCAGACTCCGTGCCGCTACTGATCATTTCTTGATAGAAATCCCCAATAATACATTACCCATTTAAGAATTCGAGTCGAGAACCTATGTATAGCAATTGCATACACTACTACTGGGCTACCGAAGCAGTCAATATAATTTATTTTGATATATACATGTAGCTTCTAACAGTCAGACCTTGGTACGTTTATGATACAATAGATAGATAGATAATAGATATGTGAAACACACTCAGTTGCCATACGACCCAAATCTAAATAAAGACAAACGTAGAAAGGGCAATGTATGTACAACTAGCTCTTTTCACACCAGACTATCACAAAGATTTTACTGTTTTCTTGGAGGATACCTGTATAATAAAATAAACACATCTCTATCAATATACCCAATGCGTAAATCAGTCTGTAAACTTACTGTATGTAAATGGCTCAAAACTCTTGACTATGATGCAACTGAGAGTTTATTGATACCAATCAGCTGATCGCAAACACACACACACACACACTCACACACACACACATGCACGCACGCACGCACGCACACACACACACACACACACACGCACGCATGCACAACTTAAATGTATACCCAATATCCAATGAATACACTCCAATAGAATTAAATGTATTTTAGGACTGTTAGTATTTGTTCCTCATCGTACATTAGGATTATGCTTAATCTTATAATATGTTTACTATTAAGTCTTGGGGGCCTGGTGACCCGTAACACAGGTATTCCTATACCTATTTCGGGCACCAGTCTCTTACAAATGTCTTTTATACTTATGTTAGACTAAGCCATATTACTGTGCAAACATTTGTGATGAGAAAATAAATTATTATTATTATTATTATTATTATTATGATACAGATACGTAGTCATGTAGAGCCAAGCCGGTCACTTCATCGTTAGCCGTCATTATACAATATCTAATTGTTTATCGGCTATTTTTATGGTGATCCAGTATGTAATGCTTGACGGAATGTAATCTGATTATTGTATACTAGTTCAGTACATCTACTACTACTTCGACTATAATCATTATTAATAATTTGAGCACAACGTAAAGGATTCACATGTTCCAAAAAATGCTATTTACATTCCTTTGTTGTATATCTGAAAATAAACATTTTAAATGTGCTTAAAATACAAAACAATTCAAATAAATAATAATAAATTAAAAAGATCTAAACGCTTCCAAATTTTTTTCATAGAGCTAAATGTCGTAAACATCTGCTAAACCAAATAAAATAAAAGAAAATCGGTTGACAAACAAAGGAGAAAAAAGATCCTGAATATTCTACCTTAGCTTATTTATGTATACCTAGGTATGCATATATGCAAGTAATAGGTAAACATCATAATAATTCGTATATAATTGATAGGATTTCTCATATAATGTGACTTATACAACATGCTGCTTATATTTGAATAATATAATATCTAATGTTCAATTCTTATACAAAACGCGATTTGAATACAAATTTATTCCATAGGTACTTCGGAGAAAGAGGAAATTGTTAGTCCCGGCTGTCATAAAAATGTATGAAGGCGATACGGAAATTTGTTTTAAAACATTAAATCGTACGACCTAACCTTGAAATATCGTAAGTCTTTGGGTAGCGGCCTGGCAGATGTAAAACGCTTCGTGATAATTATAACTGAAACTTAACAGGTTCCCTGTCCGAGGTATCACATATGAACATAACAATAGATTTTCTATTGTGTCTATCACGGGACAGGTAAAGGGGATAAACTAATATTCGGCCGTATTTGGTTATGTAGAAAACGCTAGCAATGTAAGACTGGTGCGATAATATTGATAAATTTCACGAATAAAAAATTGTAAATGACGATTGAGGTGTGGAGTGTGCCAGATTTGTTTATAGCTAAAAGTAACATTATGGCGCTGATTATAACAATTTTCACCAAAAATGATTCAAGACACTATTAACTACATATTCAAATTTAAACATGTGTAACCACAATTCCTTTTATTATAGACTAGCTGGGCCCACGGTTGGGTGTGGCTCGTAGCGTGATGTTGCACAATAAAATATTTTTTCAATTCAAACCAGTAGTTCCTAAGATTAGCGCGTTCAACCAAACAAACAAACTCTTCAGCTTTATAATATTAGTATAGATAAATGGGCTACATACTAGAGCTGAATTAAACCAAAGTGTAAAGCAATAAAACATTTAATACATAATCGGTTATGTTTCTAATCGTGTATTGCGTTTACACTTCGCGTAAATATGAAGACGAATTGATATTATTATAAATAATAGCGTAGACACTAAAAACAATATTAGTTCCCGAATAACTGTCGTGTAAAAGAGGACACCGTATATGACTACATATATGTACGTTGTTAATAAATTGTTCATCATCTTAATAATTATATTTAACCGTTGCTACATAAATGTACCTATATCAGATAATATTAAGATCGTATATATGTATATATGATATTTCTACCTAACCTTTATTAGTGTTTAATCAGTTTCGAAGAAGGCTAGTTAGTATAATCTAAACGGTCAATACCTATAACGTGTAACTCTTAAATATTCAGAATAAAATAAGTAAGAATTATAAATACCATGACGTATCTGCTTGATTTTTAGTAATGCGGAACTTTGTGATATGTGTAATGTGCCATAAAGATTCATACACACAAAATGAATGTTGTTTGCTTGTGTTTATGTGTAATATAAATCATTTAAATAGCAATTTATTGGCAAGATAAGTATATTTACCACATAAAACGACCGTAACACTCATGTCAAAATTGGTTTAGATTTCTATTACATAACGAAATCAATTGAATGGCTAGATCTTTGCCAAATACAACATTATCTCGATATAATGACTGAATTCTCTAATGCATTAGCTGTATTGCAGTAGCTCTATGAATTGTATGTCAACATATGGACGCAGAAATAAAGATTTTATTTAACTAAAATAAAATGAAATCTCAGTGTTAATTTATTTATATTACGCTAGCTTTTGCTCGCGGTTTAGCTCAGGAACAGTTCATTTTTCTGTATAAAAGGTATTCTATCTACTTATCAGTACCTCTGACAACGTGCATGCGAATTTTCATGATAATCGGTCAAGTAATTAAGGCGTGAAAGCGTAACAAATAAAATAAACTCACATTCGCATTTATCAGTTGATCACTTATTCAGCATCGATATTAGTTAGGATTAGGATAAAAAATTTAAAGCGAAACAGATCTTATAGTTTAGGTTATAAGAAAAAATCACGTAAACAGCTCATAGACACTTCTTTCCAATCTTGAATTTAGAAAAATCATTCAGTACGTCACACATGGTCGTATAATTTTATGAATATTACCAATTTTTTGCAGTACTCACCTCACAGTGGGGTAGATAAAATCAATTGAACACATTTATATACGCCTAGCTAAGTTACATACGAAGGTATGTGTCAGCAATAAACCTCACTGAGATTACGAGCGGAAAATAAAGTGCGCAATACAGTGAGATTTAAATCACAGAGGGTCGGACAAGATGACGAAATAATATCTCGAATGAATGACGTGATAGCCCCCTGCGGCGAGGGTAAATCGCGCGGAAGGGGAGCCGTCCCGGAGGCACGCGACTCACCCGACCGACGATATATTTTAGGGCTCATCAACCGAGACTTCAAACTAATAAATCTGTCATTCAGAATATCTTTCAACTACAAATACAATGTAGTTGTTGGTTTCAGTGATTGATTTAGGTTATTTGATAGCATCGTACCTAGCTGTCATGGAAGGACAAGACAAATAAGTATCTAAGGCATACAATTCGTTTTTCTTGTTCCCTTTTGTTAACAAATGGCCGTCGCGGACTACAATGCGTGAGGGTGGTGAGGTTGTTGCTGGCCGGTCACGTGATCGACTTGTCACGAAGATGTCAAACAGCCGGGGGGTGGAGCGTGCGGCTATAACAAGCACGCGTGTCGCTTATAAGTAAAACATGAGTTTTACTTATAAATCAATCCCCTATATTATTGGCTCATCCCAGCATCAGGCGACCATAAAAAATGAGATTTGTACTTCAAACGAATGTAATAAAACTTTCAACGGATTTACATTCCCTGCATGTCTCGAAATCATTAAGTTTATTATGAATACAATTGAATATTGAATCAAATGGTTCTAGTTTTCAATCTCCATATCTTTAAATGGAGAGACGATAAACTTGAAAGTTTCCAACTACCCCAGCAGTTCGATGACTCGGCGCGCCCGCCGCCCACGCGCTATTCCCGAGACACACCTACCTTCTTCCTTACAATACAATGGTGTTATTGCGCAGAATTGAATGAAAACAATAAGCGATGATTATATAAGCCTTTAAGGAATAACACTTATGAATCCAAGTCTAAGTGAATTGAAAGCGAAATTAATGCGACAAGTTAAATTAAGTATTTCAGATAACAGTATTAGGCAGACAAACGAACATACCTGCTCTTTATAGTAAACGTTTACTATAACCTATGTGCGCTTAATATAAATGTGGTATCAATCACGCACTATTAACGCATTTCAAATGTGTCGCTTTGGTGCCAGCGTTTCAAACAAATGGCTCATTGGTCCTACTGCTGTCAAGAATCGTCTTCTTAAAAACCTGGCAACCTGGATATCTGGAAACTGTAGTCACTGCAGGAACACAACACAAGGCTGTTAGACTGTCGACTGCGATTTTGTCAAGGGAACAGGTAGATTCTCAAACGGGCTGCCTCGGTTTGTAAGAAAGACCAAAAAACACCAGTGTAAATACCGCGTTGCGCAACCCTCGATAAATAATATTATTTGTAGATGTTACATAATTTATTAAAACATTCACTAACTAAAGGTATACCTACTCCTATGAAAGCAAAGTGGAAACATCTGTTTCATACAAGTTCATTTTCTATGAAAATTATGAATAATTCATAACCTCTCTGGTCCTGTTCTATCTCCCCCTGGTTCAATTATTATTTAATATCAATTAGTTCGCACCGCTCCAATACATAGATAGTTAAAAAATCAACCAATTTAGTAAAAGACGTAGCTTTATTTATATTTAAGGAGAGTTCGCGTCGCATAGGAGCTCTAGATAAACTGGTGCGACGAACCCTACATTGACTTAGCGAGGGGTTAGTGAATCTTATAAAACTGCTTCATATTTCACTCGTCTGTTGCTGAAATAACAGAAGGGGAAGATGTTGTATTATGCAAAAGGTTCTAATAGTCCTGTTGGTTAAATAAATATTTCTAAAGTATATTCGTTTATATGTATCTACACATATTGGCGCAATAAGTATATTGAATGAATGATATTTACCAGATCAATGTAAAAATATATATTACATAGATAAACAGAGAATATATATATGAAAGCCTATTTTATTTAATCGTTTTATTTATGGTACTTACATACTTACTTGGTTAATCTAGAGTCTAGCGTAAACTCTATAGGCTTAATTGTTTATAACTTTATTAAAGTAATCTATAAAATTATAACAATAAATTGAATTAACTGTACTTATGGGTTGTGATTTTCTCATACCTTTCCATTGTACACTGGACTGCAAAGAAAAAGGGTCGGTTAGAAAATCTTCAATATCTTCAAAAGTACCTGACCTAGCTTTATGAAATAAAGACTTAATTGAATAATATTTCAATGTGTATAAAAGGAAAATAAAAAAAAACAATTAGCTCTAGCATTTTATTTTTATTAAATGTAAAATAAATAAGAAATGCGTAGTTTTTCAGTATTTTCGTAAATTTAGATTAGTTACAGATATGCCATTTTTACTGTTATGTGATTTGGCATACTTTCTACTAGGTTTTTGAGGCGATGCTGCAGAATATTTTGCCATTCCTCTATTAGAGCTTCTTTCATTTCACGTAGCGTGATTGGCGGCGGATTCCGCTGACGTACACGTCGTCCCAGTTCGTCCCATGCATGTTCAATGGGGTTTAAGTCGGGGCTGCGTGCTGGCCACTCCACGTGTGTGATACCGACTTCTTGAAAATAGGCAAACACTATCTGAGCTGTATGCGGGCGGGCATTGTCTTGCATAAAAACGGAATTCTCGCCCATGCCCACTAAAAATGGACCATCGTAGTCATTCAGAATTTCAGTGACATATCTTTCTGCAGTTAAAGTTCCATTTTCTATCACCACTAGCTCAATACGGCTTTCGGAAGAAATCCGAGGCCACATGTGAACAGAGCCTCAACCGTATGGTACTTTTTCTTCTATACAGGCTTGGTTATAGCGCTTTACCGGTCTTCTGTATACTCTTTTCCTCCCGTCGTGCTTGTATAAACAGAATCTAGACTCGTCTGAAAACATAACTCTTGACTTGACCAGTCATTCAGAGTCCAATTCTCGTGTTCTCTACCATATCTCAACTTTGAGTTTCTGTGGTGTCTTTCTAGTTTTGTGCCATTTGCAGATCTTAATGGCTTTAAATTTGCTTCAGCCAAACGCCGCCTTACTGTATCCAGCTCCAGCTCGTAAATGATGATTCCTTATTTCAACAGCCATAAGAAAGCGATTTCTCAAAATTGTTGACACCATATAGCGATCCTCCGGTGCCGTCGTGCACCTTGTTCGGCCTGTTCCTGGTCTTCGAAGATGGATGCAGTTTCATGGAAACGCTGGAGTATTCGCTGAACTGTAGAAAGAGTCACACCAACAGTTCTCGCTGTATTTCGCTGACTCTGCCCATCTTCAAGCATTGTCAGGATCCTGGTACATTTTTAAGGGGTTAACGACATGATGTTTTCCGAATAATAAAATTTATAATGCAGAGACACCATATTTATAACTTTCTTATTGCAAAACAAACAAACAAACGCGAAACAATTAATTTGAATTTTTTGGTACTAAATTAAAAAACGACCAGTATTTTACATTTTCAGTTTTTGATACAATTAGCAAAAATAAATAAAAAGGTTTTATATATTATTTTATGTGGCATTAAATATTTTTTAATTTAGCCTTTATTTCATAAAGTTAGGTAAGATACTTTTGAAGATATTGAAGATTTTCTAACCGACCCTTTTTCTTTGCATCCAGTGTATATTTCGTAAATTATTCACTGCTATTTTCTTTGCAGGACCTCATAAATGTCATAGTTAAATAAAACTGCATGGATAGTGTAGTGGTTTAAGTAGTCGCCTCACTACTGCCACTGCACCGAGTGTTGTGGGTTCGAATCCCACGCGAGACTAAAATTTATAAGATCCACAAATGGTTGTTCCGCGTCTGGATATTTTTTGTGTCCATTGTTTGAATGTTTGTAGGTAAAGTCCCCCGCGATACAGGAATTACTCCCAGTGAGGAGGTGTCTTTTTAAAAAGAAATAAGATAGTTTTCAAACTACATTATTTTCTTGACATGAGTAACTCATGGAAGACATGAGTCTCTGTAGCATACTGTACTGGAGCAAACAATTATTTATATCCAAATAAAATAAATTAGAAAACTTAATAGCTACAGAAACACATAAATCTGTCATGTTGAGATTTAATTTGAAGTCATGGTGCGCGGGCGGCGATATCATTCTGGAGCGCGCAAATATTTACAGCTCTTTGTGTAAACAGTCATTGTGTTATCCCCCGCGACACCGTGCACCGCCGCGGTGCGATGTCAATATATTTTATTAGCAATCGTTTCGCACTTCCCCACACGTGCCGCCATCTCCACGTTTTGCGTGGAATATTGCGGCGTAGTTTTAATATAGGGTTCTTTTATCACTAATATGTTATTAGGTAATTCGTAAAGTGACATAAACATTTTAAATACCTAACAATTTAAAAATAAGCTTTTTCTAATTCTGACGTTTACACTTCGAAGGGATAGCTAGAGATGCTACATTTGCACTTCGCCATAGTGCTGTTTAGTTTTAGGGGCACCAGATAAGAAATAGTCAAGTAGCTTGATTCAGTATGTGCACCAGTCAATGCAACAAATATTTTACTTTCACAGCCAGCTATGTTCACTCTCATTTCACGATGTTTTGCTTAGCAAGCTCTGTAGAAATTTTCAAGACAGGCAGTAATTGGCTTGCCTTATTATTACTGCACCTAAAACATAACTGGGCAATTGTGGATATAATAAACTATCCTTTGAAAAAGCAGTGATAGCCTGGGAGACCGTTAACCTGCCACGCAGAGGCCTCGATCCCAAGGCGCGCATCTCTGACTTTTCGAAGTTATGTGCGTATTAAATAGTAAATTATCGCTCGCTTTAGCGGTTACAGAAAACATCATGAGGAAACCTGCATGTCTAAGAGTTCTCAAAATGTTCTCGAAGTTATGTGAAGTCTGCCAACCCGCACTGGGCCAGCGTGGTGGACTATGGCCTAACCCTTCTCACACTGAGAAGAGGCCCCTGCCCAACAGTGGGACAGTTTAATACAGGGCTGATATTGTTATTATTATAGTTGTCTTACTACTCGTTTCACTAAATAACTTCGGACTGTAGAATAAAGATGACATGATATGATCTTCCTAAGCTATCTTTAAAACTCACAAAAATAAGTTATAATTATTTTGTGCTAGTAAAACTTAACTTTAGGCATATTAGCTTTAGAGTAAAGTTATCTACGATATCTACATATTAAAAAAAAAATTGACCATACTCCTTATCTTTCAATTACTAATAAAATAAGGTAGGAATTCTTGTCCTGCAGCTGGGCACGAGCCACGAGTTTATACATTTCTTGCATAGCAAAGCAAATGTCCTAGATGCGAGCCCTGAGAGTACCTGAGGTAATAAGTTAAAATAAAAGGCAGAAGAATATGCTTCAAATATGTTAAAAATGAAATATTTCTGGCTTATGCATATGTGTACTTTTTGGTGAATATATACTCGCCATAAAATGTCTTCAGAATAACTTAAGACTTTGTATTATCGGAGTACAATGGTTTATTCAAGCTCAGTTCGCCGTACGGCAAAGTTAGACCATATATTTTTGTTTCATTTTAGAGCGTCAAGTTTTTACAATGTTTACACTTCCCTGGGATTATGGAGCCATTTATATGCGGGCCAGATGTGTTACATATTAGTAACCCAATACGGTAGTTTACTATTACAAAATAAGCTAATCACCCTCAACACGCTGGGATTATGTACCTAGTCTGAGAGTCGAGGCCTAATATGATACATTAATTTGTTTATGAGTTCAACATAGTGCAGAAATTAAAAGGACTGGTGTCGTAAAACAAAAACAAAACCGATTTATTGATTGAAAATGATGAGATGAAGTGTACTTACATAAGCCAAATTTCGACAAGATATAAAGAAATACAAAAGACCTTAACTCAAAGATATTCCTATAAGAACGACTCTTGTAGGTTTCTTCTGAACCCTTTGCCTGAACCTAGCAACTAACCTAAATATAGCTTCAGTAACTTAGTAGACTCAGTATCCCATATATTTTGACCTTCATAATATTACATTACAGAACATATAGTGTTACTTTGTGACCTAAATGAATAAATTATTTTTGACATAACTTTGGCTTGAATTGACTTTGACTTGGCTTGTGGCACTGGATCACTGAGGCAGCCATTGAAATTTTATAAAATAAATAAATATAAAGTGTTCACGCATATTGAGTGTCGTGCTTAACGATATCTTGAAGCATACACGCACGCCACGTAATTAACACGACGCGACGGCTTTATCTACATCGAGTACTTTAGATTATTGACACTTTTATTTACCTTTCTTCTCTCTTAGCCTTTATTATTCTTAAGTCACTTGGGGTCGGCTTTTCTAGTCTAACCGGATTTGACTGGATATCAGTTTTTACACGGAGCGGCTGCCACCTGACCTCCGCAACCCGAAGGCTAACGATACCCTAAGGCTAGACCAGTGTCAGGATATTAGAGGGTACTGACTTTCCCAATAACGACTGCCATAGATGTTCATGGCAGCAGGGACCAACGGCTTAACGTGCTCTCCGAGGCACGGAGCAGGCGATAATTGTCAATCAATCAATTTTATTTACCTTAATATAACTAATAATGCAAAAAGTAACTACTTTTATTAGAGAATTTTCGCACTATTATTCAGGCTTTGTGTTGCGAGAGACTACACCCTTACGGTCGGCATCCGAAAAAAAACGTACAAGGGAAAACTTTGCATTGATTGGTCTATAGCGAATGTTAATTTATCTTTAAGTATCTTTCTGGTCATCGCAGGTTTAAATTCTGACGTTAATAGTCTGTTAATAATAATAATAATGCTTTGCTTTTGCCTTTAATGGTATACAGTTACGAGCTGTGCAGGCAAATAATTAATTAGAAACTACATACCTAATAATTTTAAGCTACAAAGCATGTATTCTTATCTGAATAAAAGGCTATTATTATAATAATAATAATCTATCAATTTATAATTTGATTACTTTGAATATAACTATTTTAGTAATATTTAATATTCCGGTGATACATACATAGTTATATAACAATGTTTCACTGTAATATTACAAGAATCCCAAGACGACCAAATTTGCATTGAAAGATGTCTTCAGAATATCTGATGGAGAATATTACTTCGTTTGGAAATTCGCAGAGCGAATTACAAAGACATATCTTTAATAAATAAATAAATTTTATGATATGATAACAAATCATAGGGCAGATATACATATGTTCTGTGTAACAGACAGTACATTTTAAGTGTTATATATTATAATTATTTAGGCGTGCAAAGTTACATTTTCACGTGACTAAGCGTGTCATCGGATGAGCAAAGTCAAGGTTCATTGGGCAAATGAAGATCACTGCACACCAGCGACGCGGGTGAACATCGAGACACGTGATAAGTAAAGTCAAGAAAAAATAACATTCAGGCATACAATAGACAAAAGGGTTTGACAGTATTATCAGCTTTTCTACCAGCTTTTTGCCCATCACTAGCAGTGCCGTGTAGGAATTGTTCCAACAACACTAGGCTGTCGGAACAATTCCTACACAGGACATAAAAATGCATGATCTTCAAATACTTTTGTTTGTTTCCGGTGTCAATTTGTTTTCAGGAAATATCGCTAGTACGAATATAGGCTTAAAAAATAAACTGAAAATTCTAAATATGCTTAATTGGCGGTACAAGAACCTTATGAAAATCTACAAAAGGTATTTTCAGGGACAGCAGTCAGAGATCATTAATATAATCTTCCTGCGTAAAAATGTCATTAAGATATTGTGTCTGGGTGCAGACGCCGCATAAATGCATAAATATGAATAAACCAAATTTTATACACGGTTTCTCTCATGGTTCTAAGTAAAATAACTATGCCACGGTAACTGTGCATTTTGCCGAGGTAGTGTCTATCTCATGGTCTGACCCATAAACGATCTCGATGTAAAACATTACGTCGCGTCGGCTTGGTTTTTCGACACTGTGTAAAATAACCACAAACTAAAAAATCATACTTGGGCATTATTAGAAATAAACGTTAGGATTTCAGAGTGATGTTACAACAACTGCAGGATTTAGAACGCGTTTCCCTACGGCTATCCACAACGATGCACGCGGGTACAATAGGTCGGGCACCGCGACAATCTCGGCTATTCATTAGCACTGTCACTGCTCTTGACACCGACACGACCACGCGACGCTTCTAACCGTTAGACACGCATACATTCATCGCTAATCCCGCCATTAGACCGACTGTCGGACACAGAACTCTGCTATTGACGAAGCTTTTGTATTCCCTAAACGTTCTGTTTTCGTAACAAATATTAATAAAACTATATAATGTGTTCTTGCGATGTTATTTGTGCAACGGATTACTTTTTATCCTAATGTTACATTTAGTCAATGAGCTAAAGTGTTTCGGTGAATGGTCCGCATTTTGCAACAACGTTGGGCGTCCCTAATCCCAGCGCTTTTGGCGCTTGACACTTGAACTAGCGACGAGACAATATGGCTCTGTCGTTGATCCCCACAAATTAGGGTGAACACCCTCCGACAATTACACCATTGCACGCAACTTGCTTAATGGTGAGGATTAGGTTATCGTAAGTGAAATGCGAAAACGGTTCCCGAAATCGTAGGGCTGCCTGGAAATGTATTGTGACATACGAATTAGAAAATCGTATTTGTAACGTTATATTCTTAAAACTTATTTATGAAGGGGGTTTGTATACAATCGTTCCATTAATCGTATATCATGGATTATTTAACGAAAAATATGAGTTGCATTTAATAGCTATTAACCAGAAGATAAAAAATATTTTTGTTGGTGTCGATGTTGGTTGACGCCTGACGGACAGCCCTAAAAAGTTATGACAGAATGCAGGGCTATTTAGAGGCGAGTTAATCACTGGTCGCGGTGAGGGATAGCGGATATTTGCCGGCTGGATTACCGCCTCGTCGCCGATAATGGACTTGCCCGGATGGGGACGCCTCTACGACTGTACTCCACGCTCTACGGATTACAATCAATTGACATCGCCGACTTCAAATGATGTTATTTTCTATGCGACTGCTACAAATAAAATTCGACCTTAACCGACTGACTGTATTGACTAATTCACTATCTTTGCTAGATATTTTCAGACGGGAACCAGACAAAATGAAAGAAGTACTGTGTCTTGGCCCTGCAATCAAGCGTACGTATTAGAATATAATAAGGGTTTTATTTGCATAAAACATGTTTTTCGTAACATAACAACAATTCTCGCCACACGGATAACTATGATACTTAATAACCTGCTTTAAACTTCAAGTCAATAACTAAAATCCCCCAGCGCTTATACTAAAATAAGCAGCCAAACATTCAATCAATCTCGGCGCTCGCATCTCAAAAACTCACAGGGAAAACACAATAGAGTTCTCCCCTTACAATAACATGGTTTGGTGGAAGTAAGATCAATTGTGCACTACCACATCTACAATCGTCGAAAAACTATTCTACTGTAGCACGGAAAGTTCAACAGAACTGCAATATCAATTACCTAGATCTATTCAATATCGAAGCAGTACCTAGTCGCGAAGTAATAATCAAATTGAAAGTACCGATAGGATATCGCCAGTGATACGTAAGACATATTACGTGAACATTAAAATATCTAGGCGTGCCACGTTCTCGACTAATGGACGAGACTTCTAAGTGCAATGGAATGGAATTGCACCTGAATGTATTGCATTCACACGACTTGCCAATGTTTATAGTCCATTAACGTGCAGCCAGTATGTCAGATTAATTTGTTATTGCTCTTTGAGTAAGTTTTTACTAATGTATTTCACATTTGTATATTACTTATTCGTATTTTTAGACTTAACTTTTATTATTATCGTATAATATGTTCGTGAATTGCGAAGACGGGAGCCCTACTACTCGGGTCCATTATGACATAGCTATAAAGGTGAATCGGCAGCGGGCGCACCAACGATTCCTTCACCAACAAAATAAGAAATGAAATATGGACAATTATGTTTACCAATGATTATATATACAATTTATGGTAACCAATGAGTCCAGTCCGTCAGTCTACCTGATTGCAAAGTAAGCGGTAGCAGCCGGTCTTGGAAATTGGATATAGCGTTGTTTTATTGGTATTGCAGAAACAATAACGAAAAATCATAACCTAACTGCTGCCTACCGTCAAATAATGGGGAACAGCTATGGTGCCCTTTAGTCGACACAGTTTTCTTCGCGGATGAAATAGGCAAAATATTCATATAATTTGGGCCTAACTTCTATTCACTTTACTTTAAAGTGAACTAGAAGTGCTGACCGCACGCCTGTTTTTTGTTATTGCAACGTCACTCAAAGAAACTTCATAGAAAACTAAATGTTTGGCGCAAGACATACCAGTGTTACCTATTCAATTAGTAGGTCATCAATGCCTCGGATAGGGTAAGGTTAGGATAAACATATTATCCTTAAGCCACCGGGCTCAAAAAGTCAGAAAGTATCTGAGTAACCTGTATTAGATCGGACAGATTACAACCAGGATAACTCTCTAACTGACGCTATTTTAATTTTGAATATTGATAATTTATATAAACTAGGAATTGTAATTAGACATAAAACCGGTGGCTAGACACAATTGTATTTCAATTATTGTTATGTCTGACATATCAGCAATTGGCAGATTAATTCGACTGCTCAATAGATAGTGAATGTAGGCACTTATTTTGTATTAATATATTTAGCACGACGCACAATACACCATACAACTCGTTATTTTAGGCAAGTAGTATAATTTGCAGATGGTGGATAGATAACTACGTCATTGTCTGCAAATTATTCAACAGACTGTAGTGTTAACGAAATTAAATTACGCATGCACCGTTGAATTTAATTTGCACTGCTATTGTGTGTGGCTCCCAAAAGTCTGGGTTACGAATATGCTTATGAAAACAACACCAAAAAAAAAATCTTGCCTCTTTGCATAACTTTCTAGTAGTTGTTCAGAAGCTTCTTCTGAGTGTGAAGAAAGAACAACCGATTTGCGAGCAAATGGTATTATTAACATGACAGTATAAACCGTATGTCTCGAAATAAGGATGGTTCTTGAACCACTAAATGTTATATAGATGACGGGTCTGACGGCATTTTAAATGTACAAAGTAAACTATAGTCTCCAACAAACAAGTCAATGACCGCACCAATCTATATTGTAATATATATTCTAAGAAAGAATTGATTTCACTCATCCCCGCGTATAGGTGCGTCAGAAGTTAAAACATCTAGGACGATAGCAGAGTATTTCAACATATGTGAGATCAATTGTGAGATATTGGCGTGAGACAAATGTATGTACAGTATTATGAATCATTCATTTTAGGCACTTGTTTTCTTTTGTAAACTTAATTGTACTTATTTACGTGTTTACTTCGAAACTAGCACTGCCCTAAGAGCGTAAGGCTCTGTAGACTATGTGAGTGCTTCATAGACAATTGTATCCACCAAAATTGTGTTGCTGCTGTTTCGAAATAAGAATATCAAACAATAAAGGTTAGTCTGCTAATACATTTTAATTAAAAGCAATTTGTAAAAGACACATATATACATCATGTCACAGATATAACGCACAACCTCAAATACCCCAATTAAATTATTATATCGTAATAATAATCATTAAAATGTTACTTTTATGTACCTAAATATTTTAATTTAACAAATTAGTTCTCCTTATTGTGCACGGATAGTAGATATTACAATAAATCTAACATTATTGCCTTTATTGCATCAAGAACCTTATTGCCTTGAATTATGATACATTTTCGTTTATTTCAGCTGTTTAACAAATGGGTGACTATAATTTAATTCGTTTTAATTATTTTAGGGATAAAAATTACCTATATTACAAATTGCTGGAATTGATTCAGTAGCCGATTTTGAACAAACTACTTTCAGAATGTGCGTTTATTATGTTACATGTTGTATATATGTATATAGTATATATATATATATAAGAGTAAATTAAAAACTAGCTGTTATCTCAATTTAACATTTTCTTTTATTAGTGAGTTCGCATGTCAAAAATAGTGACGTTGTTTTTGTAGTCCTTGAAGACGATTCACACAGACCGGTTTGTCAGATGTGTTGGTAGTCCGGAAGCCGACTGGTTCCACGTCCCCTATTCACTTGAATGGATGCTTTTTATCGTAAAAAAGACATCGTATTTCAATAGATCTAATAATTTTTGCTAGCATGTTACTTTTTTCAATTTAGTAGATTAGAGTAAGGAGTACCTTTATGATATAATTACAAATATAAATGTCAAGATTACCTTTACTGCATTCAAAATTATTGATAACTAGCGACCCGCTCCGGCTTTGCACGGGTAGTACAAAACCTTAACAAATTGTACATCTAAACCTTCCTCATAAATCACTCTGTCTATTGGTGAAAACCGCATGAAAATACGTTCAGTACTTTTTGAGATTTCCGCGAACAGACAGACAGACGCGGTGGAGGACTTAGTTTTATAATATGTAGTGATATTCATTTAATTTGTTATCGTATATGTGTAAGAAGAGTGATGATATATTTATGGACTAGAAAACGGGAATTAACACAATCATGCCAGCGCATTTTTAAAACGCTTGATATTTCGGCCTGCTTACACTAGGATAGCTATAAAATGTCATTGTGGCAATAGTCACAAGCAGGTACAGACTTACCTGCTTTTTGTGACCACCAACAGGCTATGTAAATACCTTTCGATAGAGTTAATACTCGTTTTCTTCTTATGAAAGTGGTAATGGTAAATGGTGGCGTACCTTGTAATGTGTATGCGGTCCGCTGCGGCTGCATCCCCGGCGCGACGGCAACGCCAGCGCGCGACGTGTTGTGCAGCGACAAAGCGCCCAGCAGATCTAGCTCGGTGGCTGTGGAACACACACATACTGGTTACACACTGTCTAAGTATACTGACTGCAAGGATGATGTAGTGGGTTTATGTGATCGCCCCGCTACTACCGCCGCGCTGAGTGATGTGGGTTCGATCTCCACACGTGACAAAATTTTGTATGATCCATAAACAGAACATAATATAAGAGGGTCCATAATTACTTGTTCCGAGTCTGGGTTTTCTTACTGCCCGTTGTTTGAATGTTTGTAAAGTCCCCCTCGATACAGAAATTAATAATAGTGCGGAAAATATCTTTGAAAAAAATGAAGTATGATACCTCGATGGCGTAGTGGTTAGTGTAACCGACTGCCACGCCTGAGGTCGCGGGTTCGATTCCCGCACAAGTCAAACATTTGTGTGCATAAACATGGATGTTTGTCTTGGTCTGGGTATATATATAATATATATAATATGTATGTATTTACAAAAAAAAAGTATATATGTATGTATGTTTATCCATTGTCTAGTACCCATAGTACAAGCTCTGCTTAGTTTGGGCTAGATGGTGTTGTGTGTATGTGGTAGAATATTATACAATCAAATTGACTATGTACAAGGTGCTCGGGTTTATATCGGTCGGAACTAACATGGTTTGTGCAATTCATTCTGTCTTTGTTGTTTTGTTATATGGAACGATTATACGAAATGCTTTGTATTCATTATTGACTATGTTCACTGTCACATGTTCATAACACATGTTCCTATTTTTGCAATCGCCATGATATTTAGAAAATATATTATCATCATGCGATGTGGAATTATAATGGAAAAGCGTCCTGAAATCATATCCACGAATGTGATCCGCAGTTTATTTAAAATCATTAGCAATACCAGCCGAAGAAAAAATAATTTAGAAGAATAAATAAATACTTTAGTCTACATCCATGAGAGATGACCCAGTAATAAGCACGCATTTATTTTTTATATGCTAAACATATGTCTTTATATTATCTATTCTTTTTCGACGACATTAGAGTTACATTATTATTACATTCATTCAAGACGACACTCATAAAGCCTCAATCGAGAACAGTAATAGATCAATATACGTCCAGTTATTATTTTATATACGTTGTGAATATTTACGACCAAATAAAATCCAAGTGGCCTACATTCGTTCAGTCGATACTCAGTATACAGTGGAGAATTCCAAAAATCGACAGTAGCCTCGGCCATATCGATCTGTACAAAAACCGACCTATTACACCACGGTAGCTTCACAAACTCTGAAACAAAATGACGACACTGCCGTTAATATAATGGTTGACATAAGTCACGAATTATTAGTTTAGTAGGTCAGTGACGTACGCCAGATTGTATTAAATGTTTTAAATGTTGGATAAAAATCTTTCGCTATCTTTATTACGATAGCAATTTTGAAATAGGATTTTGTAGCTAGAGCTATTTTGTAGAAGTAAGTGTGCGGAGTGCCATCTATCACAAGTAACCCGGTCACGTAGCGCTACAACTCGTAGCAGCCGCGCCGACGTGAGCTACAACAGGGCTACACAAACATTTCGGCTCGTATATTACACTATAAAATTAAGCCGCAACGTTCCAACTCGCTTTTAAATTTCTTATTATGTATGTCAGATATTATCTTTGCAGTAAAGCAATAAATTATAGCGTTGCTGTATATTCAGGAAATAAAATTACGATCAAAGCATTATGCGAATATGTTGAAATAATATTCGTTGATGATATAACTTTGATACTGCGGAGGTGTAAATTCGTTTTATCACTATGCATATTGTTGCCTAACCTTGAAAGACTAATCAAAGAAAAGCTAGTGAATCACACCTAAACCACGAATCTTTAAAAAAATATCTTCTTTACTACCTGATCGTAGTCTGTTAAAATTAGAGTTATGAAACCGGTCATCTAGTTACGTTTACTTATTAGTGTGTCTTTACGTGTGTGTGTCTTTAATTAAATTACAGCAGGTATATTATAATAAAATAATTTGTACTTAGAACCACGCTTGCATATTCTTAACAAGGGCAGATCCACCAGCTGTTTTTAGTTCGTAATAGGAAGTGAGTCCACTGTCAACTATCGGGCGAAGTTCCAAGCTACACGTGCTAATATTGAAACTTTTCAACAGAAAAAGTCTGATCATAATAAGGCACCATATGCCACCGTTACCACCCCCGTTATTATTATTTTTGGTACGTAGCTCCAGAACGAAAAATACTTAATTGAACATTGAAGTGTAATTATATTTCAGGGCTATACAGTATTAATAAAATTAATCGTTAACAAAACGACTTATTGGCTTTTTTATCAAAAATGAAATTACCAAAGGTTTCTTTTCGTGGTTTTATATATTTGGTAGTCGGTTTAAGAAATTCTTGGAAATTTTCGAACAACTTCAGACACGCCTTTATCACCTTCGAGAGTAAACTATAATAAGCAATTTTTAATAACCTACAGTTAATTGAATTGAGTAATTTTCCAGGTATTCTCCTAAATATTTGTCTGTATTTAAAGATAATGATGTGATCATCATTTGTCTTCTATACAACCTTAAAACATGACTACAGCTTACAGTAACAAGGTGTATAAAGTGCCGTATCAAATCATGAACAAAGCTTATATTCACGTCGTCGTCTTTATATCTACTTCAATTAAAAAGCGTCACAGATTGTGTCAAGAACTCTCGTGGAGTAGCACAAGCTCGTAATTGAGACGCCTGTGTCACTAAGTTTATATTAGGGCTGAACGTTATGGCATCGTTACTTATAATATATTCAAATTGTTATAGAATTATACATTTGTCTCCTAAATCTTTAATGAGACGACGATCTTTATCATTCAGCAATATAGTCGACTAAAGACGTATTAGTTTTGCCTTCAGCAGTTCTTTACGTACCTACTTCGCGTTCATGCTAAGAAAAATATGTACGTATAGTATTTCTGTATTATCATGTAAGGGAAGCTTATGAAGATGGCAGCCCTGGGCGGCGGCGCGGGCGCGGAGGCGCCGGCGCGGCGCGACGACGCCGACACGTCTGGCCTCCTCCCGTCACAGATACGGCTCACAACATAAAAAGAGATGCTCCAGATTGCCTCGTAAACTGTCTTTCTGTAGTATTTCCGTGTTTGCAGCCGACCATAACTATTATTCGTTTGTCTAGTAGTGTGCTTATGAAGATATACCTTTTGTATTATCAAGCAAATATTACAGTATTGTTGTCACCTGACCGTGTTATTATTCTCCCTATCATGGAAAGCTCCATTTAAGTAATAATATCAAACATGAATATATTTTCTGAAATTGGCACTTTGCCCGGTATACAATGCGATACTGTTTTTTGCTGTAGTTTTAAAATGTCACTGTCAACGAAACATGGCTACCTATTGTTTATAAATAATTAAATATGTAGACTACACGCGATCCTGTAAGCTAGGGAATATTTAAGAATTCTACTTGGGTTTTTTTACTGTCTGTTTCGTACGTACTGTGTGAACGTGTGAAGGTTTAGACTTTACTTTGTTGGATAAACTAGAATGTAAAATGTAGCAAGATTGCTATTTTTAAAGCGTGTAATTAACCCGTTGCTTGTCAGTTTGCGCATAAGAGTTATTTTAAACTGCAAATTAAATAGGTAATTAATATAATAATAATAATAATAATATTCTACCACATACACACAACACCATCTAGCCCAAACTAAGCAGAGCTTGTACTATGGGTACTGGACAATGGATAAACATACATATATAGTTTTTTTTGTAATTACATCCATATTATACATAGAAATACCCAGACCAAGCCAAACATCCATGTTCATGCACACAAATGTTTGAATTGTGCGGGAATCGAACCCGCGACCTCAGGCGTGGCAGTCAGTTACACTAACCACTATGCCATCGAGGCCAACAAAATATTACCTCTATGTTAATAATATAATTGGACAATTGTCCTGTATATAAATCACATCATTATTTATCATCTACGTACTTCAGTAACTGTGAGTGCTCCTTAATTTACTTGAAGGTTACTCGAAGGTGAAAAGATTCTACCCAGACAGCGGACTAGTTCTAATCCTATGAGAAGAGACCTAACTCAATCGTAAGTGTATTTACACAGTAATTCACAATTCCAAATAAAGCATTAAACTAATGCTTTTAACATATGTAATGATGCAATCAAACCAGAAACGTACCACTTTATATGAACTGTCTTTGCAGAGCTACTATCGGGCTCCGGCCATTTTGTTACTGCCTGAAAGCTATAAAACGTATTTTCCACGCGATCGTAAACACTTCTACTCCCACACTATTCGGTTTAATAGTACATCGCTTCTAGATACCATAACGACCAGATAATGTTACATTACTTTTGAAGAAATGAAATACTGCAGCACAAGCTTGAGTCATATCCGCGCGGTTTAAGGATGCATTTGAAAAATTGGCAAATCCTTTCAACGGGAAATGCAGTTTCGATGCAATTTATGAGTCGGAAATTGCGATAGGCATTAATAACCACGCGATAACATTTTATTCACTTTAATTACGAGACTTCGTTGCTATTCTAAAATTAAACGATTTATTACAGTGACTAGACATCGTTAAACTGGGAAGCTTTTCGTAGAAATAATATAATAATTGCATCATGCTTGTTTATCAACTACTAAGTATGGGCTTCTTCTCAGAAGGGTTAGGTCATTGTTAGCCACGACCGAACTGGACAGTAATGGCAGACCTTACAAATGTTCAAGAACATTACAGATATCTTTCAGAGATGTAGGTTTTCTTACAGCGTTTTCATTTGAGCTACGAGGCCAAGCGAGCCATAATATATACTAAAATTATAAAGAAGCAAGATTTAAGTTTTTGTTTGTTTGTAAGGATTTAACACAAAAACTATCCAACCGATTATAAAAATTCCTTCGCCATTGGAAACCTATTTTATCAACGAGTCCATAGGCTATATTTTAATTAAAATAATAGTAGTACTGTTACTAACTTAACCTAACCTTCTTTTACGCGAGCGAACCCGTGGACAAAAGCTAGTTAATGAATACACAGATAACTTCGGCAAGTCTGCCACGAAGAAAGGCAAAAAATAATTACGGTCGCGTTAACGCTAAAACGTTTTATTGCGTCAAAGTAATTACTCGTGTAATTTATCAAAACGGTTTCATAGGCTGGTGGTAATTTGTGACACATTACGGTATAAGTATCATCAATGTATAAAGTTTAACTAGACGGAACAGAGCCGCCGTCGCCGACCCGCGAGCAAATTAATTAACTAAGTTGTTATGACAAGGGGGCTACCGTCCTTACGTGTAATCGGCCCGGTAGCGGTATGCTGACTATGTCAATTATATTGTATTAATCACTAGGCTTCGCCCCGGTCGCCGCCCGGGTCGATGTTGAAAGCCTTTTATCGTGATAAAAATGTATGAAAGCGCCATCAAGTAATACTTTTTAGCTAAAATTACTTCTGTAGAATTTCCCAAAAAACTGAATGGCTTGCCGGAATAAAAAGTTATTAACGAATTCTGTAGCTAACAGGGCCACTTTTTAAATTACTTATTTTACGGAGGTTGGGTCCTAAATGCGCGTTCTACAAACTGGTAAACAAAAATAAGTCTTACAAAGTTGACTTACTATTCTTTAGGATACCTGGCTCTCACCCAGGAGGTTCGGGTTCGATTCCCGGTATCGGAAATCACTTTTAAGAGCAGCGATAGCTCAGTTGGGACCAAACAGACTGCAATGCAGAGGGTCTCGGGTTCGAACCCACGTCGCGCACCTCTGACTTTCGGAAGTTATATGACTTTCGGAAGTTATATGACTTTTCGAAATTATGTGCGTATTGATTGACAATTATCGCCTGCTCCGTGCCTCGGAGAGCACGTTAAGCCGTTGGTCCCGGCTGCCATGAACATCTATGGCAGTCGTTATTGGGAAAGTCAGTACCCTCTAATATCCTGACACTGGTTTAGCCTCAGGGTATCGTTAGCCTTCGGGTTGCGGAGGTCAGGTGGTAGCTGCTCCGTGTAAAAACTGATATCCAGTCAAATCCGGTTAGACCAGAAAAGCCGACCCCAAGTGATTTGGGAATAATAAAGGCTAAGAGAGAAGAAGATACATATTGTACATAGAAACACCCAGACCAAGACAAACATCTATGATCACGCACACAAATGTTTGACTTGTGCGGGAATCGAACCCGCGACCTCAGTGCATTAGTCATTCGAATTTTATAAAGATATTGTAATACTTGTTTTTCTCTTTTCAGTTCATTACTTTTAAGCGGTCAGGTTTTTTGTTTTTATAATAATAATATTCCACTCGCTCCAACAATGTTTTTAATTTGTTCAATTATGATTTATATTCCTAAACAATTTAAAGTGAAATATACATTGTTGTTCTTAGGAAATAGTAAACATGGTTAAATTGATTGTTCAGCGGGTGAGGCATGATACATGCTTTAGTAGCATATCATTTCTGTCTGGCTTCTTTACGCTAAAGATTACGACCGAATGTGAGATACCGGGTTTAATACCCGAGGCAGATAATACTTTACCTGTGTTTTCCGTTAGGTTAGGTTAGTAATTAATAATAATAATAATAATCTTTATTCATAACTAGACGACCCGGTGTACTTCGTATCACCTATCCTAACGAATTTTCTATTTTGCTCACCGTTTAAACCTTCCCTGAACTACGATAAACATTTCAAAACCAAAATCATCTAAATCGGCTTAGCCGTTCTCGAGTTTTAGCGAGACAAACGAACAGCAATTAATTTTTATATATTTTCATGATTCATAATTCATAATCATAATTCATAATACGTTTTTACAGATTGTATAAAGTCCCTGGCTCCTGTGTTAGGTGAAAACCTGTGTTACAGAAGCCAGCGCCCTCTCCCAGAGTAATGAGACATATTTATCTTATGTAATATAGTAAATTAGCAGTAACAATAAGGGGTCTGGAGGTTGACCCCAAATAACGTGTGACTAAAACATATAGGTACAATTCTTCCTACAGTTTCGGGGATATACAGACGTCTCTCTATGTATCTATGTGTTGCCTAACTAACCATGCAACTTGCAACTCACGTACATTTAATGACCTTTAAATAGTCTACTAATTATTGATTTAAAGACTAATCACTGTATCAAAAAATATCGCTTTTATAATATAACATTTGGTTAACCTGGCAAATTAATGTATTAACTTATGGATATTTTATACTTATATAATTTGCTTACTTGCAAAACTATTAGAGTAATATAGAAGATCAGATAATTACGATGTCCTTAACTGGTAAATTGATTTATATTATTTTTAATACTAGAATCAACAAGAATATATGTATATACGTACCTATTTACAAACTACAACTATTTTACAGATGTCACATCACATAGAAAAAGATCATCAAATTAAATATACATCGGTTTTTGAGATAACAGTAACGATCATCCAGGAATGATCATTACTGTATGAGTATACAGGTAAGTAAGTGGTTATCATGATAACCACTTACCTACCTATTACATGCTTTAGCAAAGGATGACGTTTATCCTTTATAATCTACTAGCTTTTGCCTACGACTTCGCTACCTCGGAAACAGACAACATGTATGCGAAATTGCATGTTGATTGGTCAAGTAGTTAAGGCGAGGAACGTAACAAAAACTGATATCCATATTTATAATATTAGCTAGCATATTTAATAGTCAAAACGGCAAACGAAATATTCAATTCACGACGAGAGGCGGTAACTTAATTAAAAGTTCATACTGTCAAACACCGAACACTGAAACATGACACGGTAGGTAAGTTATTAATAAGTTTTCGGTCGGTGATCAGTGTGTAAGGGCTAATAACAATTAATTGAAGTCCCTTGTAACTTAACCCGGCACGCGCAGGAAACCTGCCGTGTTGGCAAAATGACCATATGGAGGCGGCAGCTTAATGATAGTAATTTTATGTAAAACCTCAAGACAGAGGGTCAGGTAAGTAGCCATTTATATTACGATTCTTGGAATACTGGGTATACCGCAGCTTAGTATTAGGATTAGGTATGTTCGTACGTAGGTTTGATTTATAAATATTGTTGTTGAATTTATGTTGGAGGGTGTAGCTTAATATTTAAGCACTTGCGCGAGTGCGTTCGAATCCCACCTATTTTACAAACGACGTGAACCCGAATACAAACGTTCTATATTAGCTGCAGGGGTTATATATTTGTCATTTAAGTACTTTAATTGCTAGTAAAGATTTTTAAGAAAAATGTCTTCTCGCCTTGCAATTCAAACCAAAACCAAAACAGAATAAAACCACATCAGCTGCTTATAAAATTACACCTTATTTTTAACGAACACCTTTTTATCGAACTACTCACAAAGTAAATAAACATGAAAATAATAATATTGTTTCACTGTTAGTTTAGATGATATACTTTACTGTTAATAGCTACCATCTCTTTTCTGAGTCATTACCTACCTATATACCTACGGTCGAACTGTTGTTATATCTCTTTGAATAAGTATCCTAAATGTATAGTACTATACTCATAAGTGAACTGTAATATTCTTGAGAAAATAAAGTTCTTTAAACCTAACAATAGCTTGAAATACATAAACTAAGAAATTAAATACATACATAAATAGTCGCACGTCTTTATCTCCGAAGAGTTAAGCAGGGTATCTCACTCACATTTTGCTAGCTAAGGCTTTAATTCACACGTCACTGTTGGTGAGCCTATTGCAGCACATTGGACGAAGTTCTAGACTGCTACTGAGAAATTCTTGACAGAAAACCCCAATAACACTTCGCTGAAATAGAAATCAAACACTTGACCTCATATACACAACCGCTTCGTCACCGAAGCAGCCTAATTTCTTATAAACTTTGTTTAATACTAGCTGTTGCCCGCGACTTCGTCCGCGTGGACGGACGTGTACTTTTAATTTGTTATCTAATTTTAATATATAAAACTACAACTAAAGAAATTAATAAGTCTAACTACACCTATATAGGTGTAGTTAGCTATATATTCAAAAAATACATATGGTATCGTGGACTTTTTTGTAGATATTGATACGTTCTATAACACTGGTAGAACATTATTTTGTTCTATCATCATTAGTTTCCGCAGCGCACGCGATGACAGATTTTTATGACTAATTTTTTCACACCTTGGGTTATATTATTGCATTTTTATTAGGGATGCCTATTTTTTTTTGAAAATGTAATATAGCCTATGTCACTCAGTGAAGATGCAGCTTTCTAACGGTGAAAGAATTTTTTAAATCGGTCCAGTAGTTTTTGTGTGAAAATATTACAAACATACATACAAAAACACAAATGTTTCCTCTTTATAATATTAGTTTAGAAGTTTAGATTACCATTAAAGTTAAGCTTACTCAGCATAAAACACAAATAAGCCATATTCCGTTACCAACACAATAACTGTAAACTAATATCGTCCAGTGAGGTAAAAAAAGGGCCGGTGTCGCCCCGCGGCCCCGTCCCGTGACATATGTCAGCCGCGCGTGCCACACTACGTAACCGTCTGCGTTCAAGTTTAATGAGTGTAACTTTGACCCATACAACACTACTACTTATTCATATATGAAACTAGACTACACACATTACTAACTTACTAATACTTATTTAGTATACGATATTATAAAGTTAAAATTTGTTTGTTTGCGCTTGATTATCTCTGCAACTGCTAGTCCTATTTGCATTATTTGGTACAATACACATACAATAACAGACGAAATAAAACTTTTAATTTTCATTGTTTGGTCTGTGTTTTGAGGAACGTAATATAACGTTAGGCTACAACCCACAGGAGGGGCTGTATTTGTAGTGACCATGCCTAAGTACCATTTAACGCGAGTGAAACCAAAAACTTGCACTACAAGTAACATCATAAATATTTCTTGAGTAATATCTTCTTTGAAGCAGCGATAGCTCAGTGGGGAGACCAACAGACTGCAATGCAGAGGGTCTCGTGTTCGAACCCACGTCGCGCACCTCTGACTTTCGGAAGTTATATGACTTTTCGAAATTATGTGCGTATTAATTGACAATTATCGCCTGCTCCGTGCCTCGGAGAGCACGTTAAGCCGTCGGTACCGGCTGCCATGAACATCTATGGCAGTCGTTATTGGGAAAATCAGTACCCTCTAATATCCTGACACTGGTCCAGCCTTAGGGTATCGTTAGCCTTCGGGTTGCGGAGGTCAGATGGCAGCCGCTCTGTGTAAAAACTGATATCCAGTCAAATATGGTTAGACTAGAAAAGCCGACCCCAAGTGACATGGGAATAATAAAGGCTAAGGGAGAAGAAGTAATATCTTCTTTGACAGCTAAAGATATCGAAACAAATTGCATGTAGATACTATGTATATATGATACGACTAGATGTGCCCGCGATTTCATCCGCGTTTATCGTTACTGCGCCGCCCCTGTGGGTCGTAGCGTGATGTTATATAGACTATAGCCTTCATCGATAAATAGGCTATCATCATCATCAAGCAGTAGTTCCTGTTATTAGCGCGTTCAACCAAACAAACAAACAAACTCTTTAGCTTTATAATATTAGTAAAGATATGCAAGTAGATATGAGCCGAAGTGCGACATACTTAAGATACTAGAAAAATAATACGTTTATAATAATCAAGGGAAAGCCGCGCGTAAATATAAGTAACAAATAATTATTTATATTTATGCGTCTCATCAGCAAACATAACTACAAATTATTTTGTTGTCGATTGGTCAATATTGACTGTATTGTCAGAGGCAATCATCTAGTCCTCCTGTCTGTAGGAGGGTTTAATGAAACAGTTGGAGCTTGCAGGCATAACGTGAGGCAGGACTTTGTAAGTATAACACTGCACCAAAAACCCAGATTAGTACAGTCCGTTAACCTCTAGAAAAACATGTTTTCTTTGCTCATGTCAAACTCAGTTCGTAGTCTATTTAAATACTTTCAAATCCACCAGCGGCAGACACTGTGCAGGTGACACAAATGGGTTTGGCAGGGATACTTCTTCGCTCTATAGATTGCACCTCGCTTTTGATGACTTTAAAGTTAATGGCTAAATACACTTGATAAAACTTCTATGGCGTTTTAGGCGTTGTTAAGTGGGTACACAATATTTATGCATGATGTAGAGAGTTTTAAAGTTGTTGCGCCGATTACTATATACATAGTTACCTACCTTCATCATTCGCCTCCTTACTCAGCTTGTAGCTTAAGACGGGGTAATTTCATGTTTAATTCAAGCTTGAAAGTATTACTTTATTTAGACATCTTATATACGGTTCCGTACTGGAAGCGTGCCAGGTAAACTGGGGTAGATCGACTCCTACCAGCTAACCTGTGATCGACCTAGATGTAGATCAATCCGGCCATATTTACTGAGATTCTCTTTTTTTTTTTTTTTTTTTTTTTTACGTTGTGGAATGCTTGATGCATACCCCTCCGCGGGGGCGGGCGGAGGGGTTATGTCGGACTCGCCGGGGTAAAAGAAGATGTTAAGAAGAAAATGTACCTCCCGGAATACCGACTAAACCTACCACGGTGTTCCTCGACAAAACCACTATCGACGGGGCCGCGCGAATCACTTTCGCATGCGGTCGCGACCCCGCCGAGTTTTCGGCCCGCCGTATGAAACGGCAGGCCACTACACAAAAGACCTACCCAAAGGCACTCCTCACAAATTATCCCTACTGTCCCCCCTAAAGGGGAGACGGACTCGAAAAAACAGAGGCGCGCGTGGGAACACGCACGCCGCCTCTCGGACCTGGTGCTGAACGGATGGCGGGCAGGCCCACAAAGCCCGCCACCCCCAGGTCAAACCTCAGGGTGGCTGGAGGTCGTCTCGCGCCCTCCGGCGCCCGGCTCTGCGGTTGGGGACAGGGTTCAAACGCTCCCTCTCCCGCTCCGCCGCCTCCTTGATGGAAATGACTTCCTCACAGAAGGAGGCGACGGCGTTCCACGACCTCTCACTCCGGACCATAGACTGAACTACGGCCGGGAGCGAGAGGGCAACCAATCCGACTGCCGCGATCAATTCACGGCGCTGCGATGCCCAGGCGGGGCAAACCGCCAAAGTGTGCAGCGCCGTGTCCTCAACAACGTCGCGGCAGTCGCCGCAGTGGTGACAACCGGGCGTCTCTTGCCGGCGTATGCGACACAGGAACTGGCCAAAACAACCGTGGCCAGTCATTACCTGTGTCAGCCGGAAGGTGAGGGCGCCATGGCGCCTCTCCAGCCACTCCTCAAACACGGGACTTACCGCCACGATCGTGGCGTGCCCACTGAGATTCTCTGCCTTAGAACGTCGTAACTGTTGTTAATTAATTAAAAGGTATATTGAGTTGCAGCGGATCGCTGGTGGCTAGACATATTTATTTTGAATTTATTATCCTTACAGTTTTAATAAATAATAGTTTTAAAAAAAATACGCTCTATTAAAACAGTTTAAAAAAATTTAATAATATTAATGTAAAAAAGTGTGGGGTGCTTTCTAAGATATTTTGATAACCTCATCCCACGCTCTTTTATATTAAAATTATTAAATTATTTTCTACTTTTTTAATAAAGCTTTTTTTTAATTTTTTTTAAACTTTTACATATTTATTATTATTTCTAAACTATTATTTCTTTTTTTTAAATATTTACTTTTTCTAAATTATTTTATTGTCATCGGTCCTCGATAAGTGTGATACATTAGATACATACCGAGCTAATAAAAGCGTCTTAAAAATACGAATACTCCACTAGAATAATTCCTATGTCGCTGGGGACGTTACATACATTCAAAAAGCGGACACATGTAATACCCAAACTCGGAAAGACTATATAGATCACACATTTTCTGTCTTGTGTGGGGTGGGATTCACTCCAACCTAGCCATCAAAAAAATATTATGTCCGGCATTCCAGCAATTGACAGGTTAATTTAATTCTTACGAATGTAATATAGGTAAACGTAAATTTAATTTCAATGTGTAACATTCGGGTAAACGTAAATCAATATTATATTAATAGACATTTTTTATGTGTCAGAAAGTTTACTGAGGGCAGTAGGTATACCATGCTAAGCCTAAATAAAAGTAATTTGTAAATAACTTTGTATAAGACTGAGTCAGCCTGGACATTAAGTTTGGTGACTATCGATTACATTGTATACATTGACCAATGTATAGTCTCATTAACAATTTTAGTATTAAGTTTGTAGTTATTCATATATTTGTATGATATATCAAGGCTGCTGCAATAGTCCCGTTATATATATTTAGGTATATATTGATGACTTGGACGTCTTCGAAAGGGACTGGCAGAGAATGCCTTCGAACAGAGTGTTTTGGAAGTCCAAGAGAGAGGCTTTGGCTCAGCAGTGGGTCATAACAAAAGGCTAAGGAAAAAGTGGCCTTTCGTGACACACTAATTGTTTTTTAGAGTTAGAATCTTAATTATATTATATTGTCTTTGTTTTCGCGAATATTGTTCCTTGAAATTAAACTACTATATACGAATTTTATCGCGTTGTTTATTTGACACTTTATTACATAATTTTGAAAACTGTTACACTACTACTACTATTAAACTTTATTAATTTTTAATCTAATTAAATTATTATTAAAACTATTTATATTTAAGTTTTTTTATATTTATATATTATGTTAGTTAGAATTTTATTTCTGTTATATAGTTTTAGTATAGTTGTAGAATGTAATGATTATTATCTTAATATAAATGAAATCCTACAATAAAATATAATGTAATAATTGCTAACGGAACAGAAAGGATGTTATGGGAATGAAATTGTACATCAACAAATAATTAAATTCTATTATATGGCATATTAAAACGCAGTAGGTGTATCGTGGGTGTGATATAATATATACTCTATGGCCTACTTCTTACATACAGCCATAAGTCCTACTAATATTATAAAATATCTGCGAATGATATCATAATAATAATAATAATATTCTACCACATACACACAACACCGTCTAGCCCAAACTAAGCAGAGCTTGTACTATGGGTACTAGACAATGGATAAATAAACATACTTATATACTTTTTTTTTGTAAATACATACATATTATACATAGAAACACCCAGACCAAGACAAACATCCATGTTCATGCACACAAATGTTTGACTTGTGCGGGAAACGAACCCGCGACCTCAGGCGTGGCAGTTGGTTACACTAACCACTACGCCATCGAGGCCGACAAATCAATTAATATCATAATTTATACAAAATCTCTTAACAAGATAATATGACAAATACTTTTGTGTTTGTCATATTATCTTGTTAAGAGATCAATCTCCTTTGATTACTTAGCTCTAAATGTATGTATAACGCCTTTGACTGAAGTAGACGATCTTGTATTTCGAGAGGGAAGATAATAGGTATAGAATTATCATGTCAAATGATAGTAGCCTTTGTCCTTAATTTGACTTCACTGACATAAACATTCGCGAGATCGGTCTCCAAATGCTGTCAAAGCCACGGACTATGACAAATTAATTCATAGGCATACGCATTAATCTTTATTTGTAAACGCCGTTATACGACATTTTGAAGGCGTAGCCTGCCTAACCTGGCACTCGCACTTGGGAGCTCACGGTCGACAGATTAGCAAAATATTACGTTTATGCCAATGGACTATCGGGCCAGTCATGGACAATATTTTGAGGTACTGGTAGCCGGCTTTAAACTTGCGATCGAGAGCTCGTGGGTTCAATCCGATTCACTTCACTACCGATGTGAACCCTTACACACACAGGTATACATATTAATTTACGTGGAGGATACCCTCCACGTATACACTAGTAATTTATAACACAATTGTAGGTCACCCTTAAAAATATTGGTATCGTGCGCTTTGTTCTAAAACATTATCGGCCTCATATCGTGAAAGTGTCGAGTCGTATATTAAGTAAAAGCGAATATTATGTCAGTCGCGAGAGGTATCAAATATCGATCGCGTGATACGAAATGACGAAAGTATATAAATCTCAGGGCTCTCCCATCAGCACTAAACATCGTATGATGTCGAATCGACTCGTGCAATAGCGCTGACTGCGACAGAACTCGACACCACTACCGTGAACACTAGTAGTTCTGTTAATTATTACCTCATATAGATAATTAGCTAAGTAAAGTGATGATGTGTAACTCTCCGCCAAATAGTACGTCAATGCATTCTTCTTGGAAGTTACTACAGCGCGTTAGCAATAGTTCAAAATAACTATATCTACAATTTATTTAACAAAAAAACGGTCGACTACTTTTGTAAAATGTGGCTATGTGTATTTTTATTTAATAATTTAATTTTGATATCTTATTATCTATAATTGTTATACTAAATGCAGATTCCTCGGCGGAATATTAGACCGTGGGATTATGGCAATCATCTTTAAAATCTAATGTATTCTTTATTTTGTTTGCTCTATTTTAATACATATTATTTATTCCAATAGTAATAACATTTAGGATTACTTACATTATTTTGAATGAATTTAGTATGTGAATCCAATTAATGGCATATTTTAATCATAATCTGATGAATTTGCATAACTTAACCTAATCAAATCGTTATTTAGATTAAATTCCGAGGACGAAAATCTGTTTGGCTAATTTAATATCATGCATATATTTATGTTAAATTTTAGAATACGCGTTCTGTTAATAAGGTAGCAGCGAGCGTCGGTGGTTATGGGGTGGTCGGGAATCGAACCGGTGCGCTGACAGGTGGCGGACACGCGCCGCTGCACGCCGCGCGCCGCGGCCATCCGCGACAGAGCGCGCCTCGTGCCCTATTGTGCCACCGAATTGTTTAAGGTGCTGGGACCAACGTGTTAAAAACCAATGGATTTTTACTAGGCTAGCGTTGTTTTAATTCGTCTATAGTAAGGACGCTTGTGTCAAGATACAATGTCTTTATCATAATATTTAGATATAAGCTGACAAGTTGATATCAATTCTCTATGAGCGTGTTTCATTTTCAAATTTATTGTCGCATGTCATTTATAAAATGATTAATATGTATTACACTTGGATGTTTCCAAAGTAGTTGTGGAATTATATTATTGCAATAATATTCAGTTAGTATACTTATGTACATATGTATCTTATGTGGGGGCCAGGCAGTGCAGACCGGCGACACTTCGACCCAGTGGGTTCATTTGTGTCGACACTCTCCCAATAACGACTGCCATAGATGTTCATGGCAGCCGGGACCGACAGCTTAACATGCTCTCCGAGGCACGGAGCAGGCGATAATTGTCAATCAATACGCACATAATTTCGAAAAGTCATATAACTTCCGAAAGTCAGAGGTGCGCGACGTGGGTTCGAACCCGAGACCCTCTGCATTGCAATCTGTTGGTCTCCCCACTGAGCTATCGCTGCTCTTTTGAATACCTATACTAGCTGGAAATTTTAATCTGTATTAGGTTTCAAAGCCTCAGTTAGCTGATACGAATTCATTTTTATATCCTTATTATTGTCTGTTTCATATATTAGACGTACAAGTGTGGCTTGCTATTGAGTGGTGTAGTGTAATATTTTAAATTATAGGATCTTTTAATTTAAATCTGATAGAATACTCATCTTATTTAAATACTCATTTAATCCAATATTTTTTCAGTCTGAAGTTCTCAGACTTAAAAAATATTGGATTTGGTACTTCGTTCAGATTTGTTATTTTATCGCAGTAACATTATTTCAAGCATATTATTTTACAGAATTACACGTCAGTATTAAATATTTTCTAGGGCAATCATTTAAACGAATACGCATATCAATCTAGACGACAGGACTCGGTACTTCTTGTCTAGGTATGGTACTAACCAATGAATATATCGTTTCATTCACATTTCAATACAATGTTTCTTTCGCAGGAATTCTAATGCCTTATTTGAAATGCCGATATCAAGTGTCCTTCGTATACCCTTTACAGTATGTACTCAACTGCTTGCAAACCATTTCCGGTTGCCTACTGGAATATTTACAATATTATAAATGTGGCGCAAGTCTTACCTAAACCTTGATCCATACTGCATAGCTTTACAGATCCTGATTTATATACTGTGCATTGCAGCTAAGCAATGACGTAGTTACTGGTATAATTTGTGACAACTTATCTGTAGATGAATTGGATAAAGTATGTAACAGTAACTTAATATATTAGTTGCAATAGCCTTGTAGGGGACTGTTGAACTGCCACGCAGATATTTTTAGTTCGATCACACAGCACACACGTCGGACTTTTCGTAGTTACGTGTGTATTAAATAGTTAATTTTCGCTCGCTTTAACTTAACTTAACTATGAGGGGGCCAGTCAGTGCAGTCCGGCGACACTTCAACCCAGTGGGATCTTTTGTGTCGACTCTCTCCCAATAACGACTGCCATAGATGTTCATGGCAGCCGGGACCAACGGCTTAACGTGCTCTCCGAGGCACGGAGCAGGCGATAATTGTCAATCAATACGCACATAATTTCGAAAAGTCATATAACTTCCGAAAGTCAGAGGTGCGCGACGTGGGTTCGAACCCGAGACCCTCTGCGTTGCAGTCTGTTGGTCTCCCCACTGAGCTATCGCTGCTCTTTTCGCTCGCTTTAGTAATGGAATAAGACATTGTAAGGAAATCTACATGTCTGAGAGTTCTCCATACTATTCTCGAAGCTATCTGAAGTCCGTCAACGCGCGATATGTGAAGTCTGTTAACCCGCACTGGGCCAGCGTGGTGTACTATGGCCTTTTCACACTGAGAAGAAGTCTGTGCCCAGCAGTGGGATGGTTTAATACAGGGCTGATATTATTCTCTTTATTGCCTAATTTTACAATAATAATTATATTTTAAATATATATATTCAGATACATGTCCATACCTAGTTTAGAAGTCAGGGTCTCCAGTTTGTTATGTATTCCTTAAGCCCTACATTATGTACCTAGATTAAGTGTTTTTCTTATGGAGTAATAAACTTTATTATTATTATTATTATATTAATATTATTGTTATTAGTGATAAAAGAAATAGATAGAGCTAGTAGATGTTATTGAATCACGATGAAAGTGTTATGATTAGTGAATAGCAACGTCGGCATTTTTTATTCTACAAATATGACGTATTTACATGACTACGTGATTTTATTTATCGCACTCTATGACATTAAAAGTATTATTTAATCTCTTTGAACGCGCTACATCAAATCTATCGAATGAATTATCAACAGTATATTACGTAAAAAGGAGGCTCTCCGTTCTGTACAGAGATAAAATGTTCAAATTATATCATTAATCTCTAATTGACTCTAACAGAATTACAACCTATGGTATCAAAAATTAAGGATCAATAGTAATTCTACAGAGTAGTAGAGCCTCGCTGATTTCAGCATGAATGGGCCGAGCCAGGTCGACCGGGGAAGGACTACCCTCTCAAAGAATATCGACGTGAAATACCAGTCTTCCTACTGTTGTGTTTCGTTCGGTGAGTGAGAGTACCGGGGGCCCGTTCCCGTTCCTTCTCCTTCCCACTTCCTTTCCTCAAGGGTCGGCAACGCGTAAGTGATGCTTCTGGTGTTGAATGCGTCCATAGGCTACGGTGACCACTTACTATTAGGTGGGCCGTATGCTTGTTTGCCACCATAGAAGTACTAAAAAAAAATTGAATTTGCCTTACATTAAATAATAATCTGACAGTCTAATTGTTTAGCATTTAATTAACATTTAATGCCTAATTGTGTGACGTTTAAATAACGTAGGTGAAAATAGATATTTATGACTACATTTTCTCAGAATGAAATGAGTACGCAGCATAAAAGAGCATTTTTTGCATTTATGCACGTGACACGGTATTAAGTATTAAAACATTTTTGGATAGCTCCAATTCTTTTTAATTGATTACGATAATATGAAGATGTACATATTTTTAAAAGGTTTATTAGTTAAAAGTGTAATCTTTTCTTTAATTTAAAGCATTTAAAATATAGCTTAGCCGTCATAAGTTTGTTTGTAAGTTATACTAACAATTTAATTATTATTTTGAGTCCTAGTTACTTGAATAAATTAAATTTATTATTAGTATTATAAGGAAAAAAGACGTATCTAAATGGTTTTTCGTTATTATGATTTTACCTATTTGGAATCAGTAAAAACTGCCAGGATAATTAACAAGAAAAATGTTTAGTAGGTACCTTTTTTTCTTATGACAGTAGAGCTCGGGTTCTGTGATACTTATGCCGAGGGCAGGGATGATGTTGATAATAATCGAATATAAATTATCAAATAATGCCATTATTCTCATTTATGTTTATTTATACTAACATTACAAAGCTCAAGAGTTTGTTTGTTTGTTTGGTCGAATGCGCTAATCTGAGGAACTACTGGTCCGAATTGAACATTTTTTTAATGTTGGATAGCTCATTTATCGAGGAAGGCTATAGGGTATATAACATCACGCTACGACCCACAAGGGAGGCGCAGTAATCATAAACGCGGATGAAACCGCGGTCATAGCTAGTAATAAAATATGTGTAAAAAACTACTATATACGGATTTTATCGCGTTGTTTATTTGACACTTTATTACATAATTTAGAAAATTGTTACACTACTAATACTATTAACTGCCCCCGTGGCGCAGCGGTAGTGAATGCGACTGCTGTGCATGAGGTCTCGGGTTCGAATCCCGGGTTGGGCCAACAAAAAGCTATTGGGTTTTTCTGTAAAGAAATCTCAATAGCAGCTCGGAGTTAGGAAGTTGGCGGTGTTAGACACCCCCGTGCCTCGGAAAGCACGTAAAGCCGTTAGTCCTGCGCCTGATCTCTCTCCGGTCGTGTCGGATTGCCGTCCCATCGGATCATGTGAGTTAGGGAACAGAGAGTGCACTTGTGTTTGCGCACACACTTGTGCACTATAATATCTCCTGCGCAGATGGCCAGTCTCTGTTAAGACTGGGCGCCGTGGCCGAAATTCGGTCTGGAGGACATTATTATTATTATTACTACTATTAAATGCTGCTGCTGAAAAGCAACCGAAACGTCGGGGAAAGTGTAAAATTAAATTAAATCTAAATAGTTTTAATAGTTTTAATAATAATTTAACTAGCTTAAAATTAGTAAAGTTTTATAGTAGTAGTGGTGTAACAATTTTCAAAATTATGTAATAAAGTGTCAAATAAACAACGCGATAAAATCCGTATATAGTAGTTTAATTTCAATGTGTAAAAAAATTAAGAGTCCATAGGTAAAACGACTCGTTTCTTGAATTTAGGTACCGGGCTATAGTGAACTTGACAGTGGATGGGCGCGCGACGCCCGTCTAATCCTGAACAAACAGCACGAGAGATAACACTCGATATCGCCGCATGTGTGTACAAACCGCTATAATACGATATTGTACACAGACATCGCTTCCTGCACCTTGAGACGTGACATTCGACACTCCATTCAATAACTGAACCGTCGTCTGAAGTCCGCCAGGATGTACATCACTAATAGTGCATTTGGATTAAATATTATGTGACTATATGATAATATGAAATCAAATCATAATCAAAAATATGTTTATTCGCCTTCGTCCAGTAGGATCTCCTGCTCGGTCCCCTGGGGGATTTATGTGACTTTCTTGTCCACATAGATCCCCGGGGATTCTACTGGATAGAGCCGATTATTCAAGTAGGTCACAAAGTTACACTTATTAATGTAAATTAACATAAACGCCGATTTTTAATCGCCAAACGAACTTGCTTACCATAGCATGGACTGCGCATTATTTTTAACCTTTCAAACCACGGCGGCATACCGGTGTCCATACACAATAGATTTTTATTTACGTCCGGTGTTATTTTATTTATCTATTTAAAAACTTGATGCACAAAACAATACATTGTTACTCTATGATTTGACAGATTAATCAAATAAGCTTTTTAAATACAGTAATCTTGCACTAGAATACTGTACTGTACTGAATAGTGACTTTATCACATCTCAACAACAAGATACAATTTCATTTTTGTGAGATATGACCCCTCTTTAAATGTATTGGCTTAAATGAATTTTCAGATGAATCTGTTTAGACTAGAAAGTCTACCTTAATACAAATAGGATTAATACACTAGAATGAAAGTAACAATTGTATTACTTTATATGTATACAATATAAAAACTAAGAATTATTAGTATTGAATGACCAAAACACTACGAAACGTTATTTTCAATCAGAAATTAAAAGGCAAAAATAGCGTGGCATCACGCGATAAAAGAAACCCGTAGCCGCTTCAGCAATATTACCCATAATACAGTTTTCGTAATAGGTCGATAGTAAAGTTCAATGTTACTAAGGAACGACGAAATTTGTTTATTTCGGGATCATCGCTTCAAATTTTTCGTCTGTACGATTACATTTAAATAAATTTATATACTGAGCTCGTATTAAATCACGAACTGCCATTGTTAGATGCGAAGATTTATTAGTTGGTTGGAATAATAACGGTATTGGGTAAACAGAGCGAGGTATGTTGAGGTGAGCAGCGTGGGTTAATGTGGCGGTTGTTTAGCGTAGGGTGGCGACAACCTGTCGGTATCGGCACCGCCAACCCTCTGTGAACTTACTCCAACCCTCGCTGTCGGACAATTGGCCGCACTCATTTTGTATCCGTAATACAACATTTTACAAGTGTAATAAATCTGGTTCGCTACAATTGAAGTCATATACTACCCTACCTACATACTACCCTCTATTTCTTACTACTTATGTATTTTTATCACTAAACAACAAATTTACTTGACTACTAATATTATAAAAGCGAACGTAAGTGTGTTTGTTACGCTTTAACTACTCGTCATCATGAAATTTCGCATACACGTTGTCAAGGGTACAGAAAAGGACGAGGAGTACCTTTCATGGAGAATAAAAGTACAGTTCCCGATGGGTAGAAATTTAATGACAAAGCGAGTGAAACCGCAGGCAATATCTTGTATACAATATCTTCATTTAACGTTTTGTAGTGTACCGTAGAAATATGTTAAAGGAAGGTTGGAAAAAAATTCTCATCAGGTCATATTCTACCACCGGCTGGCAGACGTCATGTGCTTATCTGACATCATCAATCTTTGCTAGTTTTAGCGAGGGCTCACAGTAATACTGGGAACGCAGTTATGTGAAGTTTAAAAGCAAATGAGTAAACTTATCACTAATTATTACCATGTGTAGCTCAAATCTTCGTGCAATTAAGTCGTCCGTAAATAATTAAATATCAAATTAGAGATGAGCATAGTGGTATGGAGTATATTTTAGCGATTATAACAACAAGAACAGTATGCTTATTTATATTATGCAATAACCAAACCTGGTAAGACTTTAATAAAAATAAAGAACTATTATATTTTTATATTCACAACAGAAATTCAGTACATAATTGTATTGATGCTATTAGCAAGATAGCGTTTAAAACCTACCTTTACCTTTAAAATGTTATAAGCAAGGTGTGAACATGTGGCATTATAATTTATACTGGTTATATACGCCACGAATAAATCAAGATGATTTAATTATTATTTTAATTCATAGCATTAAAACATTTAAATTAAAAAGTTGAATGTTCATATGCAAATATAAATAAAATGGTAGTTAAAAGAAAACGTGCACGTATCATGTCCCAACATTGAATTAATAAGTACTTTGTAATTTCATATGTCTCACGAATTTACTATAGATGAGTAGATAGCAGATTGTCATAGACAACGACACACAACAACTTCTTAATGCCATAGACACGGACTTTATTACACTACGAGATCATTGCAAGTACTAGGCACAAGAAATGAAAAAATAAACATAACCTAAAAATAAACGAACGATTCAGAGAATTCAAACTATAATAGTAAAATAATAATTAGCCAGTAATGTTACAAAACATGCAATGTCATAGCTTTCCCTTCATACGAAATACACTTGAATTTTAATTACGGCGGCACGCAGTCGTTTCTATAATCGAACAAATATTGCCGTAAAGACCGTCTAACATACAATATGTGTACCGTTATTTAGTACGCACCGTTAATATCACATGCAGACACACCAGGGAGTATCAAACCCGACCTTGAACCCTCTAGGGTGCAAAATTCGTTCTATTTAGCGACACCCACCGATAAGCTATTCAATTTCGTCCAACGAACATTTCGCAGATAATAATACAGATCGGGTTATGCGACGTGACGTCATAATCGATAAGATTAGCTGTAAGCTTTATCTAGTTGAACGGTTTAGATTATGTTAGTTTCAACCCAGGTAGTTCGGTAACGAACTAACAATTTTAACTTCAAGTGTTCTTTTAATTTGCAAGGGACGACAGCTTGCAAATTGAAAGAACACATGTAATCAAGTGAAGTTTCATAGAAATATAAACCTCAATGGCACAAGCTCTTGAGATATATCAATTTCATTATAACGTTTTTCTCTATGATTGGAAATAGTAACTTTAGTGTTTCATTTATAATTGTGACGTAAATGAATAGAAAATAATGACTTACAGATAAATGATCTCCAATTTGCTATAACCACATTGTTTTAAAAAATCAGATCGCCTTTTGAATCTCTGATTTTAGATACGATTCTCTTACTACCAATCGGTAATTCTATTATATGTTCATATATACGTGTCTTTATTAGCAAAGTGTTATTATAGACATTCATCGTAAATGAATAATGCTCTCTAAATACAGTTGGCAAAATAAACAAACGAGTCGAGCAAAGACGACCTGATTGTGGCTCGTAGCCTTCCATTATTGAACACGAGCGTGGTCTACGCTTCACGTAGGAGTATGTGTATGTTCGGGGCATTCACTTAATTGTGTTTGATCGATACAAGTAGTTTTCGGTAGCCGTCGTCGCTCGGTAACATAACAACGTAAATAAAATCACTTAGAACATCCCCGAACATCGAATTTGAATAACTTAAGTAGGTCCCTTTAGGAGAAAACGAGGTTAAACATATTTGTAATAAAAATAAAATATGAAATTGTCAAGAATAGCCGGTTGTCCAGTGCAAAGTGGACTTAAAACTAATTACTAAGGAATGGCACTAGTGTTTTATTACTCGCCAGTAAAGTAAGTCATTAGTATACATACGTATGTAGGAAAACAGTAGTTCTTTTCTACATGTTAGAGCTAATGTTTACGTGAATAGTCATAGACATTAGCTACCGTATACGAATGATTATCAGACTATCTGCAAGCTAATTGTGTTAGCTTAGTTTGTAATCTTCCTATAAGGTCAGCTTGGTAATATGTTTGAAACTTATCTAGGGTTCTTTACGGTTAATAGAAAAGATGATCACGTAGAACAGTTAATTTGTCTTAGAAGTATACAAAATGAACTATAACATAAATTGAATTAGCCACAGAACACTTGGATAAATTAAGCGTTACTAAGCGGCTACCCAATCTACATAAAATTATTATAAAAACATAAATGTAGGTAACAGTTTATTTTGAACAGGGATAGCTACTACAAGTTTAGTAACACGTGGAGTACATAAAATCTATTTAAAAGCAAAAGTGTTTGATATTATCAATATTTTCTCATCTATTTTACTATATAATTTTATATTTCCAATTTTCATCACAACCATTACTTATTAAAATTGTTAAACGTAATACATTCATTTAACAAGAAAAGTCAGATTAAAAGGAAATCGCATTTAACATGGTTTTAAAACTTTTAAGCTACGAGTAAAAACGTGGAACTTATTTTCGAGTGTGGCCATGAACTGGGACCAAACTAGATTTAGTGGTAGCGCCGCATTGCGCTCAATGCGACACCTGCAACCTCTCGCTGCGTTATCTTACTGCCGAATTATAACATACCAACAATATGATTCCGCATTCACAGCAAAATGCGATAAAAGCTTTGCAATATTTAACTTTATTTCCTTATAGATGTTGATATCAAGAAAATGACACACGATTACAAAGTTGGAGTAACATTCAATATGTATGTAAATTGATGTTGTGACGGCGATTGGCCGAGGTGGCGGGCCGCCCTGACACCTGTCCAAGTGTCCACTGCACGTGTCGTCTTCAAAAATAAATCGTTTACGTCACCAACGTTAGATTTTCCAAGAAATATAAAATTATAACCAGGGTGATTTTTCATGTAAATGCACGGCGCCGGTATATCATGAAATATTGAATAGCAGGTTCGCTACACTTATCAGTGTCATTGCCAAGGATTGAATAAAATATACTGCTATGAAATATACATGTAGACACAAGTTAGACTGAATACGATAAACGCGATGTGTGCATTTTCATTATGCGGCATATTCAATTACGTAAAGGGGGCACCAGCAAAGATACACTTGACACAAACACCTATTGAAATTTATCACAGAGTAGACCTATTTTATAGGTTAACTATTATTTTCATTCAAAATGGGTCTATTATAGTTTCTATTTTGGGCATTATAAGAAATTCATGTGGTCGTCGTAACACAGAAATAACCGTTCAATTTCATTGATTGATAGCATACATAATACACACGCTACATACACATACAGACTTACACGGTGCGTGACCCGTAATTTAGGAAGCGTGTCAATCACAAGTTTATACGTGGGAATTATCGTAACACTGTAACCGAATATTCGACTACGACTTCTTATAAAGTCATGAAGGTGGCGTAGCACCGTTACCAGAGGCCCAGTACATTCAGTTAGACGAAATTGCCAAAGTTACGCAACAACTTTTGGAATTATAGTGGGTAACTTTAGGAATGTACAGTATGCGAAGTGGGCACGACCGGGCTCTGAATATTTTACTGGCTTTGTTCCACCAAACTATGTACAAATAAAATTTCATGTTACACACAACACTATTTTCCGCTAAATAAAAGTTGAGGTATGGGCCGTTTCACCTTTGTAATGTATAAAGAGCAACCTGTACAAAGTTCACATTGCTGGTGCGTTGTGCTACGCAATATTTAAAATGGCCGCCTTCCATTGCGGTCGTAATAAATATAATTTGTGTCTTCAAACATTTTATAGCTTTATATAATTCTTCTTACACTTTCATCCAAAAGAAAAATGTAATCTTTAAACCAAGGAAACTGCTAACTAATTACACGGTGTCAATAGAGACCAAACGATTTTATTTACCCATGCTTAACACTGGAGATACTTCATATAAATAATAAATACATCTTCTAACATTATGTGTATTAAATAATTAAACTAAATGTCACTCGCTAATCCATCTAGATTTTCCAGAAGTTATTCCATTCCGAAATCAATCGCGCGCCATTATCGTTTATATATTATGTGGGACCTATAACTATTCTTAGCGAAATAGAGATGTAATGCAACTTTGCCTAGCATTTCGGGGATAAAGACGTTAGACTAAGCATGTTATATAACATTTTTCGTACGTGACACTAACAAATAAACATGATATTATGGTTTACAAGAAGTTCAGGGTTTTAGTTTTATCATAGAGAGAATATACAACAGTGTGCTCATACTGCAGTTATGTTTGAAAGTAAAGGTCCCAGACATCCCACGAGGGCTGCGGCACGCGATCTCTGCTTTTAATTTTATTATTTCAGTACAACGAACGATGAACTTACAAGATTTTACTTTCCTTTTTCTAATTTCAGCTATGACATTGCGACAAAATATGACGCTATAGCAAGTCATGCAGATAGATTACAACATTTATTATCTGCATGCATTGGAAAACCTAAATGAATAAAAAATATAATATCGTCTTACGTTTATGCGAATGTTATACATTGAAATTAATATTAATTCGATTTTAATTCAATGTAAATAAGATTTAACTAATAAACCTAGCCTATAACTAGCTTTTGCCCGCGTTTCGCTCGGGAACAATACTTTTTCTTGATGAAAGGTACCCTATATCCTTTACTGTGCCCCTAATAACATATATGCTAAGTATCATAATGATTAGTCGAGAAATTAAGTCGTGAAAGCGTAACAAATAAACTCACATTCGCATTTATAATATTACTAGCTGTGCCCGCGGCGTCAACCGGGCTTATGGTTACTGCGCCGCCCCCGTAAGTCGTATCGTGATGTTATATAGCCTAAAGCCTTCCTCGATAAATAGGCTATCCAACACTAAAATAATTTTTCAATTTGAACTAGCAGTTCCTGAGATTAGCGAGTTCAACCAAACAAACAAACTCTTCAGCTTTATAACATTCGTACAGATAGAAGATGGTAATTTATTCGTTTTTCCTGTCGTTTGGCTGTTGAAATGATGACAAGGTATATTTTTGTTTTGATATTACATAAACGAAACCAGTAGTACATAAACATACATACATAATTATAGTGTCACGTTTTGTCCGCAACGAGACAGGCAGAGGTGTACATATGAAGGTTGCTTATTGCCGTCAAACGTGCACAGTTCTTGACACCGTGCAGCTTCTGAGAAATTCTTGGCAGAATACCCAATAACAATACCTATACTTGATCCGGGACTCGAAACCGAGACCGTCGAGAAGTCGCACTCACAACTGCAGTTTCCTTCATAATTGCAGTCAGTTATACGTTCCGAATTCACCTTACCCATATATACATATATTACTCATATACATACGAAATAAAATGAGTATCTAAGTACTTTACGTTTTATCGCAGCAATAAAGTACGTGGCGATCTCATACTTACCGCCGAACGATCGGTAATTTATTATGTGTATTTTACTGTTTTATTACCATAATAAAGAAATTATTATGGGGAAAGAAAAACAATTTAGTTTACAGTACAGGATATTGAATCTTTATATCTTGCCGGACAAAGTTTTGCTGGTCGTAGTCTGTAATAAATATTATAAATGTGAATGTGAGTTTCTTTGTTACGCTTTGACGCTTTAACTACTCGACCGATCATAATGAAGCTTCAAAATCAAGTACAGCATATAAAAAAGACGGTCGTATAATCACAGTTTTAACCTAGATCAGAAAACTCAAAAACCTTTTAAAATAGAGTACCGATTTAGTCTCAGTGCCATAAATGTTACAAATAGTATTATCCTCTATATATTGTACAAGATCTTCTAAAATAAAATATACATCAGTTGCACTCCAGTTTACATTCACCGTTTATTAGATAAGATCGGAATTCTATTTTGAAATTTTTCCTTGGAGATTTGGTCCTCAAACTATAAGCATTTATAGATAATGTGTATTAATTTTTACGGACATTAGAACAGAATTTTAATTATTTTCACAGAACCAAAAAACATTACTGTCTTCCAGTAAATCATGATAAGTAGTGGCTTATGATGACTAGTCGTAATTATTGCATGGGTAACGTAATGGTTTAAGTGGTAGTTTTGCCAATGACACTCCGCTGAGTATAGTGGGTTCGATCACCACGGACGAAAAGAAGTCTCCAAAAACATTTTTTTCGACTCTGAGTGTTCTTTGTATTCCTTGTTTTAATGTTTGTAAAGTTCCTCGCGACACAGAAATTGTAGTATGCGGGAGTAGTGTTTAAAAAGCATCTTAACATTATAATATGGCTTGCATGATGGCAGCCGTCGGTCCCGGCTGCCATGAACAACTATGTCAGTCGTTATTGGGAGAGTGTCGACACAAAAGATCCCACTGGGTCGAAGTGTCGCAGTCTGCACTGACTGACCCCCACATAAGATACATACATACATGATGTTACATACATATATAACAGCTACAAAAAGTCATACCAAGAAGCAGGGGGATAGAATGTTAGAGCAAAAAGTGCTTTGTACGTTCCCGTATTCACATTTGCATAAATTTGGTTCACGAAACATGAATTTTCGGGGAAGCAACGCAAATTATATTGGTGTAGCTAAAGCAAACATTTATCCACCCCTTTTGCTAAAGCGTGATAATTTAAACCCTATACAATAACTAAAGCCTAGATATTGTAACGTACGTACCACGATTAAATTCTGTCTCATTAGTTTTGAATTATGAGTCTACAGTAAAATTAGGCCGTAATTAGTGCTGTGAAAGGGAATTTTAGACATCAATCCTTCTATTTCACGTTATTATTTATACTTGGAATACCAGGCATAATTGTAAATCTATTTTGTCTAACTGTCGGTTTGCCGTTGCGACTCAATAGGTTAGTGTTAAGAATTTAATTGTTTACATACACACATAATTTCGCAACTCTATCACTGAAGCGGTTGGCAGGTATTAGAATTACATTATTGGCCAACCATTGAGGGATGTGATAGACCATGATAGACCCATGTGATAGAAGAATCTACTGCCATACCAAGCATAGTTTCAGAGACCGTAATGCTAATCAGAATATCTTGATAGAAAAATCAATAACATTTTGCCCAATCTGGAAATCGAACTTAACACCTCATACACAGCAGTCGCATATACTCTGCTGCCTCACCCAGATAGTTAGTTTTATTCGTGGATAAATGATACTTGGTTATAATGTTATTGGGCCAAACTTGGTGTGGCCACGTTTGGTGCGAGGAATGTGTCATCTGTCAATAACTCGAGAGCCGTCAATACCGATATTTGTATAATTGTTTCAACAAAACGTTCCCACGCCGAAAGCTTTCCGAGAAATATTCATTCAGAAACAACGTCATAAACGTTCGATTCACATTGTAGTTGAATATTGCTCTTATAATGAACAATTACTTAAACATTACTTTAACAAATTTTATTCAATATAATTTTAGCTTTAAAAAATGTAGTCGTTGAACCGCCACGCAGAAGCCTCGAGTTAGATACCAAGGCGCATCTCTAACTTCTTTAAGTTATGCGGATAATTAATAGTTAATTATCGCTTCCTTTCTTTAATATGCACGTCTGAAAGTTCTCCATAATGTTCTCGAAGATATGTGAAAACTGTGGTGAACTATGGCATTAGACTTACTCTTATCACACTGAGAAGAGGCCCATGCCCAACAGTGGGACAGTTTAATAGAGGGCTGATATTATTATATAGGTAGCTATTACTGAATGATACTTAATGCAAAAAGTTCTGTAAAGTTATCCATTACATTTGATGTATTAAATGGTTGTAGTGAAACATATTTACACGTTTATTTCAAGTAGTAATGAATGGGCAATCGTTTATAGAAATAGAAAAGCTGATTCATATCCTTATGAAAGCGAGTTGTATGAATGTTTTATAAACATCACGCGTCTGTGTATACGAAAAATAAATATTTAATAAATATATTTTACACGTAACTTGCGTTGCACATACATGTGATATATTGCCTTAATTCATTATTTTAATACATCATTTTATGCCTTACAACATTAACATGCTGACGCACGGAATTGAATGTTCGAATGTAATTCATTATTTTGGGCATTTTAACACGCTTTTATTAGCTTGGTATGTATGTATCTATGTGTCTATGTATCTATGAATCTATGTAACGAAATCTTTAATCGTGATTTTCACCCCTTGCGAACTGACGGATTGATTTGAAACTTTGCACACTTATCGAAGACCGATGACAATACAATAATTTAAAATAAATAAATAATAGTTTAAAAACTAAAACACGCTTTATTAAACAAACCAAACTAATGAAAATGGTTATCAAAATATCTTAGAAAGCATCCTACGCTTTTTACATTCAAATTATTAAATTATTTTCAACTTTTAAGTATGTTTTTTTAATAAAGCGTGTTTTTTAGTATGTTTTAACTATTTTTTTAAATATTTCTTTTCTATGGAGATTTTGGCAATATAACTTCAATACATCCATCTTAAGGGGTTACTATACCCTTCCAAACCACTATCATCACATCACACTAAACTTACATATAATATAACAACTTTCTTTTTTTTTACAATATATGTACTTAAGATATTTACGTGCCTAGAAGGTAGAGCAAAGAGAATCAATATTGTTAATTTGACATCTGTATACACATTTGTTCGGCAAACAAATAAATTTGAATTTGAACAAAATATATATTACTCAACTGAGTAGTGTATGCATCTGCTAGATCTCAAGCTGGGTCAGCCAAAGTATTATAGGGCTTTTCATTCATGCTATTTTAAGTAGCAGCTTGGAGTCTAGCACTGGGCCCGGGAAATAGGAAAAGGCTCGCGTTCTATTACGTAGAACCTTAACCCATAGCTAGCGTAATGTGGATGATATATATCCCTGTCTAAAAATATAGGCGTCAATGTATGTATAAATGTTATTAAAGGATAGAAAATCTTGCATTAATTTGCAATACTATAATCAGTGGTGGCGATAACGGTAGTTCATTGTTTACATGTCACCTGTTTGGCGACGGAGTACGGTACCGTTATCAACTATTGGATTATTCTCTTCAAACAGATTTAAATGATAAGATACAATCGCACCTTAACAACACTATACACACAACTGCGCGATAACTGCGTTTCTCAATTTTTTTTAAGAAAACTCTCTATCTTGGGTGTCACCGGACTCGGCACTATGACTAGTTGCGAAGTACAGGATATTTTACCGTATATATAGATATCGACACCACATTGCTCGTCGTAGAGGCGAGCGTTATGGCTGACGACTATGATCAAGCGGTGAAGCCTTCAATATCCAAGGACATTTAAGCTGTCTTCAGAAAAAGATGAGCATACCCGAATCACTTTTGCGAGACTAATCGTTTCATAAATTACATTATAAACGCTGAAATAATAAAGCTTTTATAATAAGATCAGTGAATAATATCGCCCGAAAATTTCTGTACATAGCTTCGTTTTTTGGTACATGGACAATATGAGACCACAACGAACAGTTGGTATGGTTTTCATTAGCCACCGTTTCGTCAGTAAAGTTTGTTCAGAAGAAATGCGTCATTTTCTACTTTCTTTCAATCGTCAATGCATGACGAATAAAGACAGAAGACCTATGCAAGATTATAGATATAAAACACCCTAAATAATATTACAGATTCTTCACAGTACCTCCAACACATTGTAGTCAATACCAAACTACAATGTAATAGCAACTTTACGTATAAAAAAGAAATAACTAAAGTCGTTGTGTCATAGTTTTATAGCCAAAAGTTTTAGAAGGCATTATTTTACAATAAATTTTAAAGTGTGTTTGCAGAGCAAATTGTTCCGTTTTTCTGTATAAGGATAATTTATGTGCCGCAGAGTTATGTAGGCTACCTAATCAATAACCATGCAAGAAACAAGTGAAAAAAAATTTGCTTGGAGCTGGGAGTAACACTAGAAAAATATTTAATGTTATTTAATCTGCTGATTCAGGCTCGTGTAATATCCAATCTCGCAACACTGACGCAAGTTTAATAAGATCTTGATTAATCTCGTTCAAACAAAATAAGCCGAGATTACAATTCAGTTTTCAGGTTAGCAACATTGTGAAAGTTGAATGAGAGGAACGTGAGCGAGGCAGTGCGAGCCCGCTGGCCGGAGATAATGAAACTTCAATGAGCCTCGTGCGTAACATTACATGCCCTCATACGTGTACGTACAGGAATACAAGGCTCCGACAATTATCATATTTAATAACAGCGGTGAACATTGTTAATTTTATATGTAACAAGTTGCAGATGTAGCTGTATGGTAGAACCGTAAAATATTTCCGACTAAATATCCTCAGAAATCTATAATATTTATATTAACAGTTCGTTGTAAAAAAAATGGTTTATATATATGTATATAAGTTGCAACTAAAGAACTAAGAGGGCAGGACAGTGTGTTGAAAAGAATAAATCTGATAGAACTCAGCAAATTATGCCACGATACATTAGTTAGGCTGTAGGTCATGTAATGAACTCTAGATTTTCAGATTCACAAAAAGACTTGGCCATCTAATACTATCTTTAGTTTTCGTAAACGAATAAATTGTATGAACTGCATTGGAATTTATTATGTAGACTTTAATTTAAGTCAGACATTATTTCTGAGGGTATGCATAATAACAGCAATGTAAAATACTGAATAATAAACATATGTAACAATTTACATATAACTTTTACTTAATAAAATTCATATCCACTGACTGCATGAATGGTGCAACGAGTAAGCAGGGGTTTGTATCCCACACGGGACAATTGTTTATGTAATCCACAAATGATTGTTCTGTGTCGGGGAGTACTTTGTATTCCGTTAATTGTATGTTTGTACAGTCCCCCGCGATGCAAGGCTTGATCCTTAGTAAGGGAGTTGCATTTTATAATTAAAAATTCATATACTTACGGTATATGGTATATATTATAGGTGTGAGAATATATTTTTATGTAGTACTACTATATACTAGTAGGCTGAGGCGCTCATAGCCAGTTGCACTCACTGATCGGTAAACGATCAGCGAGGTTAAGTAACGTTGGGTGCGGGCAGTCTATAGATGGGTGACCGCTTAGTGGTATTTCATCTGAGCGTCTCCGTGCTTCAGAGGGCACATAAAAAGTCGGTCTCGGTTATTGCCAAATTGACAGCAGTCGTTAAGCCATGTCAGACCTACGGGCGGCTTGAACAACTCTTGACAAAAGTATGGCAACAAAATACACGGAAAAAAGAAAAAAGAAATACAGTGGAAAAGTAGTAAAGTCTGTTTGTTATGTCACCACGCCTAAACCGCCGAATCAATTCTAGCCAGGCCTACGGTCGGCTTGAACAACTCTTAACAACAGGTTGGCCACTAACCACACGAAAAGAAGAAGAAGAAGTGTATATTACATGACTGTCACACACACATTTTGCTAGTTTGGTCTATTTCAGACCCTACGTAATTAAGGGTAAGCCCATTGCTACCTAATGCTGTATACCAGACATAGCGCCAGACTCCGAGTTGCTAAACGGTTACAGCACAGCCACCTTACTGCATACTACAATAGTATAATAATCACTTCCTAGTTAATAATTTACCAAGGAATGTAAGAAACGAGTATCACAAATAAGACACCGACCACCTCGGGAAACGTTATCAAGCTTTATCATTTAAGCTATAAACAGCCACAGGCTAGTGGAAAACCGTCGCAGAGGTCTTAAATACCATCTCAAGGCAACCTCTATTATCTTATCTTATGTGGGGGCCAGCCAGTGCAGACCGGCGACACTTCGACCCAGTGGGATCTTTTGTGTCGACACTCTCCCAATAACGACTGCCATAGATGTTCATGGCAGCCGGGACCGACGGCTTAACGTGCTCTCCGAGGCACGGAGCAGGCGATAATTGTCAATCAATACGCACATAATTTCGAAAAGTCATATAACTCCCGAAAGTCAGAGGTGCGCGACGTGGGTTCGAACCCGAGACCCTTTGCATTGCAATCTGTTGGTCTCTCCTCTGAGCTATCGCTGCTCTTAAGGCAACCTCAAACTTTTCAAAGTTATGTACATTTTAATTAGTTAATTATCATGAGGAAACCTGCATGTCTGAGTGTTATCCGTTATGTTCTCGAAGATATATGAAGATTGCCAACCCACACTAGGCCGGTGTGATGGACTAAAGCCTAACCCTTCACACACTGAAAAGAGGTCCGTGCCCAGCAGTGGGACATTTTATATACAGGGCTGATATTATAATATTATTATGAGCTATGACTATTAAAGCTACATTTTTAGTCCCGCGACAGGGTCTGTCGAATGAGTCAAATTTTTTCTCTCTAAGCGAGCTTAGGCAATAGAACGGGTATAACGTGTAATCAATCTGCAATCAGCATAACAATGTTATTCTTACTGTGAGTATATACATAACTCACGCCTATTGCACAGCGGGCTAAGCAGAGATCACGGAGTTTAGTTGCACTTTTTCAATACAGTACCTTCTCCTAATGTAGCCGTTCTTTATACTGTTTTCGATCTGATCAAAGAACGTTCACCCGGATGGTATCCAACGCTGATCAATATTTTGTCATCCATTCCATATGCCCAAATAAACTCAGTCCATCTACTTCAATTCTAGTATATCTTCTTTCTCGCCACTGTGAGATACCTTAAATCCCTCAGCGACGCCCTATGTGAGCGCTTACCAGCCAGCTAGCAATACAGCTTGCTCGATAGCCTGGTTGTGGACGATCTTAAAAACGATCGCCATAATCTATAGTTGATTACAACACTACGTACACCTAACTACGTTGGAAGACAGCTTTATAAAAATCAAGGCATGGAACACCACTGGTTCCTTAGCAGATATGCTCAGTGTATTTTTAAGGTTTTTTATGTGGTTTTCTGTATGATGGAGGTAGAGCTACGACTGCTTCTGATGCGTAGGATATCCTACGTCTTGGTTTTCTAAGTAATTTGGTAATATGTGAAATATAGCTTGCATTTGTCATCGAATCGCTTCTGTAATGACGAAGACATCATATCACGAAACTAATACGCTCATTATAAAGTATTGAGTTTGATTCATGAATGGGATAAAAAATATTACTAATTGGATAGCTGCATTTAAATTGTTCACAGCCTATGTATTGTACTATATGACAGAAGCAGATGCCAAATGCATATACATAAATGGGCGTAGTTTTTATTACTTATGCATAACCATTTGCGAAGACTAGGTCGCATGTTTTATCTTCTATCTCTATTATCCCGAATGAAACAATCTTTAACTTTAAATTATTAACAAAATAACTTAACGCGCATAGGCTATTTTGTATAAATATCCGCAACCCAAAAATATGAATAGTAATTACGATCCAATATAAAATAAAAGTTGAAGTCTCCACACTTTTAAATTGACATAATTTTTCACATTCGGATATTATAATTAGACATTAAGTATATCATATAATTAATTATTGGCTCATAAGACTATTCAAGAATCATAATTAATTAACCTAAACTTAAGAGTCCACAAATAACTATTGAAGGGTGCATTGTATTGACTCCCTCATCAGATCGTTATCACCAAGTGCAATGAATATAATAAATTCCTTTAGATGAACTTAAAACTCCTACACTCAGTGGCATAGTGAATTTGCTTATGATATCCTCCAAGTAAATTAATATGAATATTAATCTAAATTGTAGTTGTTCTCGATAGTCTCACTATTGTATTATCATTATAATTACGTCAAGTTTCAAATTACTACATTATTTAGTACCGAAAATAGTAATCGCTAAACTTAGATGTCATAGACATGGCTACATAAACGAAAAAAAAAATTGGACATGATACAATCAAAATAACGAATAAAAAATTATAGACCAATTAAATAATAAATTTCCATTTTTAAAACCTTTTAAAAACTAAACATTTATGTCAATAAAATACTTCTATTTTTAAATATTATGTCAAGGCTTATTTCAGAACTGATATTAAGTCTGTTGTCAAGTTAACATAAAATATAAAATTGGCAATATTTCTCTATGAAGTGCGATAGCAAAATAAAAGAAAATATATTTTGTATTGTAAGTTGATAAACGACGAAAGAAAATGTCATCGTTGCCTGACTGGTAGACACGATGCTCCAATTTGATATTCCATAATAACGAAGTTATATTACGTCTGTGGAATTTTTTATACAACTGCATTTATTATATTACTGCTATAACAGTTAAAATTCTGAATTAATATATAGCTTGACGTTTTATAGACGTAACAGAATAGTTGGTAACGGCATTTAGCCTGGATATATTATAAATAAGGTTAGGAGCTTTAAGTCCTGGGTAAAGGTTCCACTGCAGAGGTTAAGTCGCGATGATAGATAATGATCGATCGGCGGTAAACATGACATCTCCAGCATTACGTTCAAGAATTAGCAATGCGGTAAAAAGCTTCCACGTTCTATAATGTAAATAAACGATTTCCTAAACGAGGTTTATCAATTCATTGATACTACTGTTAAATTATATGTATTATCAAGACCTAGTCGTTACCTTATAATTTAAATTGTAGCTGTCAAGAACAGTACTCATGTAAGCTCACACTCAGTTGTCAATTCTAATTTAAATACATCTCATTCTTCAAATCGTTAGACTGAAGTGCATCCCACTCATATTTCTCCAAATATGTATGTCCTAGATTAATGTAAGACGACTCAACCGCCTTCCAAACTCCATCTGATTATAGATATTTTATTATCGTGAGTATTTTTCATATTTAGATCATATTCAAAAGCCGCGCTTTTGATTACGCGTTTGGATCAAGGATAATCAGTCCTCAGCCTAAGCATATTTAACATTTTTTAAGACATTCAATAATATAGTTAAAATATTACTACATACTTATCTAGTACAGTAAAACGATAAATAAGTTTATTGTTAATTTATATTTAAAGGATACTTGATCATTTTAATATTTCATAAATTTAAAACAAATTATAACATTTTAATAAAAAATAATACGTCGTTTATGGTACGTAATGAATTACTGTAGGGTATCATATGTTAAGATATTAATATAAGACTTGTACATAAGGCCAATATGGACGCTTCCCAAAATCTGTAATTAAAACTGCAGCGCGTTGAAGTCTTTTAAAAGAGATTGAAATTTAAACTTGTTTTAAATTTTACATTTGAAAATATATATTTAAGGTCTAGCTTTAAATATATTTTGAGATATACTGTATACGTATATAGGTATATCGGTGAGTATTATGAAATAGCACAGTAACTTAAACATGGACGGATGGACGGTGTTGGCTGTGGCCAAGTGCGGCGCTGTGGATTTTGACGTCGGCGTGTTCAATGTCGGTGGCAGGTGTCGCCGGTGTCATGCACGCTTGCACTGTAATCCTGACTTCCTTAGGCCATAGTGGCGTGATTATGATCAATATTTACGCAGATGTGTCACTATTGCCGCCCTCAGGTTACGTAATAATATCAACGTTTGTTTAGCTATTGGTCGATGCAAGGACGGCAGACCGCGGACCGCAGACGGCCTGCTGAATAGTGCCGGTTGGTGACAACCCCGGGCGCACTGCATGCGACACTCCAGTCACACAATTATATAATATATTAACTGATAATTAAACATATCTCTGCACAACTCTACATAGACATCTATTTTTCTACAGCCTTATAATTAACCTAACCATAAAAAAATATTTAGAAATGTCAGCTGTTCATAATTGAAGTATAATAATTTTAATAAATATAAAACTTCGGCAGTTACCTATCTTTAATAAATAGCAGTGTCGTCGTGAATAAATAAGTTACAGAACGCTAACGTATCCATGAAAATGCTACGAGAAGCATGTAACGTACGCGAGACCGCGAGAAAATCGTGAAAAGTCATGTGTCGGCCTAATCAGCCGTTCTGGAGGTCACGGCATGCGCATCAGCTGTTCGTGCGAATATTTGTCGAGAACAAAGTGGGAAGAAAACGAGGGTATGTACTCACCGGCTGCGGTAATCAGCCACCACCAGCAGCAGCAGGCGGCCACGAGCGCCCGAGCGCCGGCCATCTCAGCGGCAGCGCATGATACGCGCGCTCTCGCCGGCCGCCCCGGCGGACTGAGCGGCGCTCGATCGATGCTCGCTCGCGCCTCTCGGACACGCACCCTCCCGAGGTGCGCCCCACCCCGCCGAGCCCCGCTACCATTTTCCGAGTTTCCTTAGAGAGCGCGCGCGCTGCCCTCTTTTCTGGCGGATCGCTGACCGCCCCTAATTGATTGGGCCCGTTCACTTGCCGAACACGTTTTAGGTCAGTTCAGCCGCAGAGCCTCTACGCCCAACTCTTACGTTCTTGATCTTGCAACTTGTCTCGCAAGTTGCACGCGACCACTTGCAGTTTATGTTGTTACAGTTCACATTGCGTATTATCCTATACTTACTGTTTATTTAATAGCCACTACTTGCACAACTAAATATACATATATTTCATGGTATTTGTGATGTTTAGTAAACAAAAGCTTTAACTATTAAAAGAATAATTTTAATTTGAAAAAGTTTTGGTTTCGCTGTGTGGCAATTTGTCAATTTTATATATTTACGTTGGAAATATGCATCTTTGTAATATTATCTTAAAAACGACTTTTCTGATTGATCAATCTCAATCTTCTCTTCAAACAATATAGCAATTTGGCTTTATTTATTTAATAACAATGTTTTTACATCGTAATTTTAACAAATATATATTTCTTATAAATATATTATTATTACTATGTATAGGATTAATCTCGTAAAGATACTTTTAGTTACCAGTCGACCTTCTGAGATGTGTTTGGTAGAATCACTGTATTTATAATTGTAGGCAGATTGCTTGTCAGATGCCTACTCTTTTAAGGATGTGTAAGATGCGACAGCTGTAAATGAAATCTCGGTTCGATACCCAATCAATGTATTATAGGGTATTTCTTTCAAGGTTTTCTCAGTGCCAGCACGAATTCTAGAACTTTACGCGTTAAACGGCAATAGATTCTACTTCGCAGTATTTAAAAAACATATTTGGCTAAATGTGCGCCTTTTATTATGAGAAGACCTTGATTTACCACCCAGGCCCAGTGCGGTTTGAGAAACTACAAAAAAAACAACTGTCAAACATGTCTATGCTTTTGTTCATCGTAAAAGCGAATTTGAAAATTCAGAGGTGCGGTGGATAGAACTCGAGAACTCTGCATGGCAGTCTATCCTAGTGGGCAGACTGCCACGCAGAGTTAACTTAGTAGTTATCAGTGCTATTGGGATAATAATAGAAGAAAGTAAAAGTAAATCTTTCTTTATAAATCAACGAAACCACACGGCAAATTATTTCGTGAAGTTATATAATCATTAATTTAATGCTTTTAGACTACATTACTTCTTTAGAAAATAGATAGAATGGCAGTAAAAAAAAATATAGAAATGATTCTTAAAGTTTTGACTTAAGCTAAGTAGGGTATATTTGTTTAATAAATAAAACAATTTGGAAAAAATACTATACATTACTATACAAGTTTATTTTTTTCGTAGCTTGACATATCTGTTATTAGTCTTAGAATATATTCGGTTCATTCAAGCCATAGCGTACAATTAAGACTGCGCCGAGCGAAATGTGCCAAAACAGGCGGTCACAGTTAAGTGAATAAAATCAACACTTTATGTTTAATACAAATATAAAATATACATTTACCATAACAATGAATGTGTTTACAATTACTCCGTGTAAAAAACTTAAAATAATTAATATTTTCGCCTACAAAATTACGTAAATTTGCACGAAAAACGTAAGCTCGTGTTACGTGATTTTTAGATTATAACAGTAGAAATCTATCCTATTTTACAGCTTAAACGAAACATAAATAGTTATATTACAATTTGTCCGTCCCAAATATTTAAGTTATTGGTTGTCAATAAAGATACATATTTATCAAAAAAGCACTTCAAATCCTCCATACAATTTTACTATGGCGGCCGCGCGCCGATTTAAATATGCGCCTCACGAGCTCTGTCATTATCTGTCTTACGCTCGGCGCAGTCTTAAGCATATGTGTTATACAACCTAACCTAAAAATACTAACTACTTATACATGTCGTTATTAATCAAAAGATGGCGTGGCGACTTAGAATATTAAGCGGCGGTAGCCCGATGGATAAGGCACTGAACTTGCGATCGAGAGGTCGCGGATTCGAATCCGATGCACTACGCTTTGCAAAATTGACGTGAACTTATTCTTACTAAAAGCACATAATAAGTTGGAAAGGTTAAAAATACTACTAGTAACATTTAATTTGACTGCTTGAATCACTAAGCAAAACGTGTGTTAAGTTGTTTGTGAATTATGAATAATAAATTATACTATACTGACTGTTTCAGTGGCGCAGCGGTAGCGATTGCTGAGCAAAGTCTCGGGTTCGACTCCCGGGTCAAGCAATGTGTCGTCGCTTTGCTCTTTTAAGTGTGACCGTGTAGACATTCAAGTAGCATTTGCATTTACGTAATGGTTAAGTGGTTGCCTCGCCTAGGATCGTTGATGTTTCGATCCTCACACGAAACAAAATATTGTGTGTTCTATAAATAGTTATTTATCACTATCTCTACATATTATAAAACAAAGTCCTCCGCCGCGTCTGTCTGTATATACGCGATAAACTCAAAAACTTCTGAACAGATTTTCATGTGGTTTTCACCAAGTTTGCCGGGTCGGGTCGCTAGTCTCTTATAATGTGATTCTGGATGCGTTATGTTCGTTGTTTGAATGTTTATAAAGTCCCCAGCGATATAGAAATTATTCCTAGACAGGAGCTCTCTTTTAAAACACAATAATCTCGCATGTATATATGTATAATGTAATATGTCCACATACGCATTACACACATGTGTTTTTCGTGACCGCACAACTCCTGCAAGTATTTGATTAAATTATAATGTAATTCGTGAAAGTGAAACTTTTTTATACAGAACATTTTAGTTGGCAAAGCGCCTGCATACATCCTCGAAATTGCAGGTTTAAATCAGCTTTGCTTTCTGTTTGAATAATTGAAAGTAATCAGATTCTTTACAGCCAAATGAAATAAAAAATCTGTTAGGTACAAATTGCAAAGAATTTAATTACTACAGTTTCAGCTGGTTAGTATATTAGACAACTTATACATACATACATAGTCTTATGCTTATATATTTAAAGAAGTAGACAGTAGTGTATTACAACTATCCATAATAATTCAGTTTTAATTTTGTTTCGTTTGGATTTTATTTTAATGATTTTGACATTTAAATAAATTGAATTTACATTATTATTATATTGTATAAAATAGTGACATCTTGATTAAAAAATATTTTAACAATCAAATGTTATTGCAATAAGAGTGACGTAACTGAAAATTACATGACATATGACTTTTTAGATCGCATTTATAATTAATATTAAGTAAAGCGAATTTCATTATTATTATAAAATATGCCATTATCTGAATATTAAAATTTTACCTGTGTTTTTCCTAGACATTATTAATCAATTTGTCATAAATACTCAATAATTTCAATACTATATAATTATTAGATATCAAATGCTATTGTGCCTTGTTTATTTTGATTTGTACGCCTTGATAGGTAAAACATGCACGACCTGTAAATCTACTCCATCTTGCATGCTTAACGTTGTATGTAAACACATGTTTTTTGACAAATAAATTATCTTCATCTTTATCTTTAAGTTTTATGTGGCGGGTTTTAAGGGTGAGTTTATTGTCTTCAATCAGGTTCAGTTATAGATTCTGTGATCTTCTTATAACTAATCCCTACATGCTTCCGGGCACTGGGTGATACAGCAGCCCTATCTCTTAGAACCGTAAGGTCGGTGGAGAATGAGCGCAATTATAATAAATTTTGGTAAACTGTTATTGAAGGGGATGTCCTTATCTATTATCTGATCTGTATGATTTGTCACTAAAGAGTCCGGATTGGTCCAACGCTTTGATCGTTCAACGTATACATAGACATTGATACATTTTAACACGACAAAGTTTTGAAGGTTCCTGTTGTGTTATAACTACTTTTAAAATAATATGTAGACGTTCGCCGTGTCCGTTCGTTCCGTGTATATACCCGATGGCGTAAGAAGAGACAAAGAGCATGTAACACGTAATAGGACGAACCTAATGCCGTCTACCAGGCACAATCCCAAACTCTACTATGCTTTTTCATTTCTTAATAGAAAATCCTAATGAAATATGCTGATCCGGGTATCGAACTTGAGACCCCACGATAGTGCGCAAACATAAGCTCATACTTTTGCTGTAATAGCAGCCCTATGTCTAAACTGTCTGACTATTAGTTACTATTAACCACGCTGGTCTGCAAACTACACACATCTTTGGTAACATTATGGAAAACATTCACAAATGCTTTTTCTAAATATACTGCACAAATCTTTCCATTCTTATACAACTGACTAAAAATGGACCCCGTTGCGTGAATATTTAACAACATCGTAATCGACAAACACGAAAGAGGATTCTTAGATAGAATATTTATCGCGTATAATACAGTATGGTGTATAGATTTAGGGGTATATGGCTGCAATAATATCGGGAAAAAGAGAGTAAAGAATACGTAAGTTCTCCGTGCTAAGACCGCATAACAGTGGTATAACCTCTAGGTATCGCGAAGCTGTTTCACCTTGCCGGAGACAGGCAGAAATTCTCTAGGTTGCTGGCTGATGTCCAGCTGCCTGAATTGGAGAGAAATAAGAAGAATATCTACTTTGAGTTGTTGGTGCCAGTGTTTTGAAACTGACTGACCATAATATTTTAAGGTGTAAAAATAAAAATGTGGGTGACTGTCCTGAAAAAGAATGTACTCTGTGTCCATTAATTCTTTAAATATTTGTTCGTAAGGCGGGAGAAAATTAAGTTTGTGCGAACCAGATGACAAACACAGCTAGTATTAAATGATTACTTATGTAAATCCTTACAAATCTTATAAATGCGAATATGAAATAGTTTGTTTGTTACGCTTTTATGCCTTTACTACTCAACTAATTATCGAACTAATCTTATCATCTGAAATTTCGCACGGTACGGTACACGTTGTCAAGTTTTCGCATACAGTGACATATGTATTATAATATGCAGTATTTCGGGTGGACACTTGGTGTAATGATGCAAGTATGACCGTACTGAATAACCACCAAAAAAAAATAGAAAAGCAATTATAAACCAAAACACACTATCACACACATACATGCATAGCATTCCACACCTCATGCCACCGCGCCACATCGCACCGTACCACAACACACTTCACCACACTCACAACACATCACACCACATCATATTACATCACATCACATCACACCACATAACACCAAAATACCCAAATAACAACTCATTACACCATACCACACCACGCCACATCAATTTTCACTAACCATACTACACAAATTACATAACATATTTTTTTGTAGTTTTATCTCATTTTATTCTATTGTCGAATTATTGTAATTGAATGAAAGAGACTAGATCCACAACACAGGGAATCCTAGTGTGGCATTCAGGGCCTTAATCCATGTATTGTTTGTTTATATGAGAATATAAACTACTATTACTATTACCACCGCGTCATCCGCGCATGTAATTAAGTCGCAAGGACACGAAAGTTAAGCTTGTGACATTGTGATTTTGTTTGCTACCAATTTCTCGCTGCATTACGAGTCCTAATTATTATACTGACGCGGAGATGCAGGGGTATGCGGTATTGGTATCTAGTGTGATTGCTGTTCATGAAGCTAGATTTCCGAGTCAAGCAACGTGTTATGTATTGGTGTTTGAAAGTGTGTCCTATAGGCGGCAATACGTTCGTCCACTATTCCGTGGGCCTAGAACATAACTCAATGCTGGATGGAACTGTGGATGAATATAAAATACTTCTGCCTGCCCTTTGAGGGATAATATTATACGCTTCAGTTGAGCTACGTACCTAACGGAAGACGTTTTCATCACGTGATGTCTCATGAATACTAAACACATGTGTGTCGTGGCGTTTTTCTAAAAAAACCTTCATCTATACTTCGATATCTTGTATTATGTACCAAGGACTTACAGTCGTAGCATGTCAAAGCATCAATAATATAACAAACTAAAATATATCACAGCTTTTAATTATGGTATGATTTTATATTTTGTCCATCTGCCATAGCTGATTAATTCAACGACTACTAATGCCACAGACTACAAAAATAAATGTTTAATTGTTGTGGACAATTTTATAACATACATAGATTTATATAAGTATATTTAATTTTTTAACACATCTGTTCCTTATCTTTGAAATTCACAACATGAAATATATATACTGAATAATAATATTATAAAGAGGAAAGATTAGATTTTTTGTTTGTTTGTTTGTAAGGATTTAATTCAAAAACAAATCCACCGATTTAAAAAATTCTTAAATTCTTGCTGCTTTATAAATCTATATTATCACTGAGTAACATAGGCTGTACTTTTATTTTTAAAAGAATGGACTGTTACTAACATAACCTTTTTTTTTACGTGGTGGCATGCTTTGACGCGTGCCCTTTCGCGGGGGCGTGCGGAAGGGTTATGTCGGACTCACTGAGGTAAAAGAACGGTGTTGAAAAAATAATGGACCTCCCGGAATACCGACTAAACCTACCACGGTGTTCCTCGACAAAACCGCTATCGACGGGGCCGCGCGAATAATTTGCACATGCGGTCGCGACCCAGCCGAGGATTCGGCCCGCCATATGAAACGGCAGGCCACTACGCGACAAGACCTACCCATTCGGCACTACGCACTTTAAGACCCTACTGTCCCCCCTCCTAGAGGGGAGACGGACATGACACAGAGGCGCACGTGGCAACACGCACGCCGCCTCTCGGACTTGGTGCTAATCGGATGGTGGGCCAAAAGCAGGTCAAACCTCAGGGTGGCTGGAGGTCGTCTCGCGTTACTAACATAACCTTTTTTTTTTCTTTTTTTTGTTTATGTCAGGGTTTTGCCTTTACGCACCGTCCGCGCCCGGGCAGGGCGCAGGTGTGTGGGACTCGAGCCAGTGAGGTCGGCCCTATACCCACTAAACCCCTGACGACGTTCCCCACGTACCGGTGTCGGTGCCACGGGATTGACGCTAGTTTTCACCGCGACACCGAGAGGTCTTGGCCCGCCAACTAGGCGAGCCCCAACTGTTTGGGGGAGGACTAGATGGTACAGCCCTTCCCTCCACTGAGGGGGGCGCACGTGGTGCTTACGCCCCTCCCTCGGGCCTGTGCTGCTCGGGCAGCAGACTGCCCAAGTCAACCGCCCGCAGGCCGCCCCCTAGGGTGGCTGGAGGTCTGTGCGCGCCCTACGGCGCGGCGGCGGTTACTAACATAATCTATCCTAACCAACTTTTACGTGAGCGAAGTCGCGAGCAAAAGCTAGTAATAAGAGATATTAAAGTTTAATGTTAGGCTTACAGAAAATTATGATTATGTACGTAATTATATATACGTAGTGGTTAGTGTAACCGACTGCCACGCCTGAGGTCGCGGGTTCGATTCCCGCACAAGTCAAACATTTTGTGTGCATAAACTTGGATGTTTGTCTTGGTCTGGGTGTTTCTATGTATAATATGTATGTATTTACAAAACAATAAGTATATGTATGTTTATCCATTTTTTAGTACTCATAATACAAGCTCTGCTTAGTTTGGGCTAGATGGTGTTGTGTGTATGTGATAGAATATTATATTGTATATTATTATATATTTTAGTTAGAGATATCAGTTGACTTGACAGAAAAGTCCATTAACATTTTGCCCAACCCAAGAATCTATCTATCCCCAGACCTCATGCACGGCCTGTACTGCAGTCGCATTCACTACCGCTGCACAAATCAGCAAAACTCAATGTCAAGCAATAAATGTTTCTGGAATCTTATTAAAATACTAGTAGCTTCGCGGTTTCACCCGCGTAAGTCCCGTTCCCGTGTGAATATCGGATTTCACCCCTTTCACACCCTTCAGGGTGGAATTTCCAAAAATCCTCTTTTAGTGCTCCCCTACACTCTCCAAGGAACATACATGCTAAATTTCAGCTTCTTGCGTTCAGTAGTTTCGGCTGTGCGTTGTCTGTCAGTCACTCAATAACGGAAGAGTTTTATATATATAGATTGCGGTAACTGAGACTTATTGTTTTTGAATAAGTCTCCGTTACTGAAATTGTTTGTTAACTTTTAATACGTTTTCGTTTTTAGTCGGGCGCCATCAATGCGCTAAGCCATACCGCATTTGCCTGGGTTTTGTTTTAGTTAGTACCATAAATAAATAAGTTATTGGTGGTAAATCCAATTCTACGAATCGCTTAATGGTGCTAGATGTTTTCGATATTTAGATAGATGTTCACCTTGGTTACTTGAGAAGCAACGTCGAAACGTCGGATCTTTTTAAAATAATCCGCGGTTAAATCTGTAGGAAAGTAGAAGTTCAATTTCAATGTTTAAGATTCGTGTAAATGGAAGACAGTATTATATTTGGCGCATGTTATTTGTACTAAGTAATGTCATAAATTATTTGCATACATTGCAGAAGTATTCTAGCGATGGAAACAAAATTTATGTCACAAGTACCGATGTAAATATGTATACTTAAGCTACAGACTAATGAATTAGTTCATATGTTGCAACGAATATTTAATAATGAATTTTATGTTAAAATTGATATATTATGTTGAATGAATTTACAAAAGTAATATTTATTTTATGTTATAGTAAAGAAGAATAGAGTGCCTAGTATCTACTAAGTTATACACGTTTATATGAATTCATTATATGTATATATTTTGTTGTTGAAACCTACACTATCGCATTAAGTATAGGTAAATCTGTAATAGTAGATAGTTAGTAGTTTTTATAAATCTTTAAAATTCTCATAAATGGAAAGTGCTCAAGTAGGTACTTCAATAAGTCAATTTAGTAATGTAGAGGTACCTCGTGATTATTTGTGATGTTTTCAAGTATCGTGCTTCCCATTTCAATTATTATTGCAAATAAAACTAAACATATGAATGTACAATCGCATTTAGTCACGGAATGCCTTTGCATTGTCACAAAGTGTAAGTGTATGCGCCCTCATGCCATTCTACTGTCTATTACAGATAAATATTAAATGATTCTACTAAATCCAAATATAATACACATATAATATATACTAAATTCATCTCCTTATTAAGTAATTATTTATTTAGAATTATTGTTATAAGCTTTAGATTTATATAGTCAGTAATATATGTCATAGGTAAAGGTTGCAACACTTTCTTGATATGAGTTGTAAAATACTGAAATTACATTTAATTGGCGATTTAAAAGAGTGGCAATGTTTTTCTTGCAGGTTTCTTCTCATAGGCTCAGCCCTTTGCCTGAACCTAGCAACTAACCTAAATGTAGCTTCAGTAACTTAGTAAACTCACTAACCTAAATATTTTGACGTTCATAAGTGTTACTTTGTGACCTAAATGAATAAATGATTTTGATTTTGGCTTTCGCCTCGACTTTTATTACCCCAACTGAAAAAGTTACTCTATTATGTGCACTTGCACTGAGTCACAGTAGGGACCTACCTACTAGTTCTATAATCCAATCTCCCTGTTACAAGAGTAACTTTTAAAGCCTTTTTGTGTCGTCTGATATAACTTCACCGTCACTGTTTTTAGGTACCTAAGTTCACAGTATTTTTTAGTGCATACCGGATGGAACATTAGTGTTTTGGGCAGATTCTAGGGCCTCAAACTACTGTATATTATATTTACACAGCAGCGAGTCTAGTGGGAAACCGTTAGACTGTCACGCAGAGGTCTCGAGTTAGATCCCCGGGCGATTCGAAGTAATGCGCGTATAAATAGGTAGTTAATTATCGTACGCTTGAACGATTAAAGAACCGACAAAACATCGTGAGTAAACCTGCAATTCTCTATAATGTTCTTGAAGACATGTGTAGTCTCCCACCCAGCACAGACCCAGCGTGGAGGACTATGGCCTAATTTTGGCAGTGGGACAGTTTACATAACACAGGGCTAATAATATTATTAATATAGGTACTGGCGATTAATGTTTTTCAAATGTTTATCCAATATTGAAATTAAACTGCTATATACGGCTTTTATCGCGTTGTTTATTACAAAATTTTGAAAATTTTTACACTACTACTACTATTAAACTTTACTAATTTTTAAGCTAATTAAATTATATAGCAGTTTAATTTCAATGAATAATATTCGCGTAAATAGAAGACAATATTATGTTTATCCAATAAATCTTTTTTAATGCAGATACAAATTCCAAAAAAGTTTTATATGCTTACATGTTAATATCAGCCATTTAGCTGCATTATTTTATTTACTCAGAAATTCGGACTCGTCATCAGCACTCTCGAAATACATTATCAAGTTAGCTCATTTATCCGATAAAGGAATTTTCTATATCTATATTTAATAAATTTATATTTATATTTCAGGACTCACTCATATTACCGTACCTACTGCAACATTCTGAATTACTCCAAAATTTTACTATTTTAGTCAGTAAATTAAAATGTTTGTACTATACCAGAATATATTGACACTATACCTACTACTTGCGTTTGTACATCATTACACCTTGATAGATATAGTTAAATACTTGAACGTCCATTGTGGCAGAATATGTTGTACCTGTTTTCTTTTTTAGATTTGTCTACAATCAACCGTGGGAGAACCACGCTTCGCCACGAATGGGCCGGCTCGACCGGAGTGATAACACGGCCTCACAAAAAACCGGCTTGAAATAGCGCTTGCGTTGTGTTTCGTCGAGTGAGTGAGGGTACTGGAGGATGCGGTCCTTCTTTGCGTCCTACCCTTGGGGGCAATTATGCTACTCGCCGTATGATCCCAACACTGTTGCTGATTCTATTGCTGATGTGGTGTTACAGGGTATAGAGCATTTTATTCCGTCGTCTGTGGTCCCCATTGGTAGCAACTTTCGGCCTTGGTTTGTACCATCTTCCAAAAACGCTTCTCGCAGGAAGCAGGAAGCTTACCAAGCCTGGGCTGATGCTGTGACGGAATGTGATGTAAATACCAGTGCACTAAAAAAGGAGTATAACTTTGCTTCCAGGTCCTTCAAAAGTGACATTGCAAGGGCGAAGTCGGAGCACATCGGTAGAATTGGCGAGAGGCTTGAGCGTCTTCCTTCGGGAACTCGTGCATTCTGGTCTCGTGCCAAAGCTATCGAAGGAAATTTCTGCAAGGCATCCTTTCTACTCCTACACATGGGAAATGATTCGTTGGCCCACGACGCAAAAGTGAAAGCCGATTTTCTGGGCAAACTCTTTGCGTCTAACTCTACTTTGGATGACGGGAGACAAAAACCGCCTACCATACCGCGGTGTGACGGTTGTATGTCAGATAACCGGTTCTACTAACGCTCAGTGCGCTTAGCACTTCTATCCCTTGACATCCATAAGTCGAGTGGGCCTGATGGAAGGGATTCCATTTTCATTCTTTAACACAAAAGGAGGGATCCTTTTGCGTTAAAGATATGCGCTCCTGAGTTGGCGCCGGTCTTAACGCGACTATAGAGAGCCGAACTCTCTTACTCTTCTAGCGTAGTTCCGACATTATGGAAGTCAGCATTGGTCCACCTGATCCCAAAAAAAGGCGACCGCTCAAATCCGTCGAACTACAGAACGATAGCCATAACCCCCCTTTTCTCGAAGGTAATGGAATTATTTATAAACTGTCTGCTTTTACGGTATCTAGAGGGTTATCAGCTGCTTAATGACCAGCAGTACGGCTTCCGCAAGGGTCGGTCGGCTGGTGATCGTTTAGTATACCTAACACATCGTTGGGCACAGGCGATCGAGTCAAAGGGGGAAGCCTTGGCGGTTAGTTTGGACATAGCGAAGGCCTTCGATTGAGGCTGGCACAAAGCGCCTTTTTCGAAGCTCCCTTCCTATGGGCTTCCAGAGAGATTATGCAAACGGGTCACTAGCTTTTTAACAGACAGAAGCATTAAGGTCGCAGTCGACAGTGAGTGCTCTAACTCCATGCCTGAAAATGCTGGTGTTCCGCAAGGCTGTGTGCTATCGCCTACTCTGTTCCTCCTCCATATCAATAATAATAATAATAATAATTTATTCAATAATAATACATGGGTATGCATTTTTGTCATTAGTCTAAAATAATATTATACTACAATAAATTATAATTATCCTTAATCTATTACATGTTTTACTTATAGAAATTTTAATCGGCCGACATTGTGCATTCTAATTTAATTTCAAGCGATTGACATGTTGCAAATTAGGAACATTCATTGTTATGCGGACGACAGCACGAGCGATGCTCATAATACCGGCCGCGCTAATATCTCTCGAAAACGACTTTGAGAGCCGAAACAAACTTGTGTGTGGAATTGAGACCTCTTTAAACAAAGTCTTGGATTGGGGCAGACTTAATTAGATTCGATTTAACCCTACAAAAACACAAGTCTGCACGTTCACCGCTAAAAAAATGCGGTTGATCGTATATCCTCGTTTTGAGCACATCCCTATTACTGCCTCAGCCAATACTGGAATATTTTGTATCGACATATCAAGTGATGTCCAGTTCCGCGGCCATTTAGAGGGTAAGGCTGAATTAGCTTCGTAAAAGCTTAGTGTACTCAACAGATCGAGACAGTATTTCACGCCGGCCCACCGCCTACTACTTTACAAGGCGAAGGTTCAGCCTCACATGGAATACTGTTCTCATCTTTGGACAGAGGCACCCCAGTACCAGCTTCTCCCTCTGGACCGCATTCAGCGGAGAGCGACTCGAATCGTCGACTGCCAGGTTATTACAAATCGGCCAGACCCCTTGGCGCTGCGTAGAGATGTAGCCTCGCTATGCATCTTCTATCGCTTTTACTATGGGGAGTGCTCCGAGGAATTGTTTGGAATGATCCCTGCCGCCTCTTTTCGCCATCGTCCTACGCGACAGAATTTCCATCCCCATCATTTAGATGGTTGGCAGTCCACTACTGTGCGTTTTTCTAGAATTTTTCTGCCTCGCACAACTAAACTATGGAATGTGCCTGCGGTATTTTCGGACCATTACGACCTACAAACCTTCAAGAAAAGAGCGTATTCCTTTTTACAAGGCCGGCAGCGCACTTGTTACTCCTCTGGTGTTGCGGGTGTCCATGGGCGGTGGTAATCGTTTACCATGAGGCGATCCGTCTAAAAGAATTAGTATAGATAAAAAAATATATAGGTAATAAATATAATTAGCAAAGATTTAAAGAAATCATCATTATCAAAATTTTGATGACGCAAAAATTGGATAAAGCGTTTTGCGAGCTATCTATACCAAATACGAGCGTAAACAGCCGAAACAGCTCAAAAACGTAATTGTCGACTGAAATACAGTATTTGCACCATTTGAGAGATTTCGCAGTCGCAGCTAAAGCTAAAAAGTGATGGCGGAAGGATATTAACGCACGCTGCGTCCTACTCTAAAGGCCTGCCCATCTTCCAACCAGCCATGACATGCCCGCCGGTCTTTTCTGATCGTCGCGTCGTGACAAGAGTACGACGTCTTATGTCAGTGAGATGGGCGTAGCGTAAATTTTACCAGTGCTTCTGTTGCAAGAGATACCATGATGTCCGAGGTTATCGCCAGCTTCTCCAAAATAACAACGACGCAGATAAACATACTAAACACAGATATACTAGACAAGTCGAAACAAGTGGCGAGGCGAAATATAATATCGTCCAACATAGTATCTAGATTAATAATAATATAATTAATTTTTCTTATCAATTTCCTAAGCGGCTCGTCCCATTGTTTTTGGGAGGCTAATAGGCAAAGCGGAATTTGAACAAGCTATTTTCGGAGCGTTCACAGTGGCGGTTTTGTACATACAAGCTCAGCCAAATTATATATTTTACTAAAGGCGAGAAATTACATATAAAGAGTAATAAGTACTAATTAATTCAATGACTAGAGGTTACCTATTGGATTCGTAACACCACTAGTTACCATAGTGCATAAATTATAATTGAGTCATTATCAATTGTCACTTGTCACAAAGACAAATGTCACAATAACACGAATTACCTACAAAAATACAAAATTAGTAAACATTGGTTTGTAATGTTATGAGTAAGAAGTCACTTATAAAGCATAGGCATTCGTTATTTATTATTAATATGGCTGTGATTGCAATATAAATTATTAATGCCCTTCGTCTTTAAATATACTGCGTAAATTGATATTATAATAAAATAGAAATGAACCTAAAGCGCGGCTACTACGACGTTTTTGTAAAAACATGTGCCAAATATCCATCAAATATTGCAGTCAGACAATATGACGATGGTTGGTACAAAAGTTATACGTACTCCGAGCTCTATGGAGTCTGTGAATATATATCTCAAAACCTACAACAACTAAAATGCAACAAAGGTGTAATTGGTTTAGTTTCAGAAAGAAACATTATTATACCATGCATGATTGCAGCGTAAGTATTTGTATTCGTAAACAAGTTCTTTTAAACAATATATTTATCGTTACATTAATTTAATAAGTGTTATATTTACAGGGCACACAAATGTTGCACAACATTTATGTTTGTAGACCCAGCTCAGGATATAGAGAGTATAGCAAAGGAACTTCAATTTACTATAGTCATCATAATCAAAAACATAGATGAGATAAATCAGGGTTCTGATTTATTCGGCAAGAAGCCAAATAAAACTGTGACAGTGTTTAGTGTGACAATAAATTTCTATAACTGTGATCTTCCCAATGACCCCAGCAGCAAACATATACCACAACATTCATTTATAGCAATGACATCGGGTAGCACTGGGGAGCCTAAACACATACAAGTTCCTATACAGTGTATACAACCCAACATAGACGATTTGACTAAACTATTTAATATTAAAAGTCATGATGTAATATACTTCTCTACTCCTTTGACATTTGACCCTTCCATGGTAGAGATACTGCTTGCATGCATGAATGGAGCATCGCTCCTGATAGCGCCAGCCAAAGTTGATATTTTATTTCCTGAAAATGGACAGAACTCAATAACATTTTGGCAAACAACACCATCAACATTTTTGCAATTTACCAATTCTGATATCAGAAATAAAATATTATGTGCAAACTCCACACTTAGAATATTGGCACTTGGTGGAGAACCATTGAACAGTGTTAAGAGATTAAGAGAATTAAAACATGGGGAAAATAGAACAAAGATTTTCACTTTATATGGTGTCACTGAGATGTCATGCTGGGCTTGTGTGTCAGAGCTTGAATTCAACATGGCTAATGATAGAGAAATACCACTTGGCACCTGTCTTTCAGAAACCCAAGTGGTAGTTGATAAAGTTAAAGAAAATGAGCATACTGGTGAAATTGTACTAGGTGAGTAATCTAGGAACAAGTCAAAGCCTGTATTTGTACAATAACCTAATCTTGTGTTTATATATTATATGTAATGTTTTTGAAAATAAATAATTATTTATCACATAACATATTACTATTATTTATTCCAGTCAGCAAAACACGAAGGTGTATTATATTAAATAAAACCAAGGGCAAAGATGAAGAGAACTGTTTGAAGTTTGTAGACACTGGTGATATAGGTGAAATCAAGAATGGAACTATATACTACAGAGGTCGTAGAGATGATACCATTAAAAGATTTGGTCACAAAGTCCATCTACAGTTTATAGAGGCAACCATCATGCAATGTCCAAAAGTGAAAACTTGCGCCTGTTTGTGGTTACCTAAGCCTCTACTTCTTGTTGTATATTTTTCATCAGAATCTATCAACAGCCAAGAGCTATCAGACTTCCTAAAGTGCAAGCTTGATGACAAGCATTGGCCTGATAAAATAATTAGAGTTAACAATATGCCAACAAATAATCATGGTAAAATTTCAAGGCAAGATTTGTGTAAAGCATATGAAAAGACTACTGGAATACCGCAGACATTGGATTCATTAAAATTACTATTCATAAATGAACTAAAATTGGTGCTGAGAAAATATGTTACATTTGACCAAATAAAGAATAAAGACTTTTACTCCATTGGTGGAACATCTTTCCTGGCTTTATCAATGTGTAATAAATTATCACTAACATTTCCATTATTTGGAAAGTTGCTTTTGCCATACTTGTTAACACAACAGAATACAATTGATGATATAATGCAAATAGCCCAAAAAGAAATATTTGGTATTGAGTCAAACCAAAAAAAGGCTGTTAAAAGATATAGGCAAAATAATGATTTAAGTAAGAGTGAGAATGATGTGGATACACAATCCTACAAAAAAGCTAACATAGAATCACCAATAATAAATTTTTTTGAGTTTTTAACCCTATGGACATTTGACACTGGTAAATGTGTTGATGCAACACCCACATTGTTTCAAACTGGATTGTAAGTATACAAAATCATTTTGTTTTTAGAAGCATTTTGCAGCTCACCATTTCCCAACTGATATTTGAGCTATAATATGATGCACCTCAAATATAGCATTTTGCTTCTCATCAGTAGACAACTCAGCTTCATACCTAAACCATACTGGTAACTACAACACACATACTGGTAACAGTGGATAAACATAAGTCATTTATTTCAGAACAAATTACATTTGTGTTGAAAATAATTTCGCATTTAGTAAAATAAAACCAAAACAAGCACATTAATATTATGACAAAGTTAAATACAATTGAATACAATATAATAAGGTCAACAATAATTAAAAAACCATTCCATTCATTCCATGTGAAAATATAAAATAATATAATATAAAACCAGTCAGAACAATGTAAAAAAAAAGCTCTAGAATACACAATATAATTAGCAATGTCAAAAGAAATAAATGGATTTAGATGTCAATATAAATTCAAAAATATCAATATTATAAGTAGTATATCCTTATAATTACTATTTGAAAAGATAAAAAATAAATTAAAAAAAAAGATAAATTACTACAATATTTGTTCTTTATCATTTAAAAATTCATCTATACTATAATAGCATTTTTTTAGTAAATATGTTTTTAATTTATTTTTAAATAGAATTGAATTTTGTAGAACTTTTAGTTCTATTGGTAATTTGTCGAACAGCAATACAGCATGTATATTGCACTACACACATATATACTGTTTTTTTTTGTGAATACATACATATTAAACATAGAAACACCCAGACCAAGACAAACATCCATGTTCATGCACACAAATGTTTGACTTGTGCGGGAATCGAACCCGCGACTTCAGGCGTGGCAGTCGGTTACACTAACCACTCGAGGCTGCTAATGTTTAGTTCGGGGAACTACCTGCGCCCAGGATTTCCCTACAGCTCGTCGTTTTGTGCGGCGGATTAAAACTGCACCAAACGAAATGTGCCAAAACAGGGGATCGCAGTTAAGTTGATAAAATCAACACTTTTTGTTTAATACAATATAGAATATACATTTATCATAACAATGAATGTGTTTACAATTACTCCGTGTAAAAATCTTAAAATAATTAATATTTTTGCCTACAAAATTACGTAAAATTGCACAAAAAATGAAAAAATGTAAGTTTATGTTACGTGATTTTTAGATTATAACAGTAGAAATCCATCCTATTTTACAGCTTAAACGAAACATAAATAGTTATATTACAAATATTTAAGTTATTGGTTGACAATAAAGATACATATTTATCAAAAAAGCACTTCAAATCCTCCATACAATTTTACTATGGCGGCCGCGCGCCGATTTGCATATCGAGCTCTGTCATTCAGTACAACCGCGTCTTACGCTCGGCGCAGTCTTAAATATCATACCTAAGCGTTGCTTGTCACATTGGTGTAGCGCTTTTGTATATAACTGTATCGTACGCATGGAGTACAAATCCAGGGCAGGTTCGACAAATTAGATATAATTAGGTTCTTTTTTATTAAGAGTTTCTCTGTAATAGTCGGGTTCGTTAGTATGTTGGCGATGCTGCATTTCCATGCCTGGTAAAGCATGTATTAATACCCATCACCCCATCGGATCGTATGAAGAGTGCAATTGCGTATGTGGATTTAGAATAAGTACCAATATAATACACTTGCGCAGATGCTTGGATTCGTTAAGATTGGCCGCCGTGACCAAAATTCGGTCTAGAGTAGATACATTATTATTGCTATTATAGACAAGCGTATTGGTGCGAGTAACCTTTAGTTGCTTTAGGTAATATTTCACTTCGGAGAGGGTCAGGGAGAACAGCCTCCTCGCTGACCCTCTCCGGCGCAGACGGACGGGAGCGAGAAGGAAGCGATTTGCTCGGCTTCTCGCTCCTGTATAGTGTGGTCACTGGTACAGAGTCGGGGGACCCTCTACCGGCTTGCACGGCTCCACACGTCTGGGGGATGGCCTTGGTGAGCAAGGCCTCCCCTCCACAGGTGCTGAGGCCCGGTCACCATCAGCCGGGCCAACCGCCGGAGCGGGATGGTGATTGCTAACACAACCCCATCCCGCCCCACCCCGCGGAGGGCCTGCTACCCCAGGTTTATAGTGTGTATACCAACCCCCTTCAGGGCCGGAGAGTCTCACATAAGAGGGGGAAGGGGGAAATCCATAAAGGATTAACCTGGGTCAAAAAAAAAGGTAATATTTCATTTGAAGGTAATTCTCCACTATAGTTAATTCTAGTAACTATTATATACCTAATCAGAAGGTGTTTAACATGTCGCATCTTTAATAAAACAGAGACTTATGTCAGTATTTTGGATTAAACAAATTTGAACTCTATTGCAAAGATTTAACACAAATATAATATTAGAATTTAACATATACAATTAGAGTTCAAATTGCCTTACTTTCAAATTTCGAGTTAAGTCGCTGTTTTATTAAGAGTGCGATGTGAGGAATAATTGATAGACGCGTCTTTCACTTAACTCTATATATTTACGACTAAATCAAACTTACGCGGCGGGCGCAGCCGCCACTAAGTACATGCACACATATATAATCTTGACACACACAAATACAACCTGTGTCCCTACAGTTGCTTTATCACTTGCCATTTAAATAATTAACGGTACTAAAATAAACTTATAATATTACATTCCAGTAATCTCTACGTTACGGTCGGCAGTCACTCTGGAAAGATAATCGTTGTGGATGCAAGAAACGGCGAACTGCAAGGCATGGTCACGTTGAAGTCTCGCATCGAGGCCGGAGTGCTGTGCTGGCCTGATGTTCCATCCGGACCTACCCGCGGGGTCGTCGGTGGCTACGACGGCACTATAGTTTGTTTTTCGCTAGAAACTATTAAAGTGATGTGGATCATCAATATCGGATCTATGATCAAAAGTAAAGCAGTTTGTCGCGGCAGTCAACTGTACATCGCATCGTATGATGGAAACGTTCGATGTATCGATATAGCGGTAAATATGACTCACTTAAAATTGATCTAAATATTTCTATATCAGTTAGGTACTATCTTAATATGATTCAAATAATGTCATTATAATAATCGAATAAAGATTATCATTATTATAAGTGACCAAATGCCGCAATTAAGTGTCATCGAAAATCCTTAGCCTTAAATTAATGTATAACTCCAAAAGATCACACACTTAATAAAAGCGACTTAACTCGAAATTTGAAAGTAAGGCAATTTGAACTCTAATTGTATATGTTAAATTCTAATATTATATTTGTGTTAAATCTTTACAATAGAGTTCAAATTTGTTTAATCCAAAATACTGAGACAAGTCTCTGTTTTATTAAGGGTGCGATATGTATGTTAAAATACCTAATAATTTAATAAATTTAACTACACAATATAAAAAAAATTTAAGTCGGATGAGTATAGGAAAATAGGCAATTGCAGAAAAGGGGAAATAGGGAGGGGGGAGCTTGGGATAATGGGAAAGTACCAGAATAGGAGTTTGGAAATTGTTGATGAGTGAAAGAATACTCGTATCTTCGCACTTATTCTTCCACAATCCGAATCTCCAGAGATTGTGTAGATGAAAAGGGGTGAAAGTTAGTAGGACTGGGATATAAGCACATAATTAATTCAAAGGAAGTATACGGATTTTATCGCGTTGTTTATTTGACACTTTATTACATAATTTTGAAAACTTACACTACTACTACAAAACTTTACTAATTTTAAGCTAATTAAATTATTATTAAAACTATTCAAATTTAATTTAATTTTGTACTTTCCCCGACTATATTCAATGAATAATATTCGCGTAAACAGAAGACAATATTATATCAAAGGAAGTATTTATTTATTTTTATTAAATATCTAACAGCGTAACTATTTATTTAACAATATAAGTGTAACACAATTTTATATAACCAATAAAAGTATTCCCTTAATAACTTATATAATTCAACTTGTAAACAGGTAAATTATGCACAAAGAATGTTGTGTAAGTTTACCCCATATCAATTACTAGGTGTTCCCGCGGTTTCACCCGCGTTTATCGTTACTGCACCGCCCCCGTGGGTCGTAGCGTGATGTTATATAGCCTATAGCCTTCCTCGATAAATAGGCTATGCAACACTAAAATAATTTTTCAAATCGAACCAATAGTTCCTGAGATTCGCGCGTTCAAACAAACAAACAAACTTTAGCTTTATAATATTAGTATAGATTGGTCTAATCAAAACCTATCTGCGTCTTACTACCTTGGAACCTATCTGCGTCTTACTACCTTGGAACCTATCTGCGTCTTACTACCTTGGAACCTATCTGCGTCTTTTAAGTGGGCACTTAGTGAAAATTTTATAGTTTTAAATATATCCTATTTTATGCCATTTCTTCAGATATTGCATAACAACAAAACATTTTGTTTCAGTCAGGCGCAATTATATCGATAATAGATATATGCGAGTTAGGCATATCAGCGGATCTAGTGCTCGCTAAGAACGAGTACGTACTGTTGGGCACTCTAACCGGCTTGTGCGCGAGTATACACACAGGAACAAACATGGTGACGTGGCGAGGAACATTTGGTAGCCCCGTGTTCGCCAGCCCCGTACTCTATGACAATGATAAGTATGTCGTATTCGCCGAAGTCAGAGGTGACATACATTGCAGAACTGTGGAAAAGGGTATAAAGGTACTTATTTTGTGGTATGTTATTTATAAAAAGATAGCTCCCGCACTAGAAAAAATCTTGTGTCGCGGGGGACTTTACAAACATTCTAACAGTGGACACAAAGAACACCCAGACTCGGAACAACTATATGTGGATCACACAAATTTTTGTCCCATGTGGGATTCAAACCCACATCACTAGACGCAGTGGCAGTGGCGAGATGACCACTTAAACCACTACGCCATTCGTGCAGTCGTATTTTATGAAGCAAGTTTCAAGTGTACAAATATTAACCTCCGAGTCTTCTTCGAAGAGGTTAATGAAAACACTATGTGGGTCTGTGTGTCAGTCTGTTAGTGACCGGCATAACTCCGGAACCACTTAACCGATTGACTTGTAACTTGGTGTGCAGACACTTTGGGGTCATACCTCGGTCGAGTTTGAATATGGCCCTGTGGGTCAAGACACCCCCGAGATAATAGGGTAATTTCTTTTTATTACTTTTACATTTAAGACGACGATGTTGAATCCTGGGTTTTTACACCCATCTCGTTATTGTATTGAATTGGCAAATTACATCACTTTTTATCTACTTAGTAGTGCTAATTAGATAAGCAGTTGTTTATCAAATTTGTATGTTTGTAGTAGGTAAACGCACTGCGCAGCTAACTGGAGATATCACCTTTGAATAACATTGTTGTTTTTGTCTGTAGTCTGTACATACTGTGTATGAAATTGTTTCTAAATTGTTGTGATACAAGCAATGACAGGCAATTTTAAAAGACCATTGTCGAAATGTTAGGTTAACCGGTCGTATACCGCCGGCTCGCATACCAGCCGGCAGATTTGTACCCGTCGTAGGCCGGTGGCTCGCATGCGAGCCACCAAATTGGCGCCAAAACGAAGCGAAGCGAAGCGAAGGCGGCGCGCGGCGTTTTGGCGCCAATTTGGTGGCTCGCATGCGAGCCACCGGCCTACGACGGGTACAAATCTGCCGGCTGGTATGCGAGCCGGCGGTATACGACCGGTTAATAAGCCAACATATGCACTTACTAAATATAATCATGCCTATACCAACATGTTTTATTACCTAGTAGAAGCAATTTTTCTGTAGTACGGCTAAATAAAAAAATTTAATTAGGAACGCATCACGCCTTTTTGTGCCCCAAATTTTAGATATCGCCTTTTTATGCCCCAAGTTTTAGATTAGGTATCTAAAACTTGGGGCATACAAAGGCGGTATCTAATTGTCATACCTACATTTCACAAGATGCAATTAGTTATTCTGACGTGATTGTGCGTAGCACTATACAAACTTCATGCTGCTGACCCGACGATCGAACCAATATAAACAATAAATGTGCAAACGAATACACTAGAGCAGAACAGGAAACTGATATTTTATTCCTTATAGATACTAGGTATATTTATACGCCCTGTCTCGTGGAGGCTACAGCATGAACTAGGCTGACGAATACTATAGTACCTATTCGTCAGCATAGTTCATAAGTATAGCATATTATAAGTACATATCTATAGTGATCTGCCGTGGTGGATCCAGCTCCCCTCTACATCCAGCCAAACGATTGGCAAGTAGTAAAGGCGAAGGAATTATCGTGTCAATAAGCTGATTTTACGACTAACTGCATAAATTCATAAACGACAATCACAATCTATGACGCATGATTTGAACCTGCAACCTTGACCAACCGAGTCGTCGCTTTGCCAATTAAGCTATTCATGATTCTTGGATTTGCATCTAAGACTACAATGCGTCATCTATTATATTATACCAGATATAATACCGTTTGTAGTCCATGGTCCACTCGCCTAGTTCACCTAGGTAGACTATGACCATGTTTATTTTTAATAGTAATTGTAACATTCGGCATTTTTACTTGCTGATTGCATTGTTCTATAACTACGCTAGGTGACGCATAGCATCAACAACACGATGTATATACATACCTGTTTATGTTTTTCTTTGCAATGTATTTTTACGACACTGCCATACTTACATTCCATGCTACTTTCATCAGGTGGCATTACTTAACTTTCTAGGTGGCGCAGCAGTCGTGTATGCAACTGCCAAGGTTTCAGCTTCGATTACCGGGCCAAGCTATATTATTCAGCTTTTATGTCAAGAAATTTTCAGTATCGTAACACAGTCTAAAACTATGCCTGGTAATTGTAAATACCATGTAAAATAAACTGCAATTATTATCCACTGAATTCGATTCTATTGTACCCTAGACATGCTTGGAGCATTTGTTAGATAATAGTACAATTTTACATTTATAGTATGAAGCTCATATTGAATTTCAAAATTGTAATTAATCTGTTAAATAATACTGTATTTTCTTATTATATGGAGGATATCTTTGGTTCTACTAAATTGTAAATACTAAAACAATAAAATCTGATCACATCTTTTCGTATTACAGGTCTGGAAGTTCCAAGGTGCTCAAGGAAATATATTCTCATCACTTTACATAAAGCAATTAGATAACTTAAAATGGCAAGTGGTATTTGGTTGCCATGATAAAAAGGTGTACAGCATACATTTGAAGAATTATCAACCAAATTTACATTGGAAGTCCCAACTGACTTCCCCAATTTACTCCACTCCTTGCAGTTTAATAGATGGATGCATATTGGCTGCCTCAAATAATGGGAAGCTATGTGTTATGAACCCAGAAACTGGCCAGTTACTGCATCAGTATCAATTACCAAATGAAACATTTTCATCACCAACTATCTATGGAGAGTACATATTTATTGGATGCAGAAATGATCATTTATATTCTATTAAATACACAGTGAATATTTAAATAATAAATTACCTAGTCTTACAATAAAATCAGCCAAGAGGAATATTTAAAAGTTTAAGTTTAATTGTTCATAATGAACTTAAGTATTAACATATTTATTTCATTGGTTGCATTGTTATGGTTCAAAATAAAACCCAACACTCATAATTATTATAACTTTTATTTATGATCTTACACAACATATATTAAAGGTTTAATGAGCATTCATAAATTTTGACATGTTACAAGTATGATATGGTTACATAATCAAACATACCGAATTGGAATGCATAACTTGTGGTACACATAACCTACCACTTGTGCAGATCATACAGCTTTGTATACTTAAAAGCAGCCTTAAAAACAAAGTATAAATTCCTTTAAATAATTTTTTTGGCAATAAAATGCATTATAATTCACTTTTGGATCTGTTGGAGAATTGTACATACATTATTTATTAATACTTGATCAACTACCGATATATCTAAGCTTTAAAAATCATTAACCCAAAATCCCTAAAGAATATTGTTTTTGTTGCCAGTACAGTTCTTAAACAAATATAAAATTAACAAGCAATGTACATAAATATGATGTGATAACATCATGGTATATTTATGGTTCTTCCTCACCCAACTCAAGTTTTACTTTGGAGAAATCAAACTCTTCTCCTGTGCCATACTTGTAAATCTTTATGACATCTAAGCAAGTAGTCTCAAAGTGTGTAGTAGCATCATATGACTCGGACACAAACACTTGACTATTAGTGCCATCATCAATAGGCTCAAAGTAGTCTGTCACAGACACAAATTTCTGTCGGACAGGTCCAAGGAGATCCAACCCAGGCTTAATTTCAGCTTCAGGATCCTTAGTTTCAACAGTAGTAGACACCATAGCAATAAACCAGCCTTTAGCTGCTACCTGGTGTGTATAGGAGACCACCGATATATAGATATCAGAATGCCTGCCCACTTGCTTCTGAGGAATGATGATTTGAGTGGATAAAGCATCCTTAGTATTAGGTATAGGATGATCCAGTAGACAGATGCAACGGATCACCTGACCCTTCTTGCGGACACGGTCAGGTACGTAGCTGGGGTCACAGTACACTTGTTTACACTTGGCAATCTCATTACCTGAGCGGACACCAACAACTTTTCCACCTTCTCCCAAAACAATTTCGTCAATAGGCTTATCCAACATATAAGTGCCTCCATAAATAGCAGAGAGACGAGCAAAACCTTGAGGCAACTCACCCAAACCATACATGGGATACAAATATGGAGATTTTCCATATCTAGCAAGTGAGTCAGAATACAGTTTAATGCGCCTGATGGTTTGGATGGCAGGCTGTTGGAGGTAGTTATCATTGAGGTAAAGGGCCAAAGCATGCCCAGTGAAATCTTGAGTGTTCTTGTCAAGGCCAAATTTGTCATACAGTGACTGCATATTGGCCGTACTGGGATCAAAATCTTTCCAGGTTTTGGCGTCATCTTCCTGGAAGTCTTGTACATAGATGAGGAAGTTTCGGAAACGCCTCTTCTCAAACATACCCATAAGATCGGATGCTAACGCCTCTTTTTGATCGACAGGCACTTTAGAGATCTTGCCACCTTTGTAGACATAACTGCCCTCGACAGACTTGAACTCTAAATATCGGGTCACACCCGTATGGATAAGTAACTTCACAAGAAGGCCATTGGCCATCAGAAGTTTAGGGATCAAATCTACATTCCAGTCGCGACCTCGACCGTAGGTTTCGTCAGGGGCCGGAGCGTTGAACTTTGCGAACAATTCTTCTAACGGGGTAATTGACGCAGATTCACCACCGTAGTACTTATTACGATCAATGTGTAGTACCTTTTTTCCGGACACGGAAAGCATTCCACTAAGAATGCACTCCTTCAAGCCAGTTCCAAGAACTATTGCGTCGTATTCTTCATCCATGTTGAAAATTACAAGAGAAGTTTTTCCAATATGAATTTTATTCGCAAACCGGGAGGTAAATGTCAAAATGTCGGAAAGGATAAATATGGCCGATTCGGTGACGTCGACGTGTGAGCTAGGGATGTGGCAATCAATTACAAAAAGTATCTATTAGCGCTAGTTGTTAATATTGTCAGCTATTACGACGATGAGTTCAGAACACTGTAGATAAAAAGAATCCGTAAATACACATATAATCAACTGAATCCATGAATTTATCGAAAATTTCCTTAATATCATGTTGCAATCATGAAAAATATTTTACAATAATCTATATTAGCGTTTGCTTAATTCATATAAAAACAATAAATTATATGAATATAAATATACATTGATATATAAAAATCCTAGATACACAATCAGCGTCAAAAAACCTCCTCACCAAACGAAAACCCACACCACCCACTTGAAAAAATGGGTGCTCAATGTTCGTATAAAAATTGTAAAATCACACTTCCAGGACACTAAAAAAGTACGGTATTTCATATTTTCGGTAAGTAATAATGTTATTATTATAATTATATAATAAAACTGATTATTGCATTAAGGAATCAACGAAAATTTTTTTTTTTGTTTATTTCGTAACAAAGAGCGACCATTGAACACGGCTCATTTAAATGAACAATTACTAAACGCATTAATCATACTATTATATTTCCACTTGATTAGTTTGGGTTACATATTGCCTCTGTTCTAATACTAATAGAGACGCTGTTGCTTTTTAAAAATAAATATATTTTATTTGGTTTAAAATGATAATACGATTGTATATATTGTTTATTACAATACTTGTTTTATTGCAAACCATAATAGTATTCGATTAAAATTTTCCTTACGGTATCCTTATGTGGGATATTTATAAAATGTATCTATATACTTATGTTGGATATCAGCTTTCCTCGAGATCCTGCCGATGTGCAAAATGGATATCCGTCATAGCACAGCAACAATCAGAAGCAAGCACAGCAACAAGAACACTTATCATAATTTTTGGGAGTCAGCTTATATTCTTCAAAGTGCCATATTAACAAATAACAATCATGTAAATAATACTATTAAATCTATTATCGAGAGATATAGAATATCAAAATAGATTGCATTATATAACAAAGAAAAATACGGAAAAATTTAAAGCCGTTAGAAAGTAGATTATACAATTTATTTCAAGAATATTAAAAACCTTATTATGTCGTATCTTTTCAAGTTTGAAATCTTAATATTTCTTTCTCATTTTATTGTTTTATGTTACTTTAATTTAGAAGTCGTAATCGCCAGGTTTGCGGTTTGAGCGTGAACAGTATCTCGAGTTCGATCGCGATCGAACGAGTGGCGCCATAGTGATAAGACACACGTTGTTAATTGGTTTGAATCTCGGCGATTTCCACCGTAAGTTTTTGTATTATATTACAGTTGGATGAGTTGGGCAATGTTGACACGACGATGTGTGCGCCGGTGTAGAGGTTGTAATGTGGACTGAAGCGACTGTTGCAGGTTCGCAATGTTCAACCATTTTGTCGGCCATCACTGCTAAACATTCTAGCGACGATTCGGTGTTCCCAGAGAGTACGGCGCGGACTTGTGTGGGCAATTGGTTGAGCCACATAACTTTCAGAGCTTCGTCGGATAGTAATTTACCGCTCAAACCGCGCATCTTACGTAGTAACTGACTAGGTATTATGTTGCCGAGTTCTAGACCGCTGAGTAATTTCTGTGGCTGACGATGGTCTGATTCTTGGTTCGTCGATATCAGTCTGTTTTTTTAGTGTAATATACTTTTTGGTCGATGGCGGGTTCAGTATGATGTCGCCGATTTGTTCGAGGTCGCTACAGCCTAGCAACGGGACGACAAGGTTGAATTTCTGTTCTTCTCCCATCTTGCTGGCGGCGACGGCGGCTTCAAACTGTGCGAAACACAGTCGAGGGTTTTGACGCCAGAATGGTGGTAGACGTGCAGGCAGTGAGATTGTAGTGACATCACTGTGGAAAGGGGTCGTTGCTTGCTTGTCGGTGAATTCTTCAGCTTTTTCTTGTGCCATTACGATAAGCTAGTGTATTCCTACGTTCTCAATTTTGGCCGAAAACTAACCGAGGTTGGGTGTCGGTTCAGTGAACCGACAAGGCCAGCGTAATCAAGCGGCTGCATCTGAAGTTATTCTTACTGGAATGGAGACATTGCTTTCTCGATTATTAGCGGCTACGCAAACTCCGATAATGGCGAACCAGAATTCTACCGAGATTTCGGATATGTTGAGTAATTGCGAAGAAGATGACGAGCCTGTGACGGCGGTCATTAATAACGATGGTGATGCAAGTGTTACCATATCAGCCTTAAGCGACACCATATCAGTTTGCAGCGACACTTTGTCGGCTAATAGCGACACTTTGTCAGCTAAAAGCGACACTTTGACTGCCTCTTCAGATATGTCTTAGTTAAAACTGGTTAGGTAAGATATTTAATTTTCGAACTTCTACTTGCCACATAGTTTTGTGACTTGTCCCGTACTGTCATTATTATAGCGAAGCCTAAAAGATGGCGGGACTGTATGATGTGCTCAATTCTCAATGGATTAGGCGCAAATTGATCAGTGTGTTTGACTAGTGTGCTCAGAAATAGTCGAAGGGGTGCAGTTGTCCAGGTCGTAGTCTGGGTTGTAGATCGAAGGGATGCTGTTACCCGGGCTATGACTTGATGCTGTGAGTCCAGGGAGTGCGTCGAAGGGATGCAGTTGTCCGAGTCGTACGGACTGCTACGGTAGTCGTAGATCGAAGGGGCACTATTATCCGGTCTGCACTCCTCTGAAGGCATCTGAAATTTTACGTTTCGCGTGTCCTATCCGAGATTGAAGGCATCATCAACCACTTGAGAATTTTGTCGCCATACGAACAGAACTTAATTAAGTATTTGTTACAGATATCCAAGTTGGTCGCCCGAGGACGTGCGAGTGTCTGGCTGTGACGGCGCCTAGCGTCGTCGGATAATAATAATAATTTAGTTATTCGCCATTTAATTTAGTTTTGGTGGACCAAAGATGTAAGTGGCGCCATTTCTGGTGTAACGCTGGTAACGTGCGTTGCTTGCCGATTATTCGTAGGCTGGTGACGCGGCACGGCAATAGCCAATCAGTGCTCAGTATTAGTTTGCATAGCGTCAGCTAGAGGCGCTAAGGAGGGGCACGCAGACGCGCAGCTTGTGAGTTATGAGTTAAATTTGCGTTTAGCAGTCGCAGCGCTCGTTACTAAGCGGAACACCTTGTCCCCGTGCTATTAGTGTGATAGTGTCATAGTGTGATTAAATTATAACGAATTATTATGTGAAATAAAGTGATTTATTGTACGAGTGATGTCTCAATCTCCTTGCCCGCTATACCCACGCCGTAGAACCCTTTCTGACTCGGACTACCCTCACGTTCCGACATATATCTACAATTTAAAGCCTTTTTATATCCCATTTATAGTTCTCACAAGTATCGCTAGCACTAATGTGTACAATAATCATTTACACCAGTCAGTGACAAGTAAACAAAATTCTAACATTTACGAGTGAATTCTCGGAAATCCTTACGCGTGCGTATAAATTGTGGCACTATAAAAACAGATGGTAGCTTCGCGCATCGCCAGTTTGTGAGATGGTTTCGGCGCGGCTAGACGTATGATGCTCCGTTCGATCGCCTTCGCGCTGCTTCCAAGTGGCGGCGGTTGAAAGCGCCCTGTCTACAGAGCGGCCCATCTGCGCCGGTGTGCCCCAGGGAAGTTGCCTATCTCCCGTGTGCTACTCCTGGTACACGGACGACATCCCCGTCACCGACGGCGTTAAGCTCGCGCTATGCGCCGACGACGCCGCCTATATCGCGACATCGATGAATGGTGTCCACGCGGTGACCAAGAATCAGCGCACACTAGACGCACTTCCCAGCTGGCTGAAGGACTGGAGACTAACGGTCAACGTGGCGAAGACTCAGGCGATCTGCATGCGCAGCATAGCCCTGTCGCAGTTGAAGCTCATGGGAGAGAAAATCGAGTAGTCCGCGACGGCGAAATACCTCGGCGTGACCATCGACCGCGCCCTTGCCATGAAGCCCCATGTCAACAACCTAGTCGTCCAAGCGCGCACCGCGCGCGCCCTCCTGCGACCCGTGTTATCGTCTCGACTGCCGCTCCGTGCAAAGCTCGTGTACAAGGCGTACATCCGCAGCCGACTCACCTACCGGCTGCCCCGGCTTGTTTCGCTCTCACCTCTGAGACGAACCGCCACCGGTTGCGGGCGCAGCAGTCGCTTGCGCTCTGCACTATCGCCGACGCCCCTCGCTTCGTGCGGAACAGGACGATCTCCAGGGACCTGTGCATGGAGACCTTGGATGACTTCGTGAGACGCTTGAGCACCAACCTTTTTGTTCGTGCGCGCCGACGGATAGCACGTCCGCCATCTGCGGGAGCTTGCGCCCTACCATCGGTGACCGCCGGACAGGATGGCCCTGCCACGAGACCTCGTCTCCGTGGCAACCCTTACCGGACCTACGTGATGCCCCTCTCCCATTCCCCCCATCCCTAATGCTGGCTGACGGGCGCTCCCCGGGAAACCTTTCCTCCTGTCCTCGCCAAGTGCAGGAGGGACCCATCGGACACGACCCGAGCGCTGCTGGCTCGTTGGTCGCCTCGTCACTACCCACCGGCTCTGACGACCAGGACAGACCGACGGGGCCCACCCCAGTGACCCGCCTGTTTTAGCAGGCGGCGACGAACACCACCAAGACAGGCCCACGGCCTGGTCTGGTTACCCCAAGACCCCGTAGGGGTCTCCAAGAAGAACCACTGACGACAGAGACCAATTTCGCGCGACACTTAGTCCCTAGGTTGGTTTCGTCGCGGCTAGACGTATGATGCTCTGTACGATTCCAGGTAAATACAATGCAAAACATAAACTTATATGTTGCTTGTTGCTTTACTTATATATGTACATACGCCACAATGGCAATACATTAGTTTCATTTTATTGAACATCATAGGACACAACCTTGGTAAAATACCTACAGATAAAAGTAAATATGTGTTTATAACACACATTCACATGCATCTTATAAACTCCACATAAATATGTCAGATTATTAACTTAAATGTGTAAAAACAATATTCGTCTCCATCCATTCCTTATTCTATCGGCGATCTCTGCTCGTAAAATTTTATTACTTTTTTAAACAGTTTTGTGTATTCAACGTTAAGTTAAGGCGGTAAGTTTTCGGCGGGGTCGCGACTGCATATGAAAATGATTCGCGCGACCTCACCGATTGCGTTTTGTCGAGGAACACTGTGGTAGGTTTAGTCGGTATTACCGGGCGGTCCATTCTTATCATCATTACCATCTCTCTTTTACCCCGGTGAGCCCGACATAGCCCCGCCGCCCGTTAAAAAAAAAGGCGGTAAGGTTTGATTTGCATTATGAAGGTTTATATAGTTAATATAACAAGTAGTTAATATAACAAGTAGTTAATTATTAGTTATTAACTATAAAAACCTTCATTAATGCAAATTAATATTTAACTTTATAAGCAACTGGGGACAGTTTTAAGTGTTTCATTCGTATGGGATCATGTATTTAGGTTTTTTATACATCAATGTAAATATATTATAAATATTTTTGTCAAACATAAGCAGGATTTTAAGCTACGACTCTAGTATTATATTCGGGTATTATATTCGAGTTTACCTGTCTTTTGTTTTTTGCCTAATGTTAGTGTTAGTGTTAAAATTTCTTAATAATTTTCAGCTGCTGAGTAGTGCTTACAATATAGCGACACTGTCGTAAAATATATCATAAAATTTCAAGCTCTATAGTAACAAATTAATAGCAACAAAGTTTGAAATTAAACTTAAATTCGTCTAATTTTGAAATCGTTTATTCCTTTTAGTGAAAATTATTATGCAGCATCTTTGAGACTATTGGTAAGAAGAACTGTTGAGGTTTCTTTCCAATTCTTTCCTTCAGCAGTGATAAGCGTCAACTTCTTTTTTTTATATAACCGTTGTAACACTTAAATCTCTATTAAGAATTTAAATTGAGATCTTAGTCATATCATTGATCGCCCATGTCTATGATGACTGTTCATTTTTGTATGCTTACAACATTTTGAAATGTCAAAGTCAAACGAAGTCGTCAAACCACCGACAGCTTGTGTCGACATTTCTAGTGATGTACCGTAGCAATCAACAACTGTTATCGATTATAAATAAATTGAATTTATTTAAGTTAGTGTGATATTTTACAACAATATATAAATCATTAATAACGTTAAGCAGATGACTTTTTTATTAATTGCCTATAACGAATAATTATTTCTATGAACTGTACTAAAGCTTTACGCTTCATAAATTTTATTTTCTCTATTTCCTAGAATGTAATTATAGACTAAGACTCTATATTAGCAACACAAAAATCTGCCATAAGATTGCCCTTTCATTCCGTAGCATGTATCCTATGATATACATAGTCTCACGCTTATATTCCCGATTTCACAAATTTCCAATCGCCCTGAAGCAGTGAGACTATGTATGGAGTTTTTGGTAATTATACTCCCATTCCAGAAATCTGAATTATCCATTCACGCATTAACAAGATTATATGCGAGAGATATTACAATTCGAATCGAAATGTTTCAATGAATTGACAATAGTGGAGAGTTGTAGCGCTACGATATATCTAATTGTTTCACTCATAATATAATAACAAAAATATACATAAGACAGAATTGACCATGCAGCCTTCAGCTTGTTAAAATTTAAGGATCTGCTATAAATAAATATGAATGAGTAAAGACAATAAACTAAACATTACGAGTTATTTTCCTTTATTTGTAGCATGGATTGCTTTGTCAACAAACAATGTACGCGATTTACAATATGCACCATATCGCCAATCTTAACTAATGGAGTTAGATTACGGTGAACAACAATATGCACCATAGTTCTGGTACTACTAAATGGATTTATAAAATTTAGTTTTGGTTTTATTTTTTATTCCAAGTTACTAACATTTGAAAACCTCATCAAAATCTGTTCAGTTTTTATTATGTGGTGTCAGACAAATAGATCAGCCCGTATTATAGATATTACTAGATCTAGTAGAAAATTAACGAATGATAAGCTTTACAATCGATTTATTTTATCGGTGTAACAGGACTATATACAAAAAAATTGTACACAGCGTTAAGGGAAGATCTATAGAGCCGCTCGCACATTTGTCTGTTTGAAAATATCAGTGGTGTGGTGAAAGAAGGGTAGCAACTTATCTTTAATATCAATCTTTTGGCTCTTTCCAAATTGAGTATGTGCGTTTTAGAGGCTTTGGAACGATGTACGTTATAAAAAACTTAAGATTGTGTCAATTAATAAATAATAGAATAATAATCAGCTGGCCATTGATATAAGATTGCAATATTGAGTGTAGTATCGATATCATGATATCAGTGTTCTTATTTTGTAATCCCTATTTGACAAGTCTTACAAGATAGGTTGTGAGACGAAAGCAATGTAATAAAATATCCATTTTTGCGCGCTGTAACATAGTTATCGTAATTTTTGTATAACGTGATGATATGACTGCTGAGTGCAGCTTTTCGAGTGCATCATGCTCCCGTCTTGATGATATGGAAAACAGTGTTGTGTTGAAGAGAAAGTGTCGTGAAATCGGACAGTCGTCGCCTTCAATGATGTGGAAGAGGTCGATTGTGCAAGCGACGGCTGTGTGGTCGCGCGGTGCCGCGGCCCTGGCGCTGATGCTCGCCGTGTGCGCGGTGAGTCTGCTGTGTTTGTCAGCTGTTCATCGTGAGGCTATCATGCTTTGCCCTGGCGCTGCATACAACACTGTCAGCTTCCTTTGTTTTGTTTATATACAACAAAACATGTACATGAATTAGCAACCAATATTAGTTATTTATGATAAAAGTAGCTCATTATTATGATTTGGAGTGGCTCAAAAATGTTTTAATGCCTTTTCTGGCTTTCTAGACATTTCAGTTTAATAAATGAGACCCAAAATAATTAAAGTTTAACTATGAATATATACTGAACACATGGAGAAAAGTGTTTCCCATTGATTATTCTTTCATTTTTATGTTTTACTTGGTCTAAAATGTTTTTATGAAGTTAAAAAGATACATGCTAAAAAAGTAAACATAACTTTTTCTTATCTGTTGTATATTTAGAATAGCTTTAGATTTCCTCATTCATTAATCAATTGTTTTCCTCTAATAAACAGCTGACAGTTCAGACAAATTTAGTTTCCTTGTAATTTAGATGAAGTGTAAACAGGAAAATATTGATAATTTGCGGTTCTAAATGGTGTATATGGGAAAAACATAATCTGCAACTGTTTATGGTGATATCCCAATCTGTCTGGGAGACATCATTCTGTCCTGTCGCTAGTTTTATATGGCTTTTCTAGTAAAACACACCAACACAAGTGCAAAAGATATTACCATAACAAACAGCATGCAAAACATACATAGATGTGATTGACATACATCTGTATAGCAATTAATAGTGTTAAATTAGGAATTGTTAATATTGTAATTAATATTTAATTTATGAATTATGATATAGCTAGTGATGCAATTATTCCATACCAGCAATTTACAGATTAATTAGCAAAATAATATTTTCAATAAATAATTGATTAAGTGTTTGTATCTCTGGTTGAACAGGTTATTAAAAAATTTACTAAACAATGTCATATGTTACGTATAATATATTATGTTCAAAGTTATAATTGCTATCCTGATATGCAAAACAAAGTATAGTTCTGTAAAATTTTTCTACTGTAATATATTTGAATTATAATAAATATTTCAAAAACATGTCTATTGCCAAAAATCATCTAAATTGGACTACTTTAGTAAAAGGTTTTACATGATATTAGATTAAATATAATATATGTGTACATCAATGTGAGAATCTCCTCCTTTCTTAAGTTTTTTTTAATAGGTTATATACGGATTTTATCGCGTTGTTTATTTGACACTTTATTACATAATTTTGAAAAACTGTTACACTACTACTACTATTAAACTTTACAAATTTTTAAGCTAATTGAGTTATTATTAAACTATTTAGATTTAATTTAATTTTACACTTTCCCCAACGTTTCGGTTGCTTTTCAGCAGCCATGGTCACAGGGAGACTAAGATGGTAGTTGTCTCAATGTTCCAGTGTAGTTATTTCAAAGTACCCGAACATAATTTAATCATTGGTGTTTCTATTTACGCAGAATGAGCTCAAAGTATCATGAAGACTAGCTGTGGTTTGCTTTTTCATGGGTTTGACTATTTTTATTACTGGATCCCAAGCTGGTAGTACATTCCAACCATCTTCTCTATTAAAATTAGAATGTTTTTTGATTTCAATAGCCTCGCGAAGCATCCTTGGTAGGAATCGGTGTTCTTTAGTGAGAATCAGTGGTTTGTCAAATCTCAGGTAGTGGTTGGTCCCCTGTTGCACATGATTCCCCTATTTGTATAATTTCTGAGATTAACACTCTCTCTTCCTTACTGCAAGGCGAACACTTAACCCACTATGCCATCTGAGCGTAAAGTCAAAGTTAATAAGGATAACAACTATTATTAATTTTATAGTAAATATGGTTACTCTTCCACCTTGTAAAAAGTCACCGGTTTCCTGTGCTAGATAAAAACTGTATTACAAATTTTGTAATTAAAAAGCCTGACTGGTTCTTAATTACAATATTTGTCCAAGCTAAGATAGTGGAAATAATATATATAATATAATATAATATTCTATCACATACACACAACACCATCTAGCCCAAACTAAGCAGAGCTTGTACTATGGGTACTAGACAATGGATAAACATACATATATACTTTTTTTTTTTGTAAATACATACATATTATACATAGAAACACCCAGACCAAGACAAACATCCATGTTCATGCACACAAATGTTTGACTTGTGCGGGAATCGAACCCACGACCTCAGGCGTGGCAGTCGGTTACAATAACCACTACGCCATCGAGTCGTCAAAATACAATCATTAGTACTTGTGAAGTAACAATGGTATTGGTAAACAATAAATAATTTTCAAATTCAACATAGTTGAAACTCTAACTAATTAATGTAAATAAAATACTCATAAGATATGTCTTAATTGAATGTTGTACATTGTTTCATAAATGTAACATGCAAAACTGTAAGATAGGAGAGAGTGGTAAACTGTATCAAACTCAATGTTGCATACTATGTAGGAATTGTATAAGTATTATAGGCAAATAATAGCATGTAATCTATATAATAATAATAATAATAATAATATAATAATATTCTACCACATACACACAACACCGTCTAGCCCAAACTAAGCAGAGCTTGTACTATGGGTACTAGACAATGGATAAACAACATATGCACAGCTATTCTCTACAACATATTATCATTATCTACTACAGCATTGTGATTGGTATTTATCTTGTTAAAAAGTTATTGTGAGGGTAAATTGATTTAGATATGACATAGTTTGAAAACATTTGTTGAAGTAGGTAGAGTGTGTGCATAAATATAGGTTTGCTCAGTTATCAGCACCTACATGGGCAAGTTTTCAATAAATCAAGTTATCAGATGTTTTCATTATGAACTGGATTGATGTCTCAGTCAGATAGACCTGTGTGTTATGCTTGCTTGCCTTTCTAAGGTACAGGCAGGCAGCACGTTTTGTTCTTCCTTTTCTGTCACAGTGGCCGCAAGTATGCGTATTCCCGACACATCTTGGCCGCAGCGCATTCTGTATAGTTTTCGTATTATTTTAATACACACAGGTTTCAGTATCCATTTTGGACGACTCATAGATAAACCTGAAGATTGACCACATACTGTTGGATATAACACAAACTTATTCTTTTACACATGTAGGTTCTCAGACGAGCCTCACGAGCGGTAACCTAGAATGGAAGCTCCATTCTACATATTCTTTCTGTTCGTTTAGCTCGTCCAATGTAATCCTGCAGCTGGATTGATTCTGTGCTTATTATGACACCGTCGTCTTTCAAACTTCTCTTGCAGCTTTATCTGTTCCGCGCAAATTACATTAAAATTTAAGGGCTGAATACCATTGTTAGCAATCAGTTTGACCAGTTTAGCAAAGGAAGTACCTGTAGCACGTTTAACACTTAAAGGCGTTTAGTCGTTGTGGCGTATAGTCCCTGTGACAGATCATCTTGGTCTTGAAAGCTGTCCAAGTCCACACCTCTATATAGACATATAGAGGTGTGGACTTGGACAGCTTAAGGCATTGATTATTTACATATATATATTTTATCGCAATTTCTGCTAGAAGTTTAATTTATATTCTTCTGCAATAGTATACACACATAATTGAAGAACTTCTCAATGGTTTAGAGCCAGTATTGTATTGCCGGTGTTAAAATTATTTTAAGGATATCATCTCTTTGGCTCGGTGCTATACCAGAGCGCGGTGCATGCGTCGGCTGTCCTTTAACCGAAGTGCCAGCCAGTACTCCGGTTAAAAGGCCTGTTATCCATATACCTTGATAGTTATATGTATATATCCTTGCCAACTAAAATTTTTATCAAATTTACTATCATACTTATTATACGTAACATATGACACGGTTTACGTTACTACCGGTATTTGGCAAAAACAAGGTCGCTATTCAACAAATTGTTATTTGTTTATTTTAATAATTGTTTAACACGTACATTCTCAATAAAGAAGTCTCTAGAATCATCGAAAAGGACTATGTATCACTTTGTTGATAAACAATACAATACATGCATACAAAGGTAGGTTTAAATTAGGTATATGGTCCAAAGAAAACCTTAATGTATTCTAAATCCAATCTGTATATCTTTCTTTTTTTTTTAAATTAAAGATATCTGCCGCACTAGGAATAATTCCTGTGTCGCGGGGGACTTTACAAATATTCAAACAACGGACACAAAGAACACCCAGACTCGAAACAACCATTTGTAGATCACACAATTTTTTGTCCCGTGTGGGATTAGAACCCTCAACACTGGGCGCAGTGGTAGCGGCGAGGCGCTCACTTAAACCGCTACGCTACCCGTGCAGTCATTTATATGGTTATTTCTATCAAATTGCACTTCGAGAGTTTGTGCGATGAGCAGTAGGTACGAGATAGACGTTGTTACACTAAGATTACACAATTGAATAAATACTGGATCTTTACACTGTACTACAGGCATTAGGTACATTTGTTTGTGTTCTAAATTTATATTTTCCGTTATGGTCTCTTTCTCATAAAAGGCACTCTGTTTTGATAGGTAAGTAGGTATAGTCAATATAGCCGGGCGCCGGAGGGCGCGAGACGACCTCCAGCCACCCTGAGGTTTGACCTGGGGGTGGCGGGCTTTGTGGGCCTGCCCGCCATCCGTTCAGCACCAGGTCCGAGAGGCGGCGTGCGTGTTCCCACGCGCGCCTCTGTTGTTTCGAGTCCGTCTCCCCTCTAGGGGAGACAGTAGGGATATTATTGTGAGAAGTGCCTTTGGGTAGGTCTTTTGCGTAGTGGCCTGCCGTTTCATACGGCGGGCCGAAACCTCGGCGGGGTCGCGACCGCATGCGAAAGTGATTCGCGCGGCCCCGTCGATAGTGGTTTTGTCGAGGAACACCGTGGTAGGTTTAGTCGGTATTCCGGGAGGTACTCTATCATCTTTAACATCCTTCTTTACCCCGGCGAGTCCGACATAACCCCTCCGCCCGCCCCCGCGGAGGGGTATGCATCAAGCATTCCCCCACGTTAAAAAAAAAAAAAAAAAAAAAAAAAAGGTATAGTCAATATCCAACAATTGTTAAAGGCTGAATACCTGAAATAGTTTGTCACAATAGGAAAACAAATTAACTGACTATAAAATGTATATAACTACATACAATATATAAATGTTAATTTTATTTAATTAATTTTCTTTTAATACTTATTGATTAATAAATGATATAAGTTATTACTGGGCACTTATATGTATACACTCAATAAGCTCATTAAAGAAAACCGAAAGTAAAATAAAATATTAAAAACATAGGTATAATTTATGTATATATACGTGAATATATAATTAAAGTAAATTAATATTTGCTTAACACCATCGTATGAAAAGTAAAAGTAAAAATCAGATCTAGCCATTGAGGTTAAAATGTAATAAATATTTATTCAGTAAATTATTATTATCATTTTAGCACAATATCATCACCATAGAATCAATGTCTTTATACTATAGAGCTTTTTAGTAATAATAATAATAATAATATTCTACCACGTACACACAACACCATCTAGCCCAAACTAAGCAGAGCTTGTACTATGGGTTCTAGACAATGGATAAACATACATATTATTATATGCTTTTTTTTTGTAAATACATACATATTATACATAGAAACACCCAGACCAAGACAAACATCCATGTTCATGCACACAAATGTTTGACTTGTGCGGGAATCGAACCCGCGACCTCAGGCGTGGCAGTCGGTTACACCAACCAATACGCCATCGAGTAATTTTTTGATCCCTAAGACTTCATGAATTCTCTGATTTGGCCACTTCAAGCTCATATCCAAAATGTTAAGGGTAGTATTTAACTGTTCCTCATTTTTTTGCCTTTGTTTAACTAAAAATACTAATTGCACACCAAAATATGCTTACTAAAATATTTTAAAGAGATCAAACTAAGTGGTCTGCGGGGCTAATATTTTTGGTAGGTTTAAGAAGGAACCTAACATAACCTAACCCTTTGGAGACAGAATGCAGTGATTTGAGGCGTATAGGTGCTCGTTATGATATATTTTAGTAAGCATATTTTGCTGTGCAATTAGTATTTTTGGTGGTCATTATATTTAATCCTAAATGTTAATAGTCTGTATTTACGTAACTGTTTCAGCCGGCTTTATTTAATACTAGATTGTGCACGAGGCTCTGCTTGCGTAAATGTAGGTAACCTTAGAATAATAACAGTACTATGTTCAGGATGATAGGTACCTTATGTCCTTTTCTATACCTTTGATAATGTGTATGCGAAATTTCATGATGATCAGTCAAGTAATTATGGCGTGAAAGCGTAACAAATGAACAAACTCACATTTGCATTTATGATATTAGTTAGGATAGTGATTAGGGTTTCGAAGGTTCCCAAAATAAATACTAAATATAAATAGTGCATCCCTGTGCGACCTAAGAATTTGTACGGTCATAGTTGTTCTGAGTCTAGGTATTCTGTGTCAATTGTTCCAATGTTTGTAAAGTTCAGGCGTTGTTTTGTAAAATAATATAAACAATACCCAAGACGATGTCGTGTTGTTCGATTTGAGTCATTTGATATAAACAGAAAAGTTCTTGTATAGAAGTAGTAATTCTATAAGGTTCATCGAAACTCCACTTGACTTATTCTTGATCTTCTTACCGCGAGCGTTCTCTAACATAACATTGAACACACTTTTGCCTAGTAACTCATTCATTCTTAAACCAGCATAATTGTTCTTCAAATCTTGTAAATCTATCTATGGATAGCTTGAAACAGCAACGTTGATGTTTAGTATCTGCATCTGCACCGTGGCTGCTGTTGGGTGTTGGATGAAATAACGGGAAAACAGAGATCTTGAGGTTTAAGACCTTTTTCGTTGTTTTACCATTCATTGTATTACCTGTTTATATTTACGCAAGCTCTGGAGTCCTTATGTAGAGTTTTAGAGTTCTAATTAAGTTGCTGTTTACCCATACAATGACAGTCAACCACAATTCATACTTTATCACTTCGTAACCCTTTACCAATTCCACGAATGCGCTCTGGTTCTTATGGCCTTTGAACAAATATTTCGGCAATGCATCGCAATGAAATATACGTGTTCCGTACAAACCATAGCCTTACTAAATCCTGTCTATGCACCCCATATTTACTCATGAGTTACTAACTCTTTTAATCAACACTTTTGCATATAACTTTCCGACGGCGCTGAGTAATTTAACGGTCTTTAGTTTTTGTAGTCTTGCTGTGCGTATTTTTTCTTATGTATAGATACTATGACAATTTTTCACTAGTATTTTGGTAATCGGCTTGTGTTTCAGTATAAAGTAAACAGGTACTGTAGCTGACTGACCGACTGTAATGATTGCCATTTATATTATGTTGTATTATATTAGAAGTCAATGTTTTATTTTAAATTGATACGTTAATTTCTTTGTCCATATGCATTTCGGCAAGTGGTAAGTAGTTCGATACAAGTATTAATAATGCTAAAACTAGACATTTGTTTTAATTACTTGATTATTTATACAATATTCGTTGCCGCTTGCTTCGCCCATGTAGATCCCCAGGTAAGGATATTGAGAAAAAACGCACATAATTCTTTTAAGTATTTCAGGTCGTGGTCTATCTGTTTGCCAAGTTTTATCTAAATCCATTTAATTGTTTACGCATGATTTAGTACTAAACATCCAAAATTCATTACAAACATTCACATTTATTATGCCTCTCGATCTGCCTACCCGTGTTGACGAGCGTCCGGTCCAAGGGTCGTAACCAAGGCGTCTATTTACCTCTTACTCGTAAATAATGGCTGGGATTCTCTTGTCATAAAATTATCTAGTTTAATATCGCTAAGATTTAGTTTGGCTCTGACAATTAATGAAATTTGTGTTTTGTTAGGTAGGACCAAAATCTATTTTAGTTTGATGGAATTATAATTGTAATAGTTACTCAACTTGCCGAAATTGATGTTCAACTCGATTAGTAATAACAAGTCGTCTTGAAATTACCTTAAATGGTCTAAAATAGATACGTAGCACTGATATGTATTAGACGTCATCAAATTACACGAGGACGAAACCAACTTTTCGTCTCTTTCAGGTCTTTGGTTACATCATCTTACCAGCGGTATCTTGGGCAACCCACCGGACCGCCTCGGTGGGTTGCCGGAGATATGCTATTTTTGAGCCAGCAAAGTCGGGCACCTTATGTTTTGCCGATAGTATTTAGCTCTGGCACTAGATCTTCAATCTCGCCGTTTTAATCTTCATCTCTGCTATATTTTACTCCTTAAATGTCAATATACAAGATTCGCATCCATACATTAAAATCGGCCCAATTATTGTTTGTAATTCTCAACAAAGTTTTAGAAACCATCTAGAATAATATATTATATAAATAAAAATGTTGCGTAGTAGAGCCTCGCTGATTACAGCATGAATGGGCCGGCTCGACCGGGTAAAGACTACCCTCTCACAGAATATCGACGTGAAATAACAGTATTTCTACTGTTATGTTTCGTTCGGTGAGTGAGAGTTCCGGCGGCACAATCACCCTCTTTCCTCCATTCCCGCTCCTTCTCCTTGCCACTTCCTTTCCTAAAGGGTCGGCAACGCGCAAGTAATGCCATGCCTCTGGTGTTGCAGGCGTCAATAGGCTACGGCGACCACTTACCATCAGGTGGGCCGTATGCATGTATGCCAAATTAGTAGTATAAAAAAAAAAAAAAATTATGAATATGATTGGAACTCGAGATTGTTTCAACCCAAAAGGGTTAGCATAAAAATGTTTCGTTACGAGCTAACGTGTTATAACTTATAATACTTATAACTATTTCGGATGACATTTATTCGTAGAAATAATTGCGATAAATAATCGATAGCGCCTTACTCATTTGTAAAAAGTGACTCCACGTTTTAAAAAATACGGCATCATTGATTTTAATTATTTGTAATAATATTATATTGTAATATAAGTTCATATCACATCTTTCATACTGCGATAATATTGCACACAGCCATGCTTGCAACTATCCCTTAGCAAAACGACGAGTACAGTGAACTTCAATTAATAGATTCGCCATCAACAACTCATCAGTTAAAATTGCATGACTGTATTAAACCTGATTACATTGTATGCAGTGCACATGGCGGGGTGGGAGCTGCGCAGACCTGGTCATCGAGATTCCCGGCTCCGGCGGCGGGGATTCAGAGCCGCTGGACGGCGGCCACTACCGGTTAGACTACCGACCACCACAGGGCTCACCAGCGCCTAATTACACTGTCCCCGCTCGAGCTTCGACTATCAACTTCCAGGGGTTACCAGGCACCAAGTACCACTTTATGCTGTACTACTCAAACGCCACCTTTGCAGATCTTTTGACGTGGAATCAAACTATCATCACTGGTGCGTACTTAAACATTTTGCACTCGTCTCTGTTTTCTCGTCGTGTTTTGACTGCATGGATCGGTAGCGAGCAGCAGTCGCTTCGCCGCTGATTCCTCGCCGAGAGGGTTCGAATCCCACACTGGATGATTATTGGTGTTAAATAATTATCCCGGACGTATCTTTTTTCCGTTAATTGTATACCGGTAAAGTACTCGGCAACACGGCAAATGCCGACGTAGTTTTTTTTACCTATTAGTGCAACACAAAATGTAAAAAGCAGTTGCAATTATAAGTCTTAAATAAGTTGCTACGGTAAATATAGTAGGATAAATAATTTCAAGCAACATTTTAGTGGACCGATTACGATGTAGTATTTTTGTCGTTGCATGTTCGGGATTAAGTACTATCTGCTAAAAATACTCCTTTTTTATTGTGTAACATGACACCAGTAATTAATACTAATACTTACTTAAATCTCGTGAATTATGTTTTTAAGCGTGTTTTAAGTGCGTTATTGCTAAAAGAACATCTGCAAAGCATTAAGTTATGACAAATTAATAAAATTTGTTGAGCGTGTAATAGGTAGTATTATTATTGGACCGTGTTGCTTTAACGACAGAAAATTTACAAAATTTGTGTTGCGGTTTTCATTGTTGCTATCGTTTTGTTTATGGACAATTTAACGAACTAAAAGAAAATTTAACTGAAAGTGGGAAATTATAATTTGTTATGTATGATATAGCGCCGGAGCCGCCGACGAATTTAACGGTGACACTGGGGCGGAATAAGCAGGCGACGATCTCGTGGTCACCGCCAGCACATGGAGACTACACAGGCTTCAGGTTTAAGGTATGAATAATAATTACATCATTAAACATATACCTTTTATTTAACGTGGCGGAATGCATTTATGCATCTCTCTCCGCGGAAAAGGGCAATGGAAAGGGGATGTCACAGTCATTGGGGAAAAGTAAAGGGGAAAGTCGGTCCTACCGACTAAACCTACCATGGTGTGCCTACTCCTGCCTTCAATGAATCGTTGATGAGTCGCTGAAACTGACACTACTTCAGCGATATCATTAAAAATATGTCTAGAGAAATATAATACGTAACGGGTATTGAAGCGATCATACATAATGTTTACCTTTTAATGATTGACGTTTCGACCAGGTTACACCGGCAGTCGTCACGAGCTGACTGAAAATAAAAAGCCTTTTTTTTTTTTTTTTTTTTTTTTTGACCCAGGAAAATCCTTTATGGATACCCCCTCCCCCGGGGGGGGGAAGGGTGGTTATGTGAGACTCTCCGCCCCTAAAGGGGGTCGGTATACACACTAAAAACCTGGGGTGAGCAGTCCCTCCGCCGACGGAGTGGGGCGGGATGGGGTCGCGTTAGCAATCACCATCCCGCCCTGGCGGTTGGCCCGGCTGATGGTGACCGGGCCTCAGCACCTATGGAGGGAAGGCCTTGCTCACCAAGACCATCCCCCAGACGTGTGGGGCCGTGCAAGCCGGTAGAGAGTCCCCCGACTCTGTACCAGTGACCCCACTATACAGGAGCGAAAAGGCGGGCAAATCGCCTCCTTCTCGCTCCCGTCCGTCTGCGCCGGAGAGGGTCAGCGAGGAGGTTGTTCTCCCTGACCCTCTCCGCGAAAATAAAAAGCCTAGAGTAACCCAAGCCAGCCTGAAATGGTTCTGCATTCAGCTTCTGGAGATATCTCAGTATTTAATAACAATATGCGTTATTACGATATCCGGCATGGAGTGATGCTTATCTTCTACCTGATCTAAGTTAATGTACCATGTTTAAAATATACGCAGAATAAGTGATATGAAATAAATTTAGCTTTAGCAACTTGAATTCAAGCATGAAGCATTTCGATGACGAATTCCTTTTAAAGGAACCGTAAAATAAACTACACGATTAATAGAAACATTGCGCGGCTGAACGCCTCCACTGAATAAAAAAGGCGTAATGCAGAAAAGTAACCCAGCTTTGGGTGTATACATAGATTAGGTGCTCCTAGTGCTGACACGGGTAAGCTGCTAGAGAGAGTGGTGGCTGCCCGTGTCATCCAGCACTTGGAGGGGACTGGGCCGGCGTTATCGCAGGCCCAGTATGGGTTCAGAGCGGGGCGGTCTACGATAGACGCCCTGCTCTGGCTCAAAGACTGGACGCAGGAAGCGGTCGGTGGGGGGAACAAGGCGTTGGCTGTCTCGCTGGACATTGCCAACGCCTTCAACAGCCTCCCGCATGGAACAGTACAGGAGGCGCTCCGGTATCACGGAGTGCCCCTGTATTTGCGGAGGCTGTTGGCCGACTACCTCCAGGACCGCGAGGTCCTGGTGGAGGGACGCGACGGTTTGAGGCGCCGTCGCGTATCCTGCGGGGTTCCACAGGGGTCGGTGCTGGGACCGCTCCTGTGGAACGTTGGCTACGACTGGGTGCTTCGGGGCACGCTTCCCGCGAGTATGCGGGTGGCGTGCTATGCCGATGACACCCTGGTCGTAGTCAAGGGGAGGGATCTCGGGGAGGCGGTGCGGTTGGCCGCGGTGGGAGCTGCCCTAGTGGTCGACCGTATCCGCGCCTTGGGATTGGAGGTTGCCCTCTCCAAGACCGAGGCCCTATTGTTCCATGGACCTCGGGGAGGACCTCCTCCAGGTACGCGAGTGGCACTGGACGGGGTCCTGGTCCGGGTTGGGACCCAAATGAGGTACTTGGGTCTCATCCTGGACGGGAGGTGGACTTTTGGGGCACACTTCACCCAGCTGGCCCCAAGAGTCCTGGTAGCGGCGGCCGCCCTGGGGAGGCTGCTGCCCAACGTGGGTGGCCCGAGTGCCACCTGTCGCCGACTGTACTCCGGAGTGATCCGGAGTATGGCCCTTTACGGGGCACCGGTCTGGGCGGACGCCCTTAGTCGCGACAATAAGACCCTGCTGCGACGTCCGCAACGGGTCGTCGCGACGAGGGCCATACGCGGTTACCGGACGGTGTCCTGGACGGCGGCGTGCGTGCTGGCCAGTGACCCCCCCTGGGAGCTACAAGCGGAGATCCTCGCCGAAGTGTACCACTTCGTGGCGGCGAGGAGGTCCCGCGGGGAGCCCCCGGGTTGGGAGGAGGTCGCACGCATGCGGCGACAGGCGCGGGCCGCCCTATTGAGGCGGTGGACGGAGGACCTGGCTCCACCGGCCCCGGGCCAGTGGACGGTGGAGGCCATTCGCCCGGTCCTCCGGGGGTGGATAGGGCGGCGATTCGGGTCGCTGACCTTCCGACTGGTGCAGGTGCTTTCCGGGCACGGATGCTTCGGAAAGTATTTGCACCAGATCGCGAGACGGGAGGCGACCCCTGCCTGCCACGAGTGTGGGGCGTCGGAAGACACGGCGCTCCACACGCTGGAGGCGTGTGCCGCGTGGGGGCCGCAGCGGCACACGCTTTCGGCCATAATAGGCGGAGATCTCTCCCTGCCGAGCGTGATCAACGCCATGCTCGGCGGCGAGAGGTCGTGGCAGGCAGTGGTCTCCTTCTGCGAAGCTGTCATGGCGCAGAAGGAGACCGCGGAGAGGGTCAGGGAGAACAACCTCCTCGCTGACCCTCTCCGGCGCAGACGGACGGGAGCGAGAAGGAGGCGATTTGCCCGCCTTTTCGCTCCTGTATAGTGGGGTCACTGGTACAGAGTCGGGGGACTCTCTACCGGCTTGCACGGCCCCACACGTCTGAGGGATGGCCTTGGTGAGCAAGGCCTTCCCTCCACAGGTGCTGAGGCCCGGTCACTATCAGCCGGGCCAACCGCCGGGGCGGGATGGTGATTGCTAACGCGACCCCATCCCGCCCCACTCCGTCGGCGGAGGGACTGCTCACCCCAGGTTTTTAGTGTGTATACCGACCCCCTTCAGGGGCGGAGAGTCTCACATAACCACCCTTCCCCCCCGGGGGAGGGGGGTATCCATAAAGGATTTTCCTGGGTAAAAAAAAAAAAAAAAAGGTGCTCCTAGTGCTAGGCTTTTTCAGCTACTCGGATTTCTAGACTATCCTTGAAATCCTACTTCCACTTAGCCATCCTTAGTCTTATGCCATAGAGATGCTTTAAACCAAGGTTGCAGAATATCAGGCCCGCAGGCCACATCGTGCTGTCAATACAGTCGGATGTTGATGTTATAAAATCAAAGCAGCTCTACGTTTTCTTATGTGAAGCTCCTTGACAACAGCTACTATACCTAGTACAGATTATATATAAATATTTGTCAAATCGTAAGCATAAACTCTATAAAGAAGCCTTCATAAAGATTGTTATTACAGAATACATGGCAGAAAGTGCCCTTAGACCTGAGTTTTGGCTTACCTATTCTCATTGCATCCAAACTATATTTCTTCCTTAAAATGTATTAGTCAGCCTCGTTTTTAACTGATACAAATATTATGATGATTCGTGATGACGTCCGTAGTGTGTCCACACACAAGACAGCACATTGAACAGTTCCGCCGATCTCTCTCATTGTCTACGAACAATGTCATTAACTACGCAGTGACATTGTCTTGTGGTCTCGTTCACGCCAATTTTCGTCAGCCATATTTACCCTGACTCCGACTGAAAACTCGTCCCAATGTAACTACAATACAATAAATAGTAGTATGTATGTTTATTTTAGCGATGTGCAAATGCAACAAAAACGAATATTTGAAAATTGAATGAGCCTGCATTCGAATGTTTTCTTTTTTAATTGCTGGCTGGCAGGCTGTGTTTTTGACATCATAGAACCAATACCAAGGGAACACAACTGAACTACTGTCTACCGTAAAGTAAATAATTATGTTGCAAACGAAATATGTGTTAAACGAGTATATGGTTTGCTTGATGTTAAGCACTTACCATGGCCTATGTAAAAGTAATGGGTGAAAGGGGCTAGGAGTAGAAAAGAAGGAAGTGACCGAGAGTGTTCTTGGGGCTGCCGACGTGATGTGATCGACATTTGTCATTGGCGTATGGCTAATACGTGCTTAAATTTAATATTTAATAAATATTAACGATAAATGCAAATGACCAATGTTTATATAACTCCATAGCATTTTATCGACAAGTGCACACATCGCTAGTATAATATATATGCAAAAATAAACACTAAGAAATAATTGTATTTAAATCACGTTATGTTATGTTAATAACACGTCCAAAATAAAACAGACGTGGGTTTTCCCTAAATTAACCAATGAAGCTGAACGGCATCATTGTTAATTGTTCGTTTATAATTATTATAATAAATGCTTTTGCTATACGAAGAGAAGATTATTATTCTACTATTAGTATTTTGATACACTCAATACTTCTCTTATAAGTATAAGATAATAAATAAATGTATACGTAATTACGTATACATTTAAGAAATAGTTTCCCTCAAAAGTTTGAATGCGTATATTTAGTTACTATCTATAAATGTGGCATCTGTTAGGGGTTTTCCATGTCGAATAGTAGTTTATATATAAGACCTTAGGCTATTAAGATCGTGTCTCTTTATTCTTTCTCACGTGCCCCAGGACAAAATATTCTTTTTGTTTACTGGCTTTAGCTGGACCATCGGTGCACGATGAAGACGTGGTTGCACAAGTGCTTTTTGAGCAGGTGATTCCTCTGACTGAGCGCGCGGAGGGAGGTGCTCGGAACATCACGGTGGAAGGCGCTGGCAACTGGACCTACCAGCTGCGGGATCTGTCGCCCGGCGCCACCTACCAGCTACATGCTTTTACGCTCTTACATGACAAGGAGTCCGCCGCTTACGCCTCCAGAAACTTCACAACCAGTGAGTCACACTCCTACAAGCCTACCTCGGTTACTGTTGCCAGATATGCGTCACACTAATTTAAGTATCGATGTTACATTGCGTCCGATCTCGCTTTTGTATGAACTCCAAATCAGACTTGAAATAATAATCATAAAATCGTCGTGTTCCTCAAATTTGGCAACATTAATCATATTTCGATTCATACAGTGTTCCTTTTCCCCTTGGATGTAACTTTTAACAAACACAAAACGTGTTCGCTAGTTTATTTTCGTTTAAGCGTTGATATGTATAATTGCTGTTCACAATGGCATGGGTACAGCCATGGCGTGATGAAGACAATAGCCTATAAGCAATAAAGACCTACTCTTTCGTTCACATTAGAACTTCCCTGTCGCAAGTGTCGCTGTTTACAATGTAAAAAGTAAAACTGGTTGTATAATGGAAGTACATAACTTTGTACGACAACATGCGAGGTATAAAATAATTTAAAAATATTAATAAGTAGAGACATATCGATTGAAAATGGAATTTTCGTTCTGGTTTTTACGTGTAGGTAATATTCAATCACGTCATCCGAACGACCTAGGTTTTTGTGCCAGTTTTATGTTTATAGAATTGAGAAACGTTCACCTTGACTTTTAGGTGTGTAGCACAGAGGGAGTCGATGACGTTTCGACGACAGGTCGCGGCTATAGGAAGTGGGATGACGTCATGAGATTACATTCTGTTTATGTTGTTATACGACATTTATTTCGTATTAACGCAACGCATTCTGTACGGTAATGTGTATGTCCATTCAACGATACGTGCATTCAAACGTTTCAAGCGCCAGGGCGTTGTTGTCGAGACGGCTCGCGGTTGACCTTCAGCCACAACCTGTATCCACCTAAATGTACGAATTTTATAATTTATTCTACAAGTTATTGTAATCTGTTTAATTGTTATAGCTTCGACTGGGACGATTAAATCTGTTTATAAGTTGTAGCCATTCGTAACTAAATCTTGTAGTATACATAAATGTTAAAGTAAGTGTATACTAATTAATATGTAAGTTGTTACTAAGACCACTTACGTAGTTGAATGTTTCTTATATGAGCCTATGTGACATAACTGATAGTAAATATAAAGAAAACAAAATTGTCAATGTTCCTATGGCTTCTAAATAGGTGTAAGTACTTACATTTTACAAACAAACATCGCTCAAATAAAAATTTTGTGCAATTAATTACTCATTCCTATTCCGACACTCATGTTCATGACGGCCAATAATGTTAGCGAAATAATACTAAAAATAAATATAATTGTTAAAGTGAGCTAGTTACTTGCTTCATATATCAAGATTTTATAACGGTGTTGTGCAGAAAATTGCGACATGATGTTATTGTGTTCATGACTCATTATATTACGATCTACTATCGAGTGGGACGCGGTTTACGAGCGCCAGTAGTCTTAACGACCGTTCAATCTCACGCAAGAGCTTAACATATATAACAGGGTGTGCGTAAGGTACTGCTTTCACTGAAACTGGGTGGGGGCGGGGCAAGATTCAAGATCATTAATACTTAGCTGAGCTGTAGTGGCCAATGGCACGTGATTACTACTGAAGGTCGCTTGGAGGCTCAGCGGTAGTGGCGCGGGGGTGAAGGGGGAGTCAGGCTGTCACCGTACAATGTGTGTGACAGACAGCTGCTTATTGTTCGCCTAAATCTATTGTTCACATTTTGGGAACTGACGGGTAATGACTTGGCTGTTTCCCTGTCAACATTTAGCTTTAGAAGTCTGAAGAAGCCATATGTCCTAGAACATAGCTTAAAATTCAGTGTGGCGATTCAACCACATTATAAAAAAGTAGTGAGCCTATCTTAATAAAATAGAGGCAATAATGTTATGCAAATGAAAGGAATGTACTCAATATGTATTTATTTTGGATTCCAATGTAAGATACATGTTACTTATAGCTACATATACTGTAATATATGATTGTATGTCTTGGATTTCAGTCAAAAGTACGTAAACAATAATACGGCAAGTTAAACATAATATATGATATACCTATACGATACGCTTTTGACTACGTGTTGTGGACCAGGTGTTGTCAGTGACGTAAGTCAGAATCGATTTGCGAGATGTGGAATTGTTATAACTAATCAAATAAGTAAACATAACATAAAGGCAAAAGAAATACGTATACTACCTAAAAAATCTCAAATCATACGTATTATAAAACTTGCTTTCAACAAAAAGGACCGAAAATATAAAAGTTGGGTACCCTTTTTAGGTCTCAACGACACAAAACATATAATTTGTATCGAAACCATTGAACAACCAAACTGTGAACGGTTTATTACAAATAAATTAAGCTTATTTTTTACTTATAATTCATCATCATCATCTCAGCCGAAAGATGTCCACAGCTGGACATAGTCCCCCTAAGGTTTTCCACACAGACCGGTTTTGGGTCACCCGCATCCCGCATTATTATTAATATGCAATATTATTGTAAATTATATTTATTTTGATTAAAATGGTGTTTAAAATAGGTATTTATGCAATCGTCTGCGGTTTGATTTTACATATAATTACTTACCTATTATTAGAGCAGTGATAGCTCAGTGGGGAGACTAACAGACTGCAATGCAGAGGGTCTCGGCTTCGAACCCACGTCGCGCACCTCTGACTTTCGGAACTTATATGACTTTTCGAAATTATGTGCGTATTGATTGACAATTATCGCGTGCTCCGTGCCTCGGAGAGCACGTTCAGCCGTCGGTCCCGGCTGCCATGAACATCTATGGCAGTCGTTATTGGGAGAGTGTCGACACAAAAGATCCCACTGGGTCGAAGAAGTGTCGCCGGTCTACACTGACTGGCTCCCACATAAGATAAATACATACATACCTATTATTAGCGGTTATTAATATAGAATAATTGTATACCGTTGTGCTCGATATACATGTTCAATTAATTAAAGTATAGATATTTAAAGGATAAACATTCTATTGATATGGATTAACATATGAGGATTATTTATATGTAAATAGTGTCGTGCATATTGCAATGTTGTATCCGAATAGTAATTTAGTTTTTAATGTGTTTTTATAAAGTCTGGGGTGATGAATTGTAAACAAAACGACAAGGGACTCTTTTTGTATCTGGTATGGATGCAAAAGTAATTGATGCAGTATCATTGTCACTTATAGCTTTATTATTGCGCACGAAAAAAGGAGAGAGCGCGTCGCAAAAACTATAACATTTTTTAATTTATGAAAATGTATTAATAAGCAGACTCAATATAATCGTAGATATTGATTGCAGTCAATAACCAAGAACATTTTAGTTGCCTCTTATTGCCATATTCCCCGTAGTCAAATGCACTAATACTATGTACTAAGCATCTGTAGATCGATATAAGATCTCTTGAGAAGATACCTATGTCTTTAAAATGAAAGTATTTGTGTCTTAGTTACCTTGTAACTTTGTGTTTTCCCTATATCGATTATATAAAAACTAGCGAGCATGTCTTATTTTCCTTATGTGACTCTATATATATATAATATGTAACAGCTTTTGTAACAAGGAACTCTGTAAATTATTAATTATTATAAACAAGGCTATATTTCACTGTTGCTAAAAAGATGGGTGATTTCATCGTTTGGTCCGGCCATTATTATTATTAACTGTTGAGGAAATCAAAATAAGAACAATATCAGCATTTGTCTTGGATAATTATTGAGCACTAAAATATATATGAAATCAACCATCGGCTCTTTAACAATACACTGATTTGATTAATACTTTAGAACTGTAAGTGGTGTGGCTAGTGAAATAACATAATAATATAATGTGCTTTTCTTTTGTCACGAATAGCAGGCAACACAGGATACTGGTGAGCAGTCGGCATGTTGTTAATCATCGTCATCGTGCAGTCTCTTGATATGCCATTTGTGTTTAAACTAAGTTCTATATATCACCGTTAGAAGCGTTTCTTAAAAAGAACAATATTTTATTTGTAGTAACCCGAAAGACAGCTATTGCCTAGTGGGATTAAGAGCCCGGGAGGTATTATTATGATTTTCTATCAATAAATCCTGAGCAGCAGAGTCTGGAACTCTGTCTGATACACGGCAATAAGCTGGCCATCTTTTACGTAGAACTTAAATCCGCAGCTAGCGACAATGATGGCGTAATGGTTAGTGTAACCGACTGCCACGCCTGAGGTCGCGGGTTCGATTCCTGCACAAGTCTGGGTGTTTCTATGTATAATATGCATGTATTTACAAAAAAAAAAGTATATATGCGTGTTTATCCATTGTCTAGTACCCATAGTACAAGCTCTGCTTAGTTTGGGCTAGATGGTGTTGTGTGTATGTGGTAGAATATTATTATTATTCTCTTTATTACTTTTTTTTTATAATAATTACATTTTTAAATATAAATATAAAATCTATACATATTTAAAAATATAAAAACTGAAATGACCCACCGACATCGGGAACAGGGTCCAAGCTGCCGGTGGTTAGGGCCCCAGAGAGGAATCTCCTCACAATACGCGCCGTGTCGAGTAGTACTGCCTTTTGCATCAAGGACTTGATCCAGCCGTCTAACGCGAGCCTCTGCAGGTGTTGGTCAGGTGGAGGCTCTTAGGTATTAAACCATTGACTGTAATTATTATTATTATTATTATTATTATGTATGTGTACTATCGGCATATCTATTCGAGGGTATAAGCTAGACTTATCTTATATAGACTGAGCAAATCAGATCGAGAGGCTATTTATTCAACTTAATATCACTACTAGAAACAATATTTAATAGTGCATGAAATTCTGGCTGTAAGCATTTCCTACTACTGGGATATGATTCATTTTACAACGTATACAATACTGCGTACGAAATAAGTGCAAGCAATGCAGATACATTTTCTTTTTTATTTCAAAGTTAAGGCAGATATTGAACATCCTAATTTTGTGTCAGTGTCGGCTTAAATTATATTTCACCTCATCAAGCTAGTATAATTTCACAGATCGCTACGTCCGTAATCTTTTTAATAGCTCGCGATGTTTATGAATTTTCCTGTTACATCATGGCTGACATTTATCATTTTTAAAACATTTCCTTAACGTAAAAAAATGTTACTACCTACATAATTCATATACATATTAAAAGTATCACATCCTCAATTTGTGAATCATACACGTAAACTGGAATTGCATTGACACACTATTCGAACCTATAATTACTATTTTTCCCGGATGACGATTATAAGTAATCTGCAGCCTACTAAACTTAATTATACAATATACTAACAACTGTGTTAACCGAATATCAACACCATTCGACGGCGAGTTGTCTCCGTTCACACGGCACAAATAAAAGTGTTGTGTGATCAGTGCCTTCATTGACGTCAAAGAACAACTGACGGCAAACTGAACAGATGTGCGCACAGCTGATCCAGAATACATAACATATGAATTAACTCCCACAAGTCATCCCATCTCACTGCTTTGTTGGTCTAGGGCAGTGGTCGGCAACCTTGTCCTCCAAAAGAGCCAAATATATACAATATACAATTGAAATCTATTCAGAGCCATTTTTTTTAACTTAGGCTTAGCAGGAGATTATTATTATTAAGGAAATAATTAGGATTAAAAGTACACTCTCGAGCTTGCCTTTGCCAAATAAGTCTTAGTTCAACTGTAAATAAAATAAATCATCAATCATATTTATAAGGCAAGATAATAAGTAATATTCCGTGCCTGCACTAAACATTTCGTGGAAGAGCCGCAGCCGAGGAGTTTAAGAGCAGCATGGCGCTCGCGAGCCGCGGGTTGCCGACCACTGCTCTAGGGAGATCCGTGCTCGAAGAACTGGGGTTTTCTCTCACGTCAACATGGTTTAATAGTAGATCGATGATTAGAAACTGCAGCCCGTGTGTCTTGTCTATAATCTAAACATAAGGGACTACTTTTGTCCAAGTATACAAACATGTTAATCAACGAATTATATTTCAGCAAAAACTGTTCTATATGCCTATAGACCTACCATGGAAATGTCTATCTGAAACTTCGGGTCCAATTAAATATTAAGAACTAGGTTTGGCCCGCGGCTCGTCCGCGTTAGTCTAGATTTTGTTAGTAATTTTCTAACCTCTGAGAACAGTACTTTTTTTATACGTGAGAGGTACACTTCCGTAACTCTGAAAACGTGTATGCGAAATTGCATGATGATCGGTCGAGTAATTACGGTGTGAAAGCGTAAGAAATAAACAAACAAACGAAAACACATTATAATTTATAATACTAGTTAGGAAGTTAGGATTTATCTGCCATGAAGATTTACAGGATTTCTTTTTTAAAATTTTCTTGACTCTTTTGTTCGGACCTCTTCATAGTAGAGTTTAGGAAGATCAAAACGTTATTAAAATATGTACTGAAGGAATTATAAAAATAATATCAGCCCTGTTGATAAACTATCTCGCTGCTGGGCACGGGCTTCTCCTCAATATGAGAAGGGGTAGGCCATAGTCCACCACGCTGGCCCAGTGCGGGTTGGTAGACTTCACACGTCTTTGAGAACATTATATAGAATTCTCAGACGTGTAGATTTCGTCACGAAGTTTTTCTTCATCATTAATTGAGTCACCGAAGAAATTAATGTGGTATAAATAGCACAAGCAATCTGCACGAAACTTCGGCATTTACGTTTCAGAGTAGGATTACCGTTAGTACTAAAATATATAATGAATTAGACAAGTTGGTGATCTTTGTTGGTTAGCATATTGTACAATCGTGTGCATATTTCATCGTCTTGATGATCTGTAGATATATGTAACTTGTCTGACTGGGTTTCAATAACTAGGTATTATTATTATTCGTTTCAGCCATAGCGTAGCTATACACAACGTAAATTTAACAGATAAGGGAATGATTTAAGAAAACCAATTTAAATAATTAACACTTAATTAAGTATTATAAATTTAATTGGGCATTAGTCATCAGTGTCATCACACATATGTATATGACCGACAGGAAAGCCAGTGCTTTGATAGGTTATTTTATAAATTGTTTATATTTTAATTTCTATATGGTTATAAAAAGGTTATAGTGAAATAAAATATGTCCATTTAGATAGTCGTGACACTTGTCATGAACTAGTTCGAGCTTATGTTTTACAAGTGAGTCGCCCAATAGGACTTGACATAGCATTTCTTTTTCACAAAAAACATATTTATTAAAACTGAGTTCTTATCATGTAAGGCTGGTCGATAACCTTTATCTCCCCAATAGAAATGTTGACAAGAACTTAAAAAAAATTATAGCGTGCTCGGTGTGTCACATTTGACAAATATTTATTAAAGTATTCTTGTCATATAATTTGAATTTGAGATGCTTCTAACGGTTATAATGACGTCACACTCTTAGATTTTCATATGGTACGAGAAAAATATCACTATTGGCATAGAGTGAGAGCTGCTTAGTATGTCGCATGCTTTACTTGTATTCACGCATGGCTTGGTGTACGTTAGATAAGTTGTCATACTGCAATGCGTTTGTACGCATGTCGTTCCGTTACCGCGCGCCGGCGCAGCGTATACGACATACGGCCATCGCTTTCAACATACTATATCAATGTTTATTAGCATTATTTTGTAATGGTTCTGTGATTATGAATGTTAAGGTAAGTTTGTAACACGTCTACCGAACTTGTATAAGTGACAGACCAAGCCTGTGACGTCACTATGGGCCTATCGTCCAAATTAGTACGTTGGTGTACAAAAGCCGTCGAAAATAATGTAAATTCCCATATATTAAGCGTATCATGTGACGAGGACGAATGTTTGTGTTGCGTACATGAGTAATTTTACACGACGTATTATTCGCGTATTTTCGTATACTTGTCACCTTACTAGAATACTAACCTTGCTTGCATTTGATAATCTGTAGCGCACTATGCGTTATTCATTTAAGTCGTAAAGTCGTTTAGGAAAATTATCAAAGTATTATTTTGTACTTATATTTTATATTAGTCTTATAACATTTTTTGTCGCGAGTCTTTTTTTACCAGTTCCCAACCTTAGTAAAGGAATTTAAGGTGGGATGAGGAAAGGAATGTGAGGAGAAAGGTATTTCAGCCACCGGATCTCTCACTGAGAGAAACGTAGTCCCTCGCTTTACGAGGAGGCTTGTTCATATCGTTGCTAAATAATTATAACTCTTTCACTCAAATATAATTACTGCTTGCTGAATTCAACAACTCAATCAAAGTTCACACATTATTTGCTTAATTCGTACCAGTATTTAATTGATACAGGTTTCGCACTATTTGGTGTTAGTTTTTTATTTGTAACAACTACTTATTTGTGCGTTATACGTGTTGCTAGTCGATTTTATTTGCGCAAAAATATTTTCCTTACTTTGTATCGTTTTTTATTTTTTAATAAATATCATCGTCATGATATAAATCTAAGAGGTTACTTAAAAGTTCATTCTGTATACATTTAATGACCTTGCTGATTTGTTTTAATCGCAAAGCATATAATTTGCATGACTGGCATCTCTACGCGCGGAAGCGAGTGTGATTAGGTGCCGTGCTCTGCTGTTTTAATAATAATCATTATGTAGTAAATGGGAGTCATTATTGTTTAATGACGAAATGAATTATTTATGTATGTTGTAGATGTAGTAAAATATCAGAGACAGTAGTTTGCCTGATATTTTACTCTAAGAACTAAAACATAAATAAAGTTTTATTGGCCATCATTTTGGACATAAATTGATACTTAAAATATCGAGAGTGTAAACAAAATCCTATGTAGTGCGAATTACCAATTTATTGCTCCTGTAATGCAAGGCCATGGCTAAGAGCGTGCTCCGCACTAAATGATTGAGCTACGGTTAGGTATAATTCCTCAACCTATGGATGTCTATCCTCCGAGGCGATGTGGTGACGGAATGATTGGTAGAAATTGGTGTAAGGCAAGTGTGTTTATAAGATATCTCACAGCTGGGTACACTCGTTGACTGAGTAGGTATTCCTAAATAAGAGAATGTTGCCTCAGTACGATTTGAAAAATTTTAAAAAATTGCTTAGTTATTTTTTAGTTTATACATTTTACTTATGTTATTTAAAGAAACTTCTAACGTGGTGCTAAACAAAGAAGACCACAGATGTGGTAACTTACCACATGAATACAACAGTATATTTTGAATGCGATTTTTAGTTAGCTGAAACTACCACCTAACTGAAAACAAAGTACCTTCGTATCCTTAGATGATCTTATCCAACTTTTATCAGCAGCCTCGATCTTAGACCGCTAACATGCTGGATTTTACCGAATGTCCAGCATGTATGGTATAATAATTCAAAAACTATCAAAGCTCTATACCAGGTTAAATTTTTCATACGAATCATGTTCTTGAACCAATATTCTCTCAACACTTTCACAATGTATTATGAAAGCGTATTAACGGTAGCTTAACTAAGGGGCGGATACATTGAAGCATGTTCTCGTAACTCATAGTGACGTTTGTACTCATTAGACCATCCGTCCGTGTCGCTTACGTATATGTGTACATAGACTATGTTCCTTGTTGTGTCGTACTGTGTCGTGACGTGGCGTCGCTTGTCGCAGAGCCCAACACGCCGGGGAAGTTCATCGTGTGGTTCCGGAATGAGACCACGCTGCTGGTGCTGTGGCAGCCGCCCTACCCGCCTGGCGCTTACACACATTATAAGGTGAGTCATTGAACTTTCACTTATAATCGCATCATTTCGCTCATAGCTAGTTGCACTCACTGATCGGTAAACGATTAGCGAGGTTGAGCAACGTTGGGTGCGGTCAATCTATAGAAGGATGACCGATTTGTGGTATTTCATCTGAGCGTCTCCGTGCTACGGAGGGTACGTAAAAAATTGGTCCCGGTTGTCGTCAAATTGACAGCAGTCGTTAAGCCATGTCAGAGGCCTACGGGCGGCTTGAACAACTCTTGACAAAAGGTTGGCCACTAACCACACGAAAATAAAAAAAAAGAAGGTTTTGTACTGGTACTGGATTGGAAAGAAGAGTTTGATTTACTCATGATAGCAATAAGCTATTAGAAGACAATTGGTTGTCATGTCTCGAGTTTGGTCCCACGTTATTCACCTTTCGGACGAAAACCTGCATGAGAGTTTGCCATAAGGTGCTCAAAGATATGTGACAACTGCTCACGTGGTAGACTATGCCCTAACCCTTCTATGTTTAAAAGATCATTTAATCGGTGTTTTATTAGAGCTTAAATTTGTAATAGTGATACTCTATATGGCGGTTTACGACCGACCGTTTTATTTCGACTTGATAGAGAGCTGGTCAAAAATAACAGTTTAATAAAGCGCAAGTAACAGTGCTAGCAAGGTTTACACATATTTATATACCTAACTATAAATAAATAAGTATTATACAGTGTGTATAATAAACATTGTCCGATCCTTAAAGGTTTATACAGTAGCTTATTATGAGTACGTAAGTGACATCCTTTTATAAAATCGATCAAAAGAATTATCCCAGTAAATTTAATTTATTTAATATATTATGTTAATATGGCACCCATGGCATAGCATGGTATCACTAACGTTCATAAAGATTCATCGATGCTGCGCCGCGCTACGCCGCGCCTACCTACCTACGCCTTAGAAAAATGCCGCCAAAAGTATGCCACGCTCCGTGTTCCTTGTCAGGTTTAGTGGAGTGTTGCTAGACTGTGCGAAATTTCAGTAATTTAAGGGTAGAAATGCTATCAATACTGTACTTAAAATGTTATGAAGACGTTTTACGATGATATAGTAGAGTTTAAAATATTGTTTATTGGGTACTGTAGTTTCTAGAGACTAAACAAACCAACACTAAAGCGACGCACCTACTTTAAAATTTATCGATATATACTTTCGTGGCGTATGATCGTCTCGTTCTTATATCATAACTTTGTGCTTGGCGATGCGTAAGTGCAAACTTATGGCTGATTACTAAATCCCAGATTCAATTCCCAGAAGGGACAAAGTATAGCAGCTGTAGCATTACAGAATTACCAAAGTCCCAGGTAGGCTTGCTACATATATTTGGGACAAATTTAATATTAGTATGAGAAACTAACCAACCCTTTTAGAGATACACAGAATGAATATAAGTATGTGTAGAGCCTGGTTCTTATTTGACAGGTGTCAATTCTACCTCCCGATGCTCGCGACTCAGAGCTATACGTGGAGAAGGAGGGCGAGCCCCCAGGGCCGGCGCAGGCCGCCTTCAAAGGCCTGGTGCCAGGTCGCGCGTACAACATCAGCGTGCAGACCGTGTCGGAGCCCGAGATCTCCGCGCCCACCACTGCGCAGTACCGCACGGTCCCGTTACGGCCCCGTAACGTCACCGCGCCGCTCGCCGACTTGAAGGAGACATCTTTTAGAGTCACGTGGCTCCCGCCGCTTGAGGAGAGGTAAGCAATCTAACTTTGCAGTCGGATGGCGTAGTGGTTTAAGTGGTCGCGTCGCCTCTACCACTGCACTAAGTGGTGTGGGTTCCAACCCCACACAGGGCAGATATTTGTGCGATCCACAAATTGTTGTTCCGAGTTTGGGTGTTTTTTGCTTCCATGTTTGTAAGTGCGAGAGTTGTCTTTTTAAAAAGAAGAGATTAGAAAGAAGAATATAATATTATAAAATATATCTATTTGCAATATTTAAGCTTTGTTATAAGTTATAAGTGATATAACATAAAGTTTAAATATTGCTAATATATTTTATAATAGAACATTAAATAATTTTTTTCCATATATTTAAATATTATTTTAAAAGAACTGATATGCTGAACGACAGCTTCTAAGCTACATTCTTCGTAGCGTAAGCTTTTTTAATGTTTTATGTTGGCACTAGATTGGTATAATTATCATTGTTTCAATGTGTGATAATTATACCAATATGTATGTATACATTTTCTTTGTTTATGCTTGTGTGTATGAAATTGTCGGCACGTCCGTCCGCCCGCAGCGAGTTCGAGAAGTACCAGGTGTCGGTGTCGGGCGCGGGCGGCGGCGGGCGGCGCGCGCCGGCCGTGCGCGCGCGCAACGACACGCCCAGCACGGCCTTCGACGGGCTCGAGCCCGGCGCGCCCTACACCGTCACCGTCAAGACCATGTCCGGCAAGGTCACGTCCTGGCCCGCCACCACTGACCTCACCCTCAGTAAGTCGGAGTATTCCAATATGTTCTATGATTTGTATTCTACTGATAGAACAAACTGGATTTGTTTTCTACTATGTTCTACTGAAAATTTTAATAGCATAAAATGGCATTTAAATTCCTTATTGTTCTACTATCGATTGTAACAATAGAAGAATGTTCCAGTGTAGTTATTTCAAAGTACCCGAACATAATTTAATCATTGATGTTTCTATTTACGCAAAATGAGCTCAAAGTATCATGAAGTCTAGCTGTGGTTTGGTTCTTCTTGGGTTTGACTATTTGTATTACTGGATCCCAAGCTGGTGGTACATTCAAAATTATGTAATAAAGTGTCAAATAAACAACGCGATAAAATCCGTAAATAGTAGTTTAATTACAATTAAAAGTATTATTTTGTATACGTTTTCGTATTAACAGAACCGCTGCCTGTGAAGGATCTAAAATGGGGCTACGCAGACGGACCTGACGGTGGTGTTATCGTGTGGTGGAAACCGTCAGAGGGTAGTACGCAGGACGAGTATAAGGTGAGATAAATATTTTATAGTTGCGATATATCATATTATGTTAATTAATTCACTTATTATATTCTAGATTTTGCCGCGGCTTCGATAGCCTAAATATAGGTTACGCTAATTTTCTATCGGTCTAGTAGTTAAGGTAAGTTTTAGAGCAGCGATAGCTCAGTGAGGAGACCAACAGACTGCAATGCAGAGGGTCTCGGGTTCGAACCCACGTCGCGCACCTCTGACTTTCGGAAGTTATATGACTTTTCGAAATTATGTGCGTATTGATTGACAATGATCGCCTGCTCCGTGCCTCGGAGAGCACGTTAAGCCGTCGGTCCCGGCTGCCATGAACATCTATGGCAGTCGTTATTGGGAGAGTGTCGACACAAAAGATCCCACTGGGTCGAAGTGTCGCCGGTTTGCACTGACTGGCTCCAAGATAAGATAAGGCGTGAAAACGTAACACAAACAAATAAAAAACTTATATTCGCATTTGTAATATTAGTAAGGATAGTATGCTTACCCAAAAAAATATGTTTTATATGAAAATAAACAATAACGTTGTATTTTTCATATAAACTATAGCATATTTTTAATGACAGATCGGAGTTTGATTATATTTTAAACGTATAGTTGCTTGACTTTAGGCTGTCTAAATATGTCTTGTTTGTAAATGTTATCAAAATCAGCAATCGTAATGTTATAATGGCGAATTGAAGTAACGTATCCAGACAGATACTAGATCAAAACTAACTTTCACCTCAATTTGTATATATGTTACGGCTAAAGGTGGGTGTGAACATAAACTTAAGATTAGCCGGCTACAACTAGGTGCAAACGGCCACATGCGGTTAGGTTATGTTAGGTTACTTTTGAGTTGTAGCCGGCTAAAACTAGGTGTAGCCGTACTTCGGCTATTAGCCGTAACATATACATTAGTAATAATATATGTTATTATTAATATAATATTATATTTATTATTGTGTTCTTAAAATAAGTGATTTTCGAACTAACCATTGAATTTTTGTATCGGAATCACCAATATAGATATAGGAAACAAAACTACATTATTATTATTTATTTTCATATATATTATTCATTTTCTATGAAAAACTACCTAAAATATATTTATTTATTATATTTTTGTGTTCTGCTCAATCAAGCGATCATACAACAATCAGTTTCATAACAATGTTTCGCGAGAATATTGCCATAAATTACCTTCATACGCGCCCTACTAGCCACTCTGTGTTATTCTATCAATTTCCAAACTAAAATTATAAATGCGTACGTGAGTTTGTTTGCTTGTTACATTTCACGCCTTAACTACTCGATTGATCATCATTAAATTTCGCATACACCTGTTAGGGGTACAGCAAAGAACATAGGGTACTTTTAATCCAGTAAAAATACTGTGCCAAAACGAAACTGCAGACAAAAGCTAGTTTTATACAAAAGCAAATGATAAGCTACTTACTTATATACCTAGATATAAGTAAGTTTAATAATAGTTTAATAATAAGTTTAATAATAGTTTATTAGCAACAAAAAAAGGATTCAGAGCTGTATACATCATCATATTTAAATAAATGAAATAAGTCGGGTACATCTGAGGTATACAAAGTGAGCAATGTCCCCCGAGCTAGGAAATTCCTGTGTTACGGGGGACATCCCTCCATCCTGTGTAATGTCATGGAAATACAAAAATAATTTTGATTATATACAAAGTTGTTGATGCAAAATGCGAGTACGATGCTGTGCTTAGTAAACTAATTTCGAAACAAAATTCAAGTAGACTAATTTAGTGAAATTTAAAGAAGAAAAACAACAAATAATAAATGAAACAATTAAAGGAAATGAGGGCCATCTTCCTCCTTAGTATTTTATATTTGTGTTTTGTTTTAAGTTCGAGTGTGTATGTGTGTGAGTTGTGCGCGTGTTGTGTGTATATGTATGTGTGTGTGTGTATGTATGTGTATGTGTGTATGTGTAAATGCCTGCAGGAGTATGTCTGTATATAATAGTGTTTATAGGGTATGTGTATGCGTGTTTCGGGTTACGTGTAGGGATGTTTTAGTAATTTGTAATTTTTAATTTTTAATTTTTTAAGTAGCTTGTCCTTTCCTATACTTGATTATGTAAATGTTTTCAGGTGTCATATCACGAATCGGGTCCGTCGCGAGACGACAGCAACATGTTGACGACCTCCGAGACCAAAGTGCCGCTTAAGACGTTACTACCCGGGAGGAATTACACCATAACTGTGAGACTCATACACTGTGTTAAACAAATAGGCACGGAACAGACGCTCCACGCGAATACGCTTTTCGAGCACTTGGTGATAAGCGTAAGCGCTTGAAGCGAAGCACTTTAAGCGAAGTGCTTGAAGCGATTTTGTTCCCGTGTCAGTCTTCGTCGCTTATAATTTGTATGTTGCGAAATATGTATGAAAGAGAGACTTAACAAGTTCGAGTTATTTATATTAAAATAATTTATAAATAATTATTAATATTATATTAAATAATATATAAATAATAATTATAATATTATATTAAATAAAATAAAACTAATTGTACTAAGTTAATATGAGGAATAGTTTGTTATTAATATTATATTAATATTTTTTATCAATGACTATTGCACTGCCGCAAATTATTATCATCCAGTTTGTTCCAGAACACCCAAAAAGAAAAGATAGCACGCTACATCCTTTCTAGTTCGCCATTTTACTGTTTTCATACATCACTGTCTTAGTCGATGATTGACAGCGCGATACGGAATGTATCACTTTGTTTCATTTATGCACACGTAATAACAATGGCTTAAAATAGGATGGGATGGAACCACATTCTATTTATACGTATTCTAAAATTAATATTTTTATCATAAGATGTGATAATGAGGTTGTGAATGGTATAATTATATAAGTTGTAATGATAATGGCATGACGCATCCCATTTGCTTCCGCTGCATGAGATTTGAAATCTTCAGTAATTATTAATATTTAATAATATTAATTACTAATAAGCTTCAGTGTTATTGTTTGGCGACATGATTTAACAGTGCAGTCAGTACTAGTTGTAGCGGAAGAGTTAGTAAAGGCGGTATTATCTGAATTATATTATTGGTTATTTTCCTCATTTGTTCAGTATTCCAGTCATTCGTTAGTCTATAGTCGGGAATAAATATTGTGTTCTCAAATATTTTGTGTTATATAGTTTGTTTAGTTTTTACCAATGCTGAATACTACTGCGGTGTCAGATTTGTCATGGGTCACTTTTCTGTGCGACCTACAGATATTTATACCCATGTTAATGAATGTAAGTGCCTGTGATTTGTGTGATTATTCTTAATTGTTTAATTACAGTATAAATTAATAGGCATGTGTCATCTTGGAAAATAGTTCAGTTATGTGTGAATCGGTCAAAGTTCAATAGTAAACACATTGCCTAAGATTAGAGTGTTGGATTTTTTATAAGCTAACCTTGAATGCTTGTGTTAGGAGTGGTTTTACTTCGGTAGTCAATGGGTGAGATTAGAATCCAGGACCTCATGATCGCAAGTCCAATGTCTTAACGCCGCTCTAAAGTTTGTGTGTGTGTTGTATATGTGGATAAAGCTCGGCGTGACGTGCGTGTCTATGTGTCTATGTGAGTGGGTGTGTGCGTGTGTGCGCACGTGTGCATGTGCGCAGGTGTCGGCGGTGTCGCGCAGGGTAGAGTCCAACGAGAGCGTGTGCAGCGCAGTCACGCGGCCGCTGGCGCCCGTGACGTGCGTGTGTGTATATGTGTGTGTGCGTGTGCGCAGGTGTCGGCGGTGTCGGCGGTGTCGCGCGGGGTAGAGTCCAACGAGAGCGTGTGCAGCGCGGCCACGCGGTAGCTGGCGCCCGTGACGTGCGTGTGTGTATATGTGTGTGTGCGTGTGCGCAGGTGTCGGCGGTGTCGCGCGGGGTAGAGTCCAACGAGAGCGTGTGCAGCGCAGCCACGCGGCCGCTGGCGCCCGTGACGTGCGTGTGTGTATATGTGTGTGTGTGCGTGTGCGCAGGTGTCGGCGGTGTCGCGCGGGGTAGAGTCCAACGAGAGCGTGTGCAGCGCAGCCACGCGGCCGCTGGCGCCCGTGACTTGCGTGTGTGTATATGTGTGTGTGTGCGTGTGCGCAGGTGTCGGCGGTGTCGCGCGGGGTAGAGTCCAACGAGAGCGTGTGCAGCGCAGCCACGCGGCCGCTGGCGCCCGTGACGTGCGTGTGTGTATATGTGTGTGTGTGCGTGTGCGCAGGTGTCGGCGGTGTCGCGCGGGGTAGAGTCCAACGAGAGCGTGTGCAGCGCAGCCACGCGGCCGCTGGCGCCCGTGACGTGCGTGTGTGTATATGTGTGTGTGTGCGTGTGCGCAGGTGTCGGCGGTGTCGCGCGGGGTAGAGTCCAACGAGAGCGTGTGCAGCGCAGCCACGCGGCCGCTGGCGCCCGTGACGTGCGTGTGTGTATATGTGTGTGTGTGCGTGTGCGCAGGTGTCGGCGGTGTCGCGCGGGGTAGAGTCCAACGAGAGCGTGTGCAGCGCAGCCACGAGGCCGCTGGCGCCCGTGGTGCAGTGGGCCGCGCCAGGCGCCGCCACGCTGCGCCTCGCCTGGCGCTCCGACGTCAACTCGCGCCAGGACACCTATGAGCTCCGCTACCGCCGCCGCCGTGACCACGATGGACACGAACACGACCCCGCGCACCAGTTCCATACGGTAAGTACTTTTAATATTTATGTACTTATCGATCCTAGCCTAAGACACAACGAGATTTCAAAGTGGATGTAAAGATCTTTGAGATGATGAATTCTATTCGTAACTTTAACTATTATTGATGTTGAGGGTTCTCTTAAATAGTGTACCTACATACATTAACCAGTTATCATTAGTAATTTCCAAATCAACATTATTACTTTGCCAAATTTCATGATATTTAATTTATCATATTAAAGAAATAGTCAATCAATTAAGGAGTTACCGTTACCTGTGGACATTTGTGACATCAGTTCAATAAAGCTGGGTCTGCAATACTGTGACAAGTCACTAGGTTTAAGTTCAGGCAGCGAAAAACACTCTTAACAAATCGCACTCTTAATAAAACAGAGACTTATCTCAGTATTTTGAATTAAACAAATTTGAAGTCTATTGCAATGATTTAACACAAATATAATATTAGAATTTAACATATACAATTAGAGTACAAATTGCCTTACTTTCAAATTTCGAGTTAAATCGCTGTTTTATTAAGAGTGCGAAATGTACAATCGTAGACACGTATGCCACCATAAAGATGATTTTACTCAGCAAACGCCTTCCCTTACATTTTGTGCCACTCCACCTTTCTTATGTCGATATAAACATAATAAACAACAAAGCTTATTATGTATTTGTTACGCAAACGTGGACGGTAAACTATTGTCACGATTCGATGTCACGGTCCAGTAGTAAATTTGCCTGAAGTGCGTTATGGTTGAAGGAATTTCTAGACGCAAGATATCGCGTCCGATGACGCTACAAATATTGAAGCACGCGGCAACTCGGCCGTCCAGACCTGTAGCACGAGCTACCTTGCAAATGTAGCGCGGAGTAGTAGAGCTCACAGCTCGCGACAACTATGCGCATTTGGAGTCACGAGCTAACTATTATGTTTTCTGGTTAAAACTCTTTGTAAAGCATGCTGCACTTTAAAGCAAATGCAAAGGTTTTATCACTGGCCCATTGCTAATCCCGACAATCTATTTTATGCCTTTTTCTTTTATTTTATTTTAGTTTTGCCTTTTCCGCAATATGGGATTCGTCAAAAACTTTTCGTAATTATATTTAAGAAAACCGCCATACGTACTTTCATAACCTAAGTATTTATACAAAGTACAGTAGGTACAATGGGATTGACATATCCTTATGGATAAAAATCCCAAAATAAACAAAGAAAAAAAAAAGTATTTATAGGTGGCAAATAATTTTAAACCGATAAGGATAAGTATTTTGATTCTGAAGTGAAAGGCTAAATCCTCTGTCAAATGCAAGCGATGCAATAGAATCAGTATAGTATTTATTATCTGTGGCGATATTCAACAATAGCCGTAAGCATACTGAATTCCTTAGACTACTCGTGATCACTTCTTGTTATACTTATAACCAGTAGAACCATACGCATAATACTTACTACGTAGTACCAAAACTATGCCTCAAATTTTACTAAACGAATACGGTTGGCCTCAGTCGACAAACACATACGAGCTGCCAACTTTACATGCATAACTGCTCACCACAAGCCTACCGCGTGACTGTTTATGTATTGATTTATTTATAAACTATATAAATCGCGTTATAGTAGGTTATACCTATTACATTATACGTCATAGTTCTGTTATAGGTTTATTCAAATTATATTATTCGTTTTATAAGTAATAAATAGGTTCTTATAAAAAGAGACATTCAATGTATTGTTATGGGTGTGGATTTAAAAAAGTACACTTTATAATCAAAGTAAAAGTTCAATTTGGTTGCTGCGAACGAATATAAACTATGATAATAAAATTGAAACATACGGATACTGTATTCCTAACCAAAGGAATTATAAATAATATAATATCCTTCGTGTACTTTCAGTCACCAACCTTGATTGGTTTGAATTATTAAATTACAAATAAAAATTATAGCTGCTTTTCACCGCCGCCGATAAGTTTATCTGCGTATCAGTAGACAATACAAAAATAGGATGAGCTTTTTACGGCTTGAAACCACCAGAGATTCGATACTATGTAGTTATTTATTCTACTTATAGTAGTACTAAAAGGAGGTCCGATCTCTCCTTTGATTTAAGGGTACAATATACCTCGTGAGCCCCTAGTCATGTGGATTACAGATACAAGCCTTTAGCGGCCTTTTTTCACTATGGATTGAGGGATAATGGCACGGCTCGTGTAAAATTACATTTTAGTCAGTCTCCAGTACATCTGCATAGAAATGAATGTGATAGACAGATACATGTATCATTGATATGCATCTGAATGAAATGAATTGATATCATCATAACAGTGTTATTTGCTGAACAGAGCCGTAAAGACATTAACATTTATACGAAGCCTTGATACTGCATAAAAACGTGACCACATATAATACTTGCGCAATAGTTAGGGCAGTCCGGCAGATGCCAAAATCAATAGGCGATAGTGCCAGACCAGGTCAAAGGCCCTTAATTGGCGAGGTCAACCGTCAAAGCCTCACCTTGACTCTCAATGAGCAAGCGAGTAAGAAATTCACCATCTGCTTTACTGCTGGAAGCTGTACGTTGGTCGTGCAACAAATGATGACTCTTAGGTTTTAAACAAGGTCGCTTCTATCGCCGGTTTCACGCAAAGGGTGCTGATAGCCCTAAATGTGATCCTGAGCGTTGTTAAAGGATTGTGGACCCAGACGCTCTTGCGCCAATCACCGGTGTATCAGCGAATCGTACACCGGTGCCAATCTTCGGCGAGTATAAACCTCGATTTCGTCAGTTGCACTTGCGATTATTCCAGGAAAAGCAGTTCCTATGATGCCACGACCAAGACTCGTAAATAAATAAGAGCTTTGAGAGACGCGGCAGCGCGGTGGTCATACATAAATCTAGAAATTCCTGCAATTATATGCAAATTGAAAACGGCAACGTTCGTCGGTAGAAACACGGCCCTGGAAATCATGCTTAGTGATGTTAAAGAGAAGGCCAGTTTATAGGGAAAGGCGTCAGCTATGGGTCGTGCAATAATCGCCCTATAGATGGCGCCTTAGTGTTACGATACTCTTGACATCACTTGCTGTAAAGCAATGTCAACTTAAGAAGCGCTGGAAACCCTACTAACTGTAGGAAATTTGCACAGAAATGCCTGCGAACTTTTGGAGGGTGGTGTGCCACACCGTAACAGCTCACCATCACTGAGATTGTACGTCGTTTACCACCTGTTTTTTAGAATCCCAAAAACTTGTAGTACTTTAAACGTCTATAGGCTACAGTAACCGCTTAATATCAGGCGTATGGTAAAAGAAAACGTTATTAAAAATTCAACCTAGGTAAATATTGTTAGCCATGATTAAGTTCGTACCGTCTGATGTGTTTTGTGTTGTAGTTACAAACGAACGACACGACCGCGACGCTGCGAGATTTGTTCCCGGGCGCTGTGTACGAGATCGATGTGGCGGCTGTTAGCTACGGACTGTTCAGTGACCGACACAAGCTCCTCAAACCTGTCCGTGAGTACATTGTTTACTATGTCCATGTCTTTGTTGTTAATCTGTTGTAATATACGTTGCTATGCCAGGCAAACGTGACAGATAGACAAATCCGTATTTTGAAGGTTTCCCATTTTACTAATAATGTATGGAACTCACAAATTCTGAGCGTGTATTTCACTGCCGTGAGAGCCCATGCTGTGCCCGCACGTCATCAAGCATATCCTCGCGCCAGGCGACGGTTACGGTTGGTTTTGTGCACGTGGAGCTGCGTGAGGTCTGTGACGTGTAATCGCTTGGTTCATAGGTCCGCTACCGGCAACGTCCTTGCGCGTGGCGCTCGCCACGTCCAACAGCGTGGGCGTGGAGTGGAGCGGGCCGGCGCGCGGCGCCAGTGCGCTGGGCGGCTACGCGCTGCGCTACCGCACGCGCGCCGACCCGCGCTGGCTCGCGCTCGACCTGCAGCCGCCCGACACCACCAGCGCCGAGGTAAGCGATGTGCCCGCGTACACCAGCGGCGGCGTGTGCAGCGGGCCGGCTACTGCATTATACTGCATGTGGTCAATAGCACTGCCGTCAGGCTACAGACACGAAGTCAGCGGGCGCGGGGCGGCGGCGCGAGCAGTAGCGCATTTCAATGCATAGATTTATATGAAACTGGCCTTGAAGGGAGCGGTACAAGCGGTGCCCGCTCGTCTGCCTTGGTGTAGTATTGTGCATTTTATTGTTTGCTTTTTAACCGACGTGTGTATCAAAAATATGTCTTCGTCGCTGTTTAGACATTTCGTTCGCGAACAAAGGCATTAGATTGTCATAACACAACACGTTGCCGTTCTAGCGCCGTGCGATGTTCCCGCTGGCTTCGAGACCAGGTCTGCGTTGCTGCGCCGCTTCCCGCGCTGCCATCGCCACCGTCCCGCAATCGCTGACTTAGAGAGCGAGGCCTAAGAGACCATATTTAAGGCCTAGCCACAATTGTTAGTGAAATGCTCATAATTTGTATTAATTGTGTTCACTTTAGATAACGAACATGACGCACGGGGAACACTACATCATACAGCTGGATACAGTAAGCGAGGACGCGGAGGGCGAAACTGTCGAAAGCGACCAACCGCTCAGCACTGAACACACAGTCCGTGAGTATCGACCACTGGCGTTATAATTGTTCAGATTGCATCAAGGCTACAGTACCTATTGAATATATAAAAGTCTAGATTTGTCCCACGGTATCCCTCGCGTTAATGTAGAGTTTGTCAATAAATTTCAAAAGCACAGTAATTTTTTCTGGATGAAGGGTACCCTGTGTCCTATTCTGTATATCTAAAAATGTGTTTGCGAAATTTCATGACGATCAGTGAGAGGTTAGAGCGTGAAAGCGTAACAAACAAACTCACCTTCGCATTTATAAAATTAGTTAAGATTAACTCTTACTCGTTACTCAGTGTGCGGTTTTTTAAAAGTAGCATTGTTTGTAAGTTGATTATAGCGCCATCTATCTATTAAATGTATTTTACGTATTGGTACATATTTTAAATTTGAATCCTACCGGTCCACGATCGAGTATTGACTAACGCGCATGACGGTTACAGGTCCCAACCCAGTGTCGAACGTGGCCCAGCTGGTGGACACACGCAACATGACGCTGGAGTGGCCGGTGCCGGGCGGGCGCGTGGAGTGGTACTCGCTGCGCTGGTGGGCGCTGCCGGGTGGCGAGGGGGGCGAGGGGGGCGAGGGGGGCGCGGGCGCTAAGAACCTCAGCGCTACGGCGCAGGCGCGCTCCGTGCGCGCGCTGCTGGACGGGCTGGAGCCGGGGCTCGGCTACGTCGTCACCGTGGCCGCGCACTCGTATAACCTCACCAGCGATCTATTCACCATGGAGACTAGAACACGTGAGTATATCTCTTGCTCATTAGCTCATGATCACATACATACGTGATCAACGCATTGTAACAATTAATGTCCTTTATTCAGATATTACAGCTGCTCTATGCACCCTCATTACAACCATTTAAAAAATAGGAGAGCATTATATTCAAGGCCAGTCGCAGCTATAAGGCAATTATATTATAAAGGATTTTTAGGCAGACAACACCTGAATTTCGATTGGCTTCTCGGACGAAATCTGCATCGATAAGAAAACGTACATTATAACGTCATATTTGCAAGTCATACCTCGCTGCTATCATATTTAGAATAGAGTCCTCCCCATACTCTTTAGTACATTGACGCGTAATATTTACAGTTAACCCAAATATATTATCAAAATACGCGTGTACATGTTTTATAATAATAATAATAATAATAATAATATTCTATCACATACACACAACACCATCTAGCCCAAACTAAGCAGAGCTTGTACTATGGGTACTAGACAATGGATAAACATACATATACACTTTTTTTTTTTTTTTTTAAATTTATACATATTATACATAGAAACACCCAGACCAAGACAAACATCCATGTTCATGCACACAAATGTTTGACTTGTGCGGGAATCGAACCCACGACCTCAGGCGTGGCAGTCGGTTACATTAACCACTACGCCATCGAGTCGTCTTATGCACTGTAGAAAACAAGCAATCTCATCCTAAAGCTTTTGTATTACCTAATATATAGTGTATTTTCTTTAAATATCAATGCAAAGAGTGCATGTATCTTTCTTATGTACAAAGTGCACCACATTCCTAAAATTCCAAATTTTTTAAGGTTGAATGTAATATCCGTATACAGTAGTTTAATTTTAAAATACTTACGGCCTGTTTCACCGCATGCTGTCTCACTCTTGTTAGGTAAAAGAAGAGAGATAACAAGACTTATCTCATAGCAACGCTATTTGGCGGTGGTGGAATTGGCCTTTAGTGTATATTTACTAACCTATAATTGTATACCAGGTCCACTGATCCAGTCGGAAATGACGATCGTGAACGAGTCGGGCGAGGGCGATGAGAACGACACCTTGTCTACCACACTCGTGAGTTAACTAGCGCTTTATTTGAGCACCACTACACGTGTCCCAAAATTCTACGATACGCGGGCATCAAAACGTGGAACTACTTATGACTACACGAGAGAAGAAAAGAAAAAAATATATCTTGATATTTTTTTCATTAAATAAAAAAAGCATAATTAAAAAAAATAGACGCCCTGTTATTATATATTTAAGTACCATTGCTACAATTTTACAAATACTTCTGTGTTTCTTTTGTATTGGCAACGTAAGTAGTGCTACTCACGTTGCATTAAGGTTACTAAACAATGAGCATCTATCTATCTCCCTCTAACGCATAATCTCTTTCTATCAATCTCTCTATAACTTATTTTATGGACTACGCACATATCCCGTTCAATTTCTAAGAGCTTGCAACAAAATCTTTTTGATACATAGTTAAAATGATTAACACTAACAATTTGCGAAATATGGTTGTTGTTCAGAAAATGTACCTATGCATATTATTGTGGCTAGTTTGCCTAGAAAATTATACCATTTTGGCATCGTAGATAGGTATGCCAATTTTTAAAAATATTTGTTTTTGTAGTGACAATACTTTTTATTTTCACCACGATGAGTGAACGTGAATTGAAAGTCAAAATCTTAAATAATTTAAGAAAACAACATAATTTTGGTAGTTCTCACACACAAATCAACCAAAATTATGTTGTTTCATTATGTTGTAATCGTGTGAATGTCTCCTTCATTTTATATCTCTATTCGGAATTCCTAAACATATAGTTACCGACCAAGGCACAAATTTTACAGCCGATCTATTTAAAAACATGTGAGTTCCTAAAAATCAAACCGTTATGGTCCATCCCTTATCATCCGCAAACGCAAAGAGCTTTGGAAAGATCACACGCTCAAAGAATACTTGAGACATTCACACGACAAAAAATTCCAGAATGCCTGTGTATTATGGAATTTTTAATGATTGTGATGAATAGTAAAGCTACTTATGTTGCCAATACAAAAAACACACAGTAGTATTTGTAAAATTGTAGCAATGGTACTTAAAAATATAATAAGGGGTGTCCATTTTTTAAAGATTTCCCTTCCTTTTTCGTAATGAAAAAAAAAATCAAGATATAATTTTTTCCTTTTTTCTCGAGTTGTCATAAGTAGGTGCACGTTTTGGTGCCCGTTTATCGTTGAATTTTGGGACACGTTATATATTATACTATTAACGAGCACAGAATAAGATATGTGTTCACTCTTAGATAACTTTACTACAAACATTTAGTATAAATTTTGTTACAAACAGTACAAAGCCTAAGCCAATATTTTCTGTTCAATGTAATGTACGAGCTTTCTGGTGTTTGTAAATAAAGGTTATTGTGATTTTACTTTTGTGTTTTCTTTTCACTTTTCTCGGATCATGTAGTTGTAAGCACATAAGTAAATATAGTTATCGATAACGTAGGTATCGATTGATTAATCGATCTAACACTAAAATCGTTATCGTCAAGTGACACATGAAAATATGGGGAGACGTTTGAATTTAATAATTTCTGATGATGGTAGAATAACTTAGATATCGAGATGCACAGGTTGTGGAAAGGGCTGTGGGTACCACATAGATGATTTTCTTTGGGTTACTTATGAGGGTTAATTAATTTTGAACCTTAATAATATAATAATAATTGACAACCATAATAGTTTATATTGTTATATATTTAGGGTGCATTGAATAACTGATGGTGGAAAAGGCTCTATGTTAGATGGAATTTTGACGATCCTCTTAGTTTTTCTTCGTACATATATTTTCTACCATGACATGGGTACACGCAAAAGCTCTTTGAGAGTTATATTGTCAGATGCACTAGGTCACCTTTACTAGGGCTGCCCTACATTAATGGTTAATAGTAATAGGTTATTATTATATATGGCACAAAAGAATATTGCTATGATTATCCTTTAAGGTAAGTTATAATTGAACTGTTTACAATAAGGTATTCTTAATTTGAAATTATTATTGAAAAAGTATTGACTTAGGCCTTTGACTGTTCGTAACGTAAACTTTTTGTATTTAGTCAGATAATGTTAATATTTAATAGTTATAAATATACTAATAATAATGTTATATTGGATGTAAGGAAAACGATTTTGAATCCGAAATGTTGATTCTTTGACCATTTATCTTGTGCTTATTGTTTTTGGCAATTTGCAAATTTATAACAAGGGACAAACGCCCGCGTGTAGTTCGTGCGAAATACATTTTAACATAGTTTCATATTATAATTCTTACACGATTGTATTTATTGTTTTGATTAGTAGCTACAAAATTATATAATTGGCCGCAGCACTTTATAAACGGCGTTCGAATATTGGTTTCATGGACTGTTGCAGTTTGCTTTCATCATTTCTATTCTACATAGATGATGCGTTTTAAAAAACGCATTATAATAAATATTACGTAGGTATCATATATTAAAGAATTCATTAATTTGTGTCCTGAACGAATATTTATACAAAAGTCCATACGTATACACGGTTAATTATTTGGTAACCGTACAAATGAGCTGGCTTACCCACAGAAGAACCACATACACACAACATTCACAGCTTAACTGTAAATTTTACTGTTCTTTCACAATCTAAAATAGCGATTGCATTAAAGCTGGGAAAAGAAAAGATCACCAGAGATATACTAAAATGTAATTACGTTTCGAATTATCTGGATCATTTGAAGCAATTGGAGCGGTTTTCTTTTACTCGAAAAAGCAAAAGTGCAAAATTGAACAGTCTCTTGAATAATATTGTCTTCTATTTACGCGAATATTATTCATTGAAATTAAACTGCTATATACGGATTTTATCGCGTTGTTTATTTGACACTTTATTACAAAATTTTGAAAATTGTTACACTTCTACTACTATTAAACTTTACTAATTTTTAAGCTAATTAAATTATTATTAAACTATTTAGATTTAATTTATTTTTACACTTTCCCCGACGTTTCGGTTGCTTTTCAGCAGCCATGGTCACGGGGAGACTAAGATACGGGGAGACAACTGCCATCTTAGTCTCCCCGTGACCATGGCTGCTGAAAAGCAACCGAAACGTCGGGGAAAGTGTAAAAATAAATTAAATCTAAATAGTTTAATAATAATTTAATTAGCTTAAAAATTAGTAAAGTTTAATAGTAGTAGAAGTGTAAAAATTTTCAAAATTTTGTAATAAAGTGTCAAATAAACAACGCGATAAAATCCGTATATAGCAGTTTAGTCTCTTGAATTTTAGACTACGTCGAATTCACCTGGTTAGTAAAAGATATAGTGAGACAAAGAAGGTTAGTTGTATGTTTATTACAATAATTAAAATAAGAAATTTGCTGACAAAACGATATATATTTTTCTAATTAGCCGTCTATTATCGTTTTGATATGCATAATTAAGTACACTCGTGTGAGTGTCGATTATCATACTAGTAAAAGGTGAGTAATATATAAGAAATGTCGAAGGTGATGCTAAGTATGTGTCGACAGAAAGTGATCTACACGCGCACGCCGGAGTCGGCGTCGCACTTCGACTCGTACCGGTTCCGGCTGGACGGCGAGGGCTCGAGCGCTCGCACGGTGTCGCGGCCGGCCGACGGCGCCAACCAGACCGTGGTGTTCCCCGCGCTCGTGCCCGGCCGCCTGTACAACGTCACCATGTGGACCGTGTCGCGCAACGTCACCAGCCACCCCGTGCAGCGGCAGGCCAGGCTCTGTAACTATCTCTTACACACACTCTAACAGCCCCACTACTACCTATTTGTTATGATTTATCGGTATTGAGCTTAAAAGTACTGAATGCACAGTGTTATCTTTGAAATCAGCACTTAATCGATAATCTTATTTCCCGATTCTTATCTTATTTAGGTGTGAAACTTATTTCCTGACAGACTCGAATTATCCATGCAAGAATTTCGATCATTTAATGACCATTCAGTTATCGAAATTTTTAGATAGTCAGAAATTTTTTCCAGCTTTGTGGAATAATTGATACTCTTATGAGTAGGTAGATGGGCGCAGCCGCACGTCGTGATATTATTATAGTCTATAAAATATACATATCTTTATGAAAAGTTTCGATGACATTAACTAGTGACGGTAAAATATTTCGATTGAATCAATAGGTTAGTATGGTAGTAGATTAGTATTTTGATTAATCATGGCAATTGTCCTACTGACAAGAATTAGCAAGATATTAATTGAGAAAAAACTAGTAATGAGATGCGAGCTATGAAAAACGAAACCATAGCTAAGATAATATTTTCGTTGGGCTATGAGCGAGTTGGACGTCATTTAAGCGAGAAAATAGTCAATTGTCAGTCGTTTACTCGCTGTCAGTGGGATAAATGCCTTAGATCATATCGTAGTAACTTTTCAGTGAGATTTGAATATTAAAATATTGGAGATTGCTATTGTCATTTTTGAAATCTTATATTTTATGTATATTTTATAAAATTAGGTAAAGTGTCGATAAAATGTGACCTAAGATCAGTATTTTACTTAAAATTGATGAGATTATGAATACATTTTCTATTGTAACCAATCTCGCTAGTATTGTAGATAGACATGCACTTCACGTCTCTAGAGGTCTTTGTACGGCGGTGCTTCTTAGGGTGGTTTCAGATGAAAAGCGTTAAGTGCGCGTATGCTTGCGCACATTTACAAATTGTAGATATTTATATTGCTCATTTTATTTAAGGTGTTCATATACCATTTGAATACAATTAAATTGGAGTAGGTTGTGTGATCGGCAACGCACGAGTAGCGCTACTCAACGCAACGCATTTTTATTTTGTTTCATGTTTTAATTTCCAGTTCCTCGCCCAATAACCCAACTAAACGCTACAGAGATAGGATCACGTGAGATCACGTTAGCGTGGGACCGGCCCGGGGGCGACTTCACAGACTTCGAGGTGCAGTACCTGACGGAGGTGGACCAGCTACAGACACACACCACCGACCAGTTGAGCCTGCGCGTGCCGGGGCTGCGGCCCTACGTCAACTATACGTTTACTGTGCTGGTCCGCGCCGGCAAGATCCCCTCTCTTCGAACCGTGTCTCGTGCGCATTCCGCTGAATTCCAAACACGAGAAGCACCTCCCCCTGCGCCTAAAGATTTCCGCCCGGTGGACGCCACGCCCTCTCGCCTGACGTTCGCGTGGGATCTACCTCTCAGTGAAGCTAACGGAGTCCTCAGAAAGTTTCTGCTCGACTATGCGCCTCAAGGAGAACCAGACAAACTAACTACGCTCGAGTTCCCACCTGAAGGTATGTTGTATTATTTTTGTTTGTAAAAGTTTTTTAATTCTGTTTAAATGACATCTTCCTCCCTATTGAAAAACGGCGATAGCTAGCGATGCTCGCTTATACTTAGTACTAGGATTGTTACAGTTCTACTATTATTGATTATATAATATCAGTCCTGTATTAAACTGTTTTACTGCTGTGCACGGGCTTCATCTCAGTGTGAGAAAGGTCAGGCCATAGTCCATAACGCTGGCCCAGTGCAGTTTGGCAGACTTCACATATCTTCAGAATCATTATGGAGTACTCTCAGACATGCAGGTTTCTTCACGATGATTTCCTTCACCGTTAAGTGAACGATAATTAACTACATATTTTATAAGCACATACAGTACCCTGCGATAAAAATTGTAAATCGACCTTTGGATAGAGACAATCGGCTAATTTCGGCTTCGTAGAGCGTCATCTCTGTCGCACACTACCTATGTGACGTTTTGTTAGTCGTTGTTCAAGTGCGATAGAGTGCGGTCGCGTCCAGATTAAATTATATATGTAGAGTTGTTAACAACCCCAAATTTAAATAATTTAAAGTTGTACTATGGCATCTTTAGTAAAAAGAGGGAAACCTTTACGAGTTCAGTCACGCGAAATTATCTACAATGTTTATAAATATTTTGTAAACGAAGCTAAAGCAAGCAGATTTAAAAAAAATTATGATGAAAATGTAAGTTGTTATTTTTAGAAGGTTCAAGAGCGAGTTGCAAATGGCACTGGAATTTCAAGAAGAACTTTGAACAAAATGTTAAACGAAGTCAGTACTGAAACACATTCTACTGGAATTAAGTTCAGCACTCCAAAAAAATGTTTATCGCCGGGTACTGTAACTTTGAAAAGTCAGAGGTGCGCGCCTTGCTTCTGCGTGGTATTCTAATGGTTTCCCACTAGGCTATCGTTGCTTTTAACACGCTTTTATTAGCTTGGTATGTATCTATGAATCTATATAAGGGAATCTTTGAACGTGATTTTCATTCCTTTCAAACCGACGACGGATTGATTTGAAACTTTGCACATTTATCGAGGACCAATGACAATACAATAATTTAGAAGAAATATTAAAATAAAAATATATCTTAGAAAGCTCCCCATGCCTTTTAACATTAAAATTATTAATTTTCTACTTATTAAATCGTGTTTTTTAGTGTTTTGAACATTTATTTATTTTATTGGCTAATATGATGTGTAAGAAGTCAAGGCTGTGAGCTAACAGTGCGCGTTGTCGGCAGCGCGCGGCGGCTCGGTGGGCGCGCTGGCGCCGGGCGGCACGTACACGTTCCGCGTGCGCGGCGAGACGGGCGCGGGCGCGGGCGCGGCGGCGCGCTGGACGCAGCACATGGCCATCGGCGCGCCGCCGCGGCCCGCCTCGCACGCGCTCGTGGCCGAGGTAAGTGACGAGCGTTGTCGGCAGCGCGCGGCGGCTCGGTGGGCGCGCTGGCGCCGGGCGGCACGTACACGTTCCGCGTGCGCGGCGAGACGGGCGCGGGCGCGGGCGCGGCGGCGCGCTGGACGCAGCACATGGCCATCGGCGCGCCGCCGCGGCCCGCCTCGCACGCGCTCGTGGCCGAGGTAAGTGACGAGCGTTGTCGGCAGCGCGCGGCGGCTCGGTGGGCGCGCTGGCGCCGGGCGGCACGTACACGTTCCGCGTGCGCGGCGAGACGGGCGCGGGCGCGGGCGCGGCGGCGCGCTGGACGCAGCACATGGCCATCGGCGCGCCGCCGCGGCCCGCCTCGCACGCGCTCGTGGCCGAGGTAAGTGACGAGCGTTGTCGGCAGCGCGCGGCGGCTCGGTGGGCGCGCTGGCGCCGGGCGGCACGTACACGTTCCGCGTGCGCGGCGAGACGGGCGCGGGCGCGGGCGCGGCGGCGCGCTGGACGCAGCACATGGCCATCGGCGCGCCGCCGCGGCCCGCCTCGCACGCGCTCGTGGCCGAGGTAAGTGACGAGCGGCCGCAGCGTACGCAGCGTATACGTATACGTTTCATATGCGATAGAAACCCTCCAACCTTCCTTGTACGCAACGTAATACGTATACGTTCGTTCCACATACGATATAAAATGTTTGTGGCAAGCAAGGCGATTCGAGATTGTCGTAGCTACAGTGCACATCTATATTCTCCTACTTTACTGTACTTCAATAAGAGTAATTATAGTATACGTGTCACGTTATGACCGATTCCAAGCGCAAGTTACCTAAGTAACTAAGGTAGGTACTAATATTTAGTCACCAATGTTTTATTCTTCTCCTTTTTTTTATTTGTCAACATTTGTTTACTCTAGGTCTAACTAATATTACAAATGTGAATGTGAGTTTGTTTGTTTGTTACGCTTTCACGCCTTAACTCCTCAATCGATCATCATGAAATTTTGTATACCTATACATTGTCAGAGGTGTAGAAATGAACAGAAATCCAGAAAAACACAGTTGTTAACCTATTAATATTTACGGGCGCGAAGCCGTGGGCAAAATCTCGTACACAATAAAAAGAACACGCATAATAACAATAGACAGTGTAACAAAGATCACATCGAAATATTAAAATATGACACTAATATTGTTCAAATCAGTGCTCCGTCAGTTAGACAGTATTAAGAGCAGCGATAACTCAATGGGGAGACCAACAGACTGCAATGCAGAGGGTCTCGGGTTCAAACCCACGCCGAGCACCTCTGACTTTTTTTCGAAATTATCGCCTGCTCCGTGCCTCGGAGAGCACGATAAGCCGTCGGACCCGGCTGCCATGAACATCTATGGCAGTCGTTATTGGGAGAGTGTCGACACAAAAGATCCCACTGGGTCGAAGTGTCGCCGGTCTGCACTGACTGGCCCGAACATAAGATAAGATAGACAGTATTAATTTCATATTTTTTTTATTATTAAACGCTTAATTATATAAAATATAACAAGCGAGCCTTTTCTAGTAGTTGACTCTGACATATTCTATATTTTGGTAGGTCCGTCGCTCATCATCGACCGTGGCGGTTCGTTTCCGTGCGGACTACTTCTCGGCGGCTAACGGCAATGTAACTGCGTACACGCTTGTGCTCAGCGAAGAACCGCGGAATGACACGCCGGCGAGATTACCGTCCTGGAGGGATGTGCATACGCTGCCCACGTGGCCGCCTTACCAGGTATCTTTTATGCTACGTCATTGTAGCTTGCGTTTACGCACTCGTTAAGCAGACACGCATAGACACGCTCAGCTCGTCTTTATGTGCCAGATACTAATTACATTTTTTTACTGCACGGACGACGTATTGGTATAATTGGTTGTCTCGCTACTGCCATCGCGCCAAGTGTTGTGGGTGCGAATCTCACATGGGACAAGTCAAAGTCAAAGTCAAAGTAAAAAATCATTTATTCGTTTAGGTCACAAAGTAACAATTATGAATGTCAAAATATATAGGTTAGTGAGTTTACTAAGTTACTGAAGCTACATTTAGGTTAGTTGCTAGGTTTAGGCAACGGGTAGAGCCTATGAGAAGAAACCTTCAAGAAACTCACGGCCACTCTTTTAAATTTCGGAAAGAATTTGTGTGATCCATAAATGGTGGTCCTGATTCTGGATGTCCTTGTGTCCGTTCTTTGAATGTCTGTAAAGTTTCCCGCGATACAGGACCTATTCATAGTGCGGAAGACGTATTAAAGAGAAGATTCATTTTTAATGTATTATATCGTTAGGTAACGGAGCCATACTACCCGTTCCACTCGTCGGCGGTGGAGGAGTTCACGATCGGGTCGGAGCGCTGCGACGCGGGCGGGCGCGCCTACTGCAACGGCCCGCTCAAGCCCGGCACGCGGTACTACGTCAAGCTGCGAGCGTTCACCGCGCCTGACAAGTTCACTGACACCTCATACACCATTGTATATACAGGTACCTATACTTTCAATAGCTTCTGTAGCCTTGCCCCTATTACGCTAAACTAGTAATCCACAACGTCTCAGTTCGTTGACGTATTATAAGCGTGCAACAAACGCATTCGGTTTGTTGCGTCTGCATCGCACAAGACGACACGCGTCTCACTCTGCGATTGTCGCGCAGGCTGTTACACGGCGTTTTGAAGCGGCACCATGGCTCTGCTGCGCATGCGCCGGTCCTTATGCCGCTACTGTATATTGTACACTTTAGTAGGTAGCTTACCTATATTAGATATTGAACAAATTATTAATATAGATTATTCAACCAAGATTATTAATGGAATGTCTTTATTATGATTCACCAATAATCCATACATACGCGCCATCTGATTCTTTGACTTGACTATATTTAATCAATATTCAAATCACTGACTAGATTTGCTCATTTCGCATATCTCGATTGAGTGCCTAATGTATGTAATATGTGAAGATAGACGATAAGCACTGATAATACTAGTACTGATAATGACTAGTCGGTGTTTGGTCCTTTGAAGGAATGGTGTGTTGCCTGTATAAATGACAATTAATGTCACAGTATAATTAGATCAATACGATAGTACGCCTCATTACTATGGAAGAAAAAATTGAAGGTAATATCCACTCTACGTTTCGAATTGGTTTAGCTTTGGTATGACTTCTAAGTTGGCGTAGTGCTTAAGGTAATTGTCAGTGCCACATCGAATGTTTCGGCTTCAATTGCCGTAATAACAAAATTGAACGAAATTGAGATAAGTTACTTTCTTATGCGGGATTTACAATAATCAGAATAATAATACATACTGCCATATTTCGTAGTGTTTCTATTTTATTTGATTGATAGAATCTTATGGTTAGGTTTATGTTTTGGTGACAGGTCATGGAGCGCGATTTCGGCCGTGACAAATGTGACATATGTTTGACATACATTCATAGTTCTCTTGAAACACAACAAATATTCAGTCTTTTTACTGGTGTAACACAAACACTATTTGTATTGTCACGGCTCGATGTCACGGTTCGATGACTATTTCGCTTAAGTGCGTTTACGTATGAAGGAATTTCTAGGCAACAGCTGATTTCACGTCCGTTACTAACATTGAAGTCTGCGGCGCTACGACTCCGCTGATAGTATTGTACGTTGAGTCACAAACACAGCGCGTCGATCGAGTTGACACTCAATACATGTCACGATTTGCGATAATGCTGTGTACAGGTCTTATTTGGACTGGAGGATCGTACCAGCCCTTATTAAAAATATATAATAATAATAATAATATTGTTTATTTCTCTCAAAAAGGTAAGTACATTGATATGTTACAATAAGGTACAGCATGAACTAAAACCTTAGTGAGAGCTGGAGTTTGTACTAGGTACGAAACCTGTGTGACAAATCTCCAGGCTCTCGCCTTTAGTAATACAAAAATATGCAACTAGAGATTGTAAAATATGTCAGAAACAATATGTACTTCAAAGATACAAGAAAATGTAAGGCAATCGATAAGGAAAATTGGCAAAAAGTGCGGGGATGAGAGTGTATATTTAAAGAGTATGTGTGTATGTGTGCGTGTGAGTGTGTGTGTGTGTGTATGTGTATGTGTGTATGTGTATGGGTATGTGTGCGTGTTAGTGTGTGTGTGTGTGTATGTGAGTGTGTGTATATGTATAGGTGCGTGTGAGTGTAAGCATTCGTGTGTGTGAGTGCGCGTGCGCGCGTGCCTAATTATTTTAAAGTGCAAATAATGTTTTCAGTTTCATCATAATCTAAGTTATTTAACCAGTTGATAACTGTTTTTTTACATTCCATTTTAGTCATGGGATACACATTTAAAATTTTGTTAACCTTGTTGTACACATAGCTACCAAGGTAGTAAAAACATCGTTAAGCTAGACTTGTTTTGACCGATATAGAGGGGCATACATAATATTTCGGCGTACAGAATGAAATTTTGAAGGGAAGAAGTCTGTGAGTGAATTGTAAGGATAACATTGAGAATAAATATTTTGGGAACTGAGAGAACATTACAGATTTTATACAAATCATTTGTAGGAAATCGGTATGGTAGCCTCCAACCAATTTTTAGTACCGCTCTTTGGGCCCGTTCAAATTTTAGTAGATGTGTTTTATGTGTGCCACCCCAGGCGACGATACAATATTGTGTAAGAGATTGGCAAAGTGCAAGATAGGTGGTTCTAACGATTTGTACATCAACAACATGTCTGAGGGCTTTGAAGACAAAGATTACCTTTCGCAATCGGGTAAGTAAATCTATGTGTGAGTGAAAGGAGAGAGCATCGTCAATCTGTATCCCCAGATATTTAACAGAATTGGTATGGGACAGAGTGGGGCAATTACATAAAGGTTGAGATAGGGGATTACATGAGTGAGCGTTGAGAGAATAGGATAAGGAAGTGAGTTTACCCGGTGTCGTTAAAGAGAAAGTGAGATAATTTGTTTTACCAACATTTAGATCGAAGTGATTTCTAGTCAACCAGTTAGTCACGGTATCAAAACTGGACTGAGCTTTCCCAAATGCAGATTCCCACGAGTCACCATAAGATGTAAGGGCAGTATCGTCGGCGTAGGTGAAGATAGTGGTATTGTATAGCTGTAATTGGCAGAGGTCGTTAATATACAATAGAAATAAGGTCGGCCCGAGAATACTGCCTTGTGGGACTCCGTTGCTTAGAGGAAGCTCGTTGCTATAGCAATCGCTAATCTTAACATACTGTCTTCTATTCATGAAGTAACTTTTAAATAGGGATAGTTGAGTACCTCTGATTCCGATATTTCCCAATTTTGTGATAAGGAAAGGAACAGAGATCGTGTCGAATGCTTTAGCTATGTCTAGAAAAACACCTATGACTTTCTGTTTTTTATCAAGTTTAGCTATAATTTCATTCGACAGGTCCAAGACTGTTTTACTTGTAGATAGACCGGAACGAAAGCCATATTGGCGTGGGGACAGCTGCTGGGTTTGCTCTAGAAATTTCACAAGCCTGTTGTTTATTAATCTTTCTAATAGTTTAGAGAGCGTAGGTAATATAGAGATGGGTCTGTAGTTATTCGGCTGATCTCTGGTACCACCTTTGTGTATCGGGTAAACTACTGCTAGCTTGAATGCCTCTGGAAATGTTTCTGTATTAAAAGCAATGTTATAATATGTATATGTAATAGGTGGAATCATGTAGTCTTTAAATCTAAGAAATTTACCGGAGATGTTATCACTACCCACTGCACAATCATTTTTTAGGTTCATAATGAGTATCTCGAGTTCAGATTCATCTGTTTCCAATAAGGAGAATGTATGATGATGGTAAGTGAGAACATTAGCTGGATGAGAGTACTGATGGAAAGTAGATGTTTTTCCGACTCGTGTTCGACCAATATTAGCGAAGTAGGCGTTCACTTCATTGTTGTGGTTGTGTGGTGTCTTTTGTAGTGTGCGTGATAGTTTTTATAGCTTTCCAGACTTTTTTTATATTACTCTGTGCATTATCTATTTCATTTTTATTATATGTTAATTTGGTTTTTTTAAGTAAGTTAGAGCAATAGTTTCTAGTATATTATATACACTCGCGAGCAAAAAAATCGACTCACTCTATACATTCGCACTAAAAGAGCTCTAGCACTAAAATTAAAACCTAAATTTCATTTTAGGTCTTAAATTCTTTAGTCCTAAGTCTTAGCTTTAAAATGAGTACAAATTGTCCTAACTTACGCTCGTTTATGTAACGAAAATATGCTGATTAACTTTTAGTGTGTTAAAACTTAAAATTACAAAGTAAAAGTCAAAAAGAAAAGACAGCTTTTAACTAAAAAAATATTCTTTTCTTCTTCAAAAAAGTTCTTTTAGTACATAGTGTTACTACCCCTAGACCTTATAACGGCTTCTAAGCGGTTCTTCATTGACTCAATGAGGTGCTTCACTCTCTCTTGCGGTATGTCATCCCATTCTTCAGATAACGCTACCCGAAGCTCAGCTATTGATGTTGGTGCAGGATATCTAGCCCGGACTTTTCTCTTGAGTTCATCCCACAAGTGTTCAATAGGATTCAAGTCCGGACTACGAGTTGGCCAGTCCATAACAGGCACGTTAACTTCATTTAAGTACTGGTAAACGACAGCTGCACTGTGTGGACGGGCATTATCTTGCATCAGGATGAAGTTTTCCCCGACAAAACCAGCATATGGGATGACGTGGTCTCCTAAGATTTCATTAATATACCGTTCCGCAGTCAATCCTCCGGCATGGCGGCCAGTTTCCATGAAATCCAGTTCGGTTTTTGCTTCCATTGAAATGCCTGCCCACACCATGCAAGAACCTCCTCCAAAGGCAACAGTTTCTTCTATGCAGTATTGTGAGTATCGCTCTCCTGGTCTTCTGTAGACTCTTCTCCTTCTATCGCTACCATTCAGACATACTCTGCTTTCATCAGAGAAGAGAACAGAGCTCCATTGCTCTTCAGTCCAATCAACGTGTTCTCTAGCGAAAACGAAGGCGAGCTGCTCGATGGGCTGAGGTCAATTTCGGTCCCTTTGCTGGTCTTTTTGGAGTTAGGGTGGCTGCCTTAAGTCGTCTTCTCACTGTCCACGAGCTGACAGCTACTCCACGTGTTTCCCTGAGCTCTTGTTGGACTTGAACCCCGGTGAGGGAGCGATTTCTCAACGAAGCGGTGACAATGAAACGATCGTCCCTCTCCGAAGTGCTTCGTTTTCTACCAGAACCTCTTCGTCGGTTAAAGCCACCAGTCTCCTGGTGTCTTCGGTAAATTCTTGAAACCGCTGACTGGCTCATTTGTAGAGTACGAGCAACTTGACGTTGGCTAAGGCCTTGTTCTAATAGCGCGACAGCTTGAGCCGCTGTTTCTGCTGTAGTGTCCATTTGATAGAAATATTCTTGATTGGAGATTGCGGAGATGTGTACCTATCGACGTTTTAAGGTAAACTGATAAGGGTAAAAGTGGTAGGTTGCCCTTTATACCTCCTAGAGTTAAGCAACAACCACTGGTGTAAATGAGCACATAATGTTACATTTTTCTGTCCAGAGATGTTGTCAGTTATTTTTTAGAAAAGAATACTACCGTTATTGTTTTTTTTAAGGTTAGACCTTAAACTTTAAGGATTTAAGACCTGAAATGAAATTTAGGTTTTAATTTTAGTGCTAGAGCTCTTTTAGTGCGAATGTATAGAGTGAGTCGATTTTTTTGCTCGCGAGTGTATTTTCTAGTATATTGTAGTGATATGGTAAAATATTGAAATATTTCACCAAAAAGACACAGCTCGTTCTCGTTGCTGGTTAACACATACCACAACAAAAAGTCATGCTCATTTGTGCATTGTTATTCTTATGTGTAGGAAGGAGTATTGTACATACTGTGTGAGCTGCAAAAATGCATACCCATTTCAAAACTAAAATGGTATAAGCCGGTAATTTACGCCATATAACGGAAATCGATACAAGAACTGTTAAGTAGTTTATTTATATCGTAATAGATGGCGGTGCACTATTATAAAATAAAAAGAAGTAGATTTCTTAATAACTTAATTTTGATAAATTTACTTTACACAATTTTTCAATCTCTATTCACAATAGTTTATTTAAAAAAGAACACATATCAGGGTAAAACAAGAAGCAAAGAATTACAAATGAATTTATAAATTTATAGTAGGTAGGTTATTTTATAGATACTTTCGATGACTCGCTCTTCTGTTCGTACTCGAACATTAATCTGTCCCTGTGTATGAGTGCCTTTTTGGTTGAGATTATAATTTCTTATAAATTTCACCTATTTGTTAAAATGAGTACGCGTTGCAATATTTATCAAACAACGCCATTTAGTTCATTCATATTCATTCTAATTCAACTGTTCACAGGATTTTGGACCTTAAGGTATCGATGCTCTATTACAGGTGACTGTACTTGCAAGGAAAATGTCAAAAACTAGTTAAAATTAAAATAACTGACGTAGTAGCAAACCTATATTTATATACATATAAGAGTAGAACATATGTCGGAACAGGAGTGCAGTAGTTCTACTATGGCAATGTTGTTTCTAGGCTTCGGGCGAACGAAATATTAACATTAAACCTATTGTGAAGTTTCTTTAGATTTCTTTCTTTCAAAGTGGCAAGTAGTGAATTAAAAAAATGCTTATATACTAATGTGGCACGTGCGTATGACAACTTTATCTAAAATGTGACTTATCTAAGTGCATTCTACGTGATATTATGTACATTGGCGCTACATGAAGTTTAGAATGACGAAAGCGTGACTTCATGTATAAATAACTACTAATAGTTCTAACCATAGGCCCGAATCTTCGGCATTTACGTTTCATGGTAGGCCTAAATGTTGTGTGGTGTTCCAGAGGTAGACAACACGGCGTGGATCATCGGCGCGTGCGTGGGGTGCGCGGTGGTGGCGGGCGCGGGCGCGGCGCTGGCCGGCGTGCGCCGCCGCCGCGCGCGCGCCGCGCCCGCGCCGCCCGCGCCGCCCGCGCCGCGCACCTCGCGCCCCGTGCGCGTCGGCGACTTCATCGACCACTACCGCCTCATGGCCGCCGACTCAGACTTCAGGTGCATTACTAACGACCTACTGCATTACCTCACTACCGCACTACTTCACTGCCATATTACTACACTACTACACTATCACACTATCACACTAACACACTAACACACTACTACACTACTATACTACCACATTACCACACTACTACACTACCACACTATCACACTACTACACTACCACACTACTACACTACCACACTACCACACTACCACACTACTACACTACCACACTACTACACTACCACACTACTACACTATCGCACTAACACACTTTTTTTATACTCTAATAGGCTTGCGTTTGACCGCGATTTCACCTGATCTTAAGTGAAGATGTATTCGACGATGGAGCACGCTTGCCTAGAAGATACCTATTCACTCGCGACTTGAAGACACCCAGATTGTACTCATCGGGAAACACAGACTTAGGTAGCCAATTCCACTCCTTAGCGGTACGCATAAAAGTGGAAGCAAAGCGCTTCGTGCGTAAGTGTGGTATATCCACCATGTACATACCTGTGTCGCTGGTCTGATTGTCGGGTCGTCCGATGGTACAATGGCGAAGGAGGAATCAAATTATGCAGTTCCTCTGCACACACTCCGACATGTATCCGATAGAAAACTGAGAGACTGGCAACCTTACGACGATGCTCCAAGCTTTGGAATCGTGTGTTGACCAGTTGGTCATCGCCGATAGGTCTCCTGGCCTTCCGCTCAATTAACTCCAAAGCCTCCAGCTGATATTTTGCAGAGCCATCCCAGTACTCCATGCAGGATCGAACCTGTGCTTGGTACAAATTAAGCAAATGCCAGAAGCATGAAATACTGCCCCACTTTACTGAGGATGCCTAGCTTTTTGGCGGCTAGTTGGGCTTTTACCTCAATATAGGAGCCAAAGTTAAGGGTTTGAGTCAATGACATACCCAGAAGCTCAAGGCGATTAATTATCGGCACGGATACATCTCGGCAAGTTGGAGCCAGTTGTAATGGGCTCTTTATTGCGGAAAAAGACACGCCTGGGTCTTAGAGGCATTGAACTTAACCATGTTGGCATCACCCCAATCGGATACTGCCTTCAAGGTTACTTCATACGCTCGATCATAGCTTCCCTGAGCAACTGTATCTGTGTTCGACTGGCCCTAGCGCTGGAGACGTAACTCTCTACAAGCGTGCTGTCGTCTGCATACCCAAACGCACCGGGTTTCAGCAGATCGTTAATATGTAGCAAAAAGAGAGTTGCAGAGAGTGCTGATCCCTGTGGAACCCCGGCATTAATTGCCTTTAGTTCTGACGAGTAGCCATCAATGACTACTCGAATCGAGCGGCTCTTCAGGAAATCTGCTATCCAAACGCAAAGGCCGGAAGCTTGCTGATAAGGCTATCATGCCAGACCCTGTCGAAGGCCTTTGAGATATCAAGTGAAACGGCCAATGCTTCGCCGTGTTTCTCGATGGTCTCGCTCCATAAATGCGTTGCATACACTAGGTCTCCTGTAGACCGGTTTCGGCGAAACCCGTATTGCCGGTCACTGAGCAGACTATTTGTTTCTAGGTATGTCAGGAGTCGGTTGTTTAGTATACGTTCCATACTCTTACAGAGTATGGAGGTAACTGATATGGGTCTGTAGTTCGCAGGGTCGGTTCGACTGCCTTTTTTTGGCACGTGCTGCACATTAACAAGCTTCCAAGAGTTCGGCACTTGTCCTATTGCCAGGGAGAGGTGATAAGGCGTGTCAGCACGGGTGACAACTCAGGTGCACAGGTCTTAAGTACTATGGCTGGAATACCATTGGGACCGCTGGCCTTGTTCACGTCTAGATTCTGCAGCGTGTTACGGACCTCGGTCTGACGTATGCGTATATCTGACATGAGGGTCTCGCAAGCTAGTAGACACGGCGGTGTCACGCTTGCAGATTCCAGACACAAAGATTCTGCGAAGATAGAGCAGAATAAGTTCACCTTATCCTCACCAGTGTGAGCCAGAGCTCCATCAGGTTTCAGCAGTGGTGGCAGTGAGGGGCGGCAAAAACTCGATTCGACTGTCTTTGCCAGGGACCAAAACGCTTTACTACCCGCAGGGTAAGAAGCTAGTTGGCTCCCTACACGGCGTATGTGGTCAAATCGAGCTTTCCGTAGAGTTCTCTTGCAGGACTTGGCAGCTTTGTTAAAGGCTCTCTTCTTGTCTGGTAAATCCTTAGCCTTACTATTTCGAGCGTTAACCCAAGCAAGGTAAACTTTGCGCTTCAGTGCTTTAGTACGTCCACATTCAGCCCCAAACCAGGTTTGAGCCTTGCTTGACGTATTCAGGTCAGAAAATGAAATAAAATACTCCATTCCCTGACGTAACACATCAGTGATAGCATCGGCGTTCGCTGTAGGATCACCTGAAGAGAAGCAAGTAGGCTGCCAAGGATAAGATTCAAAAAATGACCGTATCTCATTCCAATCTGCCGACTTGTATCGCCAGACCCGCCGGGAGCTACTGGAGCCATGAACGGGTGGGGAGTAGACTGATACAGTTTTCACCAGACAGTGGTCGGAACTACCTAAAGGTGCAGTCACCGACACGGAGTAAAGGTCTGGGTCAGTTGTCAGCAGAAGGTCCAGGCAGTTGGCTCTTTGACCGTCAACATCTGGAACCCTCGTTGCCTCTTGGACCATTTGGGTGAGGTTTAACGCTAAAGCGAGCTTGCGCGTTTCTCTCCCAGCATTGTCAGTCCACTGGTACGGGAAAAGCCACTCCTGGTGGTGGGCATTGAAATCCCCCAGTAGCACTAGTTGGGCAGTCGGGTACTTTTGTTGAGCGGTATCCGCCGCCTCACTTAAGTACTCTGTGAGCCTGGTTGTCTCCTGATCTCCACTGTGCGACTGGTAGACACAGGCATAGAGAATCTTCTCTAGTCCTGTGTCCACAAGAACCCGTAAGACGGAAAAAGTGGGGTCTTAAAGGCATCGGAGACGCCGATAGCATATGTCATCACATACGTACACGCATACATCCTCGCGGGCCTTAAATTTGTGCTCCTGGGAGAACCCTGGGTATGATAGGTACGCAACGTCCGACGGACATGCTATTTGCGTCTCCGAGAGAAATAAGAGAGCTGGTCTTTCAGTCTTCAGATGATGGTGGCCTGCTACGAGATTGGAGTGCAAACCTCGGATGTTGGCGAGGTGCACTTTGTGTGAGAGGGAGTGCAACCGCTGTTTAACGCATCTCTTATTCTTTTTTTCCATTATAATATTGGAGGAGTGAATAGGTAAGAGGACGGTAGTGGAATGAGGCCTTCCGCGGTTTTACCTCAGCCATGTGTCATCTCCGCCACAACTTTGGAATTAGCTCGGAGATCGCTGGGTCAATCGTGCCCCCCCGAGCTTATCCATAGGGCCCTCTCATCCGGTCGCCAACTGTCACTATGGCATAAGCCCGGGATTTTTCGACAGTTGGCGGGGCAGCCTTTCACAAGTGGCTTGCTTGTTACTTGTGCCCCCTACTACTTGCGGTCGGCCAAAGCGGTACACCGTGCCACGGCTCCAGCTACCCTCCGAGACTAATGTTCCGATGCGGCAAAGACAATCCATGTCAAACCGGTCAGCTGACAGTAGGCAACTATTCCGACCTTTCCTCTCAAACTAACTCAAACACTACTACACTACCACACTACCTACCTATCGCACTACGTTATTACCTCTCTACCGCACTACCAAAATACCCGTTAAAACAATACCACATGACCATACTGCCACACGACCATACTACCACACTACCATACTACCACACTACCATACTACCACACTACCACACTACTATATTACCACACTACCATACTACCACACGACCATACTACCACACGACCATACTACCACACTACCATACTACCACACTACCATATTACCACACTACCATATTACCACACTACCATATTACCACACTACAATACTACCATACTACCATATTACCTGTCTACCACACTACCTCTCTACGTGTGGTAGTGTTACTTCCCTACCACGCTACTACACTATCCCCCTACCACACTACCTCACTACGGTACTACATCCTCACCGCACTACGCAACCGTGCCTCACACACACTCCCAGAACAAGGAGACGATGCCTCTTATCATAATAAAATGTTGTCCCTTTCAGATTTTATAGATTCAATTAGTGTACCCGATTTATTTCTCTTAACTATTAATAATGATTAAACGTGCATTAAAGCCGTCACGACGAATCTTTATGTTCTTCTGAAATAATAATATAAGACGATCAGTATATATCGAGCACGAAGAAAGCAATTGACAGACAAAAAATTACTTACCTATAAAAAAAGTCGTGTAGCATCTTCGCTGTAGCATAAACACTTAACTGCATTCAAATAAATTCAAGTCTTTAAAATATGTATAACTAACTTCTGTCCTCGGCTTCGTTTGCTCAGAAACAGCCCTTTGTTTCTGGATTAAAGATATTCTATAGCCTTTTTGTTCCTTTGACAACCTGTATGCAAAATTTCATGATAATCAGTCTATTAGTTAAGGCGTGAAAGCATAACAAACAAACCCAAATTGATGGTATTACTTACTTGGTAAATGATTACACAGGTTCAGTGAAGAATTCGAAGAGCTAAAGCACGTGGGGCGAGACCAAGCGTGCACTGCGGCTGACTTGCCAGTGAACCGGCCTAAGAACCGTTTCACGAACATTCTGCCGTACGACCACTCGCGGTACAAACTACAGCCAGTGGATGACGAAGAGGGATCAGACTATATCAACGCTAACTACGTGCCGGGACACAACTCGCCAAGAGAGTTTATTGTCACACAGGTGTGTCGCGTGCTTTTTTGTGTTGTGTTCTTTCTACGAGAGTGAAGGATCTGTATGTTCTGAAGACAAGCAGAAATATAAAAAAAATTTAGAGGTGCTTTTGTTGTATTTTTCTACATGAGTTAAGTTATCTGTCTAAGAGCTTCTTTTTGAAAGGGATGTATTTGTTTTTCACTTTACGCATAGCATTGTGGTTTAAGTGGTCACCACGCCACTGCGACGGCGCTGGATATTGCGGGTTCGATCACCGCACATGGGACAACAAAATATGTAACCCAGAAATAATTGTTCTGAGTCTTAGTGATCTTTATGTAAGTTGTTTGAATGTTTGTATAGAGTCCACAGAAAATATATTAATGCTTTAAAAATAAACAAAAGATATGTTTGCAAGAACTATCAGGTAGCCTGTGTATTTGTGGTAAAATGCTATATTGACACTGGTACAATGTGTGCAGGGCCCGCTGCACTGCACGCGCGACGACTTCTGGCGCATGTGCTGGGAGTCAGGGTCGCGCGCCATCGTGATGCTGACGCGCTGCGTGGAGAAGGGGCGCGAGAAGTGCGACCGCTACTGGCCCTACGACACGCGCCCCGTGTACTACGGGGACATCGCCGTCACCGCGCTCAACGAGAGCCGCTACCCCGACTGGACCGTGACCGAGCTCATGCTGTGTCGCGGCGCCGAGCAGCGCGTGCTCAAGCACTTCCACTTCACCACGTGGCCCGACTTCGGCGTGCCCGACCCGCCCACCACGCTCGCCAGGTTGTTAACTGTTATACACGTAAAAGTAACGAAAGAAGAAATTTAAAAAATCTAGCCTTAGTTATTGAACTATCCTGTAGTTCAATGGAAAATTCATTGTGCTTCCGCTAAAACTAAATTTCCGCTAAAGCTAGTCGTCAATCATCAATCAGTTTCTCTTGATTGAGGTCACGGTTCGGATTCCGTCCATAGCACTGCCGTCATGATACCGCTTCTAACACCAGCTAACTAGCTTATCTGTAGAGGTTAATAAAAATACTAGTAATTTGTTACCCAAAATGCAAGAAATCGTTTACAGAAAAGAAATGCATAGTGACGAGTATATTTAGGGTTGTCTCACACATGATTTTACCACGTAACTTCACTAAAGGTTCAAATGTTGTGGCGGGTATGTATACATGGCACAGCACTACTTTTGAAACTTCTTTTTGACACGATACATACCTAATACAAATTTTAATTAATTATTTAATTTATGTTCTATTATGTAATAATAATCGCTGGAGGTTAAGGATATGATTTAAAGACAGCGTTTAAAATTATATATCATAATAATATTTATAATAATAATATTTATATTGATATAAATATAATATATATCAATATTATGTAATTTTAGAGTAGTTAGGAAGAAGGCAACTGCTTGTCGTTTTTTCTGATAGGTGACAACCCTATGACAATGTTTGTGTTCAGCATTGTTTTCCTTAGACGTGACATCAAAGAACAAATCACAGATTCGTGCTGGTATCTATTTACTAGTGCGGATCTTTGATCTTCAGTCTTAAATTACTTTATACCTTATACAGAAGTCATTGTTCTCAGCATTGTTTTGGAATTTTTAAACTGGTTGTTTTAAAAGTTTATTCGTCGATGCCTAAAATACTTTATCGAAAATAATATTTATAAGTAATGTTTGTTCGTAATGAGTACTGCAATGTATAGTATATATTATCAAATACCAACATTAGAAAATTTATGAAAAATTGTTTGTAAAGATAAGTGATAGCCACGTCACCGTCACCGTCCCGATTGTTGTGGAATCGATCCCCTCACGGAACAAAAAGTTGTGTGATTCACTAATAATAGTCTGGGTATTATTTGTGTCCGGTGTTTGAATGTTTCTATAGTCCCCCGTGTCACAGAAAATGTTGCTAATGCGAAAGATTACAATGAAAAATGTAAGTACCTAATTTGTGCAGGTTTGTGCGCGCGTTCCGCGAGCGTTGTCCGCCGGACTCGCGGCCGGTGATCGTGCACTGCAGCGCCGGCGTGGGACGCTCCGGCACATTCATCACGCTTGACACAGCCTTGCAGCAGGTCAGTACTCTATATTACACTCTACACTACTGCCACTTACTTTATAATTACTTTTTTGTTTATTTATTCAATAGTACGTTTTAGTATACCATTATCATCTTAACAGTTATATGTTAAGTACTTCTTCCTTTAAAGCTTTTTAATATGTCCCACTGCTGGGTAAAAGCACTTACCTAATAGACATGAAGACCATTTTTTGTTTTCCGCTCAAACTAATAACAACGAAGATACAACGCTTTTAAATTTCGTGTTACGTCACTTGTAGGTAAAATTTTTACAAACGTGTGGCGGCTTTAATGCGTTATACCCGTAGTACATTTTTATTGTTTTAAAACGTTTTCTTATTATTAACCTTGTCATTATGTCTATTATAAAAGACTTATTAATTGGTAATAAAAAAATATAAAATAAAGTTATCATTTTGAATAAATAAATGACTATAAGACAAATTATTCTGTAAAAAGGGATCTAGGGTATCTAGTATCTATTTCAATTGTTTATATTAGAATTAATTTAAAGAGTGGTCGTAAAGTAGTAATATTATATTGGTTACTAAAAAAGTCATAGAGATACAATGAAATGTGAATATATATTCGTTCGAAAGCAAGTATACTTATTATTGTAGTTCCATCTAAACTTATATGGGAAAACGCAAGTATTACAACACACCGACCTATTTTTTTTTACTACATTTCTTTTTTTTTTTGGACCTTCACGATACAGGCTTGCCTATGAAAATATTTTTGTTCAATTCTGCCAGCGCTTGGCAAATTACTCAATTTTATAACGTGTTTTAGATTGATATAGATTTTCTAAACGCCGTACTATTAAAAAAAATCATTTTAATTTTGCATTTTTCTGAAAGCCAGTACGTGTTCGAGGTATTGTCTGCTTGACGACCAGTCTTTCTACTAGAAAATACGTATGTAGAGCATGTAGGTATATAACTGTGTGTGTGTGGTCTAGCTGGCGAGTCACGCGGAGTACCTGGACATCTTCGGCATGGTGCACGCCATGCGGCGCGAGCGCGTGTGGATGGTGCAGACGGAGCAGCAGTACATCTGCATACACCAGTGCCTCGTCGCCGTGCTGGAGGGGCAGGACCTCGCCGCGCCCACGCACAACCACAACCACAACCACCACCTCAACGCCGCCTTCGAAGGTAACTACCCACCTACGTTACGCCCCCTCCCTCTCCCCCTCTCCTCCTCCTCCTCCTCTCCTCCTCCCCCTCTCCTCCTCCCCCTCTCCTCCTCCCCCTCTCCTCCTCCCCCTCTCCTCCTCCCCCTCTCCTCCACTATCATATCAGTGGTGTTGAAGTAAAATGAGTCCTAAATATTGAACGAGTAATTGATTGAAATTAAACACTTTATACGGATTTTGTCGCGTTATTACACTTATTACACTATTTTTAAACTCTAACGCTATTATTATTGAAATTAATTACTATTTAAATTAATTAAAACTATTTATATTTAAGTAAACACTTTGCCCCGACGTTTCGGTTGCTTCACAGCAGCTATATTCACGGGGTGACTACCATCTTACTCTTTATTATGTAATAAAAGTATTTTAAATAAAATAAACAACGTGAAAAAATCCGTATAAAATGTTTAATTACAATGTATAAAATTCGCGTAAACATAAGACAATACGAGTAATTGATACTAAATATTAATCTCTGGTGTTAAAGTAGAAGGGAATTAACTCCCAAAAATTTTAAAACAAGTTATTGATACTAAATATTAATATGTGATAGGGTTAAAAGAAGATAAGTCAATATAATGTATGTACTAATACTATAAGCTACCTGACCCGCGCAACTTCGTCTGCGTCACATAAGGGAGAGTTAAAGAGAGAGATCGCGGACCTTTTTGTTAAAATTTTTTAAGAGGAACATACCGTCTTACATGATTGTTGCGTAAATTTAACCGTTTACGCAATGGAAGCACTCAAAAAGAAAAATTTGTCCTAATATTTTATATTTTTATTTTTTATACTGTTATATGCTTGCGTTTAACCGCTATCTCACCTGCTCTTAACTGAAGATGTAGTCGACGATGGAGCACGCTTGCCTAGAAGATACCTATTCACTCGCGCCTTGAAGACACCCAGATTGTACTCATCGGGAAACACAGACTTAGGTAGCGAATTCCACTCCTTAGCGGTACGCATTATAAAAGTGGAAGCAAAGCGCTTCGTGCGTAAATGTGGTATAACATTTTTATTGATACACCACTCCTATTGATCGTAGCGTGATGTTATATAGCTTATAGCCTTCCTCGAAAAATGGGCAATACAATATTAAAATATATTTTTTCAATTCGAACCATTACTTCCTGAGATTAGCGCGTTCAACCAAACAAACTCTTCAGCTTTATAATATTAAAATATAGATGTGAAAGTTTATGAAGATGGCCGAATGGATGTTAGTTACTCTTTCCCGCAAAAACTACTGAACGGATTTTAATAAAACTTTATTGTATTATTGTTTATATATCAGAATAACATATAGCCTAGTAAAAATCTATCTTAACATATATCTAAAATAACGTGAGCGAAACCGCGGGCAAAATCCAGTATTTAATATATTTAGTATACATTATATTAACTTATTAAATCGAATTAGGCGTTGCTTGCCAGATATTCATTGTAATAAAATAATTGGGAAGAGAGGAACCTGCCACGCACCATCGGGTTGCCCACCCTAAATATTGCAATAGAAAAAGGCTGACAGTACTGAACGAAACGCTCTGAACAAAAAAACGAAATAAAAAAAATTGGATTACGCCCGGGTCTTACGCCGGTCTACGACGCGGCTGTCGTTATGCAGAGGAGTTCGGTATTGTCAACCTTTTTCTATTGCAATAGTTGGGGTTTGCAATCCTTCCCAATAATTTTATTATTACATTGACTTATCATTATCAAATTAATGTTGAGTATCCAATTATCTAAATAATTAATTTTTCAACATTTGCGACTTATCCCCTTTTACCTTAACACCTTATTGTATATTTATTAATAAAAAAACTGCACTCATAAATTCAAAATTATTTATCTTACCGTCGCACATCGACGGATATGTTGTGTATGTAATTATTTTGTTGCAGTACAGAAATTAATGTCACTCATTAGAGACGATGAGATCTATAAACGAAGTTAACGTTCGTAAAGATTCGATGGAGTGCTTGCTTACACGTAATACAGTCTGCGGAGGTTGTGGGATAACTTGTAGTGTGAACGCTAGGTGGAGGGTAGCTGAGTACTCCGGCGCGACGCCGCTCGTCACACGTGAGCACTAGCTTGTCGGCTGTCGCCTGTCACCTTCTGTAGCATGTTGTCCCTTCAGTGCTGTAGCCTGTAGCCCCGCGGGGCCGCTTTACTTACCTAGTCAATTTCAACTAATGTTCCTCCGTGTTGTATCTGTCACTCGCGTGTATGGGGCCTCTAGTGTTACGTTGTGAGCATGCCGGTGTGCTACCACCGTACGGCTACTGTTATCTGATACTTGTGCTTTGTATTCTAGATGATGAAGGCATAGCGGAGTCGGGCATGTGACGTCACGTCAGCTAGTATGAGTCTACATCGTGGTGCGTGCACGTATGCGTGAGTGCTCGTCGAAGTAACGTGTACTTAATTTATGTTTTATTTCTCGATGAGAAGTCTTGTATACAGTAGTGTTAAGTTTTTTACTAAAATATTTTTATAAAATTGTACATGACTTAGATGGACCAACCGTTGAATTGTATATAGACTAAGCTAAATATATAAATAATTTGTTATTTTTTTACGTCGAGTTGAGGTGACGTGAACCGTCCATAAATAATCATATTGAACGATCGAGTTCGTGTTTGACGCGCCGATGTGATGATTAGTATATCTTATATATTTATGAATGTATTTTGATATCCATGTTAAAAGTTTTATAACTGAATATCGTTTTTACACATTTTTAACTGTTAGTATTAATCACCCTGAATCTCAAAATTGTACTTAATTTTTAGAGACGCATTTTCTGCTCAATATGTATTTATCTGAAGTGATTGTTGAAGTTTAACTTTAAAAAAGTTTCAAAGGGCAGCTGCATGTGGCGCTAGACGTGTAGCGCGTACTATGTTTGATATATTATATTCGTCCTGTTTCAAAAACATTCGAGGTTTATATATTACTCTATGTATATATAAGTAACGGTGAAAGAAAACATATATATTCGGTGCTTGCTCAACCCAATGCTGCGGCCCCTCGTACAATCAGCGTTAAAAGTTTCTTAGCTTTTAAAGTAGAAACATAATGTAATAAACATACATTCAATTCAGTTTACACTCGTAACTTGCAAGACTTTGTAACCATCCGAGTGTTATATATATCTTAATAAATCATTTTCTAATATATCTGAGCTTTGTTATATATTTGCAGATTGGTTGTTTATAGGTATATATGTATCCATATTGGTATATTTACTATGAAGGAATGCCAATCTGATTTCTTACACCTGGAGTTTATTTGAGTACACACGGCTACACATCAAGTTAGACACCCTCTATACGCATAACTACGCTACATACAAAATAGAGAATTGATGGAAAGAGCGGGGCATAGTGGTGTCGATTTAATGGTAAGGATAGAGCGTTGCGTCCCGTATAACAAAAATATAACGCACTCTCTCGCACGATTCGCAGCGTTCAACTTCTAATAGTTCAAAGTCTAAACAGTCTAGGTTGATGTGTCGCTGTGTGTACTAGAATATTTTTTTTAAAGATTTCTAGCAAATGCTTAACTTTACCAACATTACCTTTACATCTACTGCCATTCACTATTACAAATTTCAACGCTCAAATCAACCAACTATATTCTTTAATGACTTCATTCTATTAAAACATAAATACTGCCAATATTATTAGTAGGAACAGTGTTGGTAATGTTTGGAAAAAATATACTCTAAGTGTAACATATAAGGTTGATATTCCGTAATTGTTAAGTTATTATTGACCACTATGCTTGCAGAGATACCATTAAATAATCTAGCAACAAACATAAAAAAGAATTGCACTGCACAGATGCCTTAGTGAGTGTTGTGGTTTCGAATCCCACACGGGACAAATCTTTGTATTAACAACAAATGGTTGTTCCGAGTCTGGGTGTTCTTTGTGTCCGTTGTTTGAATGTTTGGGATTTATTCCTAGAACGGGAGCTGTACTTAAAAAAAAACTAAATATAAGAACCTTGCTAAGCTTCGTAATATTACTATGAAAATGATGATATTATTACTAAGACATATTGACTACTCAGAATGCTTACAACAATTTACAAGTTACGTCTTTAAAAATAAAATTGAATTTATTTTGTAATTACATAACTTTATAGGGATTTTGTCGCGTTGTTTATTTTAAAATACTTTTATTAAATAATTTTAAATTATTACTCTACTCTTGTTAAACCTACTTTTTAGCTTTTTAAATTATTAAAACTATTTATATTTAAGTTAACACTTACTCCGTCGTTTCGGTTGCTTTTCAGCAGCCATGTTCACGGACAGAATTTATGTCCTTTACATAATCTTGTCTGCCTTAAAACCTTACTTACTTTTAACGCTGTCTGTATATCAACGATCGCTGGGCTGTCGTACCTCGTAGACAGCTCAACTGAACCAACGAACATTCCCAATAGCGAACAGTTACATAATACAAAGTACTTAACAATACGTATTTGATCACGTGCATTCAAAATGCAATATATGTGTTAAAGTAAATGAATGGATGTAATATAACCTAACACTAGTAAAATATAGTATATTTTTTTAGCATGTTTTGTTTTATTTCTAAACTAGATGTTCCCGCGGCTTTATAATTACTGCGCCGCCCCCACGGGTTGTAGCGTGATGTTATATAGCATATAACTTTCCTTGATCAAAAGCTATCGAACAATAAAATAGATTTTCAATTCGAACCAGTAGTTTCTGAGATTACCGCGTTCAACCAAACAAACTCTTCAGCTTTATAATATTAATATAGATTATATTAATCTATGAAAGTAAAATACTAGTATATCTTTTTTTAACGTGGAGAAATGCTGCTTGTACATTCCCTCGTCACAAGGGGAGGCGATAGGGTTATGTCGGGCTCCCCCGAGACTTCGGGCCTAACGACTAAGACCACCACGGTGTGCCATCTCGCTGCTTTGTATGGTGGGTGGGTCACTGAAACTGGAACTACATCAGCGACCAACAAACTAGTATACTTTGCTCCAATCTTCTAGTTTCCTCTGAAATTGCTTCGAGTAGCGCCGCAATGATAAAAAAATAGACGGTAGGGGTGAACGTGGGGCGCGGGAAGGGGGGAATTGTGTAGGTTGTTGCAATTTTAGAGAACAACAATTTTTGTGCAAGTTATTGCTACCTATAGGTATGAAATCGTACTGCCTTGGTGACGTAGAAGTAGTGAATGCAACAGCTACGCATGAGGACTCGGGTTTTCCAGGTTCGAGCGAAGTTTTACTTCGTTATCTTGTCAAGAGTTCTTTAGTAGCGCGCAACTGGAACTGTGCCCGGTTGACCTAAAAAGTCCCGCCCAATAGTCTCCCCGTCCTTCCCCCCTGTTGGTGGTACGTACGTGGGACTTAAAATAATAACTGACAAAACGTGAGTATAATATACATCTGCCTATACCAGTGGTCGGTAACCCGCGGCTCGCGCGTTGCATACGGCTCTGACTTCTCGGCTCCGGGTCTTCCACGAAATGTTTAGTGCAGCACGGCATATTATTTATTATCTTGCTTTATAGGTATGTATGTATGTATCATAATATGTGGGGGCCAGTCAGTGCAGACTGGTGACACTTCGACCCAGTGGGATCTTTTGTGTCTACACTCTCCCAATAAAGACTGCCATAGATGTTCATGGCAGCCGGGACCGACGGCTTAACGTGCTCTCCGAGGCACGGAGCAGGCGATAATTGTCCATCAATACGCACATAATTTCGAAGTCATATAACTTCCGAAAGTCAGAGGTGCGCGACGTGGGTTCGAACCCAAGACCCTCTGCATTGCAGTCTGTTGGTCTCCCCACTGAGCTATCGCTGCTCTGCTTTATAGGTAAGTATGATACCAAATTTTATATAATTTACTGTTAGTTAAACTAAGACTTATTCGACAAAGGCAAGCTCGAGAGTGTTCTTTTAATCCTCGTTATTTCCGTTATGTCTTCTGCTAAAGCAAAGCTTAAGTAAAATATGGCTCTTTGAATAGATTTCAATTGTGTATTATTTATATTTGGCTCTTTTGGTCGATAAGTATCTGTATTCTGTATGTATGAAAACTTGATGTGAATGAGAATTAAATGATGTGTTAAACATTTGAAGCAGCACGCTACAGACACAATAGAACTCTATTGTTCGCGGTTACCTGGCGACTGCGGAAAATTTTACGAGTAAATGTTGTCGGCACGATTCAAGTGTAAATGACACAGTTTAAGGGGGGACCTCGGTAAAATCAGTTGCTATAACCGAATGAGAGATATTACGGAGGCAGGTAAAGTTCACCGTATGGGGGAACAAACGTCATCTGTAAATCATGCGAATGATTACAATTTACAGTTTTTGTTTTTATAATCTTTTATAAAATTCCACATCTTAACTCTAAACATAAACTCTATTATTTAGCCTAACTTAATAACTTCAACATGGTCTTTTTTTTTGTTTTGTTTTTTTTTAAATTTTAAATCACTTTAATAACTGGACCAAAGGTTAAACGATATAAAGGAGCGAGAGAGCACGCGCGATGACCGCTAATTGAGTACTAAATATGAATGAATATTAATTAGCAATGTTAGGTAAAACTGCTGATACGTTAGTATTGTAGTTGGTGTATGGTTTCACGGTACAGACATGCTTTTCCAATGAGTCTGGTTTTTGACTAAGTAATTGACTCACTAAATGAAATATGATCAGTACTAATTTAAATACAAACACAAGGTAAGCCAGTTGGCGGTGCAAAACCGTAAATTCCTTAGCTCCGGGCTGTTGTTGAATTTTTGTGGCAAATCACTGTTTTACTTTTTGTTAGCCCGACTCGGGAATCGAGTCCTTTAAGTACAGTACATAGTTGCATTCACTGCCGTTGCGTTTATTCACACTCTCTGTATTGAGGTTTTGATAGTCGAAATAGTCTCCTATGTAGCTTACTAATTTAGAAACATTAAGGGATACAGGTATATAATAGAATATAACAATGGGACAGCAAGAAATAGGTTTCCATTGCCAAACAGAAAAATACCCGATATTTCTTGTTGAGCCGGTTCATAAATATTGTATTTGGATTTTCATCTAAGCTGAAACGCCAAACTTAATTCTTTGTAACGATAAGTATATAGGGGCGCATCAATTGCCGTGTATTTTAAGTCTGGCAATGTTCCAGACTCCGTGCTTTTATTTAAACATACCCCATCTTACCTAACTGGAAAACCCAATAAAACTTTCGGACATGACGTCACGATCGCATGCAACGTAAGCACAAACTTATATCACAGGGCAATCAATATGCACTTTTAGATAAAGTTTGCGACAGCCCAGTTTTTCAAATTAAAGCACACCGTTAGTTTTATACGCACAAACATCGCTTTAGCCCCTGCATACTTTTTTAGGGACATACCGCAAGAGTGACGGCGTGTATCACAGAGACCACAAAATAAATATTTTGTAAGTACAGAGGTGTGGTGCGGTCATATACAAAAGACCGTACGGTGTACCTACCAATATGATATCAGCCTAAAGAATTAAGCTTTACTCGTGAATTTAATAAATAAAGCTTTTCATAGTACCTATTACTACTATTAATCTGTTTTGGTACGTAGGTACCAATGATATTAGATATACGCTAGATATGTCATTATCATAGTAAAGGAGGTTTAAAGCTTGATCCATATTATATTGATACTAATAACTGTACTTGTGTAGAAATAAACAAGTAGTCCAATAGATAATAACAATGCTTATATGAATGAAATACCTATCTTACGAACTAGCAAGGGATTGTATAGAACCGATTTTCTATTTAGAACAATAGAAAAAACGATCCAATTAGTTAGTTTCTGAGTTTTTGTGCGCCAGTAACATATTTGTTTCTTTGCACTGTTTAATGTCATTGGTACGTATTTAAACTGTTCCACCTTCCTACATATTAAAAAACAAAGGCACGCGCTGCGTCTGTACGCGATAAACTCAAAAACTACCAAACGGATTTTCATGCGGTTTTCACTAATAGGTAAACAGAATGATTCATGAGGAATGTAGATATTCACCTAAACCTTCCTCATTTTGTTCATTGTTAAGGTTTTGTACTAAGCATGCAAAGCCGGGCCGGGTCGCTAGTAGGGATATAAAGCGTGTCAAATGTTTTAGCGTTCCCATTTACAATAATGTCCACTGAACAACAATGTTAACAAAGCAAAAATTAACAAATGAAACGTAGTTCAGCGTGAATTTACGCGATTACTATACGATCTGGCGGCGGTATGTAATTTGCGATGCCCTTTTCTTCCGAAAATCTCCGTCCATTTGGATGATACAAACAGAGAATTCTTTGTTGGTCATTTTAGGCGCTCATTACCTACATGATTTGTGACCAGGACATATTAGGGCGATGACGCGGAAATATTTTGTACCTTTGAACGTGTTCTGACATTCTTATATATAGTTTTGGCTTTTTGGCTTAGCGGATACTTGTAGCCGCATTGCTGATGAATAAAATCTATGAGTAATTATGAAAGATTTCATTTGGGGCCGCAAAATTTACTAGGCAAGAGGTCTCCAGATGTACGCCAACTCTTCAACGTCCTGTGTCTAGTTGCCGTCTTACATCTAGCCGGCACATGAACCCACAGTGGTATTCGTTGAAGCATAACGCATTTACCTATTCGCATGCACCGCGGGGCTCGTCACACAAGAATCTCTTAGGATATCACGGAGAGAACACACGGCAAGCCACATTGTATTTAATAATTGTTCATGATCCATCTTATAAATGTATGATGGCACAACGGATTAAGCGCGTGAAAGCTCATTATAAAGTCAGTTAGATATCCGGCAGCCGAACGTGACAAAAATTATTTATATTTTCCTGTAAAATCTTTTTGCACAAAGGTACAAAGTCTTGTTGATTGATGTAAGATAATCCGGCTTCAAGGGTAGAATATGTTGACGTCAAGAGTTGAAAGCGGTGGAATGTATCACCATAGAAAATTTACAGTGGATATAAAGACGATAATGTGAAGTTTGAGTAGCTAAGATGTGAAAGCATAACAAACAAAATCATATGCACAAGTATAATTTAAAAAAAGTATAATTGTAGTTAGGATTAACCGAAGTGTCTCTGAGTGTTAAACAACGTAAGAACAATTATTGCAATGAAATACAATTTTGCAATTATTGGAATCAATCAAACCAAAAATCAAAAATCAATTAAATTATTATCTATTTAAAAGCAGAACATTAAACATTATATATATATACCGATATTTGAAAGACATGCAAATATTTCATAACTTTGCTGAGATACGTTAAAACTTATCAATAATTAATCTGAGGGTCGACGCTGTCATGGTGTAATCGGGACAGAATATTTGCAATTTGCATTGTAAGCAGATTGGGCGATTGTCTATTCATTAAAGTGGAATAATTACTGGTGTTCCTTTTAACATGCATAAGATACCGCAGGTTTTACTTATTTATTATTAAAAACATCATAATAAAATTTAATTATATCATGGTTCGAAAGTAAAAGTATGATTAAATCGGTTTTATTTTAAGAGATGTTGGAATCCAAGTTCATTAAAAATCAACATATACCTTTAGTTTACCATTTGTGATTATATACTTTCAAGAAGTTGAAAGTAAGGCAATAATAATAATGACACTGATTCTTGCACTAAAGACAATACATCTGTTGCTATTATAATTTTCGAGTTCTACTGTAGCTTGTATTTTTATTAAATAGCTTATCTCCAGAGTAGATGGATAACTGATCTGAAAAGAGTCGAAAGTAGGCAACAATTGCCATTAATAGTTTATAAGGGCAAGGTTTAAAGCCTTATAAATGTGTTATCTATACGATTGTAAAACACTGTTAAGGTATCCTAAGAAGTAATGATTATAATAATATACAAATTTATGGGGACTATCTAGGTCTTGCGTATTCAACTGTAGATCAATATATGAGAGCTTAAAAACAACTTTGTTATCTATACAACCCTCATGGCGCCGGCAAACTGCACCTGATACAACATAATATATGTATGTAGGTATCTGTTCCTTGTATTTGTAATAGATTCAATAAAAACAATCTTCCACTACCAATACATGACCACATCTAAACGTGGACTAGACATTGAGTTATGTACTATATACTAAAGGAGAGAGATTAAGTAGATTGTTAGTAACACACGTTAAGGGATACTCTTTACCTCACTAAGTTTAATCCCTGCACTTACTGGAACGACACGTTTGCGAGCTTGCACTTGTACCTACGTAGTACATACTGACTTAATGGTTCTAGATGTAGTTATACATACTTATATATACCAACTTGCTTGCTGCATGTCGTCATGAAGGAGAACTTTTGGCCGAAGGGTGGTGTTCCGTCGCTTCCGCAGACAAGTGCCACATGAACGCACAACAACAGAGTGCAAGTGAAGCATTTCTAACATCGTTAATAAGTTATATAAATACTAACACAAATAATAATTATAAATATTATTTAATACGCATGTAACTTCGAAAAGTCAGAGATTTCCTTAGGATCGAACACGAGACCTCTGCGTGGCAGTCCAACGGTTTCCATGAGCCTATGTAGTTAATCAGGTAGGTAATCTTGTGGGGTAACAACGATGAATGTTAGTTAGTTAGTTAGTTGGACGTGTGTTATCCGCACTCAGCCCCACAATTGGGCCATTATGCGTAAGTAGCCGACGCGAAATATTGTTCGGTTACTCATACCACCCCAGCTCTGTCCAGAAAGATAATAGGGGACCGATGTTGCGCAGTGCCTCCTTCATTGTTTCTGGACTGTTTAGAAGTTTCGCCCGTTGGTTGTTCACGCTTTTACAATGTAGGAGCACGTAGGCCGATGTCTCCTCGGTCTTCATGCAGCCTCTACATAAGGGACTGTCAGTGATGCCGATGTTGAACAGGTGCTTGTTAAGTGAGCAGTGGCCCGTTATTATACCCACTAGGTGGCATAGGATTTTCCTTGTGGAACGTAGCAGTTTGCGTGACAGATATTTGTCTAAGGACGGAAGGGCTTCCTTCGTCTGTCTACATTCCTTTGCTTCTGTCCACTGTTTTTCGTGTAGTTTCGTGGTTCTATCGCATAACCATGTTTTGAGTTGGCAGAAGGGTATCCGGACAATCGGCTCGTGTCCTACCATTTTGGTGGTCGATCCTCTCTTTACCAGTTGATCTGCAGCATCATTGCCAGAAGAGTTGCTGTGGCCGCGTATCCACTGCAACCCTTGTACTTGTACTTGTACACTGCAAACTGTTACCCGATTATTTGTTGCAATACTTTGCAGCTCACGGTGACACTCCAGGATGAGTCCACTGTTGAAGCAGTTGCTCTTAAGAGCTTGTAGTACCGCGGCACTATTCGAGATAATGCGTATTGACTTATCGCTTATACCTCTTGATGTAACCGCTGTTGTGGCCCGGGTGATCCCAATACATTCTGCCTGGAAGATAGTGTTGAGGTTTCCCAGGGTCGTTGAGTAATTGATGTTTAAGTCGTGGGAGAAGACTCCGACTCCTGTTCCTGGTTTTGTTTTGGATCCATCCGTGTATATTCTCATTTCATATATGCCAGAGCAATCTTTAGATTCCTCATGAAGTTGAATGTGGTATTTTTTGTCAAAGACAAAGCTTTTTGGGATGATATCACATGTCGCCTCTATCATTGGAATTTCGTTGTATGCTAACTCCTTTAGGCGCGCATGAGTTATTCTATTGTCCCGTTTCCAGAGCCCTACCTTTTCAAGCCGTATGGCAGCTGTGACAGCTTCCTGCTGTATGATGAAGTGTAGAGGTCTGAGATTTAGTATGGCCTCCAGCGCTGCCGTGGGGGTTGTTCTCATACAGCCTGTCGTCGCCAGGCAGGCGAGTCGTTGTAGGCTTTGTAGTTTGTGTAGACTGTGCTTAGAAGAGTACGGGGCCACCAAACTATGGCGCCATATATTATCATTGGGCGTATTATAGTCGTGTAGAGCCATAAGGTTGTAGATGGTTTGAGGCCCCATTTTCTTCCTATTAATCTTCTGCATTGCCAGAATGTTGTGCATGCTTTGATTATTTTAGTGTTTAGGTGCTTACTCCAGTTCAGCTTATGGTCGAGTACTACGCCCAAATACTTGACTTCTTGTGCTAGGGTAAGCTCCGTTCCAAATAATTTTGGCATATTGGTTAACTGAGTTTTCCTTTTATGAGTGAAAAGAACCAGTTCTGTCTTAGTTGGATTCACCGTCAGTTCATGATGGTTACACCATTGTTCCACGACCACGATGAATGTCACCTCCTGTAGGATTGTGATCGACCTTTGATCACATATGAAAACTTTTACGTAGGTACATATACTTATTATATATATACTGTTACAATTTACTTGGTAAGGCGGTCCCTGGTGTGCCCTTGTTAACTAAATACAACTCTAGGACCACAGTTTATCGAAAGGGTGAATTTTAATCGGAAGATATTAAAACTTTGCCGTTGTGTGGTCCACGATAAGCCGTGGCTTAGTCGTGTTTGCTTGCTTCAAAAATTCGCAATTGTATTTTATTCTAAGACATTGTTTACATGGTGGTCTGGTTCAAGCCCTTTGCCGCAATTCTCGTAATGAAAAATATTCAAATTAGAATACCGATCTAATCTTAGTGCCATAATTATCAAATATGGTATTATAGTGAATTTAAATTGAAATTTAGGTACATTGCATATTTCTTTAGACATTTCTATCACAAGATTTGATCTTCATAATAATACATTAGAAAATAGTTTAAGTAATAAATAGTACCAGCGGTCGCCTAGTGGTCAAAATTCGACCAAAATTCCTAAGCTTGCTACTTTTTTCCTGTTTTTCTCTATTACATATAAATAAGGTATAGGTAGGTAACCATAGTTACAAAGAATTGTACGACGTCAGACGAACAATGTCGAAATTCTACGAACGCGATTCGACTGCGTGTATCAAATGCATGGCTGTGTGCGTGTAGTGCTTTTTCATAATTTAATGTATTTCTAAAACATATTTTATAAAAATATTAGGATCGCCCCTCCTTCTACATATAAACTTTAACTGTGCCAAATTTTATACTCCTCCCGCCGCGCAATTTTCGTAAAACGGGGTACAAAGTTTTTGCTTCACGTATTAATATATAGAAGATATTTCAAACTTTAGTAGAATTATTATTATGGGTGATACAAAAGAGCAGCGATAGCTCAACGGGGAGACCAACAGACTGCAATGCAGAGGGTCTCGGGTTCAAATCCACGTCGCACACCCCTGACTTTCGGAAGTTATATGACTTTTCGAAATTATGTGCGTATTGATTGACAATTATCGCCTGCTCCGTGCCTCGGAGAGTACGTTAAGTCGTCGGTCCCAGCTGCCATGAACATCTATGGCAGTCGTTATTGGGAGAGTGTCGACACAAAAGACCCACTGGGTCGAAGTGTCGCCGGTCTGCACTGACTGACCCCCCCACATAAGATAAGATAAGATGGGTGATACAATATGAGTAGGTATAAGATATTAGACTGAAAGGATGGCCTAGTGGCTTAAGTGGTCGCCTCGCTACTGCCACTGCACCGAGTATTGTGAATTCGAATCCCACACGGGACAAAAATTTATGTGATCCACAAATGTTTGTTCCGAGTCTAGCTGTTCTTTGTGTCCGTTGTTTGAATGTTTGTAACGTCCTTCGCGATACAGGAATTATTCCGAGGGTGGCTGTGTTCTACCCTCAAAATAAAAAATAAAACAATGTATAGGTAATCGTTAAAGTAAAAAATATATCGTTAATGTTTGTGATGACGTGTAACTTTTTACGGACATGACCGATTGAGATCATATTCACATCATAACATTATAATTTATTTTGTTGAAATAATAACATATTGCTCTGTTCAGCTCCTTAAAATTCGTATAGAAATACTGTTTGACGTCTATACAATTAAATGTTACTAACGGCGAACTGGTGGGCTGCAAATTGTAAAACGCGCGTGATATTTAAGTTGTTTACGTTAAACGCGTGCGATAAATATGATGTAACTATTGATATATGATGTATCTATTTTTGAGTGAGTAGGTACTTAGTTAGTTGAACGTGTGTTACGCACTTAGCCCCACAATTAGGCGTACGTAAGTGACCGACGCGAAAAATTGTTTGGTTACTCATACCACCTCAGCTCCGTCCAGAAAGATAATAAGGGGCCGACTTTGCGCAGTACTTCCTTCATCGTTTCTGGACTGTTTAGTATTTTCACCCGTTGCTTGCTCACGCTTTTACAAAGTATTGTTTATGTGTAGCCGGTACTTATTTTGTAATATAATGATTGTTAGTTAAGACTGCCTCCTTAATCCCATGGTATGAGATCGCGCTTGTGTTTGCGTGCGATCGCGAGAGGTGCAATTCCCGGTCGAACTTTTTTTTCCTGTTACTAAATTCTCTATGGCACTTCGTAAACGTGAGATTGATTTGTGTTTTACTGCACGGATTGCGTGGATGTTTAAGTGATCGCTTCGCCACTGCTGAGTGATCCGAGTGTGGTCGTTTCAATCCCCACACAAAATAAAAATGTGTGTAGTTCACAAATTTTTGTGCCGAATCTGAATGATCTTTGCATCTGTTGTATAAATGTCTGTTAAGTCTACCGCGATTCAAGAATTATTCATAGTGACTTTTTAAAAGAGTAAATCGATGTTGGTCTGGTGGCTATAGACGTGACGCTTATTATGTAGGGCCTAACACATCGTAAGAAAAATATTTCGTTTTTTATTCTAAAGTGGCATATTAGCATAAGGCCCACCGGATGGTAAGTGGTCACCGTAGCCTATGGACGCCTGCAACACCAGAGGCTTCACTTGCGCGTTGAGGACCGGACCCTGTAAATGTATGATGGTATAATACACGTTTGATTACCCTTGTGTGGGTTTACGTATGTGTAGTTACCTATTAATTGAGTCATAGCTTGAAACATAATGCGGTCTTAAGTCACGCAGAGGTTCTTATGCATAAGTAGATGGCGGCCATTTTTAAAAAGTAAAAAGGAATCGTTTACTTATAGTTTTATACAATCAAATATAAGCGCAGTAATTACTGTTGGTAAAAATTGGGTTTACGACGATCATAATGGTCGCAAATTTCCTTTATACAGTAGATTTTGCCCGCGGCTTCGTCCGCATTAATAAATTTGTATCTTATTTATTTATTTATTTAATTCATTAACAATTTATTACAATTGTGCATAAATATTACATACTTTATAAAAAAATAATTTAAAAAAATATAAGTACATTTAAATAAACAATGCATTAAAATAAATTACAGCCACAATATATTGTATAAGATTAAATACATTATACTACTTACAAGCATTCATAATCATTATAACTATTCTTGATAAAATTTCAACTTTATCAATTGTAATAACCAATATAATTTAATTAAGTAATGTCACGAGAAAAATAAATTAAAAAGTAGGTTAATAATGTCAGTTATAAATATTATGTCAAAAAAAAAGTCTAACTTATTAATGTTCAAGCATTCATATCCACTACTATTTCAATGTCAATTACAAGATAAGCCAGTAAATTCATCCACAGAATAAAATGACTTTTCCAATAATAATAATAATATTCTACCACATACACACAACACCATCTAGCCCAAACTAAGCAGAGCTTGGACTATGGGTACTAGACGATGGATAAACATACATACATATGTACTTTTTTTTTAAACATGTGTTTTATAAATATCGGTTTTTAATTCTATTGGTAGACAATTGAATAATTTTACACTTTAATATTGCGCACAATGCTTTGTTATGTTTAAGGTTGGTGTGACATTGTTTTTTAATATCATATCCCTCAGGAACAACATATTTTTTGGATGGAAGGTGCCCGACGTTCTTTTCTGTTTTCTTGATAACGTGTATGCGAAATTTCATGATGATCGGTTGAGTAGTTAAGGCGTGAGAGCGTGGCAAACAAATAAACTCACATTCGCATTTATAATATTAGTTAGGATTGCCCCGTTTCTACGAGACGTCTAATGTTTCAAGAATATAATTTTCAATGCACCTGATGAGCAAATTAATAAGTAGTGCTTATAACACAGTCATATGATTTATTTGTTATTCTGTTTACCTGTGGTAATAAATGATGGCCGCTAAAATTAATGACCATTAACTTAATTAATATCCTCTATGCAGCAACCTCCACATTCGGCAACATTTTTCTTATTTATCTCATTTTATTACAGTGTGTATAGTGTGTATAGACACACAAATTTAATTACCTTTGACATAGTATAGTTTAATTAGTGTAACCGTGACGTTCATGCGTGTTACTGTGTGCTCTACATGAGTAAATAATATAACGAAAACATATTCATTTAATACGCTCAGAATTAACAGCAATAATAAAAATACCGAATAAAAAATAAAAATATAGCAGCGATAGCTCGCTGGGAAGACCTACAGACTACAATGCAGAGGGTCTCGGGTTCGAACTCACGTCGCCCACCACTGACTTTCGGAAGTTATATGACTTTTCGAAATTATGTGCGTATTGATTGACAATTATCGCCTGCTCCGTGCCTCGGAGAGCACGTTAAGCCGTCGGTCCCAGCTGCCATGAACATCTATGGCAGTCGTTAGTTAGTTGGGAAAGTCAGTACCCTCCAATATCCTGACACTGGTCTAGCCTTAGGGTATCGTTAGCCTTCGAGTTGCGGAGGTCAGGTGGCAGCCGCTCCGTGTAAAAACTGATATCCAGTCAAATCCGGTTAGACCAGAAAAGCCGACCCCAAGTGACTTGGGAATAATAAAGGCTAAGAGAGAAAAAAAAAAGACATGATTCAGTAGCGAATAAACCTCAACCGTCCAATCCCAATAATGAGGAACGAGAATGAGGATAAATAATTGTCTCGGTATAAATTAGGTGCCTGTCTCTAAGGCGGCTTGACTCTGAGATCGGCTTACAATTTATTTAACACGCGCATCACTAAGCAATCGATAGACAACTCATTTGTCAGAATCGATCCAGTGGATTCGCCACCACGAGGCATAGCTATACGTTTCTACTGACGGCTTGGTCGTGGGTGTTCAATGTTTCGCCATATGTCTGCGAATAAATGACATCGCTTTTTTACGTTTGGTACTTTCATACACATGTTAAAGGTATCGTCAATATCTTTTACTTCTCCTTCTTTTGTCAACAAAAGCGAAGTTTGTAAGACATTGTTACTTACTTGTTTGTAGTTTGGAGCCTTACATTGACAAGTTTCAAGTTTATCCAATCGAGCCAATGTAACGATTTTGTAGTTGTCGCACTTCCGACAGGAATATGGACCTAAAAGGGTCCAGTAACTTTAAAGTTTGATAAGTAATATACGGTAGAAGATTATTGTTTAAAACTGAGTATAGCATTATTATTCAATTTAAGTTAGTAGGTACATAGATACATAGAAGTTATGTCTAACGCTCGAATTGATATTAGATAATTACTTTATCGTATATTTAGGGAGATTCATGTTAATCTAACACAATCTAACCTACCAAATTTATTAATATTCGCCGCAAACACAATGTATGTCTATCAATGTCGTTTAATACGAGCATGGCGCAGCGGAGTTATTGTTTTCTCAGCACTTATATTTATAATAAAATCAATAAACTTGTGAATATTTACTCTATGTGTAGACAGAAATGTAAAAAAGCTGTTACTGACTGGTTGCATAATCTTGATTATGACGAGACTAAAAGTCTCATTGTTACTTTAAAATAAACGGATTAACTCACACGTACAACAATACACACAGACACACACACGCACACCCACACACGCCCACACACACACACACACCCACCCACACACACACACACACATGCACACCCACACACACACACCCACGCACACACGCGCACACACACAACACGCAGGGGCACACAAATGTTATATTTATGTCTTGTTATTATATTATATTTTATTTACTTTAGTTGTATGCTTAGTTTGTTCAATATTTAATTTAGGTTTACTTCTAGACTTTACCGTACATACTTATAATTTTACCATATATTATGTGATTTCGAAAGAGAGAGAGAGCCTGGAGATTTGTCACACAGGTTTTGAACCTATTACAGACTCCAGCTCTCACAAAGGTTGATTTTGTAAGTGATACTATACTCTATTTGTGTTTAAAAGTATGTGTGCACCTTTTGAGAGAAATAAATGAATTTATTATTATTATTATTAATCTTGTAATACATTAGCGACGAAGAAGGAATAAATGAAATGAGTTGCATATACTTTACGCAGTGCCCTTTAGTGGCGAGGGCAGAAAACATCCGCCATTTAATTTTCACTTGTAATGTAATTTAATATAGAGGACGAACTTTTATTTATTTAAAAACTTCATGCACAAAACAATACATTGGCGGACTTAATGCCAAGGGCATTCTCTACCCGTCAACCGTAGGGTGATGCAGAGATAAAAAGAAGTAGGTGCATGCGCATACAATATCATTATAAATATACATGTATTTAAAGAATAACACAAAAGTAATGATAATTACACAATATCTTCTTCTCCATAACCTTTATTATTCCCAAGTCACTTGGAGTCAGCTTTTCTGGTCTAACCGGATTTGACTGGATATCAGTTTTAACATGGAGCGGCTGCCTCCTGACCTCCGCAATTAATATAATAATATATAATAAAATTAACATATACATACCTAAATATATCATATAATTTAAATATAATATACACAAATATACACATATAAATATATAGACGTCTACATACATACATGCGTAACATATTACTGATTTATTGAATATTTATCTGTTCCATCCCGGAACAGATAAACTGTCAAGGAAGAGAGCACGCACTTTTAACTTGAAAGTGCAAAGGTTTGTGGACATCCTGACTTCAGGAGGGAACGCATTCCATAGTAAAACGGACTGCACGAAGAAGGAAGAATGTAGGAAAACAGATATATGGGCGGGACAAAGTAAGCGGAGGTTATTGGAAAAACGAAGATTTCTATCATGATTGGAACATAGGTGTCCGATACTCAGTACGCGTGACATGGATTACGAAGTAGGTAATCTATATTTTTCTTTCTTTGCTTATGTAAGAAGTAGTTGATCTACACAAATAATACTTGACTTCTTGGCAGCGTATCAAGATGACACGTGTACCTGTAAGCGATACAACTGTAAAAACTGCATTCAATATCAAGCTAGTTATTTCGTGATACGCTCATCACGAAATAGCAACTGCTCAATATTGAATCTTAGACAAACAAACAAATCTTAGACGGACGAAAATTCTGTAAAATAAATTGTTTTGGTTCCTATTGCTGTTGTAGACTCCTCACATTAATTTTCTTATATATCTTCTACATACAACCATCGAGCCATTAGGTACAACTTTTTTATCTATACTAATATTATAAAGCTGAAGAGTTTGTTTGTTTGAACGTGCCAATATCAGAAACGACTGGTTCGATTTTAAAAATTCTTTTAATGTTGCATAGGCTATTTATCGCGGCAGGCTATAGGCTATATAACATCACGCTACGACCCACAAGGGCGGCCTAGTAGCGATAAACGCGGGTGAAACCGCGGGAACATCTAGTATTAATATAGTTTGTTCGCGGCTTTGCTTGCGTGACTGTAGGTTATGTTAGCAACAGTACTTTTTCTGGATAGAAGTACCATATGTCCTTTTCTGTTCCCCTGACAACGTGAATGTGAAATTTCATGATGATTGGTTGAGTAGAAAACTTGAAAGTGAACCAAAAATTAAACTTATATTCGCATTTATAATATTGGTTAGGATATAGATGTATGTAATTATATACAACTAGATGTGCCCGCGGTTTCACCCACGTTTATGATTACTGCGCCGCCCCCGTGGATCGTAGCGTGATTTTATATAGCCTATAGCCTTCCTCGATAAATGAGCTATCCAACACTAAAATAATTTTTCAATTCGGACCAGTAGTTCCTGAGATTAGCGCGTTCAAACAAACAAACAAACTCATCAGCTTTATAATATTAATATAGATTAATAACATTTATAAGCCGATTTTACAGTCATCATAATTATTATATCTGGTTATGAAATGAGTTTGTTAGATTTACTTTGCATAAAAGCACGATACTTATTAATTCTTAAGGTTTATCTTGCAATTAAAATCAATCCTCAGACCTCCAAGCTTCAAAAAGATGAGCACTATGAGCACAAACAAGTTATTATCCACACTGCGGAAGCCGAATAGGCCACTAATTACAAAGGCCACTATTCAGGTAATTTCAGAAGCATTATTATGTCATTGCTAATCCGTCTGCAATACCTCTGTGGCTAAAGCACTGCTGACCAATTTGTTTTATATGCAATTATGCGTTCCGGTATCTCCTGTATTTGGCCGCCGAAGGCTGAATCGTTTAGGTATTAGAGAAATGTCATTATTTTGATCAAAACCGGACTTCATCAAGTCATGTTTATAAACAGTAAGTAATGGCATGCCCAGACTTATTCTACTTCGGATCAAAATTTAAGTATGATGCTGTAGACTCATCAATAAATTTTACATTTTGGATGAAATTTGTTACGTATCTTTCTTTTTAAACGATAAAAATATTTGAAAGTTTGAGTATATTCATCAATTTTGGAATTCAATCTGCTTTATTAGGCGGAAATGAAAAAGAAAAGAAAAAGAAAAAAGAAAGAGTTTGTATATTTGGGTACGTTGTTTACAAGGGATGGTAAACATGAGGGAGATATTGAAAGGAGAACGATGGCTGGCAACAAAGTGAATGGAGCTCTACGCGCTTTTATGAACAGTCGAAATGTTTCCGAAAAGGCACGTTTGGCTGTTCATAGAGGACTATTAGTGCCCACACTTATGTATGGAAGTGAAAGTTGGGTATGGCAAAAGAAGCATGAGAGCAGAATAAATGCTGTAGAAATGAGAGCGCTGAGAAATATATGTGGTGTGACTCTGAAAGATAGAATAAGGAATAGTGTGATTAGAGAGAGATGCGGCATGAAAGTTGATATAGTGACAAGAATAGAAAAGGGTATGTTAAGCTGGTTTGTATAACTAATAATTTAATTTAATTCGAAGAATGAAAAGCAAAACGAAAACGTTTCAACAACTTCAAATAATGTCATGGGGTTGATTCGGATAGAGGGAGGACTGCCTATCTCTTGTTGTGGACACGGCGCTGCACACTTTGGTGGATTGCCCCGCCTGGGCATTGCAGCGCCGTGAGTTGATCGCGGCAGTCGGACTGGTTGCTCTCTCACTCCCGGCCGTAGTTCAGTCTATGGTCCGGAGTGAGAGGTCGTGGAACACCGTCGCCTCCTTCTGTGAGGAAGTCATTTCCATCAAGGAGGCGGCGGAGCGGGAGAGGGAGCGTTTAAACCCTCTCCCCAACCGCAGAGCCGGGCGCCGGAGGGCGCGGGACGACCTCCAGCCACCCTGAGGTTTGACCTGGGGGTGGCAGGCTTTGTGGGCCTGCCCGCCATCCGTTCAGCACCAGGTCCGAGAGGCGGCGTGCGTGTTCCCACGCGCGCCTCTGTTTCGAGTCCGTCTCCCCTCTAGGGGGGACAGTAGGGAGTGTTAGAAGTGCCTATAGGGTAGGTCTTTCGTGTAGTGGCCTGCCGTTTCATACGGCGGGCCGAAACCTCGGCGGGGTCGCGACCGCATGCGAAAGTGATTCGCGCGGCCCCGTCGATAGTGGTTTTGTCGAGGAACACCGTGGTAGGTTTAGTCGGTATTCCGGGAGGTAATTTATCATCTTAACATCTTCTTTTACCCCGGCGAGTCCGACATAACCCCTCCGCCCGCCCCCGCGGAGGAGTATGCGTCATGCATTCCACCACGTTAAAAAAAAAAAGGACTGCCTATCTCTGGACTTTATCTAGACACAATATTTTTGACAACCCGAATAATAAATTAATTATACTTACCTATAATACACCGAGCGTTTTAGTTAGACAAGCCGAGCTTTTGGGCCTAAACTAAAATACCTCCACTTTAAACATTGGCCTACGTCTTAATGAAACTGGGTTTACAATTATTTGCAATATTTATAATTATTAATTTAAAATTACTAAATTCTGCCTGTTGCTTAAATACATTAATATAATACATAGTCTATCCGTTTGCCAAACTTCATCCAAATTCGCTTATCGATTTTCGCGTGATCGAGTTACAAACATCCAAATAACTTCACAAACTTTCACATTTACTATATTATAATATTACTAGGATAACATAAGCACTGCAAAGCTACTTAGTTTCCACATATATCGATATTTTCTCACATTTTCTACACGAGGTTCGCAATATCACATTGACGGTCAGCCACCGAGCGCGCCGCATAATGGAAAACCAACACGAAGGCATGACGATAAACTTTATAAGTATGAAAATCAGCACGGAACAATGACAAACCAACACTATACGGAGCTCTACGAGCTTACTTCAAAAGCCCTGATATATTATTTGTTGGTGCGTCATGACTGACGGTTTAATCATAGCCCTTATATAGTATCGTAGCATACGTGATTGTCACTAACAGCTAAACAACGAAGGTTACCTTATTGTTACTTAGCTTTTATAGAAAGTAAGTTTTACGTTTTGGTTATGATATTTAGATTCGGTTCGCCTGTCTCGGGTTGGATTACCAGATCGCACTAGTAATAATTCCTGTATGTGGGGGACTTAACAAACATACACACAAAGGACACAAGAAACCTATACTCGGAATAACCATTTCTGGATCACACATTGTTTAACTGTCTTTGAATTACTATAATAACTGCACGGAATTTTACTGTGTCTCGCCTTTTATTATGGGATCTACAGCCATAGTTGGAATAATGTGATTGTAAATCACCAAAGAGAGAGGTAGAACTTACCCTACTACTGGTTTATATTATAATGTTTAAGCAGCGATAGCCGAGGACCGTTGGACGCAGAGGTCTCGAGTTTAATCCCAAACCGCACATCTCTGACTTTTAAAGTTATGTGCATATTAAATAGTTAATTATATCGTTCGCTTTAATGGCGAAGGAAAACATCGTGAGGAAATCTGCATATAGAGTTTTTTATAATGTTCTATGTGATATGATATGTGAAGTCTGTCAATACGCAGTGGGCTAGTGTGGTGCTCTATGGCCTGATCTCTTCTTTCACTGAAAAGAAGCTCATGCCCAGCAGTGGGACAGTTTGATACAGGGCTGATATTATATATAATGGTAACTATTACATTTTATAAAAAGCTAGTTTCTGCCTGCGTCTTATCTCACGTGAATGCCACGAAATCTTTATATTTTATTTAAAGACGAGAATTTATCTCTCTTCTATCTCTAAAGAAGTTCTTAACGCAGGAACTACAAGAATTAGGGTTTATATTATACATATACATATAGAACACCGCAAATTATGCTCGTAGCCACTGAATTACGTCCGTAAATGGGAAGGGTCCAAAGTTATGAGTGCCCGAAATTCTGAGGTACCGTGCGAAATGGATAAAGTCTTAATACATATTTGAAATGTAATTTACCATTTATTAGGGTTCCGCACCAAAATGGTAGAAATGGTGCTTGTGGTGCGAATTTCTCTATCCGTCGGGTTGTCTGTCTGTCATAGAAACTACTAATGCTATTGACTTGTGGAATAGCGCTTGTCATACTTTATTGTAAATGAAATAAAACTACTGTTGTTCTATGTCTTATTTTGCGAAACGGTTGCTGATATAGAAGTGAAACTATGTATGTATGTTTGTAACTTTCTGTGGGTTTGTTCCAAGATACGGCACCCTCGGTGCGCAAGACAGACTTGTACTGAACCGGTGTTTTTAATTATAGCATTCAAAGTGTGCCCTCGGCTGCTAGTACCTACTTAAATATTTCATACGGCATTTAGCAGAAGCAGATTTACATAATGTGAGGGATGTGGAGTCATTTAAGATGTTTAACACCCGCTAGTTGGGTGTGTGTGCAAACATTTGAAATAAATATAAAATATATAGGAGCGTTGTCCAGTGTTAGTGCCTACACTTATACATGGAAATGAAAGTTGGCCATGGCAAAAGAAGCATGCGAGCAGAATAAATGCTGTAGAAATGAGAGCGCTGAGAGACATATGTGGTGTGACTCTGAAAGATAGAATAAGGAATAGTGTGATTAGAGAGAGATGCGGCATGAAAGTGGATATAGTGTATGGTTTGGGCATGTAGAAAGAATGGACGAGAAAATACTGACTAAGAAAGTTTATAAGCCTAGTGTGAATGGATCAGTCGTAAGAGGCAGACCTAGGCGAACGTTTCTTGACCAGATCGGAGACGTTCTGGGCAAGGGCCAGGTTAAGAGCACCTTAAACCGGCGAGCGTGTATGAGGAATGTGATGAAAGTGAATGAAGCCAGGGAAGTGTGTCAGGATCGTAGCAAATCGAAATCCGTAGTCTCTGCCTACCCCTCTGAGAATCAGGCGTGAGTCTATGTATATATTATATGTCTAGTGTTTTAGCTGAACCTCATGTAGGTTCAGCTAAACCGGTTTTAGCCATTTATAACATATTGTTGCACAAATTACTTTATCTACATCTAATAGTTATTAGTGTTGGGAACAATGGAGTTGACATTTATTGATAAAAATATAAAAAACCTTACAAATGAAAAACATAAAATAAAAATAGACATAATAATACTACGATTTAGTGGCTTTTCCTATGTAAAATTATATATATGTATATATAGGTATCATTTTATGCTTAAAAGGATACCTCCATCCCAAGATTAAAATATGTATATGTGATACCGTAATAACCCATTTTTAATTTTCAATTCTTTCTCATAGACAAAACCGGTTCTGCCTCCCATTTAAAAGAATTTCTGTTGCCCTTCCGCGGCATAAACAAATGGACGGGGGAAATGAGCTAATCTGGTAATGAGAAATAGGTCAAGTTCCATTGCGGGCGAGGCTAGTCGAAATTTGTATTTGGTACACAAAGTTCGTGTATTTTGTACAGATTCAAGTGATGGCCGGTGATGGAACGTTCTAAGCTCGTCAAAGGCTTTCTGCCGCCCGCTGTAAACTCGGTATTACCTAATCTTACTTGTTTGACCCGTTCTACTTATCCCTTTATGGCCCTCTACTATGTAATTTTCTGTTGCTAGTCATGAGTATTAGCGGAACGAGAGCGTTCTTTTATTTTGCCTCACTTCACCCGATTTCTGAAGAGCACTGAAAGGAATTTGTTAGTTGTCGCTCAAACGCATGTCTGTTGCTGGGATTCGCTGATTGAATAAGCAGGTAATGAACGGCCAATCAAATCGCATGACATGGATTTGATGTTGAAACGTCGTTGATGAGCCTTATAGAAACCAGGTGTTAATCTGACCTACTTGACTCTATGATAGTGGAATCAGCACAAATGTATACATTGGTAAAGCAAAAGGAGTCCGTAATGACTTACTCGGCTTGCTATGGAAGGCGGACTCTAATAAACAAATTATTGTGTCTTAAAGCATAAAGATTTTTAGCAATCCGTTGATAAGCGTTGCTGGAAATTACCAGTTGCAGAGTCTGGAATTGTTAATATAGAGTAAAACCAGGAGAGCTGGACCAGCGTTTGAGACGGACCATCGTAATTTCTACCAAATTATCAAATTTATTTTAGCTGGCACCATTTACGCATACTTGTCAACCTGTTTGCTGTGTGTTTAAGGCGAAACTGTTTGATTTTTGCTTGAAACATTCAGGAAAACTATGTAAAAGGTTTCAGAGGTGTGATTTTTCCCAATATCGTGGATGGGACTGCGACATAGTACGCAGTGGCCGTCAATCAATGGCCGTGTGTTGTGTCAGAGTTTGCATGTCACTTGTATTCCAACCGTTACAATCATAACTGTGACTATGCGTGGCGACTTAATTTGAAGATTGATGTTGAGTGTGTGCAAAATCGATTCAATACTTTTATTTTACTTATAAGTTCATATAGTAACTAGTAGTTTCGTATTACGTTATGTATGTAGTATACTGGCCAAAACGACAAGAGTTTTAAAAAGGTAGGTAGATACTTATTGAATTTGTGTTATTTAATCCTTAATCGGGCACAGGGAACTATTTTCCAACCTCTTCAATCTAGCTAACTACACGAATATTTTAAAATGACAACTCTCTAATCTCTACTTTTTACCGCAATATAATCTTTGATAATTACTGATTAATTTTATTGACAATCCTACCCATTCAAATGTCAAATGTCAACGTCAGAGTCAGATTAACGTCACGTTTGAAAAAAATGCGCTTTTTCCAAGTAGAGCAGACGTAATTCTAAGAAGTTTCTAATAAGTAGGTATTTGATTCGTTATTAACTAAATAGTATATAACTTATTATATTATATTCTGTGTAACCTTGTTATGAAATACAAAGCGACAATGTAATAAAAAAAATGACAGCAATGCGATAATGTAATGTAAAGAAATGTAGTCAAATTTATAGACGTAATTGGGTAAAGGGAAATAGTTTCTCAGTTCCCACTTGGATTGTCCGTAAACAGGCAGAGGTGAATAATTTCCCACCTGAAAAAAACCTTTTATTTTCAGTTTCAGTAATTTATGCTTTATTTTATTTACACTACTACCTAACACGACACAAGAACTTACAGTTAAATCATGAAAGGTTGAATTATTTTATCCAGCCCGATTAAGGGTTAAAGACTTCTCTCGCACTAGAAATAATTGTTATGAAGCGGGGACTTTACAAACATTCAAACAACGGACACAAAGAATACCCAGACTTGGAACAACCAATTGTGGATCACAGATATTTTTGCTTCGTGTAGGTTCGAATTTCACAAAAATGAAATTGTTTCGTTCTGGACAAAGGCCAGGTTAAGAGCACCTCAAACCGGCGAGCGTGTATGAGGAATGCGATGAAAGTGAAGGAAGCCAGAGAAGTATGTCGGGGTCGTAGCATATGGAAATCCGTAGTCTCTGCCTACCTCTCTAGGAAACAGGCGTGAATCTATGTATGTATGAAATTGCCAGCATAATCGCATTAAATCCCGATTTCTAGAATTCTTCTTTAAGGCGAATTCAATCCTACTAATTTAGAACTGCTGAATTAGCCTTTATTGGATAGTATTTAATCGGAACAAAGTAGCAGCGATAGCTCAGTGGGGAGACCAACAGACTGCAATGCAGAGGGTCTCGGGTTCGAACCCACGTCGCGCACCTCTGACTTTCGGAAGTTCTATAACTTTTCGAAATGATGTGCGTATTGATTGACAATTATCGCCTGCTCCGTGCCTCGGAGAGCACGTTAAGCCGTCGGTCCCGGCTGCCATGAACATCTATGGCAGTCGTTATTGGGAGAGTGTCGACACAAGAGATCCCATTGGGTCGAAGTGTCGCCGGTCTGCACTGACTGGCCCCCACAAAAGATACATAAGATACATACATACATACATAATCGGAACAAAGTTTCACAGTTTTTACTCATTTGTTAATTTTTGTTTTATGTACCTATATCAGATTTTGTGACTGAACTTTGGTAGTAGGTTATTGCCCTGTATGTTATAATCTCAAATAACAAAACAAATTCTGACATCATGGCTGTAAAAATACATTGCCGAATTATGTCGTTATATGTTTGCATTACTTCAAAAGTAAAGGATATTTAAATTATTGGTGATTTTTGTACGTCCGTCGTCCACGTCGAGTATATTTGAACAAGTACTGATTGAAAAGAAAAGAAGAATTTCAATATTATAATTGAAATTAAAGTACTAAGATCTTACTGCCCCGTGACCATGCCTGCTGAAAAGCAATCAAAACGTCGAGGTAAGTGTAAATCTAGAGCAGCGATAGCTCAGTGGGGAGACCAACAGACTGCAATTTGCGTAAAATTGTCTTACGTTTACGCGAATTTTACCTATACATTTAAATTAACTTGTCAATTATTGAAATGTCGGACATAATCACCTTAATCATCAGTGAGCCATTGGGACTCGATAGGTTTAAGTACTTTATACGGCTTTTTCTAGCGGTTTATTTAAAGAAAACTTCCTTGAGATCATTTTGAAAATATCAACCTACTACCTACTATTATTAATCTATTTAGATTTACACTTATCTTATTTATTTATCTTATCTTATCTTGGGGCCAGTCACTGCAGACCGGCGACACTTACCCAGTGGGATCTTTTGTGTCGACACTCTCCCAATAACGACTGCCATAGATGTTCATGGCAGCCGAGACCGACGGCTTAACTTGCTCTCCGAAGCACGGAGCAGGCGATAATTGTCAATCAATACGCACATAATTTCGAAACGTCATATAACTTCCGAAAGTCAGAGGTGCGCGACGTGGGTTCGAACCCGAGACCCTCTGCATTGCAGTCTGTTGGTCTCCCCACTGAGCTATCGCAATTAATTATTATTATTATTATTAATTGATTATTTGATATCATATTTACTAGCAATACGCAAACGTGAAAGTACAGTTATAAGCCAGATTGAGCCAAAGTTTACATAAAAATTTGTTAAGTAGGTAAAATGGCCATCATTGAAGCAAATACAAGTCAAAACAGGTAAATTGCACTACTTACTCAACACTAAATCGTAAATTCCATTGGAGTGCGCATATTTATTTTCACTGACTTAAATATTATATTTATTTCATTATTTCGAAACGACATCATATTTGAAATTTCCAGAATACTGATTACCGATTCGATTCAAGTCTAATTAGGCGGTTTGAATGGATTGCGGCATTATTCCATGTCAAAATTTACGTGGCGTCTGACGAAGAATTTTTTTTTGCCTGCTTTGCATAACTGCAGGTTCATAGCATAAATTTTCGATTGGAATTCGAATAATTCAGTTCACACCGAATAGATAAGGGAGCGTACAAATTTCGAAACATTTTTTCCTATTTTATTTGGTAGAGTTATAAGATGTTTCAGTGTTTTACATTTAACATAGTTAGCACATATACATATAAGCTTACCGAAGAAGGTAACAAATAATCTCGTATTCCTACAGTAGGATTTCCAAAGCTCTTTATAGAGGTGTGGAGCTATCAGTAAGGGATCAGTGAAATGTATCCCTGGAGTTGGCAACGTAGCGACTCCTTTATTGCAGCCAATCTGATCATGACATGTGTTGGTGCAAATGGATATAGGATACGGTAGCTATTAACTGCCATTGTTTGATTGCCCTTTCAGTATGTAGGTATATCGCCATAGCCTCTGTCAGTCGTAAATCGAGGACGAAATATACTTTACTTTGTTTCTCCTTAGGGATATAGTCTGACTGAATGTATTAACTATATGAAGCTTAGTATTAAATTATTAGCCATATTAATTATTAATAAGCCGGAATGTCACCGTCTCACTTTTCGACTTTGTACTGATACAGTATATCTGGCAGACGCCGTTTTTTAGTTTTAACTATACCAGCCATCTTTATAGCGCAGATTGATTTGGTTCCATATGTAGCAATAGTCTACTACACCAGCCGCGGTTAGTGACGAGACACTAGCTGCGGCTGGTGTAGCAGACTTAATAGTGGGATAGGACAGTTACTTACCTCGGTAAGTAACTGTTCTATTCGACCATTAATTCTCTCTACACGTTGGACCCTTGTAAGCCTCCTAAAGGGCCTGGGTATTTTCCTAACGTACTAGAGAAAACCCGTGAAAAAGAAACAAATAGTTACCTATATTTGCCACGGATATGAAGCCAAGTACTGAGTTACTTTTTAATTTATTTACCAACAAGTCGTTTATTAAGAATCGTGCGTAACATCACTTAGTAACTTTGTGGTATAATAAAACGAAAACATTTTGTTTTGCGCAGAATACGAACTTATGACATTACGATGTGCCATTTCAAGCCCTAATGACAGTTTTATAGGCGCTCACCTGCCTGTCGTGTACCGGTTAGTGCCACACAATCATTTTACTTGTACGTCGTAACACACGAGCGGCATTATTAGAGCAATAAACCCTCACAATTTAAAGTTTTAAGATGCTGTACGTATTTTGTAGCTGTGTTATAGCGTCATTCAGCTACGAGTAATAAAATAAAATATACTTTAATGTCTGTGAGCGAACGATAGCGGTCTGCACGTGGACTTAACAAATTATTCATTTAACCTTATTAAATTTTCTGCAAGTTTAGATACCTCACTAAAGACTGGAGATAGAAGTGACGATAGAAAAACAGAAAACCTTCAGAAGCAAGGTGGGTGTCATCATGGATTTTATAATAGGTGGGTTGATAGTTATGTGTTAGTATCGACGTGTTTGATGTTGTAGCTATTTATTAGGAGTGTTAAACATTAGAACACGTGCGGCTGGTGACTGGATACAACACTTAGCAAGAAGCAAATCGCTGCGTAACCTCGCGCCAGGCCGACAGCAGAGAGGCAGCCGGCGCCGCGAGCACGTGTCCCACCACGCCAGACACAGCGCTGAACGTGGGGCTCCAGAGTTTAGCAGCCTCGCTACAAATCATCCGAAATATTATTAATTTAGAGTTGTTTATTATTATGACGTCACATGTTTACGGTTCGCCGGCACGCAACTATTCTCATGTGTTTCCAAGTATTTTTAATTTAATACGCATCATACCGTCAAGCCGGCTTTACAGTAAATATATCAAATAATCCATAAAAACGGTATTGTGTAGTGGAAACCTAATTCTGAGACGGTTATGAGTACCAGCGTCCCTGAATGTTTGTTATAAATTATAAATATCTCTCCGGGAGTCTGTTCTGTATAATGTCTTAGACGTTTACCGTATGGGCACGAGCGAGGGGTCGCGGAGTGCAGGTGGGACTTGTCTACACCTTGGGCTATCTGTCGGCGAGTGTAACCTACTCTCTGGCAGCTAATTAGAAAAGGAGACGTTCGTGTGATGCTCGACGTATGCGCCGGCCGGCAGGCGGAGGGCATCGAGTGGCCTTCCGTCGTGAAGGGTGCAGAGCGGCGGCGGTTGAAGGGCCGGTGCTGTGGGTGAACGACCGGCACACGCAAGCTTTTTCACGTGATACGATTAACGTCGCCGAAGTAGGTCAGCAGAGCGGTGCACCGCGCCCCGCGACCACGCCGCGCCGCCGCCGTGCACCCCGCCGCACGACACCGCGAGCACGTACGAGCCACCGCACCGCCACGATAACATCTAACTTCGTACACAATTTATCCGACGTTTTGTTAACACGACAGCGTGCCAGTTTGGGACGCAGCCATTCCTTATTTTGCAAAGATTCGCTTTAACTTTGTACTGAACAAATACGCACATTTATTTAGTTCCTATCAGGTATCGAATAAGCTTTGTTCGGGAACAGCTTTAAATCTGATTGCTTTAAACTTTTTGAAGCGAAGGGATCGTTATTTTACGTACGAAGATTCACAGACAATCGTATGCCTACAGTAAATGCAACAACTAAGTACCTATTATGTGTATACAACCGAGAAATAAAAACGATTGTTGTCGTAGATATGGCATCGACATCGATGTTGATGGTGGTGGGTGTCCTTTACAACCTTTCCCCCTCTTAGCTCTGAAATCACCTCGACACCATACGTTTCGGGTCGATACGTGTTATACCAAACAGATTTACATACATTTGAGGCTCAGGTACATTAACTGGGTTACAAATAACCTGTGAATTGAAACCCTTTGTCATCCAGGACTATAATGGTTCAATTAATGTTGCAAACCAAGATAAAGTTCGTTAAGCAGTGTCCTTTGATCTCTGAGGCGGTTGTGCCGTGGAGTTTACTTTTAAACTAAACAGTTTTATGTAACTTAACGTAAGTATACAATGTCGTTTACTCTGTAACGTAATGAAAACCATTTCGTTTACAACATAACAAAAGCAATTCCCTTAAAGAAAATGTATTTTGTCGTGATCTGTGTACACATACATTTTATGGTTGAGACACGTATTAGCAAATTATGTAGATGAATTAGTCCACAAAGGCAATTATTGAGTAAAAAGGTATATTTATTGTTATATCGGATAAGTAATCAGTCAAATGGTTATATAATAACAATTAATAATAAGAGCGACTTTATTACAGTGTATGAGCAAAAGTTGAAGTTGTGTCTCCTTTTTACTAAAATAACAACTGTCCGAATATCCAGTCATACAGCAAGTTTATACAAAAACTCGCGGGCGCGCACGCAAATCTCGAATTAAACTGCCGCATACGCTTACTTAAACATTAGCTGAAATCTAAGTGAATGTATATAACGCAGAAAGCGTTGTTACTCATGTTCCTCGCGGTTAACCAACTAGTTCTAGTTGACGGAACATGGAACAAGTCGGTCATTAGTGCGGCACTGCAGGAGGTATCATGGCTTCAGCCTGTATACCACGCTACGACAATTGCCAGACAGGCTTGCCACCGTTAGCCGCGGTTCACCGCGCTACACTTACTTTATGTAGGTAGTTATGTAGCTCAAAAACTACGATAAAAATAATAACTTATTTAAAAAAATATAGGTATATGTTTTCAATTCGAATATAAATTCTTTTTATGTTGTTTGAGCATAACTTCTTTGTACATCAATTGATTTCATCTTTTTTTTAAGTGAAAACTTCTATAGGTGCGGTGAGCACTTTTTGGGTGAACAAAAATCATGGAATCGCGTCATCGTCACCGAACGCATGCAAAATTCAAAAATAATAATCTAATAGTTCGACGATATAATTCACAAGTTACTTTATTTTCACTTCTATCGCCAGTCCCCAAAGACTGCCGCGCATGGCTTTTTTTATGTAAGTCGAAGATCAAAATTCCTAATTTCACAATGGTTAACAGCGAATTGGTATCGAAAGATATTTTGCGTATGTCTTGGGCTATAGTTGTTAGGTATGTAGATTTGTATGTACATTCATAATATTGCAGAGGAGACTGGTAGAGGCGAAGTTAGTTAAAATCTTTTTTGTTACCAGTTATGCTTCGTAACTTTTATCCAATATACTATAATATGTCTGGATTCTATCAGACGTGAAGTCAGTTCAACTATTTTGTTACAAGTTATTCTTTCGTATGGTGATTTTTAAACAAAAATCTATTATAAATTTGACTGTTTGTAACTACTGCTATATATTTCTAATGTTCGATGATCATGATTAAGACATGCCCATCGTGGTGTTCAGGACAGTGTTCTCTTTCAGGCAGGTCAACGACAAAGGATATTTTTATGTTATCTTTTTAAATTTTACCAATACGGTATGTCATTATAGCTAACAAGTAGCGTATAATCAATCAGTATTAAAAATCAATTACTCATTATATACACTAAGTCTATTAGTTAAACAGTTTACTAAAGAAATACTTAAGTACGTTGCAAGTTTCAGACGAATGTAGAGCCTAAAAGAAAATACTTGCAAGAAACTCACGGCCGTTCTTTTAAATTGCCAATAATATTATATATTATTATTATAATTGCCAATTATATATAATTTCCGTATTTTACAACTCATATAAACAAGGTATATTATTAACTATACAAAGATACAATATAGTAATAATAAATTCTTAGTAAGACGAACGAGATGGCACAATTTAGGTTTAGTAGCGATATTTATTAGTAATCATTGATATTTGACAGAAAGCAAACACTTTGTGGCAATGCAAAGATAGTCTGTGACTGCATGTTCAAGCTAATATTTTTAATATTTATCCGAAAGAGAAGAACTTCTCTTTCTTCTTTTACTATTTATAGAGGCTTTTCCTTACGAAGAAATGTCAGCTTTATCATACACTAATCTTAATACAATAAACACAACACAACAATACATGCCATGATTACTATATCTAAGGAAACATATTTCTATTTATGAGGTTTTTCTTATAAAAATGAGGCGTCTCACGGCTTCGGCGACTAATTTGTATAATATTAATAATTTAGCTTTCGAGCCAGATTACTATAACGCGCCCATGTCAATAATGTTAACCTTTAAGTCAGGTAGTATTGCTTCCCTCTGTCTCCGATTCTTTATACATTTGATTAGCAGTGTTGGACATTGACAGTCTACTTTCTCAACGGGATGTCCAATGTTTCTTATCAGAAAGTGACCAGACCGCCACCTATGAGCCATAACTACATTTGATCTGCTATTAAATGTTCAATGAATATTTTATTGAATATCGTGTAGTTGGGATTGGCTGGTTATTATTTAGCAACAATATGACAAAATGATTTATATTTGAAGACATATTGTATATAAATTATTGAATGTAGAGTGTTCATTATACACGTTATTTCTAATATTTAAATTCATTTCTTGAAATGAAAATATCTATTGTATTTTATATAAAGGTCTGTGGGTAATGTGGGAATTAAATCGCCAATTGGTTAGTAATGATCAAAATATCACCGATAAAAAATGTTAGTAAGAGAATCTATTTTATCGATTCTATCATTTTATTATACCTTGTTCACAATAATTAGATTGGCGTCATGTTACACTAGTGCAATCTATTACCCACAAGCTGTGGGAAATATTTCACAGCACTATTAATGGAAAGAGTTTATGTGACATCGACGTGCGGGGCGAGGCGCATGAGCGATTAGTCACGCCCAGCCATTTGTGCGCGACTAAGTACAGACGGTACTGAATGATTAAGGGTTTATTTTACAAAGGTATCTGTGCCTACGGCACGAAGCCGACAGAGCCAACACTGCCTGGGGGCTAGGTGACCCATTTTCGTGGGTTTTACGAGCCACGCCGTGTTTCGAGCGTGAACTAACCAATAATTTTGCAATGCCGCAGTTTGGTTATGGCACCTAAGTAAATTGATACCAGCTTTCCCAGTCCCTAATATCTCAAAGATTCTGAATAAAACCGGCTTGATCAAGGAATAATCGCTTCTTTAATACAAAATGTTCGGAATAATATCCGTTCTCATTAAAATGTCCCTTCGAACCTCGTTATTATTTTAGAAATCTTAAATCTATGCTCTATATATAACAATATCAGCCCTGTGTTAAGCTGTCCCACTGCTGGGCACGGACCTCTTCTCAGAGTGTGAGCGCTTAGGCAATAGTCTACCACGCTGGCCCGATGTGGACTTTACATATCTTTGAGAACATTATGAAGTGCTCTAAAGCATGCAGGTTTCTTCACAATGATTTATATATCACGGCAACTTTACATATTTATATATGGCAGCTGAAATGTATACGATACTAAGTACTACTTTTACAACTATTAATTAAACCTGTAACTTCTTTGAGTGCACAAACCTTTCGTGTGTAAATATTTGGTAACTGTTTGAATTTACGGATCAATCGAAAAAGTATCATCTCAGGAAAGCTATAAGAGTCGTAATACGGTTCCTGCGTTCACCCCTTTACTAATAATTTCGACGGTACCGACACCTTTACACATCATTTTCCATTCCTATCTATAATATTTTCTCATAACACTCATAACACACTTAACACAGGTAGCAAAATGCGGCTGTTACTACAGCCGCATTTTGCTACCTGTGTTAAGTTAAAAAGTCCCATGCAAGCCTATTGCTGTCTTTATATTATCAGAATTTTGGCCACCACAACGAATTTAAATAATTTTATAATCAAACTACATACGTTATCAAAAAAATAAGATTGTTCATGTTGATTTCTTCTCATTCACTAAATAATTATGTATTTTTTATTTGTGTAATTTAACCACCTATATGACTTGCGCCTGGAACTCTATTGTTTCAATTTAGGCAATTCCCTAACAAGATATAGATAGCCTTCGATTAAGTTCACCGTGGTATTGAAATGTTAATCCTGTGTAAATTAATTTGGGCAAGTTTAGTAGTAGGGTTCTGCTTGTGCTGTCCACACACACATGTCACTTCTAACGATGCCGCGATGGATATAGAGCCCTGAACATAATTCAAAGTACCAAATTACATAAGAAAGATCGCAATTTAATTAAATAGCTTAATAAATATATGTGCCTAGATATATAGGTACCTTTACTAAATATTCAATATTAGGTATTATGTAGGAGTTAAAATAAAATTAAAATCTCTTACAGATGGCAATACTTATGTATTGTTTCTGCAAAATAAAGAGCAGCAAATCACAGAAAGCATCGAGCAGCCTTTCTGTAAATTCATTTCAAAAGTAGTTTCTAATCAGAAGATACCTTCCTCCCTGGTCTATAAGAATACAAGGGATGTTGTCGATATTGTTCTTCCGCTAACAGTGCGGGTATTCCTTTGAACGATCGAAGACACGTCAGTGTAAACACCTGGTATTACAAGCTTACACGACCCCGGCTATCCTAGTGGCATAACAAGGAAGGCGTATTCTACGTCCATTTACCTACATATCTCAGTTAAATTTAGGACCGCGTAATAGAATGTGAATGCTTTGCCATCTGCCGGACATAGTTCCGAGCTCAAACGGACAGGACGTGTGGTAGTTACCACTTTAGTATTATATTATAAACAATTTCGATTCGTTGCCACACAATATGATTATTAAAATATACTAACAGCTACCCAAATAAATTCACGGAACGTTTAGAAGTTTATAAACAAAAATAAACGACTTCAATTTTTCAATTTAAAGATAGATTTTTAGAATGTCGGCGACATTACTCCTGTTCCCTTGCGTTGGTTAATATCGTAGTGAAATTCTGTTATCATCTTAGCTAACATGTTTAAGTACTTTGTGTGAGCTTTATCTACTGAGTAAAGATAACCATCACATCAAGCTATCTTATAAGCGGATTCTCGGTAAAGGATAACATTCGTCTGTTTAATTGAATAGCTCTGTTATTCTAATGCGTTTAACTGAGTATCAACTTCAAGGAAATGCAATTATTTATGCAATTTATCTCAACTGACGTTTATTTGGTCTTTTTGCAGTATAAATATATATAAGAACATCGAGGATAATACTCGTTGTAGATTCAACTTATAGTCAACATGAATATCTTTATACGCGACGTGTTAAAGCCCCACGGAAGGAGTGTTTGTTTCGAGAAAACGTGGCCTCGCTTAGCCGCTTTATTCACTCTAGATTTATATACGCCGTCAATGTACCTATATCAATACATCGTAAAGAAATTTCCCGAAGTATACAAACCGATACTCGTGAACGTCGGAGCTGCAATTGAACAGTATTTTACTATTTAATGTTCGCAAGCTGTCTTCATTTTTTTTCGTTTATCTGCACACTTTAACGATCTCATAAAACCGCAGTCAAAGTAATTGATTTCATAAAATCGAGAGGCCAATCGGGAACACGAGGCGTGTTTTATACAGTCTAGTAGATTTCTCTTTTCAATAAATTGACTACTTTCACGTGTAATAGAAAATGTAATGTGCAGGAGCGTTCATTCATCTCCGTCAGTCGGGAACTGTCCAGTGGAACGGCCTTGAGCCCGCCGACACTACTACAACACATTGCCATAGCCTTCTAAAAGCTATATTATTAAGAGAGTAGAAAAATCAGTATCGTGTAGACTTTATAAAAAAGGAACTTAAACTTTTGAAAAGCAATTAATTGCAAGCCACTCAAAGGTTTGCAATTAATTGCTAAGGTTTCTAAAATTTAATTAAAGTTGGCTGCCACAACAAAAGTATTCATTGCTGGAGATTACGACAGCACGCTCAAAAGTTTTGCTGTAGGTAAATTTCATTAGAGTGCTGTACGTCCAATGTATTTCGTTGCGATATGATTTTAAGATTCAAGAGAGTCTCTGGAACTAATACTTAGCCAGCGAAACGCAGTGACAGTGTTATTAGTCTTACGTCGGTTTTCCGTTAGAGGGTCTAGTAGTAGTCTAGTTTTCCGTTAGGGACTCCACCGGATGAGCAGGACTCAATCGTATCGTGATCAAATAATTACCAACAGCGAAGATTTCTACTCAACATTATTAAATCATCTGATTTGTTGCTGCACGTGAAATTTCAACAAATTTTACCTTTTTTGATTATCCTGCGAGTTTAAAACATTAACTTAGGTTTTACTTTTAAAAGCTGTTTCTATAACGTACTGAAAAGTATGTATACTGGCCAATCCCGGCCACGATTCGCTGTGGCTGTCTCAGTTTAATTATTAAGAAAGTTAATAAAAGTATTATATTTCCTGTTTTCTGTTGCGGGAACTTCGGGAATAAAGTATTTACTCGTAATTCTTATGTAGAAATTCCACGTTGTATAAAAATTAAGAAAACGAAATCTATTGATAATTTTTCGTTTTGCGGACACTAAACATATGAAAGCTACATTTTTATATATAAAGCATCTGCTTTATATATAAAAATGTTCAAAAGTTCATCTGAACCTTTTCACATTGAGAAGAGGCTCGCGCCCAGCAGTGGGACACTTCAACACAGATCTGATATTATTTATATCTATTATAAAAATAATATAAGATAAACGATGATAAGTAAGAAATCATTACTTTGTTGTTTATGATCTTTGTGTAAGCTTGGTAAAGTCTAAGATGGCACCATTTTTATTTTGTTGCTATTAGGTTTTGGTCTTCAACCGGAAAACATCTCAAATCAAGTTGAAGCTTAAGTTTATGACAATCTCAGACCCTTAACCGGTCGTATACCGCCGGCTCGCATACCAGCCGGCAGATTTGTACCCGTCGTAGGCCGGTGGCTCGCATGCGAGCCACCAAATTGGCGCCAAAACCGCCTTCGCTTAAGCGAAGGCGGCGCGCGGCGTTTTGGCGCCAATTTGGTGGCTCGCATGCGAGCCACCGGCCTACGACGGGTACAAATCTGCCGGCTGGTATGCGAGCCGGCGGTATACGACCGGTTAATATGATCAAGGACTTGCTGGATTAGAATAAGAAGTCACACGGATCTTCTTAGCGGCAAACAACACAAATATGTAGATTGAATTATAACAGGTATTTTATCAAACCCGCAGTCAGAAACTGTAGGACTGTCAGGCAGAGTTCTTGAGTTCGACCTCAAAGCCCCCACGTTTTACTTTTCGAAAATATGCGCGTATTAAATTGTATAGCATGCACAGCATAGCACGGTTAGCATTTTATACGTAGCATAGCATGCTTATAATAGCATGCTTAGCATAGCATGCTTGACATAGCATGCGTAGCATAGCATGCATTTGCATGAAAAGTCTTCTTAAAGACTCGGTCAAAGGTGTCTAACTCTTACATTATGTTAGAAGAATTCTGTAGGTACAACTAATCAATAATGCTCGTGACATATACTAGCACTAACTATTGGTTTCTTTATGACAACTAGGTGACCCACATAGCTTTTAAACTTGTTAAACATCTCTGAAATTATATAATAATAACTTATTACAAATAACAAGTGAGAATCGGCAATGAATTGCCGTAAATCTTAAGAGTTCGTAAAAATGGTTCAAGTAATATGCAAAGGTCACGTGATACCATGTGACCTTGAGGTCAGAGGTCAGAGGTCATAGTAATTTCGAGGTATATCGACTATGCTGAGACGAATCTTGAGTTGAAAATTGTATAACAGACAGACGGACGGACGGACAAAGCTGTTGCACTTAAAGAAGTTTTTACGACCTCTAAAAACTGCTTCCAAAAATACTAAAAACAAAAATTTACGTATATAATAATATGTTAACATAAAACTTTTGCCCGCGGATTCGCTCGCATAAATGTAGATTATGTAAATTTTCTATCCCTCGGGAGTAGTAATTTTTGTATATGAAAGGTACCCTATGTCCTTTTCTGTACCCCTGACAAAGTGTATGAATGCGAAATTTCATGATGATCGGTCGAGTAGTTAAGGCGTGAAAGCGTTACAAACAAACTCACATTCGCGTTTATAATATGAGGAGTGTTATGATAATTAAAATTGTCTTGTTTGTTTCAACTAAATACCGATCGAAGCAAAACAATTCGGAATCAAACAAAACATGGAACCAAACAAAGACTCTACATCAGTACGATTCGATTAAGTTAAGGTGCTATTAGGTGCTAAGTTAAGACTAACAAGAAATTTTTTATTTCTCGCTTTTCAAAGTCAAAGTCAAAGTCAAAAATCATTCATTCATTTAGGTCACAAAGTAACACTTATGAACGTTAAAATATATAGGTTAGTGAGTTTATTAAGTTACTGAAGCTACAGTTAGGTTAGTTGCTAGGTTCAGGCGAAGGGTTAAGCGTATGAGAAGAAACCTGCAAATTCTTTTTTCAGTATTCAGTTCTTCAGTATTCAGTAACTGCCTCCGTGGCGCAGCGGTAGTGAATGCGACTGCTGTGCATGAGGTCTCGGGTTCGAATCCCTGGTTGGGCCAACAAAAAGTTATTGTGTTTTTCTTTAAAGAAATCTCAATAGCAGCCCGGAGTTAGGAAGTTGGCGGTATTTGACACCCCCGTGCCTCGGGAAGCACGTAAAGCCGTTGGTCCTGCGCCTGATCTCTCTCCGGTCGTGTCGGATTGCCGTCCCGTCGAATCATGAGATTTAGGGAACAGAGAGTGCACTTGTGTTTGCGCACACACTTGTGCACTATAATATCTCCTGCGCAGATGGCCAGTCTCTGTTAAGACCGGCCGCCGTGACCGAGATTCGGTCTGGAGGACATTATTATTATTCAGTATTTGAATTCGGTTTACACAATCTATACTAATATTATAAAGAAGAAATATTTGTTTTTTTTATTGTATGTTTGTTCGTAAGGAAATGAATGAAAATCATAAAAATTTAAAATTCCTTCACCTTTAGATATTTATTATACATCACCGAGTAACATAAGCTATGTTTTATTTAAAAAAAGTACTGTACTAACATAACCTAACCTATTTTTACGCGACCGTAACCGCGAGCAAATGCTTGTTTGGCATAAAGTTATTAACTGCAGAAATGATGTATCGAAAAGTTCCAGTATTTTATCTGTTAGTTCATATACACTTTTCTCAAATTTAAGTACGTTTCAGAAGCTTTTAAAAAGTAAACTCCAAGTTAATTAATACCAATTATAAACCACAATATGACAGTAAATTGCGACGTTGCCACTTGTACTGAATAAACGCTCTTCAGCGCGGCTTCGAATTCTAAATCAGTTCACAGCGACCAAATCGTAAGAGTGCGAGCTCAGGGTGGCGGACTGGCCACGCCCATATTATCATTCCATTCTCCTGTAGCTCTTCTATAGGTATAACAACATTACTTAAGTATAGAATATTCCTATTATACGAATTGGCTATTAAGTTAATTTGACTCAACAGTATTGGTTGACTAAGGGCGAGTAACAACCTGAACTTTAAAACTAAGGAAATATACTTTAGGTTTGACATTATAAAATTATTTTGTACTAGAAATGAGCATGTGTACTTCCTAGTAGAACCTAATATATAAGTCCAAAAGTTAAGCTTATATGGTAAGATTAGTGTACAGCGACAATCGATATATCGTAATTGATCACGTTTTACATACTTAGGTACATACATAGATTCACGCTTGTTTCCCAGAGGGTAGGCAGTAACTGGCTTCATTCAGTTTCATCACATTCCTCATAGACGCTCGCTGCTCGCGTTTTAATAATATAATAACTAATTAACAGCATTATTGAAACAATAGAAATATTTAAATTCGCACTACCAGTCATGTACGGAAACTTATAAAACTAACCGTGTGACTTGCCTTTACTATTGACCCATTTACAGAACACAGAATGTACTTCATCATGTCCCCTATTTTGCTTCGAAAGCAGGCGACACGGATAAATTTTTAAGAGCAAAGATTTCATACTCCGTAATAATTAAAAGTGTTTTACTATTATCAAAGACTAGATTATGCATGTGGCTTGGCTCGCGTAAATGTTAGGTGTGTTAAGGTAAGGCTACGTCAATTTTCAATTCTCAGAAATCGGACTTTTCTGGATGAAAGGTATTCTATATTCTTTTCTGTACCCCTGACAACGTGTATGCGAAATTTCATGATGATTCGTCAAATAGTTAAGGAAGAAAGCACAAGAAACAAACAAACACACATTCACATTTATAATAGTAGATTTTGCCCGCGGCTTTGCTCGTGTAAATGTAGATTAGGTTAAGTTAGTAACGGTACTTTTAGATTAAAGGTACCGTACTTATATTCTTTTCTGTACCCTTTACAAAGTGTATGCGAAATTTCATGATAATTCGCCGAGTAGTAGCGTAACAAACAAACAAACTCACATTCACATTTATAATATTAGTTAGGATTGGGCTACGTTACGATGGTTTGGAAACGATACTATACTGTTCAGGCGACTAGTTAAGGTACTCATAGGTAAACTCGATTTGTAAACTGCGCACGTAGGCCTAACACTCACCGCTCACACTTAATAAAAGAGCTGACTACACTTACACTTACACACTGTAAAGATCTTCGTGAGTTATGATCAGAATTGCAGGTTTGTTCTCATATGATTTACCATTTGCATGGACCTAGCAAATAAAATAAATATGACATAGTTACTTTAGTACGCATACATATATACATATACAGCGATAGCTCAGTGGGGAGACCAACAGACTGCAATGCAGAGGGTCTCGGGTTCGAACCCACGTCGCGCACCTATGACTTTCGGATGTTATATGACTTTTCGAAATTATGTGCGTATTGATTGACAATTATCGCCTGCTCCGTTAAGCCGTATGAACATCTATAGCAGTCGTTATTGAGATATTGTCGACACAAAAGATCCCACTGGGTCGAAGTGTCGTCGGTCTGCACTGACTGGCCTCCACATAAGATACATATGTACATACATATAAAGATACACATTTAAATCTTACTCTGTCAAGCTATACTTACACAATTTTGGCTTTGTCGGATATTGAAGATAGAATTAATTAATAAAATATACGGGAAAACCGAAGTCAAGTACTTTCTAAGTACCCCACTCTTGTGCTTTCTTTTTTAATCTGTTACGTCAGGAATACGCTAAACGATTAATTTATTGATGTCTGTAGGAAACGTTGACGGGGCCTGTTTCGTTTGTGACCTGTATGTATCTCTTCTATCAATTACTTAGTTTTTAATTACATTGAAGTTCGATTACGATAAGTACAATTGCACACGACATGTAGAGCCGTAGTTTTATTTAGACGTTTTACGGTCACTTAGTTAAGGAATAGGATTATACTAGAAGCATATCTACCTATTTCTGTAAATATAATATGATAAGTTAACATGTAATGTGGGAAGGAACTGTCTCCTGAGATACAGGTTAATAACTTAATTCAGGGGTCAGTGCTTCTATGTAAAGTTTTTATTGATAGCTACAATAAAGCTTATTATCATTTAATTAAACGAGATATTCTGAAACTAAGTTTTATGTTTAAAAGGCGTTTGCTGTTTTCTTATGTCCTAAAACCAGTTCGCATATACGCTAAGAAATATATATATTGGTAAATGGTCCCATATAGATGGATTACCAGAAGTGTACATTTGTAAATAATTGAATTAGGATCATATTTAAATCATTTATATGATTCCAACCTAAGTAAACCTTAGCAGCTTTGATTTATGATTTATAATGAATAACTAATACTAAGAGGATATAAATATTTAAACTACGCTAACTAAAAAAAACTTAAATAATTATGTCCCTGATTTAGGTTACTCTAATCAATAAATCCAAATTAAAACGTTATTAGGTCAACATGATCATTGTACCCTTGATCTTATCGATCGGAATACCCATAGGACAGAAACAACTACGTAGAAACATGAACTTATTATCTATTTGAATAAAAAGTACGTATCACATACTCATCAGAAACATCCACGATAGTAATATTTGTATGTTAAAAGTGCGAGCGATATATTCCTCTTGATATATTCCCAAGAAGAGCTTTTCAACTTTTACCTACGAGTGGAAAATACACTATACAATCTAACTCACTCATACATATATTATTATCTACAGAAATATTCTACAATCCTAGCTTACCATATAGTAAAGTAAGTAGTAAAGCAGAATTTTAGCTCTAAACAAACCTGAAAGAAGATCAAAGCGAAATAAATTCGTATTTCAATAAATCCTGCTATTAGGAGTGCCAACTCAGTGGGGAGACCAACAGATTGCAATGCAGAGGTCTCGGGTTCGAACCCACGTCGTGCACCTCTGACTTTCGGAAGTTGTATGACTATTCGAAATGATGTGCGTATTGATTGACAATTATCGCCTGCTCCGTGCCACGGAGAGCACGTTAAGCCGTTGGTCCCGGCTGCCATGAACATCTATGGCAGTCGTTATTGGGAAAGTCAGTACCCTCTAATATCCTGATACTGGTCTAGCCTTAGGGTATCGTTAGCCTTCGGGTTGCGGAGGTCAGGTGGCAGCCGCTCCGTGTAAAAACTGATATCCAGTCAAATCCGGTTAGACCAGAAAAGCCGACCCCAAGTGACTTGGGAATAATAAAGGCTAAGAGAGAAGAAGTTACTTTAGTAAGTTCAAAAACCACGAAAATTTCGTTCATCGTGTTACTTTGTGACTGTTTCTGATCTAAACAAATAAATAATTTATTGTCTTAATGTGATTGAGTCTGATCACTAGTCACATTAATGGCACATTTGGGCATTCTGCTTATACTAGCAAACATTTGTTAAAGTAATTTTGTAACTTAATATTAGGTTTTACCTATAAAGTTGCGATATACTGTATATACTAACAGTAACTAACAGTAACTAACAGTTTGTGGAAATCAAAGCAATTATAGATGGTGAACAAAAGATTGGTAAATCCAATATTAGCACTATATCCTGTGGGGTACCCCAAGGCTCAGTGTTAGGGCCGATTTTGTTTATTATCTTCCTGAACGATTTAACAGCATTCATGAAAAGTCGAGTCCCAGATGCTAGACTAGTAATATTTGCAGATGACACTAATGCTGTTATATCCGCTGAAAGTATACCAAATCTAGTGTTGAAAATCCAGACCACTTTTGCGGAGTTTGAAAATTGGTTTAGGGCAAACAATTTAGTGCTTAATGCAGCAAAAACTAAATGTCTGCTATTTAAATCAACAGCAAAAAACACTGGAACTATCCAGGTCGCCTCTAATGGCATAAATATTGATATTGTAGACAATATAAAATTTCTGGGAGTACAAATGGACACTTTGTTAAACTGGAAACATGAATTGTCTTCTATTGTTAGTACTATAAGTTCAGCCTGCTATGCAATAAGAAGTCTTAGGGATGTTCTCACAATAGCTGAACTGAGGATGGTTTATTTTGCTCTAGTTGAGTCGAAACTGCGGTATAGCATTCAATTCTGGGGAAATAGCTATAATTATAATATAAAAGCAGCCTTCATAATACAAAAGAGAGCCATTAGAACAATGATGTGCATACATCAGACTGAATCATGCAGGGACTTTTTTATTAAATTACAGATACTTACTGCACCATCACTTTACATTTTAGTAATTTTGACCAACTTAATAAAACATCTTTCCAAATTCGAGACAGAATCTGAAAGAGCAATACGTCTCAGTACTCGTAGAAAAGATCTACCAATAAGAATACATCCCAAACTGAATGTGGTGAAACATTGTGCTAGTGTACAAGCAGTCACATTGTACAATAAATTACCCTCCGAATTCAAAACAACAGTAAACCATAAGGTTTTTAATAGTAAATTTAAGGAATTTCTTTTAAAAAAATGCTACTACAGCGTGGATGATTATATTAAGGATGCAAATAAAGGCTTATGCATATAAGGCAACAATAATAAGCATATCATAGTTTGTAAGTTCGATATAAAATCTATATTTGTGTTCTTAGAATGTTTTTTTGTAGTTTGTTTTTGTTCTATTTCTTGTCGTGTTAGTTTTAAGAATTTTCAACACAAATGTATGTTTGTTCAGAAATAAATTAATCTAATCTAATCTAATCTAATCTAATTAATCTAATTAATCTAATCTACTGGCTTTAAACATACATATCTATGACTACAATTGAAATTCTAAATTGAAATCAATTCTATTATAATGTCATGGTATTCCTTTGTTTTAAGTAGTAATTTTTTGTTATTTTCTAACTCTCCAGTAATTGCAGCAATATATTCTAAGTAAAATCGTCTTTCCTCCGAATATCTTGATTGCCAAATCCATATTGTGCATCTAAGACGCCACATAACACAATCAAGGCAATAACGGTAATTTAATTGTCTTTGTTCCAGAGATTTTGAACACGTGACTGTACAGTTTGGATGTCTGCATAGCAGGTTATTATCGGCGAATTTAATATCGTTTTGTGTGCACAAGATACGAATATTTATCATGGAAATATTTATAAACTTTTGTGATGGATCCTATTAACATACTAGTAAGATAGGTAGAGCTACAATCTACGGCATACATTGGTAACCCATTACATCACAATTTTCTTCACATTCAACACGCTTCCAATAAATGATTTTGATTTTGATTTTGATTCCTACAATACTATAACTAACCGACAGAAGTCTAAACATTATCCTTTTAATAGATAACTAGATGCGCCCGCAGTTTCACCCTCGTTTATAGTTACTGCGCCGTCCCCGTGAGTTGTAGCGTGATGTTATATAACCTATAACCTTCCTCGATAAATAGGCTATCTAACTCTAAAACATTTTTTTTAATTCGAACCAGTAGTTCCTGAGATTAGCGCGTTCAACCAAACAAACAAAGAAACTCTTCAGCTTTATAATATTACTAAATGTGCGCGCGGTTTCATCCGCGTTTATAGTTACTGCGCCGTCCCCATGGGTCGTAGCGTGATGTTATAAAGCATATAACCTTCCTCAATGAATAGGCTATCCAACACAAAAATAATTTTTCAATTCGAACCAGTAGTTCCTGAAATTAGCGCGTTCAACCAAACAAACAAACTCTTCAGCTTTATAATAAAATATTATTATAGATAGGTAATGGCTTACAGAACGAATAATGATTCTAGCAAGTAAACAAAAGCGCACTCTCTGTCCTTTAATAGGAGGGCAATCAGACTCGACGAGAGGGAGATCAGGTGCAGAACTTATGGGCGATACGTGCTTCACGAAGCATGGGGATGAAACTCCTCCATCTTTCGAACTTTGAGCTGATTCTGTGAGTTTATTTTTTCATGTTGTACGGTACCTCTTCATCGAGGTAACAAAAAAACACTAGCAAGTCTAGCAACCACGCCGACAAAGAAATCAAATAATCCTAACTAATATTATAAAGTGAATGTGAAATTGTTTGTTTTTTACGCTTTCACGTATTAACTACTCGACCAATCATCATTAAATAACACATACACGTTGTCAGAGGAACAGAATAAGACATAGGGTACCTTCCATCCTAAAACAAGTGAGAATCGACAATGAATTGCCGTGAATCTTAGAGTTCGAAAAAATGGTTCAAGTAATATGCAAATGTCACGTCATACCACGTGACCTTGAGGTCAGAGGTCAAAGGTCTTAGTAATTGCGGGGTATATCGACTATGCTGAGTCGAATGGCGTTGACCGCGAGTATCTAGCTCTTATGGTTCTTGAGTCGAAAGTTGTATAACAGACAGACGGACGGACAAAGCTGTTGTATAAGAGTTTTTTCGAACTCTAAAAAGTACTGTTACTAACCTACATTGAGGCGACCAAAACCGCGGGAAAAATCTAGCAGATAATAAGTTTAATACAAAAAGATCTGCAAAATACCTATATGAGAAAATTATTCTTTGAAATAAGTGAGACAAAAATATTTGCTGTGTGCCAATGTTTAGGTAAAGCTCTTTATTATCATAAGATCACCTCAGCTTGCCTTATGCACACGCATTGTGTTCAGTAGGAGAAATACGAATGTAATTTTGCACGCCACGGGGCCTCTGCCACCACATTTGACCCGAATGACTTCTTTAGCCTTTGCTTCGCAACACGCTGCTCTAAACGAATGCAGTATTGGGCCTTTACTTTATATCTAAGTACAAACTGCAGATCGCCATCAAAAATATAGTATTATAGTTGAAAGTAACATGGAAATACTTAATATTCTCACGATTATATTAATCGTGCCATGCGAGGTCAATTCATGGCAAACGATCGGAGGTTGACCTCGATTCAGGCGTCGTCGTTCGCCTCGCTTCCTCCATAAGGAAGCCGCCGCCGTTACCGCCGCGACCTACCGATGCTCTGGTACTACTTGATTTCGTGCTTATTATATCTTATTGTATCGATTTTACATTAATAACACCCTACGAACGTTTACCCTTATGTGACTCTTAGTAAGTGTACCCATCGTGTCTGAGTATCGTGTCTGTCTATTACAGTTAACAATAGAGCGACGAGTTCGAAGTTATTTCAGAATGCATGTTTGATATCGTGCTTATAATAGAACAATGGAACATAGCGTCAGAAGATTTATGAATCGTTTTAATACTAGCATAAAATAATTTATTTAATTTTACAGTCTTGATGTAGTCTAGGTACATAAATATGAATAAAATTTGTTCGGCAAGCTCTATTTGTCTTCGTTAAGGTTGTTTGGAGAATATTTAAAATAATATGAGTAGAAATAATGACATGTCTATAAGTAAAGAATGGTTGGTTGATAGGAGAAGCAGATGAGTGAACGTAGGTGTCGGTGTAGCGCGGCGGCAGTGAGTGTAACACTGGGCGGTATAGCGGGGCGGCGCGGGCGGGCGGGCGTCGATAGCGCGGCGGCGGGCGGGCGGGCGGAGCGCGGCGGCGGCAGTGCGCGGCGCGCGCGGCTGCCGACGAGCCGCCCGCATGCACCGCGCCGCACCGGCCGCGCCACGTGTGCCGCGACACCCGACCCGCCGCTGCCGAGCGCGACTACACTTACTTGTTCCTGCCAAAACAACAACCGGCTGTCACGGCGCCGCACTCGACACGTGTCGCAGCCACGGCCGCGCTGCCGGCCCCTCGGCCTGCAGCCGCAGCCTCACCAGCTCCTCAGCCACTCACATTAATAGGTACCTACTGTCACTTAACTTAGCGTTGTTGTTTCAGCTTTTGATGCATACGGCCATACGTTACTTCCCGTACCGTTTACCTAAACAAAGCCCGAAATAAACTTTTAAGTGACTGAAGTAATAAAATAAACACTACATGGAGTCGTTGTTTAAATACTTGATCTAATGACCACTGTATATGCACCTGCGGAACTTTGTGCGAAACATGCTACGTTCACTAATTACAGCTCTGGTTTCCGGAATTTCGTATTTCGTAAAATCTTTGTAATTTTATTAGAGTAAAATTTAAACGTTGCCCTTATAACAGTGTAAAATGCCAGCAAAATTTGTGTAATGTTCAAAGTAAAGGCAGGAGTTGATCCAAGAATAAAGGATGACGCATAACAGGAGGTAAAGGCAAAAATGTGCAGACCATAGCAGAACTGTAAATAGTAAACAGTTTCATAAAACATACTTCGTTGATTTTATACTTTAGATACATGCCAACATCAGACTGTTGGAGAAGCAGTTTCTTGGTACGTTTCACACAAACACAAATAAAGCGACAATTATACTTTCTGCTTTTAAAAATAATTTACCATTTATGTATCTATCAATAGTTTAAAGAACACATTGAGCTGTTATTTGAATGAACTAAATACATTTTTGTATATTTAATACATAAATCATAGTATGGTATAATTTTGGCATTCGACAGAAAAAGTAGCTGCTATTAAAAATTCTACAATAAAACCAGAGGCGTGCTACGTTGATTACATTCGTAAATACCGACGATGATAGGTTACATACTGCTAGCTCTTACTGGTGGAATATCACTTAAGTTTCTGATGGAATATTGGTAAAGTGCATACAAGCGTCGATTTTTCTGCCTCTTTGTGATGAATATGAAGACAGATTTCGATTTGTGAATTATTATTGCCCATTATAAATTTATTGAAGTGATCTCTAAAATGATACTACAAAATTAAACTAAATGGATGATACAGAATGATGAAATAAATCGCAGTTACTATTTGAGAGCGGATAGCTTTTGCCCTATTACATAAATGCGAATGGATGCGCCCATTTTACCATACGATAATAGGCAAGATACTTTATATACGTGCATACTGTTAAGCAGTATTGTTAAGTATTTACTCTTATTTTATTTCAGATGTAAATAGTCAGTAATAAACGGTATAATGGCTGCAATACCTTGTACATATGAGTAGTAAAATACTAAAATGATAATTAAATAGCAATTTAAAAGACTGGCCGTGAGTTTTTGCATGTATCTTCTCGTAGGCTTAACCGGTTGCCGAACTTAGCAACAACTTATATGTAAATTCCGTAACTTCACTAATCTCATAAACTTTGTCGTTCATAAATGTAAATTTGTGACCTAAATGAATAAATTATTTATGTCTTTCGACTATACTTATTATAATAAAAATCTCTTTTAGTAGATAGCTTATACAGAACGTCAATAACCAAATTCTACAATTTAAAATGAATATTATAATTATATGTTTTGACAATGAATGTTGTTTTAAGTTACGATTACATTTAGCTCGTGTTACGGTTGACCAAACAATCTGGAGGTGTTAAAAGTTTGTAAACTATGAAATTATTTAATAACACAAGCAACAACAACTAAGTGAAATAAATATCGGGAGACAGGTCCTTTATCGTAGTCCTTCATTATTTCTCCATAAAAATGGTGAAGATCAAGTTAAAAATTATCTCTTTGACTGCCATCGATTGTCCGGTGACCATAAGTAACGAACGCGTTGCTTTGTTAAAACATTACGTTTATAACTAAACATAGCATGTAGTTACTGTTGTCTCCTTAATAATATTTCGCTACTACTACTTGATTATATTTAAGTACTTTTTTCAAATGCTCAAACATGGAAATATGAGTGATTACAAAAATGGCTTCATAAGTATAAATGCAAGGCTAAGTACTAACTCAGCCTACTAACTAAAGACTACTAAGTCTGAAATTAATAATAACATCTTTGCAACTGTCTGTTGGTTTCAAATTACAAATCGCCCTCACGTCTTTTCTGGGCTTTAAACACTAGCTGTTTGTCTACAGAATTGTCTCAATAGATGACACCATATCTTAGCACTGAATCGACATAACCATGATAAGCGGTGAGCACAGCAGATTGATTCACAATTTTACTAAGCTTATATAGTGCATTAGAAAATTGGTTTAACTTGGTACATATAGTTTGCAATTGTAATTTCCAATTTAAGTTTGAGTCAAGATTCAGCCCTAAAAATGTTGTATTCTCGACTTCATTGATTTTTGCCCATTAAAACCAATGTCCAGATTTAACACCTTATTGTTTCTATTTCTAAATGTCATTATGTTAATTTTATTTAAATTAATTAATTAATGATTGTCTAATGTCCAGTGAGTTATAATGTCAAGTGATTGATTTATATCTGCTACTTATTTATTTTACAAGTGTTTGTGAATACTTCAGTGCTATTGTCTGCAAATAATACCATGTTATGTTTAATTATATCGGGAAGATCATTTATATAAATTATGAATAATAGAGGTCCTAATATACTGCCTTGAGGAACTCCTTCTTTTACTTTGCATTACGAGGATGTGGTGTACTCTATCTATATGCGTTTTAGTGCAAAAGCGAGTAATTTGAGTACATTGTCACCGGTTTCCAAGATATGATTTTAAAAGTTCTAAGGAGTAAGTTCTAGTCGAAATGCCTCCTCTAACGCCGTAGATTCTAATTTATTTATCAAAATTTTATGATTTACGTAATCAAATGCCTCTGTAAAATCAATGTATAGGGCAGAAACTAAACGTTTATTATCAAGACACGTTATCACAGTTTGTAGAAATTGGAATACAGCTAAGTTAATACACTTTTGCTTTCTGAATCCTAGTTGTTTCTCAGTAGAATAATTTTTTTTCAAAGAATTTTTAACTTTCGAGCCTATAAAAGTCTCATTTTTTTTTTTTATCTTTGTTTATGTCTTATGGTTGGTCTGTAGTTAACAATGATTCCTTTATCATCTTTTTTATATAGTGGTTTTATTGTAGTTATTTTTAATGGGCAATGGTAGTCGATACATTTTTCAAAATGAGTGTACTTATGTCATCGTATCATGTGCTATTATTATTAATAATTTTATTGATTTCGAAGGGGGTAGTGGGATTTATGAACAAAGAGTTGTAATTTTTGTTAAGACTTGTTGTAAAGTTTTGGATTAAGTTTACAGCAATTGGGGTTGAATCTTTACCACTTACAAAATAGCTAATAAATGTCACGGCAATTTATCTAGGGTCATAAATGATTACTCCGTCGACTTTTAAGTCCCTAATCTCTTTTCTTAACATATTGTTATTTTTATTGTAGTTTATAACTGACCAAGTTGCTCTAGACTAATTGGCCGCTGTTTTAATCTTGTAGTCATTTTGAGTCTTTTGTGTTAATTTAGTGATTTTGTTTAAGCGCATCGAATAACATTTAAATTTGTTCCTATTGATTATATTTGAATGTTTTGTATATTGCCACAGTAACTTTCTCTTTTGTTATGCACATAGTCGAATACCATTTGATATCCACAGCGGTTTCTTACGACGAATTGTTTTAATTAATGTCAATGGAAAACAGAGATTATAAAATAGACTAAATAATTAAATAATTCATGAAAATTGTCAAGGGCATAATTTGGTTCATCCGTATATATATATATTATACTTCGTTAAATGATAGAGACTGACATACAGTAATCTCTTCTCTCCGTAAACCAATGTGCGAGAGAACAACTTTCTTTAACTGGGCAGGTTCACAGCTGCCAAGTGTGATCGGATAGAGCAAATTCGTATATATTACTTTTGCATCCCCTAATATCGTGCATAATATTATCAATACAATGCAAGTACTTTGCGTAGGTACCTACTGTTTATAATTAATTAACATGAAGTGTGAGTAAATTGTAATACGAATAGTAGTACTCTCAACGTTCGTGTTGTTGGACGATAATTTTCAATGGTATAGTATTTATCAGTATATTAGTCGCATCATGAGTACCTACAATATGATTTAACAAATTAGCTGTTCCAATGGTCACCGGTGTGGATGTATCTACAGTGTGAAGTATTTAAAATTACTAAGCAAGTGCTAGATAATATTGACGATTTTACTTTATTAAACATTAATCTGTTATGGCGCAGAATACCAGACATAACTAAAAATCTATTGTCCAGTTACCGGTGTGCCGCTGCGATTCAATAGGTTAATTAAACGCTCTCTTGTCCGAAGGTCATGATTGTAAAATGTTATCATAATCTAAGTAATAAGATTAAATATATTATGTCAGTAACGATGAAATGTTAAGTGGCAATATTTTTTTATTTAATGGGTAATGACATTAAGTGACCGTATTGCGCTTTTAAATATAAATAAAACCGTACATATATTACTTAGTATAGAAGTATATATAGATACAAGCAGCGATAGCTCAGTGGGGAGACCAACAGACTGCAATGCAGAGGGTTTCGGGTTCGAACCCACGTCGCGCACTTCTGACTTTCGGAAGTTATATGACTTTTCGAAATTATGTGCGTATTGATTGACAATTATCGCCTGCTCCGTGCCTCGGAGAGGACGTTAAGCCGTCGGTCCCAGCTGCCATGAACATCTATGGCAGTCGTTATTGGAAGAGTGTCGACACAAAAGATCCCACTGGGTCGAAGTGTCGCCGGTCTGCACTGACTGGCCTCCACATAAGATACATATGTACATACATATAAAGATACACATTTAAATCTTACTCTGTCAAGCTATACTTACACAATTTTGGCTTTGTCGGATATTGAAGATAGATTTAATTAATAAAATATACGGGAAAACCGAAGTCAAGTACTTTCTAAGTACCCCACTCTTGTGCTTTCTTTTTTAATCTGTTACGTCAGGAATACGCTAAACGATTAATTTATTGATGTCTGTAGGAAACGTTGACGGCGCTGTTTCATTTGTGACCTGTATGTATCTCTTCTATCAATTACTTAGTTTTTAATTACATTGAAGTTCGATTACGATAAGTACAATTGCACACGACATGTAGACCCGTAGTTTTATTTAGACGTTTTACGGTCCCTTAGTTAAGGAATAGGATTATACTAGAAGCATATCTACCTATTTCTGTAAATATAATATGATAAGTTAACATGTAATGTGGGAAGGAACTGTCTCCTGAGATACAGGTTAATAACTTAATTCAGGGGTCAGTGCTTCTATCTAAAGTTTTTATTGATGCCTACAATAAAGCTTATTATTATTTACTTAAACGAGATATTCTGAAACTAAGTTTTATGTGTTAAAGGCGTTTGCTGTTTTCTTATGTCCTAAAACCAGTTCGCATATACGCTAAGAAATATATATGTTGGTAAATAGTCCCATATAGATGGATTACCAGAAATGTACATTTGTAAATAATTGAATTAGGATCATATTTAAATCATTTATATGATTCCAACCTAAGTAAACCTTAGCAGCTTTGATTTATGATTTATAATGAATAACTAATACTGAGAGGATATAAACATTAAAACTACGCCAACTAACTGACTAATAAAAATGGTATGCTTTAATAATTATGTTCCTGATTTAGGTTACTCTAATCAATAAATCCAAATTAAAACATTATTAGGTCAACCTGGTCACTGTACCCTTGATCTTATCGATCGAAATACCCAAAGGACAGAAATAACTACGTAAAAACGTGAACTTATTATCAATTTGAATAAAAAGTACGTATCACATACTCATCATAAACATCCACGATAGTAATATTTGCATGTTAAAAGTGCGAGCGATATATTCCTCTTGATATATTCCCAAAAAGAGCTTTTCAACCTTTACCTACGAGTGGAAAATACACTATACAATCTAACTCGCGTCGAGTTCGTCTAGTCCTATTATAAGCGTATTCGTGTGGTCAGGCTAGGGTCGGTTTCATTCCTAACCAACTACCGTTATCATATAGCACTCGCAAGTGCGAGGGCACAAGAGATTTGAAGCTTAAAACCTGTTAAAAGCAAAAACTTTTGCTGTAAGGATATTACATACATATAAATTTTTAGATAGACGTCGAAGAGAAATCCATGGAACATTAACGATCGAAATACTTAGTAAATTTATATTCAGTCGTCAGAATAAAAGACAGTGGACAAAATATATGGACGTCAAATTACGCACTACTGGGCATAAGCCTTTGAATATATGGGTGTGGCTCTCGCCTTTATCCTCGATAAAACTGCCGTTCCACAAGGATCGGTGTTCTGGTACTGATTGAATCCATGGAATACATTTACTGTCGCAATTAAAAATAAATGTTTGACGTCAGAACAAAAGACAATAGACCAAATGTATGAACGGTACCTTATGCTTCGAAGGCAGGGATAGGGTCTCACCATTACCTTAATACAGCTGGTGTACTGTCCTATAGAGCGACAACGGGGCTAACTGCAAGCGCAAGGGAATTTTATGATCATCTAGCTACTGTCGTGTCTCTGAATCATGTCGTTAAGACGTTCACGTCATACTTAATATGAGATAACCGTATCTAGTGAGTAAAAATACATCATCCAGTTTACGTGCATAGTTTTGTCTAATGACCTCTAGGATATTTTTAATAGCATCATAATAAAAGATGTATGTGTTAGATGTTTCGAGTCGCAGTTATTATATATATGGCTGGCGGAGCTGGGTGTTTTTTGCCAATGTAAGTTTTAATCTTAAAGATTTTAAATGAGATTGTTAAACTAACAAACCAACTTCGTCCATTTATTAACTTGTGAGGGTTCACGGCCTGCACAAGTTACCAATAAGTTCGCACAGAGGTAGGTGCGTGCGGTGACTTGTATTACGATCTGCCTCGGGCAGGGTAAAGAATAATTTGCGATTTTCAATTTGCATTGTGATTTGTTTGAAAATTCTTCAGTGAGGTGAATGGTGATTGGTCGCTCTCCTGTCACAGGGGTTCTGAAAATACCTCATCGGCAAAATATGCGATTTAGGATTGTTGAGCAAATAAAGGGCCGTGACGGGTTTGTTATGTTACACGATTTATTTGCCTTCCTCGTATGATTTTATTTATTACATTTGGCTCTCTACTGCGTAAGCATTATTATCCTCGGTGAAATCGAGGCTTAATGTTATTTATATCCCATTTTGTATTCATTTAAGGTAGGCTTCGTAAAATACTGCTAACTATATCAACTTTAATAAATTGTACGTGTATAAATAAAATACTTTTTTAATATCCGTCTAAACAATGTGTCCAAGCTAATTTTAGGCTCTGAAAAGAATGGCGTATTTAATCTTGAAACGAATATAAAGAAAGTAATTTGTCGTTACTAACGTAACCTACCTTTAGAAAATTTAATTTGATACTTATTGTACTGCTAACAACTAGTTCACGAGTTTAATTTTCATCAAAATTTAAAATTAACATTTTATTCCGTTCATATTATATCAACACGACAAACTTATAAATTTTTTTGGTCTATATGCATTATCTGTTTTGTATATATGTTACGGCTAAAGGTGGGTGTGAACATAAACTTAAGATTAGCCGGCTACAACTAGGTTTAGCCGGCCACATGCGGTTAGGTTATGTTAGGTTACTTTTGAGTTTAGCCGGCTAAAACTAGGTGTAGCCGTACTTCGGCTATTAGCCGTAACATATACATATAGTACAGTAAGTTTCGTAATAATGTTAAAATGTAAAATATATCTCTTTTTCTTAAAAAAGTGTTTATTAAAACAGACACACCTCGCACTTGAAGTAATCCATGATTCACATGAGACACATTTATAAACGTTGAAACTTTGGACACAAATAATACCCAGACGCGAAACAACTATTTCAATAACACACATTTTTTTGTTTTATTTGAGTATCTAGCCCACAATACTCGGTGCACTGGCACTGCGCAGAGCAATTAATCCACTGTGGCATCCGTACCTTGCCTAAAATATATTTGGGCTCATTAAAATTAAACATCTAATTACGTAACAGCTAACCCAATGCCAAGTGACTCCTCCCCTTAGAGACCCGTATAATTACAACATTTAATTTCCGCTTGTGCGGTAAATGCTGAACTACGAAAGTTCATAACAATGAAATCGTAGTTGCAGAATTTTAGATGTAAGAGGACCACAAGCCAAGACTTAGAAACTTTGTCTGTTTCTGTGAGGGAACTGTCAACAGTGTTTATTTAGGACTACTAGACAACGTTCATATTAAACATTAATCTCGCGGCAGAGTACCGAGCGTGTTCCTACACGCAGTGTAGGTGCAAGTGTTCCATTATACGATGCAAAGCACGCGCGGGTAAATGCGTGGAAAGTTCCCTAATGACATGCAGGTGTTATATTTTAAGTTCATATACGTATTAGAGTCGTTAAAGGAAGCGAGCAGCGACCGTCTGGAACAAAGCCGTGAACCGTTGTTCCGCCCTGTCACTTACAACCGGCGCAGGCGGGCGGACGCGGCGGCGGGGGGCCGGAGGGATGAAAGATACCAACCGATTTTTCTTTTCATCCCCGTGTCAGGAGGGAAACAAAACGCTCCGCTGGCACTTTACGAATTTAATGTTCTGTTCATTTTGTTATAGCTTTGTTATATTTTATGAGGCTTCGGTTTCAAAATAAACGCTTTCAATAAATATTCAATACTTGTTTTGGAGTTTCCATAAATGAATACTAATATTATTAGTTTATTTAGAGATTAGAAATCATTTTTCTTTAATAATACCTTTCAATAATACCAATGTTGACAGCTACAGAAATAAATACGATCTCTATCTATTAAAGCACTCAAGTTTAACGAAGTTGCTCTTTAAGCCCAATAGCTTATACATTAGAAATATGTATGTACTCTACATGTAGAGCCTGACTTAATATTACAAATACGAATGTGAGTTTGTTTATTAGTTACGCTTTCACGCCTTAACTACTCGACCGATCATAATGAAATTGCATACACGTTGTCAAGTTTCCAGTAAAAGACATAGGATACCTTTCATCCAGGAAAAAGTACTGTTTTCGAAGGATAGAAATATACTGTAAAATTTACATTAACGCGAGCCAAGCAGCGGGGAAAAACTAGTTAAGTATAATTATCTAGTGAATGTTATTTTATTGAGTGTATCGTATCTTTGCTCGTACGCCTCATTATGTACAAAGGAAATATCGGGAAAGCGCGAGCAATACTCAGCTTCGTTACAGCCGGCGCCGTACAACTCTACACTCGAAATGTAATTGTTCAAGATGACTACTCTACAATACAACCGACCGCGCGACAATAATTGGTTGCCAAAGTTTGGCTTCAATACTGTCCGGTTCTGTGGAACATTGCGTCTAATTGGCTGACAATATTCCATTACGCTCATATTTTTTGTTAACTACGGTTTAATATGACTGGATTTCGAGACATCTGAGAAGCAAGAACAATAGAGCTACCATGAAACGAAAATGCCGAAGGCTCGGACCGCCTGTTCGTATCTTGAATCAAAATCAAAATCAAAATCATATTTATTTGCCGAAATACTGTGACAAATGGTGTTACAAATAATGGCATTAAAGGTCCAAGTATTTGGACCAGAGTAGTGGCATGCACACATTGATAAAAGTATATATAATAAATTAATTATGTCAAGTCGAAATATAAGTCATTTTATATCAAAATTCAGAAAAATTAAATAAAATGTCATACAGTTAAAATATAGTCAATTGTAGAATAAAAATAGCAATTAATGGATGAATAATTAATAGACGTCCAGCTATTAAAACTAAAGCAAAAGAATAAATTGTAAATTAAATTAAAATTGTGTAATAATAATAATATAAATTTGTTTAAATGTCATTGTATAAATTGTCATTTAGATAATCAGTAACCGTATGAAAAACATTTATTCTGAAATCGTCCTGAAACGTCCGTAACCTCCTGGTTGTCCTGAACTCTTTTATGAAGTAGCCTGAATAAAGGAATAATGTCATATTAAAAAAAAAATCTAAAGAAATTTAATCGTAAGTTTTTTCGTTGGGTCGAAGTTTCGGATAGACATTTTCATGGTAGACAAGCTGTTCATTTGTTTCCATGGACACATATAATTGTTGCCTAGTATCTAAACGTGACGTATGCGTACGGCCGACACTCACTTCTATACAGCTCTCTGATCAGATAAATCTTGACACGTTTGTTTATGTTTTCACATGCATTCATATCAACTTACTACTGTTGTACTCGTGGTGAAAAGATTGTCATTACAATCAGAATATAATTTATAAAGTCTCAAGAAATACTGTTGGAATATTTAGATTTTATTACGATATTTTCAAACACCTTTATACCATGATTTTGCTTCGGATTAACTTAAATTAAATTTGTCGTAGAAATCTCATGGTATCTCATTGCTTTCCTCCATTGTGTGTTCTGTTGTACTATGAAAGAACCAAATACGGAATGTCAATAGGATCATCAATAAAATTCAGCCAATGCGCTTTCAATACGTACAGAGTTTAAACCAATATGCAGCTGGTCGTCCATCAAATTCAATCCATTAAGTAGTAGTCTTTTACGAGGTTGTGGTGTATTCCTGTCCGCGATCATTCGCCAACCGTGGCTAACTCTGTTCGATATAAATTATATAAAACTGTTTATCGAATATCAATACCGCTTGCGGCTTATCTAAACTGTTATTTTTATTGTAATATATCTTAGTTTCCAATTCTGAATAGCTGAGTAAAGTGCCTTTCTTTCACAGATAGCGTAAAGTACCTAATTGGGCATAGTGAAGGAAATTTTCGAATGTTGTATATTTATATACATCGCTCAATCATGCTTGAAAAAGACTTTAAAGTCTTATGTAGATACTATTATAGTTATGTAAAACCAATATGTAAGTACACTTGGTTGTAATACATGGTTTGACTCTGACATTGATGTTTGTTTGTAGGACTAAGTATTGGATTGGTTCTGTAATAATAGTAAGAAAATGTTACGATAAACGTATATCCGTTCTCCACTAGTGCAGTGCAATTATACCGAATATACGTCATTTATTGTAAAACTGTGGTGTATAGAGCATTTTGGCTTATAATCTAACAAATGAACGCTGTAAGAAAATACATAATTGAATTCGTTATTTTTGTCAGCTTACAATCTGAATAATTTTATTATAACTATCCTTGGGTATATATTAGGGGGATGTAGACTTTGTAATCTATAACTATGTTTATATAATATAGTGAGTCGCTTTTGAATTTACCTATACATGATTTTTATTTATATTTCATTATATACTATTCCATGATTTGTGACTAAAGTCAAGGATTCACTAGGGCGGGTTTTCCATCCCATTCGTAGGAATGGGATGATAAAAACTTAGTTTGTACCACTTTGTAGTTTACAACTTCTTTTAAGACGTGCCCATTTACTGCAAAGGATGCTTTTGTCACAGTGCCAACACACACAGTTCCAATGAGTAACTCCTCATAATGCCGAGAATATTGAGATCTTCGACGTTGAAGTCTCATGCAAGGTCCAGTATGGGAGGCATTTGGAAAACAAAGCCAAACTGGTGAGCGAAAAGGTGGGTGTTCTGAATAGATTTAAACAATACTTTACGCCTTAACAACGTCTTGTGCTCTATACAGCGCTGATAGAGCCACCAAATACAAGCTTGAGCCACTTTACTACAGAGCCGTACTGCCTCCAATTGATCCTCCCAATCTTATGGATAGATTGGAGACGCTTAAGCAACGCAGAGACTTGGGTTTTTATCCGAAGAGTGCTCCAAGGAATCGTTTGACTTCGTACTATAGAGTTCTACCATAGTAATGGTATTCTATACTGCAGCAAGGTTCAACCTTTTTATCTGGAAACGTTCCCGCCCAGCACGGTTCGCTTTCAGCGATCAGTTGTCCCCGTTACGAAGAGGCTCTGGATTAAACAACCGGCCGCGTGGTTTCCCGTGCGCTGTGACTTGTCTTTCTCCTAATGAGGTATAAAGAGAATACTTCTAACATGGTGGGCAGTGGCAAAGCAGTTTAGCTTAGCTGCCATTGCTGAAGTCCCTAAGCGGCAGTTACTTCTTACCACCAGATAGATTAATGGCTCGTCTGCGACTAAAGACAAAAAAGTGTGGGATCTGAAGAGATCTTCTCGAATTAGGAACTGTCTATTCCGATTTTTCAGTTCGAAAGTTCGATTACAAAATTTTTCGCTATAGCGCTCCGTGTATATATACCTATAGCGGTGGTATGACAGCTGATCGAGGAAGAAAAATAAGCATTGTTGTAAATTACTTTCCTGTTTATTTCACTTTGTATTAAAACGTTATTATCAGATGCCAATCGATATTTTAACACACAATTTTACGGCAGACATGTATGTACATATAGTATGCTAATACTATGTACATATAGTAAGAAATTGTGCCAATAAATCAAATTGAGTGAGCGTAAATATAGCTATGACGTCATATATGACGATGTAGAGAACGTCTGCTATAATTTTTTAAGTCAACGATTACCCACGCGGTTTTAATAAGTAAACCAAACAATTTTAATAAAGAATTTTCAAATTGGATTTTATACACGAGGAGTCTCCAAAGTGTTTGGTTACCGAAAGCTTTAAAAATGTTATGTTCTTCTATGATTAAAGTTTATGATTGATAGAAGTGACGATAGTATAGATTGTATTTATTTTGTATGGGTTTTACATCCGATTTAAGCAAAACACAAGCATATTAGAATTCAAATGTATGTACCTTCTTATTATAAAAAAGTAAACTTAAATCGAGCACATTTACATAATGTAGACGTGATGCATTAAACGTAAATCCTCAAACCAAATCGTCGTTTTATTTTTTGCTAACAATGAATTTAGCAGTAAAAAAAAAGTGAATGCTACGATTTTATTTTCAGTAGTCACAACTCTTATGGATTAAACCAATATGCAATATATATGGATCCACTCAGTTTACGGACATTGCACTAGTTTCTATACGTACCTGAGGCCGCCATTTGGCTATAAATTAGATTAAACGATCCTTTTCAACCTGTCACAATGATGAAACATTATTGCAAAAATGGCTCTGGAAATGTGGTAGCAGGGCCTATATTGTAATTATCGCTGTATATACGTATAGCATTTTAATAAAATATATTTTCAAGTTGATGTAGATGATAGGTAAGTTGGACACGCCAAAATCGTGGCGGTAAGACCCGTTTTTGAGGAGTGGCTGGAGAGACGGCATGGCGCCCTCACCTTCCGGCTGACACAGGTAATGACTGGTCACGGTTGCTTTGGCCAGTTCCTGTGTCCCACGCGTGCCTCTGTGTTGTGTCCATACTGTCCCCTCTAGGGAGGGGACAGTAGGGATTTTAAATGCAGTGGTGACCAAAAGGTAGGTCTTATCGTGTAGTGGCCTGCCGTTTCATACGGCGGGCCAAAACCTTGGCGGGGTCGCGACTGCATGTGAAAATTATTCGCGCGGCCCCGCCAATTGCGTTTTTGTCGAGGAACACCGTGGCAGGTTTTGTTGGTATTACCGGGAGGTCCATTCCTATAATCATTACCATCTTTCTTTTACCCCGGTGAGCCCGACATAGCCCCTCCGCCTCGGAGGGGTATGCGACGAAGCAAACCGCCACGTAAAAAAAAGGAATGATAGGTAGGTACTTTAATAACCAATAATTACAGGTTGAATTGATCACCAATCTAATCCATAATTATATTCATACGCAAATGTAGTTAAAAACATATTTCCCAAAAAATAATTGCCAAATATTCTTCACAAAACATAATGTTACGCCCAGTGACATCTCTCGGCATTGTGGGAAAGACTCGGCAGTTCCGTCTAATAATTTACACCGCCATCTATTGACATCTTACGGAACTGCGTAGTACGGTACGAGAATCTTAGAGAGAATGCTGGTACTTTCTCGAATCATCGTGCTGTTTACATGCCGAGTACGCGTTGCTGGAAAGCTCTAGAAGCGCTTTACCCGCGTATAAATAGGGCGCACGCGCACCGCCGAGTCAGTTTACAATCGTAAGCGATCAAGTGTTCATCGAAGCGAACGGAAGCGGAAATACTACGGAGTTTGAAGCAGTACAGTGAAAAAGTGTGGTATAGTGTTTATTGTGTTTTAAATTGAATTGTGTGTTTGAATAAAAGTGTTTTAGTCGGTAATATTGTTTATATTCTTATCTGTCGAACCCAGCACGTAACAATTGGTGTCAGAAGTAAGGTAAGAATATGCCAGTACTACCGAAGGAGGAAGTGGAAGGGGTGCGTACCAGGAACCAGCGCCAGCAAGATGTGGACCAGAGGCGCTTTGGAGACGCCCCCTCGCCGACGTCAGGTGAATCACGTGACTCCGCAGCTGCAGCGGAACTATCTAGTGCAGCTCACTCGCCGGTGAACCCCGACCTCGCGACTCTGATGGCGTTTATGCAGGAGCAGGCACGCCGCCAGGAGGAGCAGGCACGCCGCCTCGAGGAACAGCTGCAACGCGATAAGGAAGAGGGCATGCGCCGCCAGGAGAAGCAGGCACGCCGCCTCGAGGAACAGCTGCAACGCGATAAGGAAGAGGGCATGCGCCGCCAGGAGGAGCAGGCACGCCGCCAGGAGGAGCAGGCACGCCGCCTTGAGGAACAGCTGCAACGCGATAAGGAGGAGGGTATGCGCCGCCAGGAGGAGCAGCTGATGATGTTAAAAGACCTCAGCGCAACGGTTGGCAAGGAGATGAAGGAGGTGAAAGAGCAAGTCCAACGCCACGAAAGTCGCATCGCCGAGTTGGAGAAAATGATACGTGGGCTCAAGGCTGGAGATGGGATCGTAGCACCTGCGGTTGTGGCGCCCTCACCACGAGGCTTTAAAGTCCCACCATTCGACGGATCATCGTCATGGTCAGCCTATAAGATCCAGTTCGAGGCTGTCATGAAATCGAACAGGTGGACGAAAGAACAGGCTCTGACCGCTCTCACCTTGGGGCTTCGTGACCAGGCCTTGACCGTGTTAGAGGCGCTTGGTCAAGACATCACGTACGAGAAGCTATTGGAGGCATTAGAGGCGAGATATGGTGACGCACACCTGGAACATGTGTTTCGCGCCCAGCTGAAAGACCGATCACAACGTGTTGGTGAAACCCTGCAGCAGTGGGCCCTGGAGGTGGAGAAGCTGGTTCGAAAGGCGTACCAGTCCTCACCTGCGCTCATCGACGGAAACCTCGTTCAAGCTTTCACCGACGGGATCCGAGACCTGGAGGTTAGGGCCGCAGTGAGACTCGGACATTTCAAAAACCTGAAGGACGCCCTAGCCCACGCTCTGGAAGTGGAAGCAGTACGACGGGATGATCGAGCTCACCGTATCAGGGAAGTGTCGACTTCGCCCCGATGCTACAGCTGTGGCGAGAGAGGTCACATCAGGTTGAGCTGCCCGAAGCGAAGGAATCTAGGCAGTAAAAACTTAAAGTATACCCCGGCCCACACTCTGGAGGTGGAAACAGTGCGACGGGACGATCGAGCTCACCGTACCAGGGAAGTGTTGACCTCACCCCGGTGCTATAGCTGCGGCGAGAGAGGCCACATCAGGTTGAACTGCCCGAAGCGAAGGAAACCACGTAACAGAAACCAGTCGCCGGTAGGAGGAACACCTGATGTGCGTGCCAGGCAACAACTACAGGACTTCGTAATACAGCATCGTAGTGGCAAGTCACATGGTAATGCGGATGCCCTGTCACGTAGACCGTGTACCGGCCAGTGTAAGCACCACTGCGCCAGGAAAGAGGCCAAGCAGGAAGTACTAGTGAGGATGTTGAGGACGGATCTTAGCGAAGACTGGAAGGAAATTATGCAGAGAACACAACGAGAGGACATAGACATAAGACCCATTCTCGAATGGAAGAAAACAGGTGCTTCGAGACCTCACTGGAGTGAAGTTGCGGCATTGAGCCCTACCACCAAGAGTTATTGGGCACAGTGGGAAAGCTTGGTTATCCAGGATGGAGTTCTGTGCCGGAAATGGGAGAATGCCCGGGGTGACAAGTGTCACCTGCAAATGGTCGTGCCAAAGCTCAAGGTACCGGAAGTTTTACAACTCTGTCATAATGGGAGTTCAGGAGGTCACCCGGGAGTTAAGAGAACTCTGATTAAGATCCGGGAACGATTTTATTGGACCCATTGTCGAAAAGACGTTGAGGAATGGTGCCGTAAATGCACGAGTTGTTCTGCCATGAAGGGACCACGCACTGGCAGCAGGATGAATGATGTACACCAGCACATCAGACAGACCGGGCAGCAGATGTCTGGGAGGATGAAGACCCGTTACGACCGGAAGGCGAACAATAAAGGCTTCGAGGAAGGATCGCTGGTGTGGTTACATAATCCGGCACGCAACAAAGGAAAATCTCCTAAGTTGCAGGCAAAATGGGATGGACCCTATCGCATAGTCACTAAGATGAATGACGTCACCTACCGGATCCAGAAAGGACCACAAGGTACACCAAAGATCGTTCATGTGGATCGATTGGCACGCTACTACGGATCCAACAATGTTCGGGACGAACATGTCTAAGAGGGGGGCAGTGTTACGCCCAGTGACATCTCTCGGCATTGTGGGAAAGACTCGGCAGTTCCGTCTAATAATTTACACCGCCATCTATTGACATCTTACGGAACTGCGTAGTACGGTACGAGAATCTTAGAGAGAATGCTGGTACTTTCTCGAATCATCGTGCTGTTTACATGCCGAGTACGCGTTGCTGGAAAGCTCTAGAAGCGCTTTACCCGCGTATAAATAGGGCGCACGCGCACCGCCGAGTCAGTTTACAATCGTAAGCGATCAAGTGTTCATCGAAGCGAACGGAAGCGGAAATACTACGGAGTTTGAAGCAGTACAGTGAAAAAGTGTGGTATAGTGTTTATTGTGTTTTAAATTGAATTGTGTGTTTGAATAAAAGTGTTTTAGTCGGTAATATTGTTTATATTCTTATCTGTCGAACCCAGCACGTAACAATAATATACTTACTATACGCAACTTTATATTTTAGCAATCGTAACTATTTTCGTGTAATAATTATGCCTAAACAAACAGCGATAGCTCAGTGGGGAGACCAATAGACTGCAATGCAGAAGGTCTCGGGTTCGAACCCACGTCGCGCACCTCTGACTTTCGGAAGTTATATGACTTTTCGAAATTATGTGCGTATTGATTGACAATTATCGCCTGCTCCGTGCCTCGGAGAGCACGTTAAGCCGTTGGTCCCGGCTGCTATAAACATCTATGGCAGTCGTTATTGGGAAAGTCAGTACCCTCTAATATCCTGACACTGGTCTAGCCTTAGGGTATCGTTAGCCTTCGGGTTGCGGAGGTCAGGTGGCAGCCGCTCCGTGTAAAAACTGATATCCAGTCAAATCCGGATAGACCAGAAAAGCCGACCCCAAGTGACTTGGGAATAATAAAGGCTAAGAGAGAAGAATTATGCCTAAACAAAGTTTGGTAGGATTTATTAACCATAAGTAATGTAATCCTTACATAATTATTACCGAGATAAAATTTTGCACAATACAACGTCGCATTTAGATGTATAGAGTTAATGTAAAATGATATCACGTAATATATTATGTACATCTTAAGTAATATTATAAATGCGAATCTTTATTTTTCATACACGTTGTTAGGGAAACAGAAAAGAACATAGGGTACCTTTCATCCAGAAAGAAGTACTGTTACTTATCTAACCTAAACTTCATTTACGTGAACGAGGCCGTGGACAAAAATTTGTATATAAATAAATGTCCACGTCGTTATTGTGTAGTGGCACGGACGGTATGACGAAGCTAGAAAAGCGGACGTATATGGGCAGATAGGTTAGGGCGCCGCGGGGTATGACTCAAAGCATTAAACCAAGTAAAAAAAAAGGTAAAAGGACCTACTACAATATATGCAAGTATTAGTAGCATTTCTTTTTATACTACTAATGTAGCAAACAAGCATACGGCCCACCTGATGGTAAGTGGTCACCGTAGCCTATGGACGCCTGCAACACCAGAGGCATCACTTGCGCGTTGCCGACCCTTTAGGAAAAAAAGGAAGTGGGAAGGGGGAATAGGGTGATTGGGCCTCCGGCACTCTCACTCCCCAAACGAAACACAACAGTAGGAATACTGCTATTTCACGTCGATATTCTGTGAGAGGTTAGTTCTTCCCCGGTGGAGCCGGCCCATTCATACTGAAATCAGCGAGGCTCTACTACTCAAGAATTTAACAATCACATTAGGTTATTAACAATAATCACGGTACTCAGTATAATTGACTAGCTGCACCGATCTCGTGATATAAATTGCTGATCAAGTCAGTGCTCTTACTGAGCGGAGACTCAAATATAACTGGCGAAATGTAGGTGTAAAGAACCTTTAATTACACTTGCAATTCTTTAAAAAGACTGTACACTATTTTAGTCTACTTCAACGTCCGCCAATGTTAATAATAATAATAATGTTACAGCTATTATTATTATCATCAAAATTATTATTGTGAGTCTAATCTGTTTTGGTTAGGTACGTCTTACGAATAAATCGTCTAGACTGCATGGATGGCTGGTGGTTTAAATGATCGCGTCGCCTGCTACTACGCCGAATGTTATGGGTTCGAATCTCACACGGAGCAAAAATTTGTTTGGTCCACAAATGGTTGTTTCGTGTCTGGATGTTCTTTGTGTCCGTTGTTTAAATGTTTGTAAAGTCCTCGCGATATAGGAATCACTCATAGTGCGAGAGATGACTTAAAAAAAGAAAAGAACAACCATGATTTTTTGACTTTAGCTACTTTTAAATGAGAACACACTCACAAGTAACAGGCCGTTAGTTTAAATAAATAATGCCGCGGTCGGGCAGGTTTTCTTTGCCTAATTTGATTAATTACAGACCATAACTGAGCTTTACGGCTATAAAGCTTTACTTAACCGTCATGTTAGGTACTTCTTTATTCCTTGTAATGTATTCTTTTACTTTGGTATTTATATTATCTCAAAATCTAAGAAATGCTTTCTTTTCTGACCACGTTCTTGTGTTGCCTTTGCTTCTAATATTATGTTAGTATTGGAGATTATACCGAGCTATTATGTACGACATATCAGCCGCTTGTAGTTGTTACTGGAAATAGGTATATCAATTCATTCTAGATCACTGTTTGTTTGGTCATAAATGTATGTCTGCTGAGCACTGTCTTTTAGAAATTTGGTTATAGAAATAGGACCTCCAAGAAATGTTCAACTTTCTATCGTACAATAACATTGTTATTTAAAAACAGTTTCTTATTTAAATATAAAACTTACTAAATGACTCAATAGAATTCTCAATAATCAATTTAGAATACCTTGGGTATTTAAAATTAATTTTCTATGAAGACTCCAAGTAACATTAAAATGTAACTTAGCGTCGATTTTTCAACCGTTATATAACTTTTATCTGGTTAATAAGTTTGACGTTTGGACAGCTTTTGTATAGAAAATATGTCATACCGCCATATTTATTCTTCAGATAAAAGTTATCTGATGTTTAAAAAATCGGCCCTTCGTTAAATAAACGTTTATTCTGGGTTAAGTGGTTGCCTCGTGTTCCATCACCACACAGGGCAAATAATGGTTTGATCCGCAATGATTAGGCTGAGTCTAGGTGTTCAAACAATGGCCATGAGGACGATTGTTTGAATGTTTGTAAAGTCCTTCGCGTCACAAGATTCCTTGTTTCTTCTCTTTTTCTCTTAAAAAGACACAGCACTAGGAATAAATCCTGTGTAGTCCTAGAGCGGGAGTAGTGTTTGATTAAACAAAATGGTAGCCGCATAAAACATTCACATGGAGTCTGCTTAATATGTTCAAGATTTATCTGATAGAAGGGAATTGAAAATCATAACTCATAGGACTTTATTTATATTTTCTAGAGAGTATATTCACTTTCTTATTACTCTCTGGCCCTTACTTTCTTATTATAATTGAATAAAGTAGGGGTCTTATGATTGTTCGGTATTCACTGAATAAATTCTGTTGTTCTTTTCCTAAATCAGAATTATGACTTCCGTCGTAGGTGGATGAAAGTTTTTATACATTAATGTATATTTCTGTAGGTTTAAGTTCTTTAACACGAAATTATCAATAAGAACAATTATTGTGTAATTAAATGTATATAATTCTTATATATTACAAATTTATTTTAGATGGTGGTACCTAAAATAAATTTGTAATATATAAACCAATCCTTTCTAATATTGTAAATGCAAATGTCAGTTTGTTTGTTTGTAAGTCTGTCATACTATCACGCCTTAACTACTCGACCGATCATCATGCAATTTTGCATACAATGTCGGGGGAACAGAAAAGGGCATAGGGACATACACAACCTTTCATCCAATAAAAAGTACTGTTACTAACCTTACCAAACCTAATTTAGGCTACATTAACACGAGCGCGCAAAATAAATTAGACGTGACTTTATATTATTTATTGGGCAAATAATATGTTCAACATGGGTCTAGGCTCCACAGGGGCAGGAATGATTAGTTCTAGCATCTCTGCGAACACATAATTTCATCTTCTCCTTCATTACTTCCCCTTCCCGAAAACCATTGATCAGAGAACAAGATGTTACAATTAACATGTATCACAAGTCTCTCTATGTGGTAATCCGCGAGCAATTCCAGGTATTACGTTTTCGAAACTAGTGACAAGCTTTATTTATATCTGCCTTTTCTCTTTTGACTTTTGATCTCTTCAGAAACGTCAATTGCACTATTCATAACATATGTATGTATGTATTAATGTATCCATAATTTATGCACCGCGACAGGCACATAATACCATGTCCTCAACAATACATTAAGTTTATTAATGAGCGTAATATCCAATTCTGTCATCTGCACGCTTAATGCCGGGTTCCCAAAAAAGCGTTGAGAGATGATGCCATCATTAGCAGAATAGTAAGCTTCGATTTATCCACAATAAGTCCGGTTTCTCTGTTAAAATGATGCAAGATCTTGCCGGACCATTGTTTTTCACATCCCATTTACTAAAGGAAATCAATGAAGAATAAGGACGCACAATTTCAATCACTTTTTCTGCACATCTATTAACCGTATCAATGGTTTTGTCTAGCAGAGCAGAACGAACTAATATCTGCATGAGATTTAGTAACAACAATTTATTACTCAGCGGAGTAGCAATCGTTTTTTTAATACTTGAAACAATGATACGACGTAAACAAGTTATGTCCTGCTTTTATTGATAATTTCCTAGTCTGTTTGTATGAGTGTGTTGCAGATCTAGAATCCATATAGTAAGCTGACGTTTCGTGACCATTTAGTGGTCGAGCACTTTACATAGAACTAGTATACCAGATAAAAATTGATTGAATTTAGCTAGATATATAGATATTTAACAAGATAGACTTTCACTTACGTCTCATATTAATTTTAAATAATACAATATATCTAATAATATCAGCTCTCTCACAAGCTGTCCCACTGCTGAGCACGGGCCTCTTCTCAGTGTGAGAAGGGTCAGGCGATAGTCCTGTACGCTAGCCCAGTTGTGGGTTGGCAGAATTAATTATGCAATATTTTTATTTGTCGTTAAACGCACAGCTGCTTCAGAAGCAGCCATCATTCATTCGCGTTTGAAGTAGTTTGTCAACTCAACATACCTATATTCGTTTGAAATGATGATCCTTAAAAATATTCTTCGCTCTTCCCATTCAAGTAGGTTCGTTAGTTGATATAAGAGACCGTCGTTGATTATACTGCATGTAGAACGGAATGTCCTTGCCATCCAACCAGCCCTTATTGATAGCTAAGACATATTCCTTTGCTTTCTTCGATTTATGTTTCAGATACTCCAGTTATGTAACAAAAATAAAAATATATAAAAATGTTCATGAAGACTTACGGGCATGTTTTCCTAATGGTTATAACCATTCTCGGTAAACTTTATTTTATCTACAAGTGTTAAGTGTACACGTCATTAATACGCTTTGAAAGTTAAGGAAATCTTCTGTGTGTATTGAAGATAGATACAATTTTTTAAATAAATTAATTAATTAAATTTAAAATGTACATACCTGTAGAATTTAATCAATCACTAAAACTTCCACAATGGTATGAACTGTCGTGTTGAGATGTGTGTCGAATGTTTTCTCTAAACGCAACTGATCTTTTTTGCGTTTGCATACTTGCATTTAGTTAAGTAGTTAAATTTAAACACCTAGGAATTGTTTACCTCTAGTAAACAATTCTTAGAACAGAAGGTTGGCATGATCTACGCGGAATACCGTGCAATGCGGCGCGTAGGTATGTTTTATCGTAACACTATATTATTTCTCAATTATGTCATAGTAGAAAATTCCCATTCGAAATTAACACAATCTGTACCATTAGCGGTCATGATTTAGTGATAAACTGAGTTTATATAATTTATATCAGAATAGGTACATAGATGTTATCCTTCTTATTGAGACGTAGCAGCTTACCGACATGACCAGACACAATAGATTTATAATTATATCTGGTATTATAAGACTTGGCAGATTAAAAACCACGTCCTGTTAATTCATTTTAAAATCAACAGAATATAAAATACCGTGGTTGTCCAATATTAAATCAAATCATGTTTTTAGTGATGACAGAACATTAATAATTAATCATGAACCTGCCCCAGTAGTGAGGACACGATAAAACGTTTTAATATTATTAATTTATGAAATAGGTTCCAGTAATTTAAGTAACTACTCTGCTTGAAAGGTTTTCTGTTCAACGAATTCTCCATAGAGTATTACTTTTATCGACCAGCTTACGCCAGCGTCGCTCACGTGATATGTCATTAAAGCATAACCTGTATGAAGTAGGTACACCGTAAAAGTACAGTTTTCATTATAGAAATATGATAAATTAAAAATTATAAGATTCCTACACAAAGTTACCATGTTCTGTTCAAGCTGATGATCTTCAAACAGCTAAGCCGATTTTCTTAAATCATAGCTTAAGAATACTCGATTAAGTCACATTTCAAACTAAAACAATGAAATCAAAATCGGTTCATCCGTTTGCAAGCTAGAATGCCACAGACAGAGACACAAGTTAAAAAGAATAGAATCAGTTATTGCGAAGATTACCGCGACATGCAAACAAAGATTGATATTTCTATTATTTAAAAAAAAAGTATGAACAAAAGGAAAAGGAAGAATTAAATTTATATAATACTACCTTTCCTTCGCGGTTTCACCGACATTTATGATTACTGCTTCGCTCCGTAGTTTATCGTAGACTTCTTCAAGATTTGGGCTACGAAAGGCAAAAAAAAAAAAATTCGGCTGGTACTTCCAGAGGTAAGCGCGTTAAAACAAAAACAAAAATGTCTTCAACTTTATTATATTAAGACTGCGCCGAGCGTAAGACAGATTATGCCAGAACTCGTACGGCGCATATTCAAATCGGCACACGGCCGCCATAGTAAAATTGTATGGAGGATTTGAAGTGCTTTTTTGATAAATATGTATCTTTATTGTCAACCAATAACTTAAATATTTGGGACGGACAAATTGTAATATAACTATTTACGTTTCGTTTAAGTTGTAAAATAGGATATACTTCTACTGTTATAATCTAAAAATCACGTAACACGTGCAAATTTACGTAATTTTGTAGGCGAAAATATTAATTATTTTCAGATTTTTACACGGAGTAGTTGTAAACACATTCATTGATAAGGTAAATGTATATTTTATATTTGTATTAAACAAAAAGTGTTGATTTTATTCACTTAACTGTGACCGCCTGTTTTGGAACATTTCGCTCGGCGCAGTCTTAATATATACATACATATAAGTATAGGTTAGTGAGTATAGGTATATCAAAATAGTGGAAGCTATAGAAACAACAAAGTTGCTATCCACACTGACATTCTTTTTATGGAGTTCAATATAAAAGGAAGTTAACTACACGTTCCAAGCGGATATTTTTGTTTGAAGACATACATATATACGAAGAAATGAACGCTGATTTCTCAGAAAGTTCTGGCCCGATTTGCATGAATCTTTTTGTGTAGCGGTGAATATGGTGATGATGTGATGAGAAGAACCAAGTATATAGTATAGCCCGGTTCCAATATGTATGCAATATACATATATGCTTTTTTTAGCTACGGACAATTAAATGTTGACTTATTTTCCCTTGATGTAAGTGAGTGTCAAGACAGCGGGGCTGTTGAAGATTTTATAGACAACCAAAGTGATGATCACTTATATCTTTAAAACTTTCGCGTTGCATGATATATGTACATAATTTGTAATGGAAATTAACGCATTCATGTATCTACTGTTTACCTTTAGAGACCATAATGTAAGTAATATTTTCTTATCGGTTATCTAAAAGTTACAACTGAAATGTCGTCATCGACTTCATAGCCGAGTCATATCCACAGCCCCAGATCTAGGATTTTGGCGGACCAGGGCAGAAACTTGAAAGCGACGCTCCCTGCGCAGCGTTTGAGATAAATTATTTAACTTCGCTAATAATTATTCTGATTACTTGCACACCCAATTAACCACATTAACCGTTTGTGTACCGATAAGTTAACAATAATAATCGGTAATATTGTCTTCTATTTACGCGAATATTATTCATTGAAATTAAACTGCTATATACGGATTTTATCGCGTTGTTTATTTGACACTTTATTACAAAATTTTGAAAATTGTTACACTACTACTACTATTAAACTTTACTAATTTTTAAGCTAATTAAATTATTATTAAAATATTTAGATTTAATTTATTTTTACACTTTCTCCGACGTTTTAAAATTGTTAAAGTAGTAAGTAAGTAAGTAAGTAAAAAAGTGTTTAAAATTTTGTAATAAAGTGTCAAATAAACAACGCGATAAAATCCGTATATAGCAGTTTAATTTCAATGAATAATAATCGGTATTAAGTTAACTCAGTTATCTCTACATTGTTCCTTAATTAAACTGTCAAATATTATCTGAAATGTCACTAATAGCTAACGTATAATATAGTATTTTTATGCTTTCAGTGATCAACACTATTAAACCCGCTGTTAATTTCTATAGCAGTTATGGCACAATGTACAGAGTTTACTTAAAAGGTACATACACTGGCAAGTGAATAACAAAATGCAGCAACTGCTGCCTCCCAAACTAGGTAATAACCTGTATTTTGGGAGTCAGTGTTTCTTCGAAGGATACATTGCGCTTATAAATAATATAGTTATGTAAAACATTTATTAATAACGTTTAAATATCGAATAAGTATATTATTGCTGTAAGACGCCAGTGTTTTAAAGTTATTTTTAGCGTTTTGGTTTATATATAATTATACAGATTATAAGAACGTACTAAATAATAATATAATATTCTATCACATACATACAACACCATCTAGCCCAAACTAAGCAGAGCTTGTACTATGGGTACTAGACAATGGATAAACATACATATATACTTTTTTTATGCAAATATGTACTTATTATACATAGAAACACCCAGACCAAGACTAACATTCACGTTCATGCACACAAACGTTTGACTTGTGCGGGAACCGAACCTGCGACCTCAGGCGTGGCAGTCGTTTACACTGACCACTAAACAACGACGACCAAAAATAGAACTACGAAGATAAATATTTTCTTATGCAATTGCAACATTTTAACAATATTATCGGCTTGTGGTTTTTTTGTTGAGACCAGTTGAGAGAAAATCTGCTGCGTCGTCTTCGTGATTATAGTAAAGTTGCAGCTGTCTGAGAGTGGATTTATAGCACATTTCCGGGTAAACAAAGCTAGATACCAAGAAGTTCTAAGCGGACTTAGTGTGCATCTACAAGCAACTTGCTGACAAACAGAAGCAATAATTTATAGTGAGGAGCTTTTATTAATAGTACAATAAATGTATATTATTTATAGAACATGAAACATATGTTTTCAAATACCCTAAAATATATACTTTTCTTTTACCTATTCTTCTCACGGATCTATGTGTCGTATATGAAGCAATAATCTCATATAAAACGTGTTAATTAAAAAGTGCCGATACTCTTTTAATATAAAGGTCTGCATATTAACTAATGTGGTTTTATAATATCGTTATTCAGCACTGTATGGCTGCAACACCTGGTTGTCAATGTGAGTTGTAAAATACTAAAATTATATTTAATTGCCGATTTAAAAGAGTCACTGTGAAAGGAAAAGTATAGGTTCAGCCCTTTGCCTGAAATCTAGTAACTAACATAAATGTAACGTCAGTAACTCAGTAAACTCTTTAACCCATAAATATTGACGTCCATAGGTGTACTTTATGATCTTAATAAATGAATGATTATTGTCCTTAACTTTGATCGTGAGTTGTTTTTTTATCGATCGAATACGTATTACAATTTTTAACATTTATTATAAAAGTTCAGTGGACAACTCTGGTCTTACCAGCATCTTTTAAGACATTGTTATTCCATGCTCCAGAACCGAACAGACCATTATAGATTGTACAGCTTTGTCCGCATTTACGCACACGCTATGACGATGCTTTATGAATAGTATGTAAGGCCTGAACTAAGTTGATAACTGGAGATGTCAGAGCTAATAATTAGTACGCGAGGTCAGAGTCAGATTATAAACCTAGAAATGAACAATGAAACCACTCCAAAATAAATGAGATTGAAGCCTTTTAAATCGGGTAGTAAGGGTAATTGTCAAATGACAGAAAAAGGCGTTTACCTACGAGAAATCGTTTATTCTCGCGTGGCAATTATACGCCCTTTGTGAGTCTCCGGCGCGGCGGCGCGGCGTCACTAGACAACGGGAATCATTGTTACAAGCTGCATTTTTATGCCGGGCTTTGATCATTCTCTCCAGTTTCATGAAACTGATACTATTGAGATAGGCGGCTACTTATCATTTTCAATAAAGAAATGTGATAATGTATTTTGATCAAATCATAAAAAGCTCAATCCTTTTTAAATAAGTTTATTCGTAAACAATGATAGATAATAAGCCACTACTAAGATGTAGTAAAGAATTTTGTTTAAATTTACAGAATATTTGAAGAGTAGGACGCCATGTTTTTACAACTTTGTTACACGCTGAAATGTGGTGATTTTGTAATACAGTAAAAATGCTTTTAAAAATCTAGATTTAGACCTGAAAACCAACAATTTTGGAAGGTACAGCGACTTTATGACAATTCTGGTCCTATCATCATGATTTCTATTTAAAAGTAGGACAATTATAACTATAAACATACAGGCAGACGAAAAACTCCTAATGACTATTGTTTTACTCACATACACAAGAAGTCGATCTCCAATACACACATTCTCGTTACAGTTTTTTGTTAGTATAAATATAATAATAGAAATTCTCGAAGGGCCTCTGCACGTCGAACCCATTTCTCCGTGTAAGCACCCTTAAGCAGCGGGCATCTGTAACGTAAAATGTTAGAACAATATCTGTGAGACAAGGAACATAAAAACTGTACGCATAAGTAAAAGGTGAGGTCATATCTGTCTATTTTTCTCTATACTGACATTTCTTATTTATTTTATTTTATTTTAAGTGGTTTACCGTTCTACATAACTTCTTTGTTATTTTTTTAGCTGCTATATGTGTTTACATGTAGGAGCTATAATAAATGTTTAAATAAACAATTTATTTAAGCATTTTAGTTTCACTACTATTACATACTACATTATGTTACACTATTTTTGTAAAGATCAATTTATTTACAAAAGTACCATTATTGTTAACTCTCTACTGCTAAACTTACGAAAATATGTTTAAATATATAAATCTGCGTAATATCCAATGATATAAAATAATGTCAGCTACAATAAAGGGTATAAAACATAGGCACTATCATTTTTGTTGTCACTTTTAGGCCAATGTTGGTTGTTTGGCGAAATAAAGAATGGCCAGGTGGGCCGTACTCACTACAGAGTTGTCTGGAGCCCGCCCCGGGATGTAATATTTCAACTCTTTACGTCTAATTCACAACATTTGGCGGCTCTTTTCTCAGAGGTAAAAAACATGTGTGTGATAGTTATGTCTAAGTTTTATTATGTTCAGATTTTAATATTCGTTATTAATAGGAGAGATATAGATAGAGTCATTAATAGAAAAACAAGAAAATCTAAAATAGTTTCACTCAAAATTCTAGACCGGCATGTAACCCTTTGTTGTTTGGAGACAGGGCCCAACATAAAAATAAGTCTAGATACGCCGATGAAGGCATAGAGCTTGCGGTTGACAGACCGAAAGGTAGAATTTCACCCATTGCACTATCGACATGAGATCACTCCTAACATAAGCACTAGCTTAGCTGAAGGCGTTATAAAGAATACTAGTGCCTACTTTGTACCAAAAATGCAAGTAATCTCCAAAAAGCGACGTGTAAGATGCGGCATCTGCAGACGATTCATCAGCATTCTCGAGGTTTACCCGAAAAGAGATAACAGAATCCGCCAAATTTAAAGCTCTGAATATTAATTAGGAAAAGGTTTTTCTGCATGTATAACTTTGGATTTTCACGTGATTTTCGGGATTAACCTTATTCACGGGCTCGACCCTTACCTTAATGTTACTCGGTGTAGTGATATATGTATACTAAGGTTGATAAGTCAAGCGTCAAAAGGTAGACTATAGGTTATTGACCGCTTACATCGCGTCGGCTGTATGCTGTTCTTGTTTTTATCTATTTAGCGACGGTATTGTTGTTTAGCGAGCATAGATCCAAACTCTGTGCTGAACTAAGAATTTCTTATCTATACTAATATTATAAAGCTGAAGAGTTTGTTTGTTTGGTTGAACGCGCTAATCTCAGGAACTACTGATTCGGATTTAAAAAAATCTTGCTGTGTTGGATAGCCCATTAATCGAGGAAGGCTATAAGCTATATAACATCACGCTACGACTAATAGGAGCAGAGCATAACTGCAAAATATTGCAAAAACGGGCAAAATTCTCTTATGTGAGAAGCAGCCGAAGTTACGCGGGTCAGCTAGTATATATATAAATTCAATACAACTTTGCCTTTGCCTGTGAATCGAACCCTTAACCTCATCATACACAGCAGTCGCACTCACTACCGCTTCGCTACCGAGGTTTAGTTAAATTCATAAATTGTTGCTTGAAACCGACTTGTTATTTGTTTTGACAATCTTCATCATATCATATGTCAAAAATTGTGCATCATAAAAATTATACCAGAAAAACTTTTTCATAACCTATTTGAAGCAGTTATCTTACTGTTATTTTCATATACAATCCTACACCCCTTTAAAAAATACCGGAACTGAAACTAAAATCGTAACTAGTTAATTTGCCAGGATCGTAGCAAATGGAAATCCGTAGTCTCTGCCTACCCCTTCGGGAAACAGGAGTGAATCTATGTATGTATGTATGTATGTATGTCACTAATTAGTACTTCTTTAATTCGTAAAATAGTTGGTCAACAGTTTTTACCATTTTGGTATAAAACTGACTATATAGATAACCATAATATATATTACGAAGGTTTTAATAAATTAAAAGGAAATTCATTGTTCAAAATAAATAAATATATTATTCTAATGTTTTAAGTTGCATTAGGAATATTATGCAACTATTAAAACATTACGGAACCATACTAAAAGACAATACGGGGGTCCTATAAGGAGATAACTTACATGAGAAAACGTTTCCAACTCGCAGAAGCCCGCAGAGAGTTGTAATCCTAAATGGATTAGATCACCAATTGAATGCCGTTGACAGCTACTACAGAAGTTTGACAGACTGGCCGATGCAGGCGTTGGACTATTGTTACGTACAGAACCAAATGTACTAGACGTGGTTTTGGTTATGTAATTATAAAATTAAATGTATGAATATGCAAAGTGTGTGTAGCATCCAATATCCTATTGTGTCACACAAGCACACCAGCCGCCAGACACATAAGTTTTCAATTATGTCTGGCATTCCAACACTTGACCGGTTAATACTTTAACACCCAGTTTCTTAAAGGGTAAACAACGTGTCAAAATCTGACTCATGTCAAGTGATTTGATTAGCTGTTGCTAATCCAGTCAAACAATCCCAGCAATTGACATGCGTTTAAAAATCTGTAAGTATACAAATTTTGATGCTGATCTACCTTTCAGAAACTTGTTGTTTAAGTATCAGATCAATGATGGTGATGGTTGGTCACTTGTTTTCGCCGCAGTTTTTCAATAACGCATCGTCATTAGGTTTTATCTATGCTGTGACAACTCAAGTGTTGCGAGCTTAATCGCTGAAATAAACAAGATAACTTCTATCACGTATTTAGCTGCCAGCAAAAAAACATACCAATTATTTAAGGCGTAATATTTTAAATATTTCAGTTTATAAACATAAGAGGATATTTATTATCACAATCATCTGTTCACCGTTGATCGGATTTAGTTAAAACTTGGCATATAAATAGATCATGCCCCGAATTAACCCATAGGATACTTTACCTTAAAGCTTTTCCATTGGAGAATAGTTCAAATACGTCAAATAACGCAGGGCATGTAGTAACCGATTAACCGTAAGGTATAAACTAAGGCAATATTAGTAATATTTAGATGTTTCGTCTAATTTTTTCCTTAATGGTGACACACAACGGTCCATTTCACTAAAGGTATAAAGACAATAGTCTCTAAAACACCCATGGTGCCCGTCAGATGGAATGGCAATTTGCATGGCAACTGCAAAAGCCGACATCAAGGTATCGACTTATATGGCTCTTTTAAACTCTTTGGTGTATAAAAATAGCTCTTCATTTCATCATCCTGCACACCTTCTGTGTCCTCTATTAAACTGCCGTCGCTGTTGCTTTTCATTTCAATTTTAAGCTTTTGAACTAGGTCGGCTGTTCATCTATTTTGCACACTTCGTCTGCCGGCCTAAATGGTCTCGTTCCTTACTGTTGCCGGTTCTTAATCTTACTATTTCATTAATATATTAAGTTATTAATATTATGCATGTATACCTGCTTGGCTGCTGTGGTTTGTTTTCAATTATTAAAATATCAGCGAATTCAAATACCAAATCCGGACAGACACTAAATCACATAACATTTCAAATAAATTGTTAAAAAATTTATTCATATACATAGATCATATACAAAGATATAATAATATGTATAGTACACGTCGAAATAAAAATGAATTTTCAGAATAGTAAACTTATTTTGTAGAGGCATCACGTAATGAGGCGCTGGAAAATAACGGCAATTGACCTAATACAATATAATCAAGAGAGCTGTGTATTTATACATGCCGGTGCTGGTGGGTAGTCGCGACGACCGGTGCCAGGCCATTGCATGCTATCGCTAATTTTCTCAGATGCTCGCGACCCTAAAAGCTTTATTTTCATAGACTAAAACCGATGTTTCCTGGACTTGCCACTGCAGTATAAAAACCGTACAGTACACTCCATTATTGTATAAAACTGTGCATGTCAACTACGTCTCCGCAATGCAATAAGCTTTCATTATAAAACTATACGTTTATTTTATTGTTTACATACATTATTTGTGACTCACTTGGCAGTTTGTTCACTAATGGTCGGAACAAAAAGGCGGAGGTGGACGTATCGATCAAGGCGTTTACGTCTAACATAACATATATAATTTAGTTAAGCGTGAAACTGTTGGCAAATAACACGACTTGTAAAAAGCAGATCAAGAGGTTTCCCCACTAAGTCAGGGCTGGGCCGTTAATAACTTGAGATACAAGTATTTTGCCGACGAAGGCAGTTTGCTTGTGAAACTTTTTTCGTCGACTCATTCAACTCTTATATATGTCCACGTATTGCCGCTAACATGTAACTTGATTTTAGCTAAGTCTCGTTGAGTGAAAGTTGCGATGGGTTTTGTGAAATGGAGATTCTTATACTTAATTTAAAAGTATTTTTGCATGTCAAGTTATTTGCTAACTGTAAATGATTACTAGGTACGGTAAAAAGGTTAGACTAATTAACCTCATTTTGAATACCTCTCTACCTCATTCTGCCACTGCGCCGAGGGCTATGGGTTCGAACCCCATACGGGACAAAAAATTGTGTGTTCACAAATGGTTGTTCTGAGTCTGGGTGTTCTTTGTGTTAGTTTTTTAAATGTTTGTACAAACAGGAATTAAAGAAAAAGATAAAATAAATGATGGCTTATTATGCTTTCGAAAATGATCATGTTTACATGATCATATTAATCAGCTGTGGCTAACTAACGATGGGCAAGCTGTAAAGTTATCTGAAAATCTTCTTTACCCATCATATTCTAGATTATATTATAGTATCAGGCTCGATGGCGTAGTGGTTAGTGTAACCGACTGCCACGCCAGAGGTCGCGGGTTCGATTCCCGCACAAGTCAAACATTTGTGTGCATGGACATGGATGTTTGTCTTGGTATGGGTGTTACTATGTATATATGTACGTATTTACAAAAAAAAGTATATATTTAGGTATGATTATCCATTGTCTAGTACCCATAGTACAAACTCTGCTTAGTTTGGGCTAGATGGTGTTGTATGTATGTGATAGATTATTATTATATTATTATATTCAAGTAACTTTATAAACACACTGCACAAACTGCATACCCCAAAGGCAGAGGTACATATATTACACCTACATTTCGCTATGGTGACTATGCTTTTAAATCCTACTTTAAAAGAACCAGCCGGTTGCTGTACTGGGCACAGTTGCAGACTCCATTGTGCTACTAAGAAAGTCTTTATTTTATACTTAACTAGTAGTTTTCCCGCGGTTTCACCCGCGTAAGTCCCTTCCCGTGTGAATAACGGGTTTCACCCCTTTCACCCTCTTCGGGGTGGAATTGCCAAAAATCCTCTCTTAGTGCTCCCCTACACTCTCCAAGGAACATACATGCCAAATTTCAGCTTCTTACGTTCAGTAGTTTCGGCTGTGCGTTGTCTGTCAGTCACTCAGTAACGGAAGAGTTTTATATATATAGATTATTTATTTGGCTCACAAAACTAGGAACCGTACTTACGTACCGTAAAGTACTAGCTGACCCGCGCAACTTCGTCTGCTTCACATAAGAGAATTTTCCCCGTTTTTGAAATAATTTTTATTGATGCTCCGATCCTATTGGTCATAGCGTGATGTTGTATAGCCTATAGCCTGCCTCGATAAATGGGCTATCTAACACTAAAAGATTTTGTCAATTCAAACTAGTAGTTCCTGAGATTAGCGGGTTCAACCAAACAAACAAACTCTTTAGCTTTATAATATTACTAGCTGACCCACGCAACTTCGTCTGCTTCACATAAGAGAATTTGCCACGTTTTGCAACATTTTGCATTGATACTCCGCTCCTATTGCTCATAGCGTGATAGCCTATAGCCTTCCTCGATAAATGGGTTATGTCACTCTAAAATAATTTTTGGATTCGAACCAGTAGTTCCTGAGATTAGCGCGTTCAACCAAACAAACAAACAAACTCTAGCTTTATAATATTAGTATACTGTATACACTGTTTATTTTATTCTAACTTATTTTGTGAACTACAATCTGGCTTTATACTATCCGTGCACAGAAAGAAAGTCCAGTAACGTGTATACCAAGGATTGAAGGCGAGACCTTATGGACAACAGTCGCTCGCTATCTTAATAACATACACAATAACATCTACTAGATTTTGCTCGCGGTTTCGCTCGAGTTTATCTAGGTTTCATCATTAAATTGTATCCCTCGGTAACAGAACTTTTTTGGATGAAGGTAGCTTATGACCTATTCTGTACCCCTGACCAGGTGTGTGCAATATTTCATGATGATCGGTCGAGTAGTTCAAGCGTGCAAGCGTAACAAACAAACGCACATTTGCATTTATAATATTTTTTAGAATTCTACGTATGAGCACGGGCGTATACTCCGGCTACGCAGGTCAAATGTAGGCCATTACTTGGCAGACTTCACACTTCGTAAGTCGTAAGATTACAAGTTGTTTTTCTACACCGTTGAAAGGAGCGAAGTCTAACTTTTTGATCCCTATTGCACGTGATTTCGAAAAGTTAGAGGTGCGTACGGTCTGACTTGGCTGTCCGATGTTGTTCTCGGTAAACTATCACAGTTTAACTACTTATAGCGTACTATGTGGCTTAAATATTCAACTTCTCTCTTAGTCTTTATTATTCCCAAGTCACTTGGGGTCGGCTTTTCTGGTCTAACCGGATTTGACCGGATATCAGTTTTTACACGGAGCGGCTGCCACCTGACCTCCGCAACCCGAAGGCTAACAATACCCTAAGGCTAGACCAGTGTCAGGATATTAGAGGGTACTAACTTTCCCAATAACGACTGCCATAGATGTTCAAGGCACCCAGGACCGACGGCTTAACGTGCTCTCCGAAGCATGGAGCAGGCGATAATTGTCAATCAATACGGACATAATTTCGAAAAGTCATATAACTTCCGAAAGTCAGGGGTGCGCGATGTGGGTTCGCACCCGAGACCCTCTGCATTGCACTCTGTTGGTCTCCCCACTGAGCTATCGCTGCTGCTAACTATTCAATTATTTGCCATAAATATTTTGGGCTGTCATACATACATAGATTCACGCCTGTTTCCCAGAGGGGTAGGCAGAGACTACGGATTTCCATTTGCTACGATCCTGACACACTTTTCTGGCTTCATTTACTTTCATCACATTCCTCATACACGCCCGTCGTTTCAAGGTGCTCTAACGGAGCACAATAATATCGTGAGAAAATCGCAGAGTTCTCCATAACGTCCCTGAAGGTGGCTACTAAACGAATCCCGTATCCAACTGTGGGACAGCTTACAAACAGAGTACATATTATTATATAAAATATAAATAACCGTCTACCCGAGACAAACTGCTTATCTACTTAAAACAATGTCTTATAATCTGCAGCCGCTCTAGTCTCGCAGCTGCGATCTTTCAGCTGAATTACAGCAATTACGGCAGATACACATTAAATGATACCGCTTGGGTCCAACAAACTTCAGTTCTAACTAAAAGTAACTTAAGCAAACAAAGCCTTTGCATACCACTTACAAATTAATTGTCTTGGAATGGTATGCATAGCATCGCTTATCTACGGATGTAGATTACGATTATAATTGCATATGTTAATACCATCAGCCGCCTATCTCCCCAAAGCCTTATTTATGAGTAGGTAGGTAATATTTTATCTATGCAAATAATATAGAGAGAAATGATTTGATTTTTGTTTGTAAGGATTTAACACATAAACTACTCAACCGATTTTAAAACTTCTTTTACCAATATAAAACTATATTATCACCGAGTAACATATGCTATATTTTATTTAAAAAAAGTACTGTTTCTAAAAAAACCTGTCTTATTCTACGTGAGCGTAGGCGCGGGCAAAAGCTATTTTTTACGTATATACATATTATAACAACACTCGGTGGCGCAACGGAATTGATTGCAGTTGCTGTGTATGAGTTTTAGAGTTCGCAAAATCTCTTATACACATCTTTGTCCGTCCGTCCGTCTGTCTGTTATACAACTTTCAACTCAAGAACCGTAAGAGCTAGAGACTCGCGGTCAACGCCATTTGACTTAGCATAGTCGATATACCCCCGAAATGATTATGACCTTTGACCTCTGACCTCAAGGTCACGTAATACCGTCTTTCAACTCAAGAACCGTAAAGGCTAGAGATTTACGGTTTACGCCATTCGCCTCAGCATAGTCGATATACCCCGAAATGACTATGACCTTTGACCTCTGGTCACGTGATACCATTTTTTTTAACTCTAAGACTTACGGCAATCCGTGGCCGTTTCTCACTTATTTGGTTTCGATACAAAGTGATATTGGGCTTTTACGTTAAGAAATTTTACCCACTATGTCTGGTAATCGGCAATAAGCTGGCCCTCTATTATGTGCTACCTGAAACGATAGCTGCACAAAATGTGCATACTACACCTTAATTCATAATTCATTTATTCATTAACGAATATAGGTATACATTTGCAAATCTTATTAGTTAATACAATAATAATTGGTATTTTCCCATATTCAACCATTAGTAATGCAATAAAAGAGAGAAAAGACATTGTGATTAACATTAAAAATAATACAACATATTTAATAATAGCAACAAATTAATGTGAGGCTGTCATAATAATTTCTTAAAATGTCAAAATAATATTAAGCGATGATAATAAAATTATAAAATGTAAGTATACAACGTGTAACATAATAAACGCACATCCTAAGTAGTTTGTTCAAAATCGGCTACTGAATCAATTCCAGCAATTTTTAATATAGGTAATTTTTTATCCCGAAATAATTAAAACAAATTAAATTATAGTCACCCATTTATTTAACAGCTGAAATAAACGAAAATGTATCATAATTCAAGGCAATAAGGTTTTTGATGCAATAAAGGCAATAATGTTAGATTTATTGTAATATATCCATACTATCCGCGCACAATAAGGAAAACTAATTTGTTAAATTAAAATATTAAGTACATAAAAGTAACATTTTAATGATTATACTATTATTACGATTTAATAATCTAATTGGGGTGTTTGAGGTTGTGCGTTTATTATGTTACACGTTGTATGTCAAACAATTATAAAATAAAATTATATTAAATTGATAAAATATCATAGCACATAAATAAAAAAAGAAAATGTAAATTAGGCAGACTTCTAAATATGTTCTTTAAGCTTGTCTTCCAAGAACTCTCGAAGCAAATAATAACATTTGACTGCAAGCAGTTTTTGAAGACGCCTTTTAAATAGCTGTATATTTTCAATATTCTTTATATGTTTTTGTGCATCAAAGCCGTTTTACTTGGCAGTACGCATAGGTTTTCAGCATGGCGAGTCCTTGCTCTATGTTTAAATATTTCTATATTTTGCTTTACAAACATGGCACACTCATAAATGTAAATGCAATGCAAAATCACTAAATTATGTTATAAACAGCAGACTCTCTTCTGTCCACATTTTCGGGCATAAGACGTGAGACTATGTATGACATGTTTCACAGTTTACTGAACCATTGCTCTGTTATATACATATATTACACACTTTAATAGGTTTTCAATTATATATGGCATTCCAACAATTGACAGGTTAATGTTAAATATTGTGATGCACAACAAGCCAACACGTAAAACATTGTTTAAATTGTTATTTACAAAGTTATTTCTTTAGACTGTTTTTATAGCTTTTTTAAATGTAAGAATATTTAAAGGACCGTATTACATATTTAAATATCTATCTTCGAAAAATATAAAATAATATGTATATAACATATAGGTACAGTGCCTGTGCGTCTTTATAAAACCAAAAAGAAATTGTTATTACAAGACTCGGCTAAAACAGCAGATATAGAAGGCAACACATAAGCAATAACAAAATACGGAATCTAATATCGCTATATGAAATGAAATGAAATGAAATGAAATGATTATTTATTTGCATGAAACATGGTAGTAAGTTGTTCAAATTGTACATGATAAAAAATGTTCACATATTTCGCCGGTTAACCCGACATGCAAAGAATTTATAATACCTAATTATAAGTAGCAACAAAAGTTTAAAATCAATAATTTTTCGGTGTTACGTAGGTCCTAATATTAAGCATACATTTTAAAGTCATGTCAAAGTAAGATTTGAATGTAATCTCAATAATTCATATAAATACAAAAAAAATAATAAAAAAAATGTATATAACGTCAAGTAAAATATCATTAAAGTGTCTCAAATCAAGATTTTAACAGTTCATCTACCTTATAAAAACATTTCTCTGATAACCAATAATTTTGTGCTTTCTTGAATATATTAAGATTTAATTAATTCATCCATCATTTCTCATGTAAATTTCTACGAGTCTGCTTTAATTTTCTTACACGGAATGTCAGTGTAACAAAATTAAAACGGATGGTCGCTTTTAGATATTCACAGTGTTTGAAGTACATATATGACACAGTACATATATATACCAGTATTATTATTTACTGTGTATATCGTTAGTAGATTTGTGCTCAACTACTACTATTATAAAGCTGAGAGCAGCGATAGCTCAGTGGGGAGACCAACAGACTACTGTCTCGAGTTCGAACCCACGTCGCGCACCTCTGACTTTAGTTATATGACTTTTCGAAATTATGTGCGTATTGATTGACAATTATCGCCTGCTCCGTGCCTCGGAGAGCACGTTAAGCCGTCGGTCCTGGCTGCCATGAGCATCTATGGCAGTCGTTATTGGGAGAGTGTCGAGACAAAAGATCCCACCGGGTCGAAGTGTCGCCGGTCTGCACTGACTGGCCCCCACATAAGATAAGATTATAAAGCTGAAGAGTTTGCTTGTTTGTTTGGTTGAACACGCTAATCTCAGGAACTACTGGTTCGAATTGAAAATTATTTTAGTGTTGCATAGCCCATTTATAGAGGACGGCTTTAGGCTACTTAACATCATGCTACCACCAATAGGAGCCGAGCATCGATGAAAAATGTTACAATAACGGAGAAAATTCTCTTATGTGAAGCAGGCGAAGTTGCGCGTGTCACCTAGTGATTTAGGTAGTGCTTACAGTTTAGCGATGTGTATAATTTAATTCAAATTACATTCTAATGGATTGATAATATTATACACTGGCTGTTGTTGTGTGTTGTTAACCCACGACGTTAAAAAAAGATTTTTTTTTTCTTTCTTGATATCGATTTTTTTTTTCTAAAATATAACATCTGCATTCTGTCAATGAAAGACCCGCAAAAATCGCTCATAGATTAAAAAAATGCTTATTTGATATAGTTATGTAAGTACCGCATTTTGACATTACAAACAGACACTTCAATTTTATTTATTTGTATATATGTATAGATTAGTTTAGCGATGTGTATAATTTAATTGTTTATGGATTGACAATACTGTACATAAACCCGTGCGATGGGTCGTGAACCATGTTAACTGTGTTCGATTACCATTAGAACGCAGTCAAATGCAATTAGGCGCATAATTAATTTAGTGATATGCGGTTACTACGAATAATTCAGAGTAGTGGACTCACTTTCAAATGTTAATTATTCGTAGTCGTATTAGTTGTGATGCATTATACGAATTATTATTGAATATTACAATTTTTTAAATTTTATAACCTGATTGAAAGGTCGCCTTCATTTTTTTTATTCGCCCTGGCCGACCTTGATGATCATCTTATTTTGAAGGTTCTAACTACACTAAAATACATTGCGATAATTTTATGTGCTGCAAATGGTAAAAGAGGTTGATATGTGCTAATTTTATAATACTATCGAATTTCAAGGTGGACTTAAATGTATTAAGGTTACTTGACTTAAAATGGGCGCTTTAACGAGGTACCTACAACAATAGATTATTTAACAATTCATACGAAATGCTCACTGTGAATATTACTATAATTACGAACACTACAGCAACTGTAATTTCAATTAAGCTCTCAAATGTCCCGTCCTTATCATCCGTTTTAATAACGGAAACATTTCAGTATCTCGGACTTTTACGGTACACATTTAAAGTAGCTGCAACCTTTTCTCTGTATTTATTTTTTTAATTTCGACATGCCTACATTGAATGTTTTTTTCGACAATGGTCGCTCGTGACTAATTAAGAGGTTATCAAAGCGTCGAAGAGCGCCGTATCGTTAAATGTTACAGCTGAGTAAACACGTGGGTATGCCCCCTGAGCCTGTTGATTATGCCATGCCCCTGGGATGAACCTTTGTCAAGCGAAGCCTGCCGTCCACTGCGACGGTTGTTAATAAAACAACTCGGGAAACATCATGTCTAATAAAAATGTGGGATTGTAAAAATGCGGCTGTTTATTTATAACCGTCAGAATCAAATATTGTAGCATATTAATATTAAAGGTTAGGTCATAATCTACCACGCTGGCCCCATAGTTGGCAGATTTCACACAAGTTTAAAAATATTATGGAGAACTGTCAAGCATGTAGGTTGCCTCACAATTTTCTTTCCCCTTTAAGCGGTCATTGATCAACTATTTAATATAATAATCTCAAAAATCAAAGTCCTTGGGATCCAGTACTAAGCTATCGTTGCTTTTATTAAGTCTGTGAGAAATCATATTTTAGGAGTGCAGTTCCTGATAGCCTCGGTGGTCTCAGGTTCGATTCCCTAGGCGAACAATGTGTAATCGAGTTTCAATCTCGCAAGAAATTTTCAGTAGCAGCTGGAATTATACCCGGTAGGCGCAAACCTAGAGTCTAAAAGATCCGCTTACTATTACGCGAAACCTACTTAGCGAACTTACTTACTTAACTGCCTCCGTGGCGCAGCGATAGTGAATGCGACTGCTAGGCATGAAGTCTCGGGTTCGAATCCCGGGTCGGGCCAACATAAAGTTATTGGGTTTTTCTGTTAAGAAATCTTAATATGAGCCCGGAGTTAGGAAGTTGGCGGTGTTAGACTGACTGCCTCGGAAAGCACGTAAAGCCGTTGGTCCTGCGCCTGATCTCTCTCCGGTCGTGTCGGATTATCCTTCACAACGGATCATGAGAGTAAGGGAACAGAGAGTGCACTTGTGTTTGCGCACATACTTGTGCACTATAATATCTCCTGCGCAGATGGCCAGTCTCCGTTAAGATTGGCCGCCATGACTGAAATTCGGTCTGGAGGACATTAACTTACTCCGTCTATCTATTCTTTCAGGTCAATCATCAGGTATCAATATAGGCGTGGGTATTCTTGTACTATTCTATATTTTTGCCTGATCACTTGGCCGGTATTATAAGTCAACGTTTATATTTACCTCCGATTGTAAAGTTCCGAATTATCGCAAGGATAACAAAAACCGTAGCACCACGGAGGCCAATCATGTCATAGGTGACATTATGCTCGACCCCTATTACTTTGGACTTAAAAGCATAAGTGGCGAAAATTGTTTATATTTAATACACACGATTCCATATCCCTTCAGAATATACAGAGGATTTAATCTGTTTATATTTATTAATTTACTTATAGATATCCAGACACGATCATTTTGTCTATAACTAAAATAATTGTATACAACTAGTTCATATACAATACGTGGGGGAATGCTTTCACGCATCCCCTTTGCGGGGGCGGGCTAAGAGGTGATGTCGGACTCGCCAGGGTAAAAGAGAAAGATGGAATTAGAATAATGCACCTCCCGGAATACCGACTAAACCTACCACGATGTTCCTCGACAAAACCACTATCGATGGGGCCGCGCGAATCACTTGCACATGCGGTCGCGACCCCGCCGAGGTTTCGGCCCGCCGTATGAAACGGCAGGCCCCTGCACGAAGAGGCCTACCTTTTAGACACTCACTTACTAATAAACCCTACTGTCTCCCCCCTAGAGGGGAGACGGACTCGATACAGAGGCGCGCGTGGAACACGCACACCGCCTCTCGGACCTGGTTCTGAACGGGTGGCGGGCAGGCCTACAAAGCCCACCACCCCCAAGTCAAACCTCAGGGTGGCTGGAGGTCGTCTCGCGTCCTCTGGCGCCCGGCTCTGCTATTGGGGAGAGGGTTTAACCGGACCGTTTCCCGCACCGCCGCCTCCTTGATGGAAATCACTTCCTCACAGAAGGGGGCGACGGCGTTCCACGACCTCTCACTCCGGACCATAGACTGCACTACGGCCGGGAGCGATAGGGCAACCAATCCGACTACCGCGATCAACCCACGGCGCTGCGATGCCCAGGCGGGGCAATCCGCCAAAGTGTGCAGCGCCGTGTCCTAAACAACGTTGCGGCAGTCGTCACAGTGGTGGCAACCGGGCGTCTCTTGCCGGCGTATACGACACAGGAACTGGTCAAAACAACCGTGGCCAGTCATTACCTTTGTCAGCCGAAAGGTGAGGGCATAATGCCGCCTCTCCAGCCACTCCTGAAACATGGGACTTACCGCCACGAACGTGGCGTGGCCAGCACTGGGGTGCACAAGTCGCTCCTTCCGATTTGCCACTAGGACCTGGTGGAGCTCGGACCTTGCCGCCTCGAGAGCAGGAAGAGCCGGTCCTTCGCCCCGAGCTAGCGCCTCCCGGCGCCAACGATAAAGCGACGTCAGGAGCACCGCTTTCAGTTCCATACAATATACTACATATTGTAAGTGCCCTTAACGCCTGTAGGCTGTGGCACAGGTTTGCCTTAGTACAGGCACCGATATTATATGACCTATATTAATTACTTTATGGACTGGATTCATGTTTTACCACTGTACCTAATTAATAATAAATTATTATTATTATCATCCAAATATGCTAACATCTCAAGATATCATCTTCAAAATTTCTTCTCACGATAAATCCATTGCAAAGCCTACCATGACGCTTTCTATCAATACAATAAAATCAAATTCTTGTCATATTAATCACATTGTGGATTCGATACATGAGCGCTATTTCGATTTCAAATAGAAGGCAATACAATACAACGACTTTATCCCCACTGCGGCAATCCAGTCAATCATTGTGTATTCAAAAATCGGCCCAGTTATCCCAAGAAGCGAGATCTGCTACGTAGTACGTAATTTAATTCAATAGTACAAAAACACTTCGAAGGGATGATACGACTTACATGCATAAACTCACGCCTGATTTAAATAGGGGTAGGCAGATTTACATTTGTAACGATTCCAGTATCTCATGGCAAAAATCATTTACTCATTTAGGTCACAAAGTAACACTTATGAATGTCAAAGTTTATCGGATAGCGAGTTTACTAATTTTAGTGAATTTACATTTATGTTAGTTGCTAGGTTTAGGTAAAATGTTAAGCCTATGAGAAAATACTTGCAGAAAATGCACATCCACTCTTTTAAATCACCATTAAATTATAATTTAAAATGCTTCGTGCTTCATTCACTTTTATACAATTTTCATGCGCGCTTGTCTGTAAGGCTGTACTAAACTATACCCTTACCTTTCTGCAATATGTCTCCATGAAACGTTCGCTTTGTTTCGCTTCTTTCGACTATACCATTCACATTTTTCTTAAATACTTTCTTCGTCAATGTTTTGATGTTTATTAACACACCCTTATCATCTTACCACACCTGCCGTAATTCTTAATCATAATCATTTATTCATGAAATATAAACTTACAGTATTTACAACCAAATCCCCTGTTGCACATGTTCACACACAGCAGACTTCAACGAGCGTTGGTGTTTTACATCAGCTATGTGTTATTTTATGCGTGTGACTGTGCGTTTCTTGCTTTGACCAAGCCTGCTATACTGCCTTATGTAAGAGGTGTCACTGACAAGATTGGCTACATCTTGCAGCGAGCTTCAATCAACACATACTTTAAGCCGCCAACGAAGATAAGTCAATTTTGACCATCCGTCAAGTGCCAACTACCTTTACAAGATGCAGGGGTCTATAAAATAGATTGTGACTGCGGACTCTCATACATTGGTAATTATTAATTACAATCACAACAACAATTAGGCTGCGCCAAGCGAAATTTGCCAAAACAGGCGGTCACAGTTAAGTGAATAAAATCAACACTTTTTGTTTAATACAAATATTAAATATACATTTACCAAACAATGAATGTGTTTACAATTACTCCGTGTAAAAATCCTAAAATAATTAATATTTTCGCCTACAAAATTATGTACATTTACACATAAAATGCAAAAACGTAAGGTCGTGTTAAGTGATTTTTAGATTATAACTGTAGAAATCTATCCTATTTTACAGCTTAAGCAAAACATAAATAGTTATATTACAATTTGTCCGTCCCAAATATTTATGTTATTGGTTGACAATAAAGATACATATTTATCAAAAAAGGACTTCAAATCCTCCATCCAATTTCACTATGGCGGCTGCGCGCCGATTTGAATATGCGCCGCACGAGCTCTGTCATTATCTGTCTTACGCTCGGCGCAGTCTTAATAATGAGATCTTTTTCTGTATAACAATCCAAACTTAATTGCCTATATCTTTACTAATATATGGAGTCCTACCTTACTATGTTATTTAAGAAAAGTAACAAACTTGTCACTATATCTTCATTCACGCTGCGTTCTATACTTTGAATAGTCAAACAGTTCGTTAATGCGGGAGCAATGGGCATGGCTACTGCGTTTATTATACTTATTTTCCAAAAAATAATTAAAGTTCTCATTACTCGGTTGGCACTTTGGGTAAAGTAATACATAGTCGGTTTGTACCTGAAGATCTCGTTCGTGCAAACTTTATACTTTAAACAATTCATCCTAGTCCAGCTATATATTATTCAATGGTACTTACAAAGTCCATCTAACTATACTATTTTTTTATTACTTGCCTTACTTCTACTTCGTCAGAGTGAACATTATATATATAGCATTTGTCCTTCTGGAGTACCTATGTAGCTTTCGAATAGAACAATTTTTTAAAATTAATGTTTTAGTTATGGAGATTTCATACACATAAACTTACAAAATGCACTCTCTTTTGAGAATATTAGTCTAGACTGATAAACCAAAATATCCAACAATTATATTTTCAACAGTTCACCAGCATCACATAAAATATTATATAAAAAAACATTGCCCACAACAACTTTCTATAGCCTTTTAATAAAAGACATCTCTTGTATATTTACCTAAATAACTGTCTTTTAATAGTCTTACAAGCGTCTCAATGATAAAATAAATATTTTCACCAACATTATATTAAAATACAATATTGCGAAACCCATATCTTTAGGCCTCGCAAAAACAATTTATCTTTGTTCTTAAAAGACGTTCTTTATTTAGTGATAAAATAGAAGCGTTTGAAAAAAAATAGAAACACAGGCTGTTTCTAAGAACATCTAATCAATTTTATTATTTTCCACCGCTACTGGAGGATGATGACGTGATGGCGTCAAGATTAATATTTTATACAGTGAGATATAATTCGGCGGCGGGTCGGGCTGCGGCCGCGGGCGCGCCCGAGCCGCCTCACTGCCTCGCCGCGCGCAACACTCGTTGGTGAGATGCGTTACGCAATAACTGTCTCATCCTCACCAGCTCTTGTTTGTCCCTAAGCTATTAACGCGCCCTCAACAGCTTAACGCGATCCGAACGATTCTTTTATATCCTAAATTAAGCAAAGACGAGCTTTAATGGGGTCAACTTGTGCCTTCTCGAGCAAATCTATATTTCGTAAATGAATTAATTTCGACCGACGTCGGGTCGCCATGTGAGATATAAAATATACGAAAATTGTCTACGTAATTCGTCAGTATCTCGTCAGCAACAATTTCGATTATAATTCCCCTCTGAGTAGGTAGATGAAACACGTCGACTGAAAATTGGAGGCTCTTTTGGGCGTGTGTTGTATGTAATTATAATGGGTTCACCTCGCTGGGTATATCCTGATATAAATGGATGTCGTGGAAAATGTAAAGCAGTACTTACGTAGATATACGTAATTGTCTGTCGGTAAGGAAGGGATGCAAAATAAAGATCGCCCTCACAATGGGTCCGTTGGTATGCTGAATTAACATATCAGACACGATTCATGGATTCCACTTTTAAGATTTTCTTGTATCTGTGATTTTTACACGTATATATCTTTTTATAAAGTAAAAACAGCTCGTTTTTTTGGTATGGAGTGATCCTGTCTTAATAATTCTTGTATAGCGAGAGACTTTACAATCATTCAAACGACGGACACAAAGAACACCCACACTCAGAACATCTATGTATATCTTCTCCCTAGTCTTTATTATTCCCAAGTCACGTGGGTCGGCTTTCTGTTCTAACCGGATTTGACAGGATATCAGTTTTTACACGGAGCGGCTGCCACCTGACCTCCGCAACCCGAAGGCTAACGATACCCTAAGGCTAGACCAGTGTCAGGATATTATAGGGCACTGACTTCCCAACAACGACTGCCATAGATGTTCATGGCAGCCAGGACCGACGGCTTAACGTGCTCTCCGAGGCACGGAGCAGGCGATAATTGTCAATCAATACGCACATAAGTTCGAAAAGTCATATAACTTCAGAAAGTCAGAGGTGCGCGACGTGGGTTCGAACCCGAGAACCTCTCTGCATTGCAGTCTGTTGGTCTCCCCACTGAGCTATCGTATAGCCATCTATGTATATGGGCATCACAAAAAATTTTGTCCTGTGTATCGGACCCACACCACTTGACGTAAAAGTGGTGAAGCGACTACTTAAACAATTACATCATCCGTGCACAGTTGAGGCTAACAACTAAATAAAACACACACAAAAAAAAGAAAAACTAAACACGTTGAACGGAAAAAACTGTAACGTTGTTATAACTAAAGCATTTTCTAGAATTCAATCGACATAGACGTAATAAAATTGAGAAGTGCTGGAGTTCGACTTATAGAGAGGAAATTTTAAGACTTCTTTGCGTTTATTCGAACGGAAAACTGTGTATAGCTCTGGAATACCTTACAGCCACGCTTTAAGGTATTGTAGAGCTGCACTACCGATACATTGATGAGTTGTTTCTTTTTATATAGGGATTTTTATAAAGGATATCGAAATCAACAATTTGTATAAATAATATTATTAATTTATGAAAAGGCTGTGTCTGTACCCGACTCTCTCAGTACCCGACAAAATAATAACAATAAAAATATTGTCTGTACCAGCTATTGGTATTATATTGTTGGTTGACCTTAATGAATGAAGTAAATTCATAAGCAATATTAACACCATATTTCGTGCGTAATACACAAATCTTTACGTGTACATTTTCTGCTAGAATAAGCAATTTCCAGGCATTTATTGAAACAGTGATCCCGGAGGTACATAGACTACACTTCTACTCGCCCCAATTCTCTAGGGCCGGCGGTTAATTGTATTCGAAGTTACGAGACCAAGGTACAATTTCGACAAGGCAAATGATAGGACAGTTTAAGACGATCTTATACGACTCGTGTGGCCATACAAAGTAAAGGGTAGATGATATATATGCAGGTGCGACACCCTGCATAATATATAGTATTTACATTTAAAGATTATTCCACCAATGAAATGTAAACACCTATAATTTATTTGTGGTTGTGACATGCACCTAAAATTATGAATATCATTAATTATTGGCTTTAGTATTCCTTTTAAGACATTTTTTTAAATATTGTTTTTTTAAATTTATAGATCATTTATTATTTTAATCGTGATTAAATTTTTTATCTCATTTACAATGTTATTTTTATCTAAGTAATTGTTTCTTCTATTATAATTGTGTATTCAGACACGATATAAATTGTTCTTGAATAAAATAAATAAAATGAAATGAAAGAAGTTAGTCATACAGGAACCGAGGAGCGTTGCCCTGAGCAGCAACGATAAATATATTTTGAAATCCATTCACAACACGAATTAATAATTTCTTCTCGTGTGTGAAGCTAAGGTGCCACAGCTACCACTATCTGCTGCTATTCACTACGCGAGTTAAAATAATATACGAAAGAATTTAAGTTTTAAAAATATTACTACACTATATGCCACGGTCTATAATAATACCAGCCCTGTATTTAACTGTCCTACTGCTAGGCACGGGCCACATCTCAATGTGAGAAGAACTCGAACTCTCAGACATGTAGGTTACCTCGCAATACATTCCTTCACCATTAAAGCAAGCGATAATTTTCTATTTAATCCACAAATAACTTCGAAATTTCAAAGCCTTGGAATTGAACTCAAGAACTCTGGCGGCAGTCTCGTGGCAGTCCAATGGACACTATCACTGCTTGCACAAAATCAAGGATCTTTCAATTGGTAATTTCTAATATCAAAAGCAGTTAAATTGTTCTGCACACTGAACTGTTGGCTATTAGCTCAATGTTAATTCTGATGCTTCCAATATTTGTACTTATACTCCTTAGTACCGTCGCCCCAGAGCGGCTCAAGTTGTACCGCACTGAAATATTGGCTAAATTGTTTCCTTTACCAAAATCAAATTCCAAACTTGTTTTGAAACTCCGAGAAAAGCTATTTTCAGACGAGCGAATTCGAACTTTCTGCGGAAGCCAATAGATTTAAAACTGTATTCTCTGCTGAGAACTGGGATATTTCTATCGGCCTTCTTATCAAAGTTGAACTTACAGTTATATTAGGTACAATTTGAAGTATCGTTTGGCACATTAAATGTCGGAGTAGCATGTAATACGATTGCAAAATAATAATTGGCTCAATTGTGTGTTAGTAAAATCAACATATATCATTTTTATTAGTAAACTAAAGCGTTTCTGTGACTGAGAAAGTTTTATTTTAAATAATTTATTTGCTTTAATAAGCAATTTAAAACTATCACAAGTTTAAAACTCGCCGTAATTGTTTAACGGCGAGATATGCCCTTAATGTTATTACTTAACCTACGTTGTAAACATTAAACAAAAATAAAAACAATAAAAATATAAAAAGCAAAATAAAAGGTCACTAACAATAAATAATATTATTATAATTTAAGTCATTGCTAATATGTATATAGTGTGAATAGAATTTCATAGCCTGCTATGCATCAATAAACTTCTTGTGCTCGCGTGTTCTCGGTAGAGCTATAAAATAGGTGCGGTTGAGCCAAAACCGATATTAAACCATAATACTCGAGCCGATGCTTGTATCGCGTCACTTGCGAGCGTCGTGCCGCGCGGCGAGACGGCTAGGTGGCGCGGCAGCGCGGCGGCGCGACGCGGCGTGGGTGTGAAGTGCGCTACTTCACGGCTAACTCCACGTCAAGCGCAGGCGAAGCGCGACTCGCAACGAACCGTCACAAACGAAGCGCAAACAACTGCTGACTTTGCTAGTTCACCCACTACACCTATAGAGTTCTCAATTCACACTTACTGATTTGTGTAGCTACTTATTGTGTTTGCACACACAATATGTTTATTTCTTAGCACATATAATATCATACAGTATGATATTGTGTGTACTAAGAATAAGTCACAGAGTGATTATAGCTGTATATTGAAGCTAATATCAGAGAGATAGTAGCAATATAAGGTCCATCATGAAAATGAGGCGAGCTGACTTAGTAGTAATAGTTTATATTGAATTTATAATACAAATATGTAGGTAGGTATGTTATTTCTTTACAGAGAACATTATTTCCATAAAAGCCTTAAATATTAAGGCAAAAGAATAGGTATCTATTCTATTAATGAGACTGCAGTATACATTCTTTTCGTAATACAAAGAAAGCAAGCGTTTCTTTTACATTTATTTGTTCTTAAAAACAAGTTCCATTTAATTTCACGTCGAACTTCTTTCGTTAGAAAACTTTGTAGGATGTCGACCATTTAAAAACATTTTTGTCCGTTGATATAAATGTACAAATTGCCTACCCTCTTGAATGAGAAAAGAATATTCGTATCTTAGAGTTTGCCCTCTGAAGATGGCTTTGCAGACCGCCACTTAGACGTTTAGCATTCAAATATATTCACAGTCAAGTGGATAACGTAAGTAAACTTATTATAACAGACAGATCTCAAAGCCGCCAAAGCTAGGTACGTCATTTTAACACAGCTGAAATTATAAGAGTCTGTATAATATGTAGGTAAATATAGGATACATACTCGCTAGTTTGAAACTGAGGCTAACCATTATTATTTTCTTCATTTAATATCATCTATACTAATATTATAAAGTTGAAGAGTTTGTTTGGTTGAATGCGCTAATCTCAGAAACTACTGGATCGATTTGATAAATTCTTTTAGTGTTGAATAGCCTATTTATCGAGGATGGCTATAAGTTATATAACATCACACTACGAACAAAAGGAGCGGCGCATCTATAACTTTTTGCAAAAACGAGGAAAATTTGTCTTATATGAAGCAGACGAAGTTGCGCGGGTCAGCTAGTTGATGATAATTTTTTTCTTTTGCTGCAAACTGCATGAAAATCCGTTCAGTAGTTTTTGAGTTCATCGCGAAAAGACAGATAGACATACAGACAGACGCGGCGGAGGACTTTGTCTTATAATTTGTAGTGATGTAGTGATATAAAACTCAAAATCACTACTATAACATTATCAGTTATTAAAGCACAGTCTGCGGTATTCTTATGCTATATATTATAGCAGATATGACTACATTGTTCGACGACTATCTATACTAATGTTATAAAGCTGAAGAGTTTGTTTGTTTGTTTGGTTGAACGCGCTAATACCAGGAACTACTGGTCCGAATTGAAAAAATATTTTAGTGTTGGATAGCTCATTTATCAAGGAAGGCTATAGGCTATATAACATCACGCTACGACCAATAGGAGCGGCGCAGTAATCATAAACGCGTGTGAAACCGTGGGCACATCTAGTTAGAAATATACTGTAAAAAAACAGCTATACTAAAATGATGTAGGTCTGGCGATACCATAACTACGTGTTGAATTTGTATTAGTGTGTCAAGTTCGTTTAGGTATTGAATGAGCCGTAGAGAATATTAATAGAAAATTCAATATACGTGAGCCTATATATATATATATATATATATATATATATATATCGATAGCTTAGTGGGAGATCGTTGGACTGCCACGCAGAGGTCTCGATCGATTCCAGGGCACGCATCTCTCTTACATTTCGAAGTTATGTGCGTATTAAATAGTTAATTATCGCTTGCTCTAACGGTGAAGGCAAACATCGTGAGAAAACCTGCATGTCTGAGAGTTCTCCATAATGTTCTCGAAGATATGTGAAGTCTGCCAACCTGCACTGGGCCAGCGTGGTGGACTATGGCCTAACCCTTCTCGCACTGAGAAGAGGCCCGTGCCCAGTAGTGGGACAGTGTAATACAGGGCTGATATTATTATTATTATATATTCGACTTATGCATTACTGTCTATAATAAAGTTTCTTACAGTATTTTAGGAAGCTTTATTAAACTTATCCAATCTTGTAATACTTACCTATGCTCATAATTAAAGCATATTACTATTAGCACATTATAAATAAAACCAATACCTACCTAAATAGCGCTAAGTTATTAAGATATTAGTCATCGTCATCTCAGCCGAAAGGTGGTTTACCACACATTCCGGTCTTAAGCCACCCGCAGCCGCCCATTTCCCGCGATCCTTACCAGGTAGTCGGTCCACCTTGGGGGTCTACCCCTTCTGCATCTTCCGGTGCGTGGCCGCCACTCCAGAACCTTTCTGCCCCAACGGCCATCGGTACTGCGCGCTATGTGCCCTGCCCACTGCCACTTCAGCTTGGCTATCCGGAGAGCTATGTCGATAAGATATTAGTACGATGCATGTAGTAGTTCTTATGTTCTAACAAATTATTGGTCTAAAGGAGTGGACGAAACGCATGTTTAAATCTATTTATAGTGTGACAATCGTTATTACCCGTTGGTTACTTAACTGGTTCTTCGATTAAGTATTGTTGTGCGTCCTCTGTTCACACAACTTGAACTAAAAGCTGTGAAAATACACTTGCCATATTTAACTTGCTAAACACGGATATTTTTATATGACGAAAGTTTCGTATGTCGCAAGTTTTGGTAAATGTATACGGTACAAGTTTAGCGCGTGATAGATTTGAACCGGAACACAGATGCTGAGAGCATTCTTCTTCTTCCTCGTTCCCTCAATTCTGAGGATCGCGACCACAAATGATGTCCCTCCAATGAGAGCGGCTGAGTGCTGCGTGGACTGCTTGCTGCAAGGTGCCGCCTAATGCGTTTTTTATAACGTCCGACCATCTTCTTGGTGTTCTACCTTAGAGCTGAGAGCATGATTAACTTTAAAATCAATTGTATTTTTAGGTGATTTCTTTGTTAGTTTATGTGGACATTTAATTACTATGTACCAGCTAACTAGCTAGTTAAACTTAAAATGGATTTCCTTATTAAACTAGATACCGAAATTCACGTAAAGTTTACCAACTTTCACCTTGCACTTTTTTTTGTAATATTGGAATCTAGTCGACTTTGTAAGGCAATTACTTAAAGGTTAGTTATTTTTAAAATTTAGATATTTAATATTCGACATTTCTCATCTCGTATTTAAAATGGCATTAAAGAGAACATACAGAATGTTTATGTACCTGTAAAATATAGTGAGTACCCGTATTTAGACGTTATAACTACGATAAAAAACGCAAAATTTAACTTGCATTTTACGACACGACATCGGCATTGTGTACACAGCTGTACACAAAAATGTTTAACGATGCAATAACAATAAACAAGGAGCTTTGAACCCTTGCCGTTGTTGCAGAGTTGTGTCGCGAGCGCGTGGAGCGTCCGAGCCAGGCGCGAGGCGGCGGCGGCGCGGCCGGCGGCCCGCGGCACGCTGGAGGCGCTGCGCCGCCACTCGCGGCAGATCGCCGCGCGCCGCGACGGGCGCCGCGTGCAGGTGCAGCCCCAGCAGTGCTCGTCAGCGCCGCCTGGCGCTCGCGGCGGGCGGCGCACTGACGACCGGCTCTGTTTCAGTTCACGGAGCGGGCGCGGGATGGCGCGCGCGGCGGCGACACGGCGGGTGAGTTGCGCGGCCGCCCTCGCTAAATATATCCCGTCCGCATTGCGAGGCGGTGAGTCGCCGCAGCAGCGGGTCGCGCGGGCGGCGCGGCGGCTGCGCTCGCGGCGCAGTGGGCGCGGCCGCCGCTGACGGTAGTGTGTGTGCGCAGAGAGCGGCGGCTCGGAGATGTCGGGCGGCAGCGGCGGCGGCGACGCGCGGCGCCCCTCCACCTGTCGCGTGGAGCTGGGCGCGCTGCTGGCGCCGGAGCCCCGCCCGCTAGATAACAAGGTCAAGGTACGCCACCCTGCACAGCGGCACCTGCATCCGGCTCGCGGGACCCTCGCGATACCGAGGTTGCGGTGTCTGGCTCCTCACCATTCCTCTGATACTAACCCTTAGCCATTAAGTATTGTTAGTGTTCGTTTTCCCTTCCAGAAGAGCCAGGACTGCAAGCGGTACGAAAAGGTGTGCAGGTGCCACCTGAAGTGACGTATAGCATGTAGTATTTATAGCTTAGCGATAGCAGTATTGCATATCTACATGTACTTATACGTAGCCGAGAGTGCTTCTGTATCTGTCCATTTCCAGGTCAGCATGGAAATTAAAATTACCTTTGCTATAGTACCGTATTGTGCGTGTATGTTATAGGCGAACATCCGTTTTATTTTGTTTTGGCCGACATTAGCCGTGTTCATCTCTAGAAATGAAAACATACATCAGATATTTTAATCACGTGCTTTGTTTGTTTATCTTCCCATCTAGGCGTAGATTCAGTAAGGAGACGGAGGGTAGTAGCGGTCGATGATGTATATTATTTGTGACTGTACTCTCGCACTATAGTGCTTCGAGCCAAATACCATATTGTTAATGTGGCTTCAAGTGGTTGTGTTGGTATCGCTTGGAGCAAGTTCTGCGAACAGAGCGTTTTAGGTAGTATAAGTTAATATTTGAAGCAGCACCTCGACCGTGTTGTTAAATGAAGTAGAGGCGAACATGTCCGTACTATTGAGGCAGCTACATGAGTTTGCAATGTGAATGGTGCGCTAATTGCAATGATGACCTTACTATTCAGAATGGTGGTAGGTACGGATGCTGCAACTCCGACTGATAATGTAACGCATTGAATAGTTAGGAACGACCGCATTTAAAAGGCATTTAGTTACTACATTCATTAATAATCCCTGTCATGGGATTGGCTGGTGTGTAAGAGTACTTCTAGCAGTTATTCTCTATCGTAGAGATTTACAGTGTATTTCTAAATATATACAGAGTGTAACATAAAGGTGGCTCATAGTTAAGTGTTGCTTAAATATTAATCCTGCGTAAAAAGTTAAGCAATCGAACAAAATCTCATATAATTTATAAAGATTTAAGTCCACTCGGATACTAGGAGATATTAGCTATACAGATGTGTTATTGAGGGTAATTATTGACAGACAGGAAAGGGATGCACGACACAACTTGTGACGTAATTGCTATTTAACTGTATATGAGAGACAGCGAGATATCTCCACAAAGTGGTCACATTATCTCATACGATAAATGAAGAAGATCTCACCATTCCACAATAAATTTTGATGAAGAAAAAGGCTTATCTACTTTTTAATTAGGTAATATATTTAAGGCGCTCATAGCTAGTTGCACTCACTGATCGGTAAACGATTAGCGAGGTTAAGCAACGTTGGGTGCGGTCAGTCTATAGATGGTTGACCGCTTAGTGGTATTTCATCTGAGCGTCTCCGTGCTTCGGAGTGCACGTAAAATGTCGGTCCCGGTTGTTGCCAAATTGACAGCAGTCGTTAAGCCATGTCAGAGGCCTACGGGCAGCTTGAACAACTCTTGACAACAGGTTAGCCACTAACCACACGAAAAGAAGAAAGAAGAAGAAAAGAAGAAGATTAGGTAATATATAATTACGTTTATAAGTAAGAATGAAGATTGCCAAACTACCTGTCCTTTTTTAAAACTCGGCTAAAGTTAATACTAAAGTTACAGATATAACTATAGGTATCAGCTTAATAAAATGTTAAATGCTTTCAGATATGAGATATATGTTTTCCTTTTTTTTAGTAGATATATAAGAAATAACAAAGCAAGAACAAATAAAAAAATTCAGTCTCGCTAGCATATTTTGTGTTTACAAAACTCTTAAAATAAAATATATATAAAAACCTATAATAAAACTTCAAATATTAAAAAATTTGGGTTTTAGGTTCTAATTAGACCTTCTAACAAAAGAAATAAATAGTGTATGTCTGACATAGTTATCTGCGTGAGGGATCACACACTACTTCAAATCGACTGCAAGCCTTATTGCCGTGCGAAAATTAACATATCAAACAACCACCAACTGCAAGCGGTCGGCTGCAATTTTACTGCGGTCAGCAGTTTCTTATTACTTATGCACAAGTAAGGTCCTTAAATATGACAAGACCTTTATGTTATACTCCGTATATTTAAAATAATCTAAAGGTATATCACTACCAGTCGACTGTGATGCGGAGGAATTCTATGACACCTATTAGATGGTTTCAGCGACCCATTTAGATTTTATTTCTTTTTTATGATAGTTTAGGTATAATTTAGTTCTAAAGAATTGTTCAAATTCATTATTCATGCGAATCTAAATGATCATTCAACAATGAGGCATTTTTTGTAGGTGTAACATTTATCAGTTATTTTGTTATTGCCAAACCTCCACTCTCATTATTGTAGATGGGCGTTAGCCAAAAATTTGCTTGATCGTTGGGTTTCGTTAATGTTATGCCCAATTTTGTCTCTTAAATGTCATATTTCCAATTAAATTTTGTATTTTTATTCTGCACTTTATATAAGTATAACACACACAAATATTTTCAATCCTTCAATCTGTCAATGCGATATAAATCGATGAGTGTGCTTCATCCATAAGTTTTGCACTAACGGCGTGATCTCGCCTTATTTAGAATCTTTTCACGGCTGAAAGTTTAGCAATAAAGTTCACGGTGCTATTATAAGAGCGGTTGGCTACGAGTACACAAACAGACACACATACACTAGCCACATATAACGAAATATGTATTGATTTCTTGTTGTTTTCGAGCTCTACTATCTGTTCCAAGAGCAGTTGGTTCGCAAGTGGCGAGCGAGCGCCTCACCTATCAATGAATCAATAAAAAGTTTTATTTTAAATATCTACTGAACGAAAATTTCGCCTGTTTGAGAATTAGAGCTCTATCGTGTAAACATTTATACAAGTAACTATAATACTCATCGACTGGACACGTCTGGTTTTCAGTACGTCTCACTTGCCGTTTTATGAGTTTACAATAGGAGCGGGTTTAACTACCGTCGTCTCGCGCGGCCCCTGTGTATATAGAAGCGCTTCACTCGTGTAAAAGTCGTGTACGACGACTTTTATAAACGATAAAGGTACTATGAAGAGGCCGCACGGGCGGTATCGCCCACTGGCTGTCCTTTCCCCACGCGGACGCGACCCATTTGCATAAAGAGTGCCCGGCCAACGCTTTAGCCTCTCGCACCTTGCCTGTCAAATACCGAGTACTCCATGTATCTTCGCCACGACATATAGCTACACACATACATACACATATAAACATCTACAGAACATCCTCACACCACCCTCGACATATGCCAACGCCGCAATGCGCTCGCTACCAAACAGGTGGAGTAATAAACGATGTTAGATTCAAACACTCGCATATGTTCTACTAAGATTCGATTTTACCAAACTGTAATAACCATCAGCATTATTTCACATTACGAGGACATACAATGACATAATCTTCAATATTTCAGCGTCGTCTCCGGAATGACCCTCAATAGATTTGCGGGATCAGTTTTCATGCAATCGATCACACATTGTGAAAGATTCGGATGTCAATTTCATCACGTATACATATGTTGGCATCTAGAAACATTATGCGATTCATTTCATTAGCTAAGAATAATGTTATCCCCTAAGGAATTCCTCAAGTGAGTGCAACAAAATAATTCACTTCGCGTTGGTTATTACGATCACGAATAGTAGGTATAGGTGCGGTGTACGGTAGGTACACAAGTTGACGTGAACAATTTATATCTCCTTAGTTCGATCCGGTCATCGTTGGCAAGAGCTCGTAACTTGATTTGTTTAACGAGGTAGAAAATAAAGTTGAGGGCAAGCCTCTGGTAAGTGTGCGCAAAACAATACACACGTCTTATACATATTTAAGTGCGATGTAAGCGTTCATTGTCATTAAAGTACGCATACGTAGTTGATCATGTTTGCTGTCATTCATAGCGCCACAGCATACATGGTATGACGGAGGAGGAAAATGTGGTGCGGCCGCACCAGGAGATGGCCGTGCTCTCCCTCGAAGAGAAGAAGTACCTGTTGGGGGTAGAGCGCGGTGACGTAGCAGGCACGCGGCGCGTGCTGCAGCGCGCGCGGGACACCGGCCATATCAACGTGGACTGCGTGGACCCGCTCGGCCGCAGCGCGCTGCTCATGGCCATTGACAACGAGAACCTCGAGATGGTGGAACTGCTCCTCGAGTTTGGCGTAGAGACGCGCGATGCGCTGCTACACGCCATCTCTGAGGAGTTTGTGGAAGCGGTCGAGGCGCTTCTTGACCATGAAGAGCGCACGCGCAAGCCCGGCGAGCCCAACGTATGCATTGACTATAATTAATATACTATACTTTAAAAATCCAATCTACTAAAGATATCAAAATGTTGCAGAGTTGGGAAGCGTTACCACCCGAGACAGCGACGTTTACAGCAGACATCACACCATTAATTCTGGCGGCGCACCGTGACAGCTACGAGATCATCAAGCTGCTACTAGACCGCGGCGCGGCGCTGCCCGTGCCTCACGACGTGCGCTGCGGCTGTGACGAGTGCGTGCGGTCGCGGCGCGAAGACTCATTGCGACACTCGCGCTCCAGAATCAACGCATACCGCGCACTCGCCTCGCCCTCATTAATCGCTCTTTCATCTAAAGACCCAATTTTAACTGCATTTGAATTATCATGGGAATTGCGACGACTTTCTGCTCTCGAGCATGAATTCAAAACAGAGTACCAGGAGCTGCGCGCGCAGTGCCAGGAGTTCGCGACGGCTCTTTTAGACCATACACGCACCTCGCATGAGCTGCAAGTGCTGCTCAACCACGAGACGGGTTCGCCGCAAGTGCCACTGCCAGAGCCTGGCGCGCCGGAACGGATGCGACTATCAAGACTAAAGCTAGCCATTAAATTACGACAAAAGAAGGTAATTTAATTTTCCAGACCATTTTTTTGGATTCGAAGTATAATCGTAGCCATGATTCATATTACAGTCGTTAAATAGAATCGGAGAAATGGTGCAAAACTAAAGTCCTTAAAGACGAAGTCGTAAATTTATCAAAATATAGTAATTAATATAAAAATCTAGTAATATTGTTAAAAGGTTTTAGGTTACAAATATATAATTGTAAATGTATTTTTTAATAATTCTATTATTTGCTTTTAATCAATAAATGTTTCTGCATCCTTCTATGATTCCAGTTTGTAGCGCACCCGAACGTGCAGCAACTTCTTGCATCTATCTGGTACGAGAGCGTGCCGGGGTTCCGACGCAAGAACATGCTACTGCAAGCGGCCGAAATGGTGCGCATCGGTGTCATGTTCCCGCTGTACTCGCTTGCCTACATCGTGGCACCACACTCGACCGCCGGCCGCACACTACGCAAACCCTTTATCAAATTTCTATGTCATTCGGCGAGCTACTTCATGTTCCTATGTAAGTCAAGATCGATATCTGTGATTTATAGACCACTCCATCAAATTACAAGCGCGTTAGAACATCACATTAATTTGTGCATCGCTAATATGATCGATTACACCTTTTTGATCGCCCTTATTTTCTTTACCTACCTGGGTAAACTTAATTTTGTATTTTGTATCACGTTTTCTTCAAAACGCTGAACAGATGAATGTGCCAATAAAGTACGAAATTATTGCAATGGAAGCTATGGTTTTTGTGCTCACCAGTGGGCGCCACTCTCGAGTATGGTCCTGTCATTCGTGTCATAGCTGCTGTCAAAAGTCGTATTTGGCGGTCAAAATTGTTGGTTTTTATAGTTACTATAATAATAATAATAACATACACTCAACACCATCTAGCCCAGACTAAGCAGAGCTTGTACTATGGGTACTAGACAATAGAGAAACATATGTACATTTCTTTTTCTTTTGTAAATACTTACATATTATACATAGAAACATCCAGACCAAGACAAACATCCATGTCCATGCACACAAATGTTTGACTTGTGCGGGAATCGAACCCGCGACCACAGACGTGGCAGTCGGTTACACTAACCACTACGCCATCGAGGCCGCCCACTATTGAAGTGACCATAGGGTTTGACGACTACTGACCTTACAACCCACTGGCACATCTGGCAGTGAATTTAAGCGCGATAGGCTCTAATTACCTAAGCATAAAAATATTTTCAGTTCTATTGATATTGGCGTCACAACGTATCGAGACGGCGGCTGGCGGACTGCTGTGGGGCACGGCGCCACACGGCGAGCCACTGTCACGTCGAGGAGCTCCACCTTCGCTCGTCGAGTGGCTTATCCTCGCCTGGGTCAGCGGTCAGTATCTACATGACATCAATTTTTTATCTTCCCAGGTCTTAATAAACCAGACATCATTAAAAACCTATTGTGTCCGACCGCCGGTGTACCACATCGACTCAATAAGCTAACCTTTATTTGATCTCGATAACACATACAACAGGTATATATATATACAAATTTAATTGAAGTGAAATTAATTGTCAGATTATATATGTATATGATTCTACAAGGAGCTACAGTAACAATAACATAACTATTAAAACAACACTTCTCAGTATAAATTTTATAGCCATTGCCCATAGCTCAGTGGGAGACCAACAGACTACAATGCAGAGGGTCTCGGGTTTAAACCCACGTCGCGCACCTCTGACTTTCGGAAACTATATGACTTTTCGAAATTATGTGCGTATTGATTGACAATTATCGCCTGCTCCGTGCCTCGGAGAGCACGTTAAGCCGTCGGTCCCGGCTGCCATGAACATCTATGGCAGTCGTTATTGGGAAGTCGGTGCCCTATAATATCCTGACACTGGTCTAGCCTTCGGGTTGCGGAAGTCAGGTGGCAGCCGCTCCGTGTAAAACTGATATCCAGTCAAATCCGGTTAGACTAGAAAAGCCGACCCCAAGTGACTTGGGAATAATAAAGGCTAGGGAGAAGATTGTTATAAACTATTTATATTTACTTTTTCCCTGACCTTTTGATTACTTTTCAGCGACCATGCTCACGGAGAGGCTAAGGTGGAGTTCATCTCAATGCCTAAAAGTGTAGTTATTTTAAAGTAGCTATATTATGTTTTTATGATAGAGCTATTTATGCAGAACAAGCTTAAAGTATTATGAAGCTTGCTACACGAGTGATTATGCTTCTTTTAGTTTCAATGTATGAGAGATTTCAGACCCTGTGTCTTATAGACCCCATCTTATAGAGGTAGACGGCACTTGACAGATGGTTAATGATTATTTATTTTTGACAGTTGGCGGCTTGGATAAAGGAAAGGAATAAAATTCGCTATCTTTTTGTATGACTTTCTCCCATACACAGTATGTCTCAATATAAGCAGAAATCGCGATGACAATACATAATAAAAAGCTAATAGATGATTTGGCTCTAATTCCATAATAAATTGTATGTTATTAGGAAGTAATTGATATTCTCTACACATCAAATCACGTCAAATTGTTTTATTTGTGAAACATAGGTGGTTGAGGTACAAGTTATTACATATTAAAAAAGTATCACTTTGTTTCGCCCTGTGGGGCATACAAATTAATAATATATATAAATTATTAATTATACATAAATACACATCTGTACATTCCTTAAGTATGTTGTGTTGTTTAGGTATGTTCTCTGTTAGCTTTCTTCTAGTTATTTCTATGAAGTCAAGTTCAGGTATGCACGTACATAAATAATGACGACTCATTAAAACTGGCCATTGTTCCTTTGTCAGTGAAAAGTACCTAGATGTTGAATCTCACTTACAAAATACAAAATGTGAGGTATTCTTTACATGTGCTCTCAAGTTGTCTATGAGTGGTGAGAGTAACTTCGCTACGTACTGAGTCAGTGTCAGTCCGTAAATTCATATGTCCATCTGACTCACAATAGAACGTAGAAAAGAATTTTCTTTGTATATTTTTCATCAGTTTTGGACGTTTTACGGAAGACCCCTAAAACAGTAAGGCGATAGCGTAAAATTATTAAAACTGTGTAGGTCACCGTGAATGACTTTAATGCTAATGTGCAATACTCACGTATACGTAAGACACAAACATAACAGATAATAACGTAGCACTCATACTTAAGTTACATAGTGCCTTTTCAAGGGACAGCTACGAATTGTCTACGTCGTAGCAAGTAAGCAACGACATAATATTTATTGCACTGTATATTTGTTATTGATTGTTTTTACGTGTGCTGTGCAGGTCTAATCTGGAGTGAGGTGAAACAGCTATGGGACATGGGTCTGCGAGAGTACGTGCACGACATGTGGAACGTGATAGACTTTGTGACCAACTCGCTATACGTGGCCACGGTAGCGCTGCGGATAGTCTCACATTGCCAGGCATGTTGCATTAATTGTAATAGAGTGCCGAGATATTTCACCCCAATACTAGTGCTGATAAATCCCACCCCAATATAAATTGAAGACATCCAAATGGTGATATGGACGATTGGAAGGCAATCTTGGCTTTGAGTAATAGTGTTGTTAAAACACTGAACATTTCACGTAAGGTAACAGTAACCGTACTGTTGTATTTTCTTTAAGAAGTGTAAGTAAGCCAAGGTCTGGTCCTCCACTTCGCCCCTACTTTCTCTCCTTTTTATCCTTTAATTTATGCGATATGTTGCCTCTTGTGCTGCAAGTGCACATAAGCTACAGTAAATGCATAAGTATTGACGATAACATCAGGTACGCTGTGTCCTTGTCTCCTACCTTTATCAGCTTGGTCTGTGACGCCAAGAAAACAGCCATGTTCATGAGTGACGGTAATCGCTGTCCAACCTGATGGAAAGCAATAACCTCGGTGACAGTTGCTTCTGGCTCGTCTGTAATCAAAAGCAAAAAAAATAAACTCATTTCACTTATATACAAGTAAAACAGATTTATGTTTCCAAACAATATATGTATTAGCTAGTATCTAATTAATTTTTGTAATAGTTTTTAAGGAAATGTAAAAGAATCATGATTCGGTAAATAAATGATTTAAAAAAAATAATTATTAAATATATATTATCTATGACCACCTTCTGCCTAATTTGTTTAAATTGTTGTTTTGATTTTTGCTATTTTATTATGTATGTATGTTACTGCCTACATGCACCGAAATCATGCAGGCTCTGCGAGAATACCAGCGTTGTGGATATACTGCAACATTGCTGACGCAGGACCTTATTTGTTCGTCTAATTATTGGTTGTGTTTTCTGTTACCTTATAGGCGTCGAACAAATAAAATTATTTTTCTTTCTTTCTTTATGCCTAACACTCATCATAGCCAAATATTTTTTGTAGGTGCGGCGCGAAATGGCCATGCATCTACAATGGAATCAGCCTCGTGAAAAGTGGGACGCCTGGGACCCAATGTTACTGTCTGAGGGGCTCTTCTCGGCTGCCAATATCTTCAGCAGTCTGAAACTAGTGTATATCTTCAGTGTTAACCCACACCTCGGTCCACTACAAGTATCCCTCAGTCGCATGGTCCTCGACATCCTAAAATTCTTTGTGCTGGATATTCTGGTTATATTTGCGTTTTCATGTGGTAAGTGTTACTGTCAACTAGCTGCTGTTTATGTCAAATTAGGAATAATTCTACCTCTAAGCTTATTATTATACAATCTCTGGTGGTGGCCAAAAGAGGTTCTAAGACTTAGCGCTCATCAGAACAGCACGGGGTATAATATTCATCCAACAGAGAGGGAAGTTATTATAACAGGCCGGATGGTAATGTCTAGAGCGCTACGACCACATACCGATGTGTCCATAGTAACATATATTTGCTCAGTTCCACGCAATTAAATTATGGGCCAATATCCTAAAGAATTTATTTACGTCATAGCAAACTCTACGTTCGTATGTTTTACCACTAGTTGTATCTTGTGCTTATGTGTTCTGCAATGAGGCTCTCAACAAGGTTTCGTAGAGTGATTGCTATACGCAACCTTACGAACCCCATGTAGAGTGTAAAGTCAATGAAACCGTACTACTCAGACATTGCAGAGAAAACAACATAATATGTAATAATGATGTATTTAATACCCCATTTAAATTGTCCTACAAACAAATGTCAGTATCGACTTTAAAGGCTGCTCTGTTTATGAGTCGTGAGAGCTTTATGCAGACTCTGATGAGTTTTTCATTACAGGACTGAACCAGTTGCTATGGTACTACGCAGATATGGAAAAAAAGCGGTGCACGACAGGTGGCACTTCACTTTCTGCCAACGGGACGTTGCCAGATCCCGACGCATGCATCGTCTGGCGGCGATTTGCCAAGTAAGACTAACAGTGTATAATATTACCATATCTCCTTTTATGGTGCTTAGCGCTATAATACGCTATCATTTGGCTCTCGCCCATTTCCTTATCTATATAGTCACACTGTAATATATTTATAAGCCGTTGTCCTCTGAATTGCCTTCCTAAAAGACGTATTATGTCGTCATTATATAACTTAATACACTTGCAGATTATAATAAAGTTATTAACAGAGTCATTTATTTGGTTTATAAGCCTGTAATGGCTGCAATGTTTCTATAATACAATATGTATATTGTATATGCTGGTTGGAACGGTGCCCGATATGTAATGAGGACTCTCAAATATTCGATAATTTTACCGACAACCTGTGGTAGTATTCATTTCTTAGTTTATTTTTGCTGTGTATAGACGTGTATTGACGCACTATATAAATTCGTTAGCACTTCGCACGTATTGATTTTTTCATATAGCGGGTTAAGGAAATTTCCAGATTCATGGATCCTAGTCCGGGAACTAACATCATTATAAATATAATAGAGGTTTAATTATGAAGGAGCCGCTTTGTATGAAGATTAGTTGCTTGTGTTTAGGCCACTATGGTTTTGTTTGTTAAACGAACAAAATCATCAACCATCATGAAATTATGGCGTATTGAAACAACGAATACGGTCGACACTAAGCGATGTAACTAAATACATTGATGTAAATAATGTAAATATCAATAACCTTTTATACTAAATTGTATAAAAGGTTATTGATATTTGTTATTATTAATACATGTTATTAATAGGGTATATAGTCTATTTAAAGAATACAATGTTTTTTACGTTATCTTTGCACACAGAAACCACGAAGTTAGATGTAGGATATAAACGGCAATTTCATAGTTTTAACTATGAAACTACTATCTCTTTAGAAGTATAATTATATCTATGTATAGTTCTTTTGTATACCCAAGGATATAGCTGAAACCAATATTATATAATACCCATACATAGGTTTACTAGATTTTGCCCGCGGTCGCGTTCGTATAAATCTAGATAAGGTTAATAACGTCTGTCATTGTCCCTAGTCCCTATGCCCTTTTCTGTTGCCCTGATAACATGTTTGCGAAATTTCATGATGACCCATCCTACAGTTAGGTTAGAAAACAAACAAACAAACTCACATCCGCATTTATAACATTTGTTAGGATTTTTGGAAGTCTAAATATGTCGATAATTTGCAGCTTGTTCGAGACAATGCAGACGTTATTTTGGGCAGCTTTTGGCCTGGTAGACCTGGACTCGTTCGAGCTGGACGGCATCAAGATCTTCACGCGGTTCTGGGGCATGCTCATGTTCGGCACGTACGCCGTCATCAACGTGATCGTGCTACTCAACCTGCTCATCGCCATGATGAATCACTCATATCAACTTATATCTGTACGTTCACATTACCGCAACAATTAGTAATGATAATTCCACTGTATAGTTACACTGGAATTGCCATTTGTTCTCCACCCAGTGACTACCCTGGGTGGGAAACAAATCGACATTGAAAAGAAATATACCTAACCTTTTATTTTATTATTAAGTATTATTAAGTACTATTTTACCCTTATCACACTGAGAAGAGGCCTGTACCTAGCAGTGGGACAGTTTAATACAGGGCTGATATTATTATTAGATACTAACTATTAATTTGGATAACACTACAAGCAGCGATAGCACAGTGGGGAGACCAACGGACTGTAATGCATAGGGTATTGGGTTCGAACCCACGTCGCGCACCTCTGACTTTCGGAAGTTATATGACTTTTCGAAATTATGTGCGTATTGATTGACAATTATCGCCTGCTCTGTGCCTCGGAGAGCACGTTAAGCCGTCGGTCCCGGCTGCCACGAACATCTATGGCAGCCGTTATTGGAAGAGTGTCGACACAAAAGATCCCACTGGGTCGAAGTGTCGTCGTTATTGGGAAAGTCAGTACCCTCTAATATCCTGACACTGGTCTAGCCTTAGGGTATCGTTAGCCTTCGGGTTGCGGAGGTCAGGTGGCAGCCGCTCCGTGTAAAAACTGATATCCAGTCAAATCCGGTTAGACTAGAAAAGCCGACTCCAAGTGACTTGGGAATAATAAAGGCTAGGGAGAAGAATTTGGATAACACTACTTATACCTACTAGTTTTTATTATCGTCAGTCGGTTCGCATTAGTAGTGAACCTAAAGAAAGGAAAAGTGTATATTCATAGTAGAACACATTAAATATACAGCAATTAAAATCAATTGTTGTTGTCTATAGGCTGATTTGGTGAGCTTATTTACGACATGCGAAATTGACTACAGATTCTGTAGCGTTTCTACACTGAGTAGTGCAAAACACAAACATTATTATAGTTATATATGTATAAACAGAAGGTAGTAGAGCCTCGCCGATATTAACATGAATGGGCCGGCTCGACCGGGGAAGTACTACCCTCTCACAGAATATCGACGTAAAATAGCAGTATTCCTACTGTTCTGTCATTCGGTTACTGCTAGTGCCGGAGGTCTAATCACCCCTTTCCCACTTCCCGCTCCTTCTCCTTCCCACTTCCTTTCCTAAAGGGTCGGCAACGCGCAAGTAATGCCTCTGGTGTTGCAGGCTACGGTGACCACTTACCATCAGGTGGGCCGTATGCATGTTGGCCATCCCAGATGTATAAAAAGAAATTACTGGTTCACCTACAAACAGCATAGCGCATCCTTTAGGAATCAATTATTGGGATCTCATTAAAATAATACAACACAAGGTGGTTTAATTACAGTCTAAATACTGTAAGATAGAGGCATTATTAGTCTAGTCGGGCTGCATATAATTTGAACGATGTAGATATACGGGATATCTCTTCTAAATTATTATTAATATATTGCAGGAACGTGCCGATGTGGAGTGGAAGTTTGCGCGTAGTAAGCTATGGATCAGCTACTTCGAGGAGGGCGGTACCGCGCCACCCCCTTTTAACGTGATACCGTCGCCCAAGAGCCTGCTTTACGCTTGGCGCTGGCTGCAAAGAAGACTGTGTGGACACGCGCGAGCTAAGAGAGAACATATGAGGACTATCAGGGTATTGACAAATGAAAACCTTGTTATATTTTTTGATGAAAATTTGTCGAAACGTTAAGAGTAAGATAATATATGCATGCATTAGCATTCATACTCAGCCCGGTGGTATATATTGGTATTCATATTAGAGTTCATAATTTTAATATCTTTGGTTGCGTACCTACTACTAAATATCTCTCCAATTTGTATATATTATAAAATCTAATTTTAGTCTAGACCAGAAGTTCCCAGTATTTTTTTCTCATAGACCACTTTCCAAATTTTGCAGGTTCCGGTGGACCCCCTGTAGCTACATTTCTACTTTATTCCTTGGCATTCGTATTTATATTGGTGAAGAATGATCTTTTTTTGAAGTGAAAACTTCTTTAGGCGCGTTGAGCACTTTTTGGGTGAACAAAAATCATGGAACCCGCATCATCGTCACCGAACGCATTCAAAAATAATAATCTAATAGCTCGACGTTACAATTTACAAGTTACTTAATTTTCACTTCTATCGGCAGTCCCCAAAGAATGCCCGCATGTTTTTTTTTTAAGAAAATCTCTACCGAAACGAAAAGTCGCTATGTTCGAGACTACTGGTAATGAATATGGAATATGCAAGTTTTTACAAGTAACAGTCGCTGAGCTTCTTATAATATTATCTGCCTACAGTGATAGGTGAAATCAAGCCAACATTATCGTAAGCAAATAAATTAAAATTTCGTGGACCCCCGCTTACGAATTGTGGATCTCCATTTTTTTGTCACGCCAACGTACACCCCCGTCGAGTCTCCCGTGGACCCCTAGGGGTTCACCTGGACCACTTTGGGAACTAATGGTCTAGACGAAGGCTGCGTGTTCAAATATATAATTACCTACTTTAGCAAGCTAGATAACTTTACGTATACGTACAGGAGTGGTCCGTGAATGAGTTCACTTACGTACTCCAAATCACGTAAGAAGCCGACCACAACTATGATAATCTATTATTTTTGTTACCTTTTCACTTTTCATTACGTTGATATGAAATAAACCATTGATTAAACTCGTATGGAGTTGTCGACACGTGGTGAACACTAATAGATGCGTAGCGCGACTTCGTTATTTCGCATATTGGTAGGTCGTTTATTCGATATACGGTGTCGTAGATTCCAGCGAAGTGTTATCGCGTTGCAGTTTGAGAACAAGCTCTCTGTCTGTGGATACCTACATATCATGTCGTACCTATGGATTCATATAACGTAATCATCTCACTACTATCCGCGTGTCTGCAAACTGTAGTTTGCAGACACGCGGATAGTATATATATATAGAGATAGTATATATAGAGATGTATCTCTAACATTTATGTTTTTTGCAGAGAAAAGCAAAACAAGCCAACGAAAGAGATTTCCGCTACCAGGTTTGTTTTCTTCTCATTTATATTTTTTGTACCTTGAATTATGATATACTTACCTGGCATGCAAGCACGAGACAAAAGCTTACTGACTTACTTATGTAGGCATAACTGGTGGTGCGTTTTCAGGCAATAATGCGCAACCTGGTGCGACGGTACGTCACGGTGCAGCAGCGACGCGCCGAGTGTGGTGGCGTCACCGAGGATGACGTCAACGAGATAAAACAAGACGTCAGTGCCTTCCGTTGCGAGCTTGTCGAAATCCTGCGCAACTCAGGCATGAACACTTCCACCGTCAACGCTGGAGCACCCGGTAATATTCCGCGTCAAGTATAACTGCTGTTAGTTATCGCGCGTATGACAAGAATACAATCAATGTTTTATTAAACAGGTGGTGGAGGCGGCAAGAAGAACCGCCAGAAAGAGCGTCGACTAATGAAAGGGTTCAACATAGCACCGGGCGGGCAACTAGCGCCAGTGGACGAGTTCCTGGCTTCGCTACACCACGAGCACGGTGGAGCCCACGGTGCCGCGCATCACGCTTCACTGTCTGCGCTGCTAGGCGGCAGGCTCCGCACGAGCCAGTCGAGCCTGTCGGACGGTGGGGCCAGTGCAGTAGGCAGCGGTCTGAGCTCAGCGCGACGCAAGCCCGCCTCTCACAAGCGCCGCTGGGGCACTATCATCGAAGCAGCAAGGGCGGCAAGAGTGTCGCGCCTCATCGGACGTTCAAGGTCAGAGGATTCTGTCTGCGATCATGCACAACAGTCACCCAGGTTAGTCCAGGAGACACGCAAAATTATATTCAACCTTTTTATTTATTATGATTATTTTGTAATATTTGTTTTGCCATTTCAGCAGAATAATTAAATTTTTAATGTAATTTCCATAGCGGGAGCGATCGATCGGATTCTGGCAGCGATTCACAGCGCAGCCCGGAAAGGACTACGCGCAGCGGGCCACTGCACCCGCTGTCTGCACTCGCCGCGCTCAAGCGCAAGCGCAAGAAGTTCTCGGACTCACGGCGCGCCGGCGCCGAGGCGCGCGCCGCCAGCGCGAGCGAGGCGCTGCAGCGCGCCAGCTCGGTGCCGGCGCGCGCGCCGCCCGTGGCGCCCGTCGCCGCGCCGCCCGCCGCCAGCTCGCCGTCCGCCGCGGCCGACAGCGCGGCGGCGCGCGGCGGCAGTCGCGAGCCGCTGCTGGCCAGCCTGGACGACGACGCACACAAGGTGGGCGCGCCGACCGAGGCCGAGCTCGCTCGGCGGCGCTCGGCGGCCGACGGTGCTGAGATGCGTGTGGGCGGTTCCCAGGAGGCGTGCGGGCGCTGCGGGTACGAGGCGGGCGCGGGCGAGGCAGCCGAGGCGCAGGGCGCGGGCGGCGCGGCGCTGGCGTGCGCGCGCTGCGCGGCGCTGGCGCGGCTGGCGGGCGTGACGCCGCTACACGGACACGCGCCGCACCACTCTGCCGGCTGGCTCTAGTGCCTAGTGCCGCCGAGTGCTCCACCACGCACACACAATTATGTAGTTCAATTTGTTAATTGGGGAGCGAGATTTATAATAGATTAATCGGTGTTCAAAAACAAAAGAATCAAACAGTAGCATGCACTCGACTACACTATACTTATTAATATAGAACTAACATGTATACACACGACATAATTACATTATCAATATAATTAGCGCATAAATCTTCCTATAATACTTTTAACGAAGACATATTTTATCAAACACCAACTAGTTAAGTAGCTACAAAATATTTTAAATTAGAACATAAGTACCTATTTAATAGTTATACTCGGTAGATATATAAGAAATTATTTTATATACAATTTAAGAATAAAGTACATAAATGTAAGCAGTACATTGACTTGTATTTAATAATATTTTTTCAATTTAGTATTGAGGGTAAATGCCCATATCTACATATTAGCGTTCGTACGAATCAGTATATTACTTAATAATACTATATTTACATACTTGCATATATTGCCTATATTAATGGATAACAATATTAGTGGACTTCCACAAACGAGTTAGCTGGGTCGGTTCAAGTCAATGTACTGCGCTATGTAAACAAGATAGTCTCATAAGATGTACTAATAGTCAATAAGTTACTAAATATAATGATAATGTGTTCCAGAAAAAAGTTTTCCAATTATAAGTTATTCGGTCGGCGCACAGTGAAATAGTGCTACTATTAAACTAAGTAAGAATGAACAATATAAAACAGGGATTTTTAAATGAAACACGTTATACCTACTTACCTAAATATCCGATGCCGGTATATAATACCCTTGACGTTTTATAAGACACACTAGGCTAAGTAAACGATAGGCGAGTAGTTCGTAAAACAAGTCACGATATCGGTTCAATTAATACTAGTACATTCAGATCGATCACGGTGGTACAATATAATTTGGAACAATTTAGTTAATTAATTTGGCAAAACTGGAAACGAGTAGGTACATACTAGATAATCTGGCATGTTATGAATAGTTGTCACCCATGACTGTCCGTCGAATAGCGTTGCCATCTACGAGCACGTCTCACTTTTCATCAACTATTGTATTATTCGGAGTTATGTATAAGTATATAAGTCATTTGGATTGGTGTCCCAGTTTCTTACTTAGACTCATCTCTATAACTGACAATTTTCTGCACCACTCGAACCGTGGTGCTCAGTCCAAATGAAACAAATATATTTCAGGTTCGACCCCACTGGACAATAAATTGTATGGTCTCCAGATAGTTGTACCGATTCTAGATTGTTTATTAATAAAAATATAAGTGTAAGTAGGCGTGCTCGCGTGTTAGCGTTCTGAGGCTTAAGATAACATGAGGTTTCTGTAGCGCTTGACGCATCTCGACATGATTTAAAGTTAACTTGCTTTTGCCATTAAAAAAAAACACATCTTGCAGAAACGTCATCGAATGAATGAAAAACGCTGACAGATCGTTGGGCAAAGGTATCCAGTAGGACTACTATGAAATGTAAATGCCGAAGTATAGAGCCGATTGTTCGTGCTATTCATACCAACAGATAAAGAAGCATTTCAATCGCTTTAACATAAAGTAGTCAAATAGTCCTAACAACGAAATAAGTCACTTTTAAAGAAAGAATTCCGAAGAATTTTAATAGTAGGTAGGTATATTCTTAATATTTCCATTAGGTACTCTCAAGTTTCGGGTAGTCATTTTCATGGTAGGCGTACAGGTGCGTCACGAGCTACGAAATCTTATGTTAAGCCTTCGGACTCGTTAACGTGTAGTGTGCACGAATAAATAAATTGAAGTAGTGGTGTTGCCCACGGCACGCGTCGGCGACGGCTGTATGAAGACATCACGCCACAGCACATATCGTCCTTGTATGTGTACGCAGCTAATATATGATGTATAATTATTGTTTTATAAAGTCATTATTGAGTGTCGGGCCCCACCAGTGACGTCCGACACAACCAGAGGCCTTCACACGTGTTTAGTTGATCGCCGCGCCCGGCACGCACGCGGCGGCCGCGGTGCCGGCACATAATCGATTATATTTTGTAAAGAATTGTTATTTATTTATACATTATATTTGTATATAACGGTGCGAAGTTTAATAAAATAAGCACTATTCAGTATTTAGTTTTATTTCTAAAGACCTTAACCCTGTAATTAATACCTAGATGACTGGGTTATCCAGTAAGGAGATGAAGAGATGCAATTCGTCTAATCTAGGTGCCATACTGGAAAAGGGCACTGGCACGGACATTTTCTTTTGCTGTTTATCAGGCACAGTTCCAGACTCCATATTGCTTCTAAAGACGGTAATTTGGAAGGCAAAACCAAACAAAAAATTTTTTTTGCCCTAATACCCTTTAGCAGCACACAGATTAGCCTTATTTTTAATAAATAGGTACATAGATTTCGGTGTATTTCCTGATCTAATGAAGGATAGTAAAATAATATCTTTGTTTGAAACAACAGGTAACATATCAAATCTAACCAAGTTCCGACCTACCTATTTCTGTGTTGCCTACATTTGGCAAAATTTATTTTACAATAAACAATTTGGTTTAACAAGGGTTTACTCCACAACTGACGTGTTGAGCTTGTAAAACTTATTTTTGAAGCCTGGGCATCACGAGATGCGTTAGGTTTTTTCTGTGATTTGTCTAAGGCGTATGACTGTGAATTTCATGAAACATTAAGTCAGGAAACTACATTACTATGGAATTAAACATTCAGCACTGAATTTTCTTATAGTCTATTTGAGTTACGGGATTCAGAAAGCTGATGTTAATGGAAAGCGATCTCCGGAGTCTGTGGTGTGTCTGTGTGGTCAAAATGAAGGTTCGTCAGGGTTAAATCCTCGGACCGTTCTTGTTTTTTATTTATATTTATGACTTACCCCACCTTGTGACAAATATTAATAAGTCAATTGTAAATATGAGTTGCTGTGACTATTACTTTATTTGTTTTAAAATAAATTATAGTGACAACTACACACAGCAGCTCATATAAGTAAAATAAGTAATAAATTGATTTGTATTGCTAATTAAACATTTGGTGGTTGAAAAGAGTGGCCATGAGTTTCTTGCTTGCTTCTTATCATGACAGCTCTACTCCTCGCTGATTTTCGATGCAATTTTTTCCCTTTTATTTATTATTATTATATTTTCAATAACATATTAGTTAATTGACGTGTCCAAGAAGTGTTTACACATGTTTATGGAAATAAAGGATTCTACTTTGACATGTACAGTAGTCGCCTGATGTCTAAACACTTGTTTTAATTTGTATCAAGCACAGGTTCGATTCTGCATGGAGTACTGTTCTTACTTATGGGATGGGTCCGCAAAATATCAGCTGTAGGCTTTGGAGTCAATTAAGCGTAAGGCAAGGAGACTTATCGGCGATGACCAACTGGTCAATACACGACTCCAAAGCTTGGAGCTTCGTAGTAAGGTTGCCTGTCTTTCGATTTTCTATCGAATACATTTCGGAGAATGTGCAGAGAAACTGCATACTTTGATTCCTCCTTCCCCTTTTTACCATCGGACGACCAGACAAACAGACCAGCGGCACAGGTACATGGTGGATATACCACATTTACGCACGAAGCGCTTTGCTTCCACTTTTACCTAAGTCTGTGTTTCCCGATGAGTACAATCTGGGTGTCTTCAAGTCACGAGTGAATAGGTATCTTCTAGACAAGCGTGCTCCATCGTCGACTGCATTTTCACTTAAGATCAGGTGAGATCGCGGTCAAACTAAGCCTATTACAGAAGAATCGCATACTGCTAGGTAATACTGTTGCGGCACTGAGATAGGTAATTTTACATTTGACTAGCGGGTACCAGCGGCCATTAAAAGCTACTTTATCCAGAACTAACGCTATATAACGTCACATTGCGAGCCACGAGAGCGGGGATTGGAGTGGATTGGAGGTTTATGATTACAGAAACATGGCGGACACAATTTACAAGATTTTGCCCGCTGATTCGCTCGCGTAAATGTAAGTTAGATTAGGTTAGTAACAGTACTTTTTACTGGACGAAAGGTATTCTTGTCCTTTTTTGTTCCTCCGACAACGTGTATGCGTAAATTGCATGATGATTGGTCGAATAGTTTAGGCGTGAGAGCGTGAAAAGCAAACAACTCACACTCGCATTTATAATATTAGTTAGGATTTCTATTTTTGTTCGTATGAAACTCAAAAACTACAGCACTGATTTATTTAATCTTTCATCTTTAGAAAGCTACTTTATCCAAAAGTAACATAGGCTATATAATATCCCGCTACGAGCCACGGAAACAGAGCAGTAAACCATTTATTTATTTAAATAAACACATTTATAATATGTTTACAGGATATCCTAAAACGATATTATAAGCTAAATATACATAATATAAACATAAAGGACAGATAGTGCAAAAATTAAAAAAATAACAGCCAATATAAGTACTAATTTAATTTAATTAGTTATAATGGTATATTGCACATAATGGGCTATAGCACAGAGAGGTCTAGCGGGGTGTAGTCGCTGGCGGGCGGTCGTCGCACGGCCAGCGTGACGCGGCCGGCGCGCTCGGTGAGCAGCACGCCGCAGCCGCGCCCCAGCGAGCCGCGCTCCGCCGCCAGCGCGATCTGGTTCACCACGCGCCGCTCCACCTCGTGCTTGATCGAGCGCGCGCCGTAATGCACGTCGTAGCTGACAACAACCGATTCCATATTACAGTGGACCGATCCGACAAACGTTTTGCAGGGCGGTATCGGACTATCGAATCTGTCGGATTATAGTATATATTACTGCCAAAAATATATTTGAACTACAACACGTAGAGCACAATAGTAGTGGCGCGTACAAGTTACTACCAAACAATAATGCATTATACTAGATTTTGCCAGCGGCTTCGCTCGCGTAAATGTAGATTGGGTTATGATAATAATAGTACTTTTTCTGAATGAAAGGTACCCTACGTCCTTTTCTGTACTCCTGACAACGTGTATGCTAAATTTCATGATGAACGATCGAGTAGTGAAGCGGGAAAGCGTAAAAAATTAACTCAAATTCGCATTTATAATATTAGTTAGGATGCACACTTTACTTTAACCTGTTGAATCGCAGTAGCACACTGGCGCCTACAATAGATTTTTAATTATGTCTGGCATTCCAAGACTTGACAGATTGAAGAAGCAATCTTGTCTCCAATTGTTAAAATAAGAGTCAAATAATGTTACTACTTTCTTACTAATATTCAGTGACTAGATACCTACTGTATCTAGTGGTAGACTAACGGAGTGCTAAATTCATTATCCTAATACGAGTTTCGATTCATTACAATTAAATCTAAGAGCGTCTCGCTCTATCGAAAATACATAAGTACATAGATTTAAGGTAAGATCGAACTTAGTTGCACTTCTCTGGAACGCTGCAGTAAAAGACGAGCCTAGGACTCCGACAAATTCACTTTTAAATACCTTTAGATGGTAGATCATCACAAGATTTTCTCTTCGGTCTGCCCAGAGCGAATGGGTATGACTTCTAGTTACTAAAACTACGTTCGTGTTTCTTCTTATTATGCCCTTCAAATTCTAGGGCCGCAGAATACCTTTTGGGATGTTCTATAACCACTCTTGCTAACCACGCAAAATCATTTTTAGAACATTTATCTAATGAGACTACTTACCCGTCAGCAAGCGCACCCAGAACACCACCTTCCCAGCGAAGCTCGACGGCATGTCGCGCGTACGCCTTGTCTGCCCACTGCTTCAGCTCCATATTCACTAACGTGAGCAGTTCTTGCCGTGAGAACGGCAGAAAATACACGATCTCGTTGATACGCCCCAGGAACTCGTCCCTGCCGAAGTGGCGCTTCAGGATGGGTCGCACCACCGTGTCCTTGAATAGTCGCGATACCTCCAGGGACTGTTCCGGATCGGGCGCCTGTGCTGGGTCAGCATTCGCCTCTACTAAAACCAAAGAATACTCCTATTCTATATTTGGTCTTGAGTTATATAATATTCTCATTCACCGCCCAAAGACCAACTGAATCTAATCCACGTTAAAAACAGAAATAATAATAGCAAATCTACTCGAAAGAAATGAAATACACACTATTTGAGAGTATGGTAATAATGGATCTACGCATGTAAATGGGTTATACACATACAGGGTGTCCTAGAAGATTCAAATCAAATTGTAACGGGAGATTCCTTAATAAGGAGTTTTCCTGTATATACTCCCTGCCACGACGCAACACATTTACGCCACAAACTGTTGATCGTAATGTGCCACCAGTGTTATATCCCATTCGATGATGTATGCTTCTGTGCTCATATTAAGGTTGCATAATAAATTAGTAAAACGGAACCCTGTTTCTCCGTGGATGGACGAATCCAACCGATTGTGAGTCCCATCTGCTTAACTCAGCAACTACTAATGCCATCGACTTAAAACTTGAAATGGTTATGTATAAAGAATGCTTTTCCAATTTTAATGCAAATAAAATGCTACAAAATATGTTTATATGATTTTGGGAACGGAGGCGAAAAAACCTATGGAAAAATAGAATTACCAGGTCCAGGTAATGGAGTATCATGCGTTGATGTATATAACAAAATAAATTTCTGTACAGCCTCGGTTCTGAATCGGTACATATGAGTACCGAATGTTTTTATTATGTTTCTGCTTCTATTTGATAGTCTACGTTTATATGTAGTTGCATATACATAATCATTTAACTTTGTATAAAATAGACAGAACTGACTGAAAGGCTTTAAATTATTATGATAACAAATTAAGCCAAAGAGGTATGCCAGGTTCGTAGCAATTGCAAATCTGTAGTCTCAACCTACCCCTCTCGGAAACAGGCATGAGTCTATGTATATATTAGAGATGAAACGGATATCCGGTAACTATACGGCAGTCTAAATACTATCCGGCCGAATACCGCATAACTAGCGCCTATCCGGCCGCATACCGGATTGAAAAAAAAATTTTAGGTAATTAATTGCGCTTTATTTAGTTAGTATCACTTAAGAAATACAATTAGTAATTAAAAGATAATTATACAACTTAGAAAATTAATTAGTACTCATACTGCACTAAGGGCAAATTATGGTGAATGAATACTAATTTCTCTGGTTTCTTCTAAACGTTGCCGCTTGTCTTCGTAAATAAGGCCAAAAGCTTTTAGAAAAAAGTCTTTTGCTGTACACACTGCTGCAAGGTGCTGAAAGATAGATATTGGCCAATTTTGTTATATTTTTGTTGCTCGGGTAAATTTAGCGCTTTTTGAATCGTCAGCAGTTTTTCTTGTGCTAAATCTGAGTGATTGAAGTGCGCTACAAGTCGTCTTCCAGTAGCAATCATTGTTGTTACTTCAGCTTGGACTTTGAGCGACTCATTTATAGCTCTTTGAATCGTATGTATGAAACATCTAGCAGAATCTACTCAGCCAAATGAACAACCTTCACCATGTTAGCGCCACTGTCATGAATGAGTAATGCACCAAACGGCCACGTTCCGCCGGATATTTGGCGACCGAATATCCAGCTATCCGGCTACAAGGTTGGCCGAATATCCGGTATCCGGCTACAAGGTTGGCCGAATATCCGGTATCCGGCTAAACTGCTATCCGTTTCATCTCTAGTATATAAGTATGTTATTATTGGTCATACGCATAAACAATGAATTTATCGAATGTGGTTTTAATGATTGCTTTCTAAGAAACTATACAAAGCTTATGTAAAGTATAGTGGTATCTTTCTCGGTATCGTACCGCTGATGTCGTCGAAGGTGTCGCTGGGAGGCACGAGTCCGATGCGTTGGGCCGAGCGCGCCTCAGCCTCGCGTCGCAATTTCAACCCGTACTGAGCGATCTCATCCGCAGCTAAGTTCGACGTCATCACGAAGATGGCGTTTTTGCACTCAATTAGTTTCCCTTTCCCATCTGTCAATCGACCCTGAGAACAGTTGTGTCGTGTCAACTATGTCGCTTTTGTTACATGATGATCACAGTTAGCTCAGCACGCGACAAATATTAGCATGTTTCCTGACCTCGTTAAATGTTACATTGATATGTTAAGCATAAACATAAACAAACCTCATCGAAGAGTTGCAGTAGCACTGTGAGTACGTCGGGGTGCGCCTTATCTACTTCGTCAAAGAGCACCACGGCGTCTGCGCGGCGTGCCAGCGCGCGCGTGAGCTGCCCTCCCTCTTCATGGCCCACGTACCCGGGCGGAGCCCCGATCAGCTTGGCCACCTCATGTTTCTCTTGGTATTCCGACATATCGAGACGAATAAATGCAGCTGGATCATCGCGGTGCATATACCGCGCCAATTGCTTCGCTAATTCCGTTTTACCGATGCCGGAGCTGCCAAGGAAGAGAAACACGAGTGGGTGCTCGTCGTCCGCCCAGCCGTTCTCCTTACGGCGCACGGCAGCTGCGACCGTCTCAATGGCCGCCTGCTGCCCCACGATGTACTGTTTCAGGCGTTGTTCCAGCGGGAAGCGCCGACGTTCCTCTGCAGCGGCAGCCGCGGCGGCCTCCTCCCAGCGGTGTGTGTGTGTTAGAATGATGTCTCTCGTTGGCGAGGGTTCGCGTGCGTAGTGGAGTGCACGCCGACCCGCATGGTCACGCTTCGTGGGGTCAGCGCCAGCCTCCAGCAGAGCGCTGGCCGAGCCTGGTGAGTCGGCCAACGCGGCGTAGTGCAGCGGTGTCCAGCCGAGGAAGGAGGCGCGTGCATTCATTGTGGGGCAGAACTCATCCTCGCGGCGCTGCAACGCCTCCAACGGGTGCATGGAGGCGCCGGACGCGGCGGCTGTGGCGCCTGCGTACCGCTCCTGCACGTCATGGCGGGCGCCCAGGCGCAGCAGCTCACGAACGGCACTAGGCTGATCGTTAGCTGCTGCGACCATGAGCGCGGTCCAGCCTAGCGCATGCCGTCTGTTTACAAGACTGGCCTCTGCCTCTAACTCACCGTTACCCACCGACGCCTCTACCTGTCTGGACATTTGATCAAATTGTTCATAATAGTTATATAATACAATACATACAATATCACATTTAATCATAGGGAATGAAAAATTGAGTAGAGTACCGCATTAGGTAACTAATGTTGATATAGTATCTATCAAGTATAATTAAGATACATAGATAATTCATGTTCACACAACTGAAATCGCAATTAGTTGTAACAATATTATATAAAACTAAACCTAAGAAACAAATAACTATCAAACAGGAAACATTTTATCTATACTAATATAATAAAGCTGAAGAGTTTGTTTGTTTGAACGCGCTAATCTAAGGAACTACTGGTTCGAATTGTAAAATTCGTGTTTGATAGCCGATAGATTTATCAAGGAAGGCTATAGACTATATAACATCATGCTACGACCCACGGGGGCGACGCAGTAACCATAAACGCGGGTGCAACCGCGGGCACAGCTAGTATTAAGATAAAATATAACATAAGTCACTCTGGCTCATACACCATACCTATAAAAAACCACCACCAAATACTTTAGAATTGTTAGTTTAAAATAAAGCAAGGAAAGGAAGTAACGACAATGCACCTATTATGGCTTATTCCCATGCGCCCCAAATCTATTGTTCTCCAAAGTTCATTTTTCTATACATTCATTACCAGGAGCTTCAAGGATTTTTATATTAAAATAATACATTTACCAATTTCATTGTCTACAGCTCCAAAACATACTCAGAGATTTTAATCCCAGCAGCTCCAAGAAAAAGACAATACTTCAATTTAAAAGTCGTAACCAAATAATATATCCAATACCAAAGATTTTAAAGTAACGTGGGCAAATCAATCACAGGAAAGAAGCGTCCACTCAGCGCTGTCACGTATCGTTGATGCTTTGCGTCACCCGCACCTTCTCCTTGCAATGTAACATTGCCTAATGATGCAAGATGCCTAGCGCCCTTGCAATGCGTGTGTGAACCTTTGACAGACAATTATAAGTGAGTCATGCACGATGAGTAAAAATCAAAATATCGCTGTTGGCGGTGCCTCCACATTTCTTTGTGATGTTGGAGATGGTAAATACATTTATGTTTTTTATCGTTTTAGGTTGTAAAATGTTATTATTGTTTTTAAGAGAGTGGTACAACAATTATTATTCATTTGTCAGTGTATAGATGTATACCGCCGAGTAAAGGGCATAATAATCTGTACATTTTACCTTCAAGTACTTTTTCTTGTAACCCAATGTAATAAGTCCCGTTTTATATTTTGAACACCAAATGTGTATTGTTTGTATAAAAGATGTGCATTATTAAGTAAAAGAGACTAAAATGTTGGCAGAGAAATAATCTTAAGTCAGCTATTTTAATACCCATTTTATCTTAAAAATATTTTTGTTAATTTTTAAGTTATCTAAGATTACGTGATTATATTTGTTTATTGTTTTTGCATTCATTTGGAGCTGTCGGGAATACACTAGTAAGTAGGTCTTTATTTAATATTGTAGTATTATTTGGAGCTCTTGGGACTAAATGTACGGAGATCAGAGGTTTTAAAGAAATAAATATGCAAAAGCTTTTGGAGCCCTTGGGAATGATTTAAAAAATTATATATTTTTAATTTTAGTTTTGGAGCACTTTGAAGCAAAATAACGGGGCGGACGGGAATAAGCCCTGTTAAGTTAATAGTATGTGTCGGTATATAATTATTCATGTTTTTGTTTATATCAGATTAGGAAATGCAAATAATATGATACATACAGCTCTAAAAACTAGCTAACAAACTTTGAATATTACTCTGTATAATTATTATATGGACTTGAAAGAGTAAACATAATAATAATAATAATATTTCTTTATTTCTTACATAAACACTAAAAATTTTGTTACATAATGTGTGTGTAATACATTGATAAAATGCAACAAACTTCTTTACATTTTGTTATAATAATACTTACTGACGTATATCCTGCAAGTTTCCTGTTTTTGCAGCTCTAAAGAATTGCTTTTCTGCAAGAAAATGTAAATATTACTCATACAGACATACACTCATATTGAAGCAACACTACTAAAATCTGGGTTGCTCTATCTTCTAATTTACATTGAGAACATGAATAAAAAAAATTAAGTTAAATCCAAAAACAAAATTTTAATCCTTTATCCAATACGAAACATATTCTTTAACTGTCAAAGTTAGTTAGTTTAGAAAGTAACATTTAGCTACGAACCATAAAACAAACACTTTATTGTAATATCCACAATGTGGCAAATGTGAGTGTCTACCTTCCTCACAAAAATATGAGAATGCACTCAACTGAAATTATTAGATACTATAAATTTTACTAACCAGTCTTCATCACACTTGCTACCAGTTTAAAAAATCCCTAATCAGGAATATTATTTACTTTGTATTATTGACTTATGCTTGGGTCAATATCAAATATATGAAATATTTTTGAAATACCTTTATGTGATTTACAATACATACTAAAACCATAATAATAAGTATATTACATACTTTAAAATATGACTAAGTGGCATAGCAGTAGTCAATGAAACTGCATTAGTCTCGCTTACATTTCCCAGGATTATAACTATGGGGTATATAAAATACATAGAATATATTATTTAAATGCATCAAATCATGCCTTCAATTTGACTGAAATATGGTATTAAGTATATATCTACACTGAACTTAACTTAAGTATAAATAAATTAAATATCTGACTACATACCGTTAAAAATGAGATCAGCAGCAAGCAGTGCAAGTCCCAGACAGCCAGATCCAACCACTAATTTGCAAGCGTTAGACCGATCGTATCCTGAGTCACCCTGTGCGCCTATAGTCTGGGCGCGTCGTACTACTACGTGAGCCACACGCGCCGACCTTTTCAAAGCGAACAAGTATTTTGCTTGCCTTCGAAAATGTGACATCTTAATAACAACAGCTAATTGATATACACAGATTATTGCAGATCAAATTTTATTTATTAAACTACTAATATTGCAGGTTAAATTTGGGTTTATAGTGATAAACAAAGTATAAAATAAATTACGCATTATCTATAGTTTTATTTTGTATATTGAAGATGGTGATAGGTATAATTTATCGTTGGGTAATAGTTTTGTGTTTTTTCGTCATTTTATAATTTTCAGCCTGTTACGTCAACTGTCACTGCCAATTGTCATCGATTATCGAATAATAGAGTAGATAAATAACATTTTACTCTATAGTTTTGTGGCCACTTAGTTGAAATAGGTTACTTTAGCTATGGCAGGTCATATTTTTAATTAGGATTTTAGAATTTTAATCTTTTACCGAGTTATAGTATTAGAATACATAGTTAGGGAAAACCATTACGGCTCTTGCTTTCATGTACAATGAATAAGAGTGATAAGACGAATAAATGTACGGCATAAGCTCGAAAAACATATTCTTGAAAATATAATTATAAATGAATGTCTATAGAATAAAAAACGTACGATGTAATTTAATAAAACACTCACAATGCCTTTCTTCTTCATCGGTGGACATGTTTAAATATTTTATATACTTACTTTAATAATATTGTCTTCTATTTACGCGAATATTATTCATTGAAATTAAACTGCTATATACGGATTTTATCGCGTTGTTTACTTACTTTAATTTTAATACCAGTAGGTATATTCACAATTTCAAATATATATTTGAACAACATGTCCTTTAATCGCAGGCATCGTAGGCTTTCCCGGTGCAGAAATCCTTTTGTGCACGAATTAGCTGTTTCGAAAAACATGTTGACCATGGCGTAGTGATTATTGTATCATCTTTCGGACTAACAGCTCTCAGCAAAATACCGAAAATAGTAAAAATATGTTTGACAATTTAGTTAGACGATGGCTACTCCAGCTAATCTGAAACACCTACATAAAAAGAAACAGTTTAATTTAGCGGAAAATTCAAACTATGAATACTATTGGCGTTAGAAGTACAATGCTTACTAATATTATAAATGTGAATGTGAGTTCGTTTGTTACGCTTTCACGGCTTAAATACATAACTGATATACTTACATGAAAATGCTGTTGCGGGATAGAAATTTATTGACAAAATTTACATTAACGCTAGCGAAGCCGCGGGCAATACCTAGTCAGATATAATTCGTTCTGGAGCCATGTCTTCATGTATTTCTAGGTCACAAGTTATTTAGTTTCAGATTATTCTTCTCCAGTTATTATTTCGCAAATAATTTGAATTTAAATAAAATGCTCATTAACATTAGTCGCTAGCTTCAAGCAAGGGTTTAACTTAAGGGTTTATGCTGTCTTTATTCTATAAATATGTAACTTTTGTATAACGGAAATAAATGATTTAACTTACAATAACTTTCTTAGATTCTTCACCACTCCATAATCGTTGTTGAATTAATAATTTTGAAGATTTACAACCACTGACCTTTTTAGTACTTGTACGCTAAATTGACTATCGCTACCAAAAAGGTGACTCGATTTCATTTTTACCTATTTGGAGTTAAGAGCGGTAGTGTATCATGTACTTACTTAGATCCACAGACATAAGAAGTGATCTCATCTCCCACCGGAAATAGTAAAAACATATGTTTAACGATTTTGATATTTTGATCTAAGTTCACACATAATCACTAAGTATCTTTTTGTTAGGTACTAAATGATTATATCGGAATAAATTAAATATTTCAATTCTCTATGTTACTTTGGTAATTTGGTATACTGTGGAAGCAGTATATAATAATATACAAAACAAACTTTCCATCTGCTAGCCTGATTGTAACTAATAATCGCCGTTCATGAACTTGTCTGTATTTTTAGAATCATAGTGATAAACCAAGTACATGGTCTTATTGATTGCAATACAGTTTCGATAACTTATTTAAAGTGGATGGAGAAAAGTTAAAAGAGAGCAGGAAGGGATCAAGGTAGAGATAAAGCCTTCCGCGCTCTCTTTTACCGAATGAATCGCATCCGTGCGTATTTTGCTTCATTCATCAATATTCTGCGAGAGGGTTGTATTTTCCTATTTGAGTCAGTTAATCCATGCTAAAACCAGGAAGCTCTACGCCTTTTATGTATCACTTTCGGAAAAGCTTTAAGGTCAAACATTAAATTAAAGAAAATGTTCTGTTTAAAGAGGTTTACAAGTTATTTCACCGAAACTAAGTTCAAGAATGAGTCTATCTAAAAAGGGCAACACGTTAAAGAATACTTCATTGTTTAGAACTTAGAACACTTCATTGCTTTAACGTTGTAGCACAGGTTGCTCAGTAGTTTGGTACGTCATCGTCGTTGGTACCTACGTACCTATGTATACGTCAGTAACATTCACTATACATACATATTACATAGAGGTTGACACTGCTCATCTGCTCGGCTGCTGTCTGTCAAGTGTCATTAAAAGTCAATGTCTCTTTGGGTCAATGTTTCCTGAAATTTTCACACGATTAATAGTGTTTTACCGAATATTTTCAATGAAAATGAAGATATTCGTGTTTTAATTATAATGTATCTATTATGAAAACTGATATAATTGAATCTCGTGCCGGGTAATATGTGTCTTGGCCTACAAAAAAATATATTTACGAATTTGGCTCCTATTGGAATGTGTTGACACATGAAAGTGTTTGTTTGGGAAAAGCGTCTGGAAATATTTTTAGCTTGCTGAAACATGGCTCTGGGAGGGTCCACTTATTTGAAAAGCGCGACGATGTTGGAGCAATTATTGGAGGAGATCAACTTTCAAAGGACTAAGGAGATGCGCCAACTGATGAAAGACGGTGAGTACCGCCTGAAGTTACTGCACGAATAGCGTGATCTATTGCTCTTTATTTAAAGTAAACTAAGTACATATGGTTATTTCAAGACTGGGTATTCTTTGTATTTGTTGTTTACTTTTTTAAAGTCCACCGCGACACTCGTTATTTTCTGACAGCATGTTGCACTGCTGACTCAAATTGTTGTTATTATCATTTTAAATGGATAGTAAGCTATTTATATGTATACAAATATAACTCTAGTTACCAAACATTTAACTAACCTATTTGATAGTAAAATATTGATATTTGTTTAATTAAATATTGTTCTTAAATTTAATACTAACATGGAAATCTCACACAGCAGAATCACAGCAATAGTTTGTCTAGCAAACCTTATTTTCATAAAATATTGTCTCATTCATAGTGCATAAAATGTTCATAGTAAAATATAGCTCAACAACAACCTAATTGTGTGTAGTAGCATAAACATACTGGGTTTTACTGTCTATCACACCTTTACCCAAGAGACCCCAGTTATAGCTTGCAATCTGGCTGGCTTCATATTATGCACAAGTGATAGGTAGTTGTTGTTAGCTTAATAAATAAATACAGAAAGAAGTATTAAACTCAAAAAAAAAATATTTGCAGTAATGTTTTGAATATTAATTAATTCTGTTGATGTATTCATATTATGTGTCATTAATATATAGTTTGGGTAGACATTTATTAATACTACAATTTTGGCCTGTATTGTTATGCAGTGTAAAGGCCCTCTGCTTGCAACATACACCCATGCTTTACAGGAATGTTTGTCAAATATAGTATTTCATGGCTAGTTATTATATAGCAGCAAATCCTTATCTTATTTCAAATAAAAATCAGGATTATCAGCATCAGTCTTTAATCTTGCATAGGCATTATACCATCAAAGAATGGTCAGAAGTAAGCTTTTGCACCATGTCTTACCAGTACAAAATTTAATTAATTTTTATTAGTTATAGAGACTGAATAGTCACATAAGTATGGTGGGTTTGGACTTGCAAGAGAAAGGTTGTAAGTTCGAAGCCCATGTATTGTTCTATCAATGTGAAACCACTGCTTACATTGCAGCTTATTGAATTGTAGCTCAGCTGGAGAGGAGAATACTAGTCATTTGTAATACAAATTGATAATATTCTTTAAAGAAGATAAAGATACAAAAAATTTAATGCAAATACTTAAATGTTGTCATAAAAGTGCATTGTGAAATTTGCTCAACCTTTTAATTTTATTATACTAAGAATTTATTAAATTGGTTGAGTAGTTTTTGAGTCAAATCCTTATAAACAAACAAACAAAAAATCAAAACTATCCTTTTTGTAATATTAGTATTAGAAGTATAGATTAAATGAATACATTAAATAATAATGTTCAAACATGAGATGTCAACTGCCTACAAAATTGTACAATGGATTAAATTCACACCACCATAACTAATGTGTTGGATATGTTAGGTAAATAGCAACAAGGTGCAAAATATAATGTGTGATTTAGAAATTTGTTTTATTGCTTTAATTTGGTACTTTATTTATTACTTTTGCAACACATTATAAATTTCAAAAATTTCAAATTTTTGTTTGTGTTTTTAAATTTTGATTCACACTACAATGTTTTTCATATAAAACATTTAATCATTCACACTTCGGCACCTCACTTATAAGCAGTAAAAACAATGTAAATTATATATACAACTAATATACTATTAAATTGTGTATTTGCTATAGACTTAGGGATAGGACCGGATTTAGTGGAATTAGTCTAATGATTCTTTAGTAAAACCTCATGGATATTACCTTGAAATTCTTGTTGCTTTATTACATACTAAAACACATAAGCAACAAACCTCCAGAGGTTTGTAGCTCATTAGCTGTCATACCACATATATATCTTGACTCACATTATGTGTACTTATGTGCTTACTCTAGTTCAATAGCAAATTACCTGAAATGAATTCAAAGATTTAGACCATTAGTTCCCAAAGTGGTCCAGGTGGACCCCCAGGGGGCCCCGGGAGACTCGACGGGAGTATACGATGGCGTGACAAAAAAATGGAGACCCGCAATTGGTAAGCGGGGTTCATGAAAATTTATTTGCATTCAATAGTGAAGAACTAAAATGTTGGATTGACTTCAGAGAGAGTGGTAGATAATTTTTTAAGAAACTCAGCGTCTGTTGTAATAACTTACATATTCCATATTCAGTACCAGTGGTCTCGAACCTACCGATATTTAGGTAGAGAATTCCTAAAAAAATTAAAAAAGAACAGGTCATCCCATAGCGATTAGATCAAATTTTTTTAATTACATTAACTTGTTTGTTTGTTCACCAATATAAATACGAATGCTAAGGAATATGGTAGAAATGTAGAGGCAGAGGTCCACCGGAACCTGCTAAATTTTGAAAGTGGTCTATGAGAAAAAATGTCTGGGATCGTCTGATTTAGACATAAACATTATAGAAACAGACGATAACGATCATATCAGATGCTCTTTAAAAAAATATTTGTATATTTAATTAAAAATATATTTTTCTGCTCCACATGAGCTATCGTGTTCAATTCCTGGGCCTAGTAAAGAGTTTTTGGGTATTCACTGAAGAAATTCTTAGTAGTAGAAATTTAGGCCTAACCTCGTCGGTATGTAATAGGTTTGCATTCACACCCTATTACGTGGGACTCATAGCTAGCGAAATGTGGGTGTAAGGCCCAGCGCCCATTGGCGGCACGGCATGGCAAGGTAGTTTTAGGCGACGAATAAAAATATAACCTAATCGTATGGAAATAAAGTTGAAATTTCAATGTTAACAGTCTTAAGTACGAAAACAATACCGCGGTATGCTTAGGCACGCCGTGTCTGCAGCCTTTGGTACGCTTCGGCATTCCTCGCTTTGGCAGTCTTCGGGATACCGCGGCAAGACAGCGCCCGCCCGTACCCGAAGTACCTTAGACGCTTCGGTATGCTTAAGGACGTCGCGGCATACCTAAGGATGTCACGGCATAGTTACCGCTGGTGTGCGCTTAATGTAGGGATGCCGAAGTATCCCCTGCTGTGCCGTACCGCCAATATGCGCCAGGCTTTATGCATGGGCAGCATAAGATTTTACGGACTGACGTCCAGACTTTGTTCCTACTGAGCCCACCCTGGGCACAAACACGACTTCACATTGTAGTATTTTGGAAGCTTGGTTACGTCATATTAGCTAAACTAATATTTTTACAGTAATTGTTTAATATATTATGTAACCAACGTGTACCTATGACCACTAGTTAGATATGAAGAAACTGTCATACCTCATAAAATAGCAAGTATACACATAGCTGTAGAGATCCCAGCTTTGATAAAATTGCCAGATCTGTAATTGTATCTCTCGATCCTGTAATCTTGTACAGTATTAACTAGAACTCGTAATCATTTCATTCAGGACTAATTGTCTGGTTTTGACATATACCTACATTGCCATTATCTGCTATGGCGATCTACGATACTTAGTTGTTATTTAAGTTATGTTAACTAATATATGTTAAATGGCCATATTAAATGATCCGCCTCTAAAATTATTTACTTACGTCTCTAGAAGTAACGGCGGCGACGTGCGAAATTGTATTCGATGGTGTTAAAAGCACTTTACAATGTGCGCTGCATTAATATATTGAATACTCTTTAATATAAAATACATTTATTAAGTTAGGTAACCATTTTTTTCTATAGAATAGTAAACAAAAATTGACGAGTATTTCCTTGGCCAATGTTCATACAGTTATTGACAATTACAACAAGTTTATCGCTATCCGATAGTCATTCGTATGTTATTTTATGTAGTCTTTGAGTCATTCAACTGTGCCCTAAATGTGTACCATTTGCGCCATTTGTGACTAAAAAACTGGTGACTCATATGTAGAATAGGGTAGCTAAAGTATTATTAAGTATTGTTTGTTCCGTTCCATGCGTGTCGATCGAGTATCGGGGAGGGTTCGTTCGTTTTAGCTGCCGCACCCTAAGGGTTCTGGAATGAATAGGTGTATGACCGTAACTGTATTCAGTTGTTGTTTTTCTGCCACCTACGTCAATATATTATTATAAGCCTAGTTGCTGTCCCACTGCAGGTCACCCCTTTCTGTTACCACTTTTTACTATCCTTTGCAATGTGGATCCAGTGTCTCCTGTATGCGTCCAGTTCTGTCAGTTTGTGTCGTATTAATATATTTATATTAATTTAATACCTCCTAATGGATCTTGCCAACACGCATTGGGCCAGCGTGGATGACTATGGCCTATCTTTTCTCACACTGAGAAGAAACCCGTGTCCACCACGGACCTTATACTTTTTGACGGAAGATAGACCAATCAAGAAGCATTAGCCCAGAAATGTTTACCAAGCTGATGCTTTATGCATCATTCGCGAAATTATATCAGTATTTAAAATTTGAGTATGTATTTAAATTGAACTTCATAACATTATGCATGGTTTTATATGCGTAATTCATTATACATATTAATTATAAACTAGAGCACCGAATTAGTGCAATGGCTAAAACTCAATTGCTATTTAGTTTGCAATTCAGGTTTCAGAATTACAAAGAGAAAATATTAAACGTGAAACTAGGTTAAATAGTAGAATCGCGTGTTCCGAACTAAACTTGTATTTGCGAGTTCCAACACGCATGTACTAACATATTTTAGATACGGCTATCTCGTAATTTCTCGTATGGTCTGCTTCCTTTCTGTTACTAATGATATTGATCTTAATTTAGAATTATAACTGATAAAAGGCAGACCTACTGTCATTTATTTAACTAAATTATGGTGACCTATGTCATCCTAACTATAATTTACATTTTCACGCCTTAACTACTCGGCTGATCATCATGAAACTTCGCATACACGTTGTCAGGAGTACATTAAAGGACATAGAGTACTTCATCCAGAAAAAAGCGCTGTTCGAGGTATAGAACTTAATTGACAAAATTTAACGCGGACGAAGCGGCGGGCAAAATCTGGTAGTTGTTAATCAGTAGTTTCTTAAAACTCATATTGACAGTTTAGTTTTATAAGTTCTTATTCTTCTTCTCGAGTCAATAGTACAATTATTTTAAATATGTCCTGCCTATTGTGTAGCCACGGTAATTGCGTCCATCAAGTCCTCCATGGTTCACCTACAGGGACAATTTGGGCATTTCAACATTTTGATTGGGAGGCTCCCTGATTACCCATTTTACCAGGTTGCAATCACAGCGGACGACTTGAGTACGATGTTGATTTAGGTATTTCCATATTGGCCATGGTAATTTCGACCCAGGTGGTAGGATTTCCCTAACTTTTAAATAGCCAATTTTTACTATTTTTTATTCTTTTCGAAATTAGCACAGTCTATTTTGATTGGATTAAGAGCCAGTTCTGCTTTTAGGCTCCACGTAATAGACCGCGAGCTTATTGCCCTCTTGCAGGCATAGTACCAGACGTCGTGCTTGGTACTACTAGATTTCTTGCCAGACAAACCTAATAAAACTTCAGCTGACTAGAATTAAACCCAGGACAACATACATGCACAGCAGTCACATTCACTACTACTGCACCACCGAGGAAGCATTTGATATTCTTTAATATCAACGCTGTACATATATACCTTAGTATATTAATAAAAATAAATAAATATATTTTTATAATAGGTACATTGGTAAAGGTGAACGCTCGTCAACTTAGCACTCGTCGCGTTATACCCATCACAGTCACACCTAGAATAGAATGAAATCCATACTTATGTCATAATTACAAAAGTAACTGTCTGGTGTATTCGTTTTCATGCCTAAACAGGCTTGTTTGAACCTTATGGATGTACATAAGCAACGTAAAAATGATACGATCAAAGTCGTGGGTAATAACTAATCATTGAGTATAGGTAGACCAGTGCTTTAATCTCTAACCGCTTAAATCTTGTAACATAATGATCCTATTAATTGAATTTGACACTGTGATTACAAACGTCAATTAATGAGGTCATAAATCGAATTGTCCGTACTTTACTGATAAACCTATTTACAGTTTTTTTAGTTACGAGCCCGTTCGCCCCTCAAGGTTTGTCCCCCTAGTAGGTATTTGTTAGGTTTCTTCTTAAAACCACCCAAAAATAGGAGCCCCGTCGACTTAATGAAAGGGGCGAAAGTCAACGGGCGTACGGGCTTGTAGCTGTTTTTTTTTGTTACTATTTAGCTAACAAGTGCCTACGGCCCTCCTAATAGTAAGCTGTCATCGAAACCTATGATTGCTTGCAATACCATTGATATCTCTCGCATGTCTCTAACCCTAAGCAAATTATATTGAAGATAAAATAACTATAATATGTCAATAGTGCAACACGTGTACCCGATGTTATTGTCGCACCCATGATCGTAACTAATATTATAAATGCGAATGAGAGTTTATTTGTTACGCTTTTACGCCTTGACTACTCGACCGATCGTCATGAAATTTCGCATACATCATATCAGGGGTACCTACAGAAAAGAGCATAAAAAGTACTGTGAATAAGGGATAGCTGGTAAAGAATTTATTTGTCCGTCATGCTAGAGGTCTTTCTCTTGACAAACTCAATAAAAGTTTTGACAATTGAGTAAATTTTCACTTATATACTTTTGGCGCGTATGTATTTGGAGCGTATCTAGGTTTGCTATGTATGATAGTATTTAATGAAACAAATAGTTACCTATATGGCCTTGCGAACTCTGATTTACCGGCCAGAACTTGGTAGCTAGATCCATTCATACTCATGTAGCAAGAGCAAACAAATTCAACACATCCTGTCGGACACAGACTCCGAGAATGTATTTTAAACATTCTCGGTATGCGTAACCTTTAGCGTAACCCTACGAATAATTAAGTCACATGAAATGTATCTGTAAGGGTTATGTAAGGGTATATATTTTTAAGCTTAACTTAACAACTTTTAAACTGAAATTAACTTACAAAAGATGAATTTTGTAGGTATTTTTGCAACTTTTATAACGTTTTGATTTTTTAGGGTCCTGTATCAAAATTATGAAAATGGAATCCTTGTAGTGGAATTTTGTATGTTTGTGCGTCTGTCTATCGCAGCTACTGATCTCAGCATTTACTAATACCAATGAATTGAAATTGTTTCAAATAATTTTTGTTCAACATTATTGTCTATTGAAGTAAAGTACCTATTTAATGTTATTAAGTTTTTAAAACGAAGCTGTTAGAGGAAATCTTTTTTTGTCAGCTGACCAGGCCGTCGCGTCATATAAAAGTTATTTTTACGTTGCCTAGTTTTAACTAACGACAAAAAATTGCAGTTCCTCTTATCCCTGAAGTTGCGAAGCAATAAATTTTCATTAATTAGAATTAATAGAGGTTTATGTAAAGATTGCAGGCTAACTAAAATAATGTATCTAACGCAGTTCTAAAGAAATCAGATAATATCGATTACAATCCAATCGTAGTACGGTGGGTATTTAAGCGTGATTAAGAAAATATTTTTCCACACGGCCTCGGTGACGCAGCAGCAGTGAATGCAACTGCTATGCAAGGGCCAGCATCGCACAGTGTTGGGACTTTCTGTCTAAGGGGACATACAGAAAATACGTAAGACGAGGACGCGTCGCAGTCGCAGCGTCTCTTCAATCAATTTTCATACAAAATGTATAAATTAACTGTTGGGCAAAGGAATAGGTGAATACCGATATTATTAAATAATCTGCTTATTAAGGTTTCTAATAGATTTTTACCTACTTTGTAATAGTAGCAAATAAAGTAAATGTATAAAGATTACCTCCTAGTTTTTATGTTTTACGAAGCACTGATTAAGTATTTAATTTTTATTATAAATATATAACGTTCTCCCATCTGTCTTTATGTAGTCTTTAGACTAGCTGAACCGGGTTCGGCCGTTAGGGTCCCATTCCGGTACGCTCCCGGCCGAGACGCACCCACAGTAAAAAATTTGTTATTCTACTACGCCCCCGGCCGAGACGTTCCCATTTTAAAACAACCGGAGAAGACACTTGAGCAAATACTGTTGAAAGCAAGTGTTTTCGAATGTCTAAACGAACCATCACATGGGCAAAGGAGCCCATGTGATGGTTCGTTCAGACAGATAAATCGTAACTTTTACATTGTAAGGTGGAAAACGTTCCAGAGTTTTCGACTATGGCATTATAAGGTGCCCATTGTTGATTTTATAGCCGACCAAACATGCACACAGACTCGAATAAAAGATGTGCATATGGAGATAAATGTAATTTTCGACAGCTATCATTTTAATAACAAAAATAATAATATTATTATCAATAATAATACTAATAGTGACATTGACGGCCATTTTGTCGGCTTCAGTGGCGTAGTGGTTAGTGTAACCGACTGCCACGCCTGAGATTGCGGGTTCGATTCCCGCACAAGTCAAACATTTGTGTGCATGAACATGGATGTTTGTCTTGGTCTGGGTGTTTCTATGTATAATATGTATGTATTTACAAAAAAAAAAGTATATATGTATGTTTATCCGTTGTCTAGTACCCATCGTACAAGCTCTGCTTAGTTTGGGCTAAATGGTGTTGTGTGTATGTGGTAGAATATTATTATTATTATTATTATTGAGCGATTTAGAAATGATACCAAAATGTAACATGTTTTTTTAATAGCATTTTCGTATATTCATATCTAAACGATATTGATTAAAATAGTTTCTACCTATGCGTAAATTTAACACGTTGCACGCCGTCACGTAATCTTGTTCCACCAAGAGTTCTGTTGAATCACGTATCGTTAAGTTCATCGAACAGACACACCACATTTTATGTCGGTGTTCCTATTTTCAGTGCCTTTTTTTATAAATTCTTTACACGGTGTCCCGTAAAGAATGCATTGCTTTTGCTTCTCATGCTTTATTTCTTTACTCACCATAACACTAGCTATGGTGTTTGCACCCATGATCAACCATAGTTAATGGATCTTTATGGTCATAGCAAAAAAGGTCAATTAATAATGACGGTTTATACCAATACCTACATACACCCGGTTTCTGAAAGGCTAACCAACGACATATCGAAATGTCTAAAACTCATTTCAAGTGACTTGATTGGCTGTTGCTAATTGAGTCAGTGAATCCTAGCGATTGACCGAGTGATAACTCATTTATGTATTAATTTGCCTTTTAGAAACGGGTGTTGCTTTACCATTTTAAACTAGATGGCGTTACTCGAATAATTAATTGGTGATAGTTTAGCTTTTCTGTAAACTAATGTTTTGTGATTTAGCTCGTTATCGTACGCAGGTTTATCCCACAGGAACCATACGTATTGCCGAAATAATAAGTAGGTAATCTGTCTTCTCTAAATCTCTTCGGTACCTACATAAACTATTTCTATGCAAAATAACACGTGGTTCCGATGATTTAATGATGATAAACTTTCGCATCTTTAATATACTTAGGTACCTATGAATCCACTTCTGGTAGTACCTTTTACTTGGTAAAATATATATATACTCTTTAATTGCCTACGTACCGTCACTTTTTTATAAGATATAAGATTCAACAAGCGTAAGGGAATCTTAGGAATTGGATTGCTGCTCTAGCTGCAATAGATAGACGATAAACCTACGACCTTTGATATAAATAGACTTTTAGAATAAGTACTAGTACTTACTGTATCTACCTCTGGTTTAGGTAACATTTGTACCTGAAAGGTCGCAGGTTTGATATGATAATCATTTCGCCATTGCACTTGTTGATATAGAAACATTGCTGCACAAGAAAATATATTATGTTACAAATGCAATTTTCTGTAGACCGTAGTATTGTAATATTTTTATTTCAGTTAGTGGAATACTCTAAATCCTCCTTGACTACAATCATGGGATGCAAAGATCTTTCCATCCCCACGATGGAAAGATCTTTAAATGGCATGGAATAAAGATACTATAGTTCAAAAAAACATTTAATTACTTTACAACATTCTTGGTATAAATAGTTGCATTCCGTACATATATTATCATCGCGTATCACTAAATAGGGAACACTTTAAAAACTCGGAATGTAGCTTCCAATCTATTTGAACTTTGAATAGCCTCAGTAATAAACTTTGAAGTGACTTTAAATATTAACATTTTTACTTGAAAACGGGTAGTATGTGCCCGTGCTGATTGTCTACAATTCAGGTTAAACAATATATTACAAGAAAAGATAACAACATCAAATTAAATAATAACTTACAAATATCCCAACCAAGTTTTTTAATGTGGCTCTTCATTTTAATATCTACATGTTTCAGAACGAGAACATCATACACATTGTAAACTTATAGAGTATCTTTGTATTCTAAACATCTTTAAAAAATATGCATTGATGAAAATGCATCATTCAGGCAGTTTATTGCACGTAATCTACCTAGGGCAATATGTACACTTAAGGCAAATATACAGCTGACGAAGAAGACACTCATATTCGAACGATTATTGATCATTCAACACACTGACACCTGGATATTCCTCGATATCACGTGCTAAATGTCAACATAACCAGTTCATTAGTACTACGCAGTAATAACGACTACATAGTCATCTCACTTTCCTCGAATATTGGCATAAAAGACACAATAGGATACTGAAATTAATTTACACGTCATGGGTTTATAAATAGTTATATTTATCCAGGAATGATTTGAGTACATCTTATATAACTGATTATTATATTACATTATAGAATTCATATAGACGGCCCAAATAATTGATGCCTACTACATAAAATGACGAATGATGTCGTCCATATGCTTTGCGAGTGTTTATATGTCTCTTATCTGGCACACAGATAAAAGGTTGACGTGATAATGTAGGCATGCTTGAATGATGATGAAAGTATTTTTTTAACATTATCAATCATGCTTTAAGGAGATTAAATTATATTTAAATTAAAACTTCATTAAATATGTGACATGTTACAAAAATGATTACCTCAACATTTCTAAAGGCACTTTGCAATTTACATGTGTGGACATTTTAATCTACTTTTACAACAAATACACCGTCAAATATTTAGTCTTTCCTAAGAGGGCTCATGTAAATAAAATATCTTATTTATAAACCAATTCCTACAACGTAATATTTAGAACATACATTCTTTGCAGAGTCCGGTTTCGTAGTTCTCCAAGGAACAACCTATTGGACAGATCTATTTGTGCGTCATTTTTTGTTTCAAGAGGAACAGTCGATAGACTGCGATGACCTTTTGTTTTTCGTCAGAAAACGACATGTGAAGGGTTCTTCCCGATACCTGCCTAAATATGAGGTAAGTCTTAGATTAGATACTACACTTAATTTGGTTTCAACACGTCTATTACTGACCTAAGCTAACTATTTCGAGACCTCACCGAACACCAAACTTATTACACATGTTGAGTTTCATTAAGTCGAGAGTGATTGTGATGTCCTCGTGGAATGGTAGTTTTAATCGAATGCTTCGAGTTACCGAGCTTCGTAGTACATTTTCAGCAATCTTATCGGCACTTCCATGTAGTTTTATCATCTGACGGCAATATTTTGTTGAATAGGGATAAAGTGATTTATTACAGTCACATACATTTAAATTTTGGTTGACAGGGGCTTAATGTCCAACTACGTTTTTATGATAAAAATGAATACAAGACAAATTTTATGCTTGTCGATAAAGCATTCTAAATTTGTGTTACAATATAGATTGTTAGTCGTCATCGTAATTAATGTGTATGTTATGCATTAATTTATCTTGAAGTATCTCATATTGGAAACTGATAATTTTTATAGAGGCTATAGTAATGTCAAGATACAACCAAGTTCAATTAAAACAACGATCGAATCATGACAATCTTTAAGTCCGCAAAAGATTATTTGTTTAAATTTATGTGTTATTTCCTATTATATATTAGGTAAATAAATTAATTTTGTATCTTCTTATAGGTCTCGCCTAGTATTTTATCTTTGTGATACGTTAATATAGATAGATATAGATCTTTATATGTATGTGTTGTTTTAATTAACTGTGTGTGTATGTGTGCAAATCAATGTGGAATGTAACCGAGTCACGTGTAGCTCGCCAGTATCGCAGCTTCTCTCTGAAGTCTACTCGATTTCTAATTTAGCACCACTTTATGAATGTTACTTTCTACAGAATTTCGTTTTGGTATTGCAAAAATTATCCATAAACAACAGTTAAGTATGTACTTTATTTTAAACATTATAAAAATATTATTTCTTATAGTAGATTGCTGTTACAACAAACATGTATGTACAACGCGGGTCCAGTGCGCGTCACCCGCACCCCGCAACCCGCGTACTCTCGCACTATTCGTTTCGCGACATACATTAATCACAGTACATTGATTTCCTAATAAATACTTAGTGTGTTTTCTTTAATTTGATTCGAGATTGTTCAATAACCGCTTATAAACTATACAATTTACAAAAACAGAAATTCTATCAACAGTCAACTGTACATATTTGATGATTATTGTTCTTTGTCAAATATATCCAAACTTACAATTATATTGAACAATAAAAGCATACGAGGTTGTCACTATCTACATAACAGTTTGCGACATATTGTGAGAAATAAATAATATTATGCTCACTTTGCGAATTATCACATTTCACACGTAGCGGTCACTCAATGTCTCACCCGCCCGGTATATTACCCGATCGTAAAGCACTGCCAAGCCAAGTATAGCATCTCCTCGGCGACAGGATGTCGACCACTGATCGATGCGCTGTTTACAGACCGATGTCGAGGTGTTCCGCAAGGACTCCAAGAAGCTGCCCATCGGAGACCCGGAGATCGACTGGGAGGAGACTGTCTACCTCAATCTGATCGTGCATCAGTTCGACTACACGCTTACGCTGGCCATCTGCACGCGGACCAGCCCGAAGGAGCTACAGGTCCTCAAGCGGCACTCGCAAAAGGTGAGCGTCATACGCGCTCTGGTGGCGGCAGCGTAGCGCGCGCGCGTCACTAGCTGAGGCGGCTGAACAGCTTGGTGCGCGGCCACGGCAGCGGCCAGTCGTATCGCCGCGGCACCGGCCCGCGGACGTTGCGCTCCAGGTACGTGAATAGCCAGTACCACCATTCGCGCTGGATCATGTAGTGGTTGTAGCCGTTGCCGGCGCGATGCGGCGTCACCAGCAGCGAGTGGTACGTCCAGTACAGTCGCGTCGTCACGTAATACGCGATGACCACATCCACCGTGTAGTGTCCGTGTGCCAGCAGCACGAATGAAACGCCCAGCAGCGCTGAGCCCCACATGGCCCAATGCATTGGCCATAGCTTCTTCGGCGAGTATTCTGCCACTATCAGGTAACTTAACACGAGGACCATAGTGTGTCCCGAATAAATGAAGTCTCCGCAATAAGTGTGCTTGCCATTTATCGACAAACCGAATCCGGATATTAAGTAGAACATTCTCTTAATGACTAGAAGCGGCGTAGTGTTATTACTTTTTGGGCTGCAGTAATAAGTGGTGCTGGAGACCGGCAGAACGGTCACGTACATGGTGACCGACCGGTACAAGTAGAGTAGCCCGATGATGATGAACAATCGCCGTGCGACGATGAACCGATGTTTGTGGAACACCACCACCAGCATTGCGACTGTAGTCGATATCATTATCAGATATTCAGACACGGCTAGGGCCCAGTCCCGAGCGACAACGTTGTCTAGTACTATGTCATTGAGTGGCGGTGTCGAGTTTCTGTCAGGTAGTCGTTCGTGAACTAACGACAGTGACATCATGTTTATGCAGACACATAAAAATAGGAAGAAAAATGATATAATAGTTTTCCATATTTCTTTAGGATATCTCTCTTCCCTGACTGTGCCAGGGGGCATTTCAACGATGAAATCTCCAGCGTGTGTGCGCTGCGGAGAGTGGTCTTGATCAGGATCTGATTCATCGGTAGTAGGCTGCGGAGCGTCCGTTTTGACGGTTCGCGCCAGCAGCGGCTGTCGCTGCATCAGCTCAGCTTGGCAGGGCATGTTGTTCTGTCGTCCTTCGTTCTGTTGGCGTGACGCGTTGTTGTTTAGGTCATTGCGCTTAAGACGCGCTTCGAAGTTGATGCCTTTGATTTCGTCGTGAGCGGTGTGCGCCGCTATGTCGACATCGCAAAGCGGCGGTGTAGCCGGCGGTGAGGCGGCGGGCTCTGGGGTTTCTGGCGCCCGCGGCACCAACGCTAGCTGCTTGGACGGCAGCTCATTGGCGAGGTAAACGCGAACTGACTCGACGAGCGGTTCAGCGAAGTTGATCTGCTTTGGCGGCGACGGCTCCTTGTCTGGTGAGCGCACCGAGATCGTCATCCAATCACCATGCGTCTGGAACGCACCTGGAATTGAAATAAGAGTCATTTTAATACAAAGTATATGGATAATGAGTGGCCTTCAAGTTGTTTATTGTTCAATTTGAAAGAACTCAGTAATAAAAGTAATTCGACTAAGTAAATAATCTTATATGTAATCTAAAAAGATATAAGTTATCTAACTTGGTTTAGTTTGTTACACGAATATAAGATTTATTTACTTTGTAACGAGCTGTGACCATACACGGTTTGTTTGATGTTTGTTCTAATCAATTTATCTGCCAGTTTTAACTAACGGAGAAGAGTCAATTTACAAGAAAATACTGTGAACAAAACACATCACGTCATATTCTTGTCCAAGTACTAGACAATAATGTATTTTATCCCCATTTCTATTAACATATTATGACTATATAATATATGCTGATTGTACTATATGGGCCGAAGATATTAGTGTCTATAGAACACTCCAAGTATGCTTTAAACATTAAATATGAAGTATATTCTGGAAGATTCATTGCATAAACAAGTAGCAATGTTAGCGGAGGTACGGTTCAAAGACCGAGGGTTACGAGTGCGCGTCAGGGAGACGTGCGGCGCGCGGCGGCGACGAGCCGGCACCGGCACCCCTCCCGCTCGTTATTGTCAGATGATAATAATTAGCTGTCGCTGTTTGTTGTGCACCGAGGACGCGTCGGCAGAGCGAGTCCGTTCCGCTCCTCGCACTCACAAAACATGCAATTTGCCATACAACCACAAGACAATAATAGATCGCCACTGACAACGACAGATTTCTCTTTTGCTACACGTTCCGTGAGTTGTTTTCGTTGCGCGTATAGAAAGCTCATCTATAAAATCCGTCTCGTAACGAATCCCGACTTACCCGATCAATGTAGGAGCTGTCATTCAACGGGAACGTAGGGATTCATCGATTTGATGCTGATTCCGGCTTTTAAATGTGACTGATAGAAAGCTGCAAAGCCAGCTTTGCATCCATTCAAATCACAGGCACGTAAACGAGGTCGAAATGGAAAATATGCACACACACTTCACTGCACATAACGGCATCACACGATTATGACTTAGATACTCATTTTTGTGCTTCTATACACGAACTTGCGTTCACACCGTTATTCACTAGAATGCACGAGGGCCTTAGTCGCGATAACACAAATAATATTTTATTTAACGTCAAAGAAATGTCGCTACGAGCGTGCGTGTAAAGCAGCGGCCGCGTACTAGAAAAAGTAGTACTGGTTGGCTTCGGTCTGGCGCCATTCGGGCATCGTCGGTAGCGTTCGCGCACACTCGGCTCAATGGAAGTAATTACGCGCGCTGTGACGTCACAGCGAGACGTTCTAGTCCGCGCTCGGTGCGGCTGCACTCGGCGCGATGTGCGCGGAACGAGTTGGTCGCGGTCGCCTGGCCACCCGACCGGAGAGGCGCGGTTTGCCGTGAATGAAACATTTACGACCTTATTCAGAATAGATTTAACAGTCTTGGAGCATTTAATATGAATGATAGTATTTTATAATGTAAAAGGTACTGGGCCCAGCTTTGCAAAATATGTAGGTACAGATGATGTGATCTTTTCGCTACATATTATATGTATCAACGCTGACCTTTTTGGCACAGATTCAACTCCTAGAACAATAGCTATAATAATGTATTATGGCGGCTTTGTATTTGAGCCCATACATTGGCTGAAGATGAAATGCAGAAAACACAGTAGTTCTACATTTATTAAGCTGAGATAATATCAATTTCATGCTTTGTTAATGTGATGATATTTCGTTAGATATCGTAAGCTGTAGTATTATTTAGGCCGGTAGTTATTATTTAGCGATGGTGTAATAACCGCCCACTAACGTGTTTGCTTTGGAATGTTAACATGTACCTATCCCATCAGTTATGTGTGGGTGTCCGTAGTAACGATGACTTGAGAGAACTTAGCACCTACTTCTATAAAAGGTATGTCTTAAAAAGAATACGTTTAGCCGTGGCAGAAAAATGTATACTTACTCACTGTAGTTACACCCGAAGGGCTATTGCCAAGTTACGCGTACCATGGAGTTAATTAGTACATATTAATTCAATGAAGCATATTGAATTTATGATGAAGAATTTGAATTGCAGAATGTCGTAAAGAAATTAAATTGGCATAGGTAAATAATATAGCGATAGCTCAGTGGGGAGACTAACAGCCTGCAATACAGAGGGTCTCGGATTCGAACCCACGTCGCGCACCTCTGACTTTCGGAAGTTATATGACTTTTATCGCCTTCCCGTGCCTCAGAGAGCACGTTAAGCCGTCGGTCCCGGCTGCCATGAACATCTTTGGCAGTGGTTATTGGGAAGTTAGGGGCCTATAATATCTTGACACTGGTCTAGCCTTAGGGTATCGTTAGCCTTCGGGTTGCGGAGATCAGGTGGCAACCGCTTCGTGTAAAAACTGATATCCAGTCAAATCCGTTTAGACCAGAAAAGCCGACCCAAGTGACTTGGGAATGATAAAGGCTATGGAGAAGAAGGTAAATAATTACCGAATTTGTATTGTCAATTGAGCGATTTGATTTGTCGAGGCAAGAATTTGAATTGTGAAATAAATAATATGATGGTTAACAAAGGACAATAAGCTTACTCTTCTTTGAGCAGTGAACTATATGGGTTCTAAATTACTTTATTTTGATGAATCATTGCTTCATCAGCTATTTCTGTAATGGTAGCTAGATAAAGCGAGGTATTTTGTTCAGTTTGCTTTTAATTGGAACTATTTATGGAATTATAATATCTTTTTAACGAATTTTGTACTTTGTTCTGAATGTTAGGTTATTTTGTAAAGAATAGTGGTATGCAATTTGATATACCACTGGATGATATATCGCTTCTATTCGTTGTCCAATATGCAAACTAAATTTGCCGGTGGCAAAATTAACCAAGCAACAAATAGATTAGTATACATTCGTATAAGTATAAATAGTAAACAATCTGTTGCAAATATATTTGCTATTTGCAACAATTACATTATTACGTATCTATACGAAGCGGATTATGTTACATGTGGGTAATTTTGGAGCATGTGAACCGCATAGAACTAGGTCGTGGCCCGTGTAAGTATTCTAAAAATTGCATAAATGTAGTCAGATGCAACAAGAAGGCTGTCACTGACAAATTAACAAAATCAATGATGTCAAGGCGTTGTAAGATTTTTATCAATTTTGCTACCGTTACAATTTTGTCATATTAAACAAATTTATTGAAACTGGTTTATTTTTTCGTAATATTAGATTGTCCTGCCGTATGTCATAACGTCTGAATAGTTTATCGTTAATAATTTATTCTGTATTACATTTACCAAAAAATAAATTAACTACAATGAAGTTCCTTGCGATTCATACATTATCTGTATTGATATAAAGTCAAATTTTTATTAGACTTCATCCTAATAAAAAGTAGACTTTATTTTGTAGTCTATACACAAATAGCACTTCATACTTTTCAAGAAGCTATACTATTCGAAAATTTATTTAGTAGGTAATATTATAAAAAACTTCTTAAATACTAATGATAAATAAAAACTCACGAATCCTACGACATCACAACAAATTACCGCTAAAAGATAACAAGAAGAGCAATAAATAACTATTTGTCTCCCCGAAATAATTGTCATTTTTGGAAGGTTGCAATATTTGTCAGCAGAATATACAGCTACGTTATATATAACTTATTGAAATTGAAGCAGTTTATAATTTATTATCACTAAAACTTGTACTTATTTAAATTAATAACAAAAATTTATTCGAAATTAATAAAAAATGGTCTAGAACAACGTATTATTTCCCAACTGTTCTATCTACGTTCAGTTGTAAATTCGTTTAATACGCATGCACACAATCGTCATGTTGTGTGATTAACATTCATCCGAAATATTTCGACTATAATTATGATGATGTAGTTGAAATATTTCGAATAGCTACTGAATTTACAGTATGTCAACATACACCGATGCTTCATAACATCCTGGACAAAAACATGTATCTAAAACCTGCACTAATATCTGACAACAGAACAACATGCTATAAAGGACGCACATAAAAAAATACAGTCGTAGTTGTTCCTTAAAATTTTCGTATGAGTATTTGGAAATGTACCTACATGGGATTGGCAAAGCCCTAACTGGTAAATAGTGTCTACGAAAGCAATATGAAGACTATATCATACAAAGTAGATAATGGTATCTGAATATGAAAACAAACGCATGCACGGGTTTGTGCTTTAAGTATTCTCCTGAGACTCTTTCAGATTAAATAATGATCTAAAATTTGTCTGAAGGTATTCGGTTTGATGTATTGACGTCGTCGAGATAATTGGTTACAATATTCGTTACTTTGTCAGCAAATATTCCTCTCATGTGTGGATGGATGCGGAACTACTAAAATGAACATATTAACCAGCTCAAACGCCGGCGTCCAAACATAATCATTTTAACACTATGTGTCGCTATGATTAAGTTGATACTTTAGGATTAAGATTTGTATGATGATGTATAACAACGGCCTAATAAATATTTGAGTGTGTTGTGACTGAATATTTTTAGCATATCATGAAACTCATATCTCATATTAGTGTCATTGTCACATTGAACGCATGATCGTCTGATGTAGATTCTAGAAAATCCGTTGTTGAATTCTAGATTAGATAATAAGGTAACATGTATTTGTTCTGAGATTAGAGTTAAATATTAATCCGATATACCGTGACAGATAACTGACTTCATTATTGCTAGCTTAGGCACCAAAATATATGTATACGTAGGTACCTGGGTTATTAGGTTTTGGGTTCTTAGGATATTTTTAGAAGACGCAATGTGAAGTTACTGCCTTTTTGGTAATTTGACATAAGTTTGATCTTATTTTTTGAACGATTATTAGGTGCCGGATTCCGATATAGAGTTTCTTTTTTGAAGCAACACGATGTCTGGAAAGACAATGGGAACGATTTTTTATTGCGTGGGAGCTAAGCATAGCTAGCGAAATGTAGGAGAACAATTCGGAGATATTCAGGTGTGAGACTATGTTATGGCCAGCAATATGTTTGTATGCTACATCTACCAATACCAAAAAGTTTATACATATAAATAAATAAACGGACTTCTGAAAACGATATGAGGTTATTCCAACCGATTTCTGGATCAGGTTACGCACTGTCGACATATATCGTTACAAAATAACAAAAGACGGATTTAAAAAAGACATTACTGATATTCTTGTTTAATTCATAAATGTTAGAAGTTGGTTTACGTTGGTAGTGAAATTGGTCTTCATAATAGGGGCAAAGGAAGAAAAGATGGTGGCATATTACTCTTGAATTGGATTGTAGTAATAGTGTAGATGCAGCACAATTTTTAGTAACACAATCTTCCATATTAGCTTAATAAATTTTATTGTCTGAACTATGGCATATTTGACTCAGACTTTAATAATTAACTAACAATAAATAAACATTACTTATATAAAATGGCGGTGTGGATAAAACATTTATTTTATCATAAGGTAAAAACAACGATACCCAAACTATGTCATAACTAATATTAAAACAGTTAACATGTTACCATTATTACTGCTATGCATAGCGCGTATTAATTTCATGATGGTTTCAAAGACAGGAAAGGGAACAAGTTAAAATAATGTTTAGACGGCATGTCTAAACATTATTTTAACTTGTTCCCTTTTCAAGATAACTGCCGCATTCGAGATCAAGCCCAGTCTTGTAGGATACTTTACAACATACAATTAACGGACACAATTATTTCTGGTTCACACAAATAATTGATCGCGTGGGATTTACACACCCGTTACGTCATTGATGACTGACGTGGATCGTTATATAATCCTAAAGATATTTTTTTCGCAGAGTTCTCCAATACTGACCTAAGTAATAAAGGTCGAACTAGAATTATTTAATGTAATCGATTCAATTCTAAATGGCGAATTATCATTAGTTTAGCTAGGATTATTTTTAAATTATTCATAATCCAAATAACCTAGTGATTCCATTTACCGTAGTATTTATATGTGTTCTATTTGCATATTGTTATCTGGTATTAGTTGTTTTCAAAATGTTTTGGAATAAGATGGCATATCGAGTTTTGGTGCATATTAAATTGATCAAGATCTAAAGAGGAAATGTTTGAATTTTAATAAATATATGTTTGATTTACGCCCGAATGCAAATTGATTATTACATCGCCACCTCGACAAGAGGCATCAAATCTTATCTTCTTAAAGTAAATAAGTCTTCTTCTTCTTCTTATCTCTTTGTCACAAGTCACAAGACATTTGCTGTCATTAGATAGCGTAATAGTTAAGGTGGTTTCCTCACTTTTACGACTACAACGTATATTGTTGGTTCGAATCTTACACGGGACAAACAATTGTAATCCACAAATGGTTGCTCCCAGTCTGGGTGTTCATTGTGTCCATTGTTTGAGTACTTGTTGAGTCTGCCGTGATATAGGAATTATCTATGATATTACATTTTCAAAAAACATACCCTACGAAACCTAGGTCTGTTGAGCTCATTGACTCACACTACCAAAAGTCATAGAGCAAGCAACAAGTGGGCAAATAACTCATCACATCAAACTAGAGAATATTGTGTAATTTACCTTAAAATATGATCGAGGTTTTCTGTATTATGTAATAGTTAATATCATCAATTCACAATATGGTAGGTACCTACTTAATAGTACCGGTTTTAGTTTGCGTCGATAATAATATCTTAGTTTCGTGTTGAACACAATGCCAATATGAATTACCATTTGGGTCAAATAATCTCATTAATACAGGTTCTTGTCGAGGCGAATCAATATTTTGTAAAGTAATTTTTGATATTGAAATTCCATATTACATCTAAAGATTTTGACAGGGTAATTAATACAAGGCAATCTTTACTTTTTTTATAGACATTCTGTCAAAGAGTGACTTCATCCCTAATATTACCCAAAACGAATTCCCAAATGTAAGAAAGCTTTAAGAATGAGTATGTTCTAAAGTTCTTCCGCACTAATGAATTTACAAATACTACAGTCATTAGTTATCGGCTTGTGGTTATTAGTCATTGTCGTTATTAATATAATTTCATTCAGTTACTGAATTGAATACACGTTAGCTTCTGGCTAAGAATACTGGTGGCTATTTTAGCTATAGTAAATGTATTACAATTGAAATTGAAATGTCCGAAAATTGTATGACCGCGTATTCGAATGAAGTTCGTCATCGCTCGTTGTCAGTGATTATCATTCGATTCGATCGATTGTGATTCGAATTTTGCCAACAATATTTCGTTTATCCCCAGATGACAATGACGACATTTTTTTGGTCATCAAGCCATACGCAAGCGGCCCCTGAATAGTGGAATGGTTTCGCATGCGCAGTTGCGTATTGCTAATACGTCATCAAACCAATCTATTTTACAGTTTAATGCATTCGAATATTTGTCAAAGTATCATACATTTGAATTCATTTGCAGAATCGAATGATTTGATTTTTGATCGATAATCGTTAATCAGGACTAACTAAGTACACCGTAGTAAATGGTAAGTACACACAATAAATAAATTGTTCTAATGACAGAGTAATGGCAACGGTCCCGAAAACAATAAAGGTTTGTCAATCAAATAAATTATGTACATTTTGGCCTTCGACATATATTTTGCTATAATACCCAATATTACTTTTCAGCTAAGTAAATAAAGCAGACAGTTTTGAAACTATACTTTTGTAATGTAACTTCAAATTTTATTTATTTTTGTCCGTGTTATGGTAACTGTCGATATATTACTGTCCTACTAAGATAACATTTTTCCAAATTGTAGGTACCTATGTGTGAAAACAAGTTGAGAGACTTCTCGCTGTTAATATTCAGCGATCAACTGTTAATATATGTGCAAATAATTTTATTCAATCTCTTGGCCAACGTCTGAACCCAACAATGCTATTTCATTATGTCTGGTTTTTAGCTAATTGGTTGGTTCTTCGAAGTCTTATTGAGTTATTCTGACAAATAACTCCTAGTAGCAGCACGGAGTATATCACCAGAAAATTTATTTTCCGTTCATCAGCACTTTTTTGATAATTGTGCTCGGGAAATGGCAATAAGCTTTCCCATATTACGTACCACCTTAAACAGTTGCCAAATTGTTGTAATACATCTTTGCCAGCTCTTCCGAAATCTTTATTTCGGAAGAGTGGGCAAAGGCGTGGAACTATTTTATCTGTATTAATATGACTAATCAATGTGTAGGTGTACGCGTCCCCGAGTCGTCGTAAGATGGACACGAAAGGCGAGGGCGAAGAGATGACCTACCCCCACATCTGCTTCATGGTGGACAACTTTGATGAGGTCAGTTCTATACGTATAACATAGTGCATATGTCGCAGCATAGTCAGTACGAAGTAAATGTACGGACACCAGGCGACCACGCTCCATGCTAATAGTGCATCTATTAGTAAGGAATAGAGTAACATTTTGACAAGCTTGTTAATTTGATTAACGGTGTCATAATAATTATGATGTTATTATATAATATGTACTTTGTACTAGAAAAGACGTCTACCGTCTAGAAGAGGTTATCTTCTAGTACATAACAATGCTAAGAAAACAACTAAAATGCTACTAAAGAGGGAACAAACGGAGGAATTTTTTTTTAGTCGGCACGCAAAATTGAAAATATACTATTTTGTTATATACATTTTGAGTTAATACTTACTACGTACTTAAGGACTACGTAGTAACGACTAGGTACTTAAGGATACACTCAACTAGATTGTTTGTAACACGCGTTTAAGTACATCCACTCAAAAAGGCAGTGACCTATATTTACGTTATAAAACAAATATAGTTACTTCCTCCTTTTAAAATAGGAATAATTTAATTAGTCACTAACATTAGCGTTTTATTTTTAAATATGTTTACAAGTAGTCAATGTTACTTCGTAATACTTATCATTACTAACCAAACAGTTCCAAAAACCTACTTATTCATCTTGTTTATACAAACTGCATCGAACGTTGGTTGAGTCACCACAATTATATTATTTATTTGAGTTCTAATGAACTAAAATACATAATATAATTACATACATAATTGTAATGATGATAAATAATACAATATTAGACGATAGGTCCTAATCGCTTTAGCATTTAAATGTATAAATAACTAATTATATCTCGACATTTCGAGCAAGCAACGACTGTGATACGCAATAAAATCCAATATAAAAATGCAATAAATTTTAAGTTTTGAGATTTAACATAAATGTTAACATTCACTTCTATAATTATAAACCTAACCAAAATTTTACTGGTTCTATATATCTTATCCTATCTTATGTGGGGGCCAGTCAGTGCAGACCCAGTTCTATATAAATCGTTATTTATATAAAACCGGTATACGTATTCATACCTATTTTGGACAAATTAATCATATTTTGTTATTAATTTTACTAGCCAATAGTTAAATGTAGTCATCAATATGTTGATTATGGCACATGGACCTGTTTGAACCGAGCAGTGAGCTTGGATATTAGTCCAATTTTAATGCGGGGTTATAATAATATTATCAGTTTCTGCAGCCTTTCATAAACGGAATGTTCTAGAAAAAGCGTTGCCTTCGCTTTTACAATCCGCCATTTATTTATAAAAAATACGGCGCACATTCAGATGAGGCCGTAAAAAAGTGTTAAATTTTATTAGTTTGAGAGTAATTTAGAATGGAACAAAGTATCATTAAGTAGTGTTCCAAGGTGACTGAGTTGTGTCAGAAGTAAATATTGAAACGAATTCCTAATACAAAGAAAAACATTTATCACCGCGACGCGACGCTAATAATTAACTTGCTAGTTAAACTCTTATATAGATAGGTACTTACATACTTAGTGAGACGAACATGTCTCATTTTATCCGTTGGTAATATCCACGTACTTATACGCTAGTGGTATTGCAAATGTTTATTTTATATATAAAGCTAATTTTCACTTTAATCTACAGTATAACAATATCATCAAGGCAAAATAACCGGTTGCATACTGATAAATTATTGTATGTATGCTTTTAGTATTTATTTTCCTTCCGTATTTTTAACCTCAATGTTAAATAGTTTTATTATCAACTTGCAGCCAGTGCTTGTAGGTTAGTGAGAATTTTATAAACGATTAGCTGACCCGCGCAACTTCGTCTTCTTCACATAAGAGAATTTTCCCCGTTTTTGTAACATTTTTCATTGCTGCTCCGCTTATTTTGGTCATAGCGTGATGTTATATAGCCTATAGCCTTCCTCGATAAACGGGCTATCCAACACTAAAAGAATTTTTCAATTCGGAATAGTAGTTCCTGAGATTAGCGCGTTCAAACAAACAAACAAACTCTTCAGCTTTATAATATTAGTATAGATTACTAACATTTTGGTTTACTAATTACTGTCTTGTGAACCACTACAGCTAAGCTAATAAAAATGCTTATTTTAAGAGTGGGTTCATGTTAGAAGGGGCGAGGGTCTGAGGGAGGCGAAAAATAAAAATTTACAGTTTTGAAGTCGACATTGTTCATAAACTTGGTGTCAATTATCCAAGGACCAGGATAAAATATTGGGGGCTATGCCCCTCCAATAATAACATTGGAGGGGTTGACACTCCTAAGCCCCATTAAATCGCCGCAAGTGCATGTCAGCTGTGCAATGAGTGGGTTTCGACCCCACGATCGCTATCCAATGCCAAGACTACAGCTGATTTTAGTGCTGTTCTTGGTTAAAGAGATCAATCCTTGAATGATACTTTCGTCCTTCTTTATCACACGAGTATTGTGGTTATTTCCGCTGAAATCTCGGATACGCATATTCATTTGTATTTGAGCTTAGCGTTATCGTGTAAATAAAATGTCATCGGTACAACAACAATCCGACCTTCGCTTGTCAACGGACAATAAAGCATTAGATATACTTAGCGAGTTTATTTGTGTTTTTGTTTCATAATAGACACAGTAGCTTCGTTAAGCGAGTGGCACGATGGCATTCTCTGTCGCAATCTACCCCACCACTTCAGCTAACGCGTGGTTGTCTAGCCACTTCGGCTTGTCTGTGGATAAAATAAGATTTGGCTTTATTTAGTTACCACTCTTTTAACTCTACTCTACTCTTTTAAACAAGAATAATGTGCAATGAAGGCAACTCGTGATCATGGACAGTTCTGTAAAGTTTTCTTTTTGAGACTTATTCTGAGTTCGCATGCCAAGGACCATCATGCTCACTCAAATGTCATTGCTTGTGGTGTCGTCATGGGCCGGGTCGATCCCTTCCCTTCAATATGGCGAAGGGGGCGATGGCTGGCCCATGCGTCTGGTCGACCTTGGTATCGTGGAATTCGATGCTTTACTTACTACATTTTTATTTAAACAGCTATATTAAACTACGGACTACAAACATGCCTTGCCTTGATTATTAATGTACATGTAAGTGGATGCTCCTATTTACCATACTGCTGCTTTAGAGGCTACCATCAAATTTTATTAAATGCTTGAGTATGTTCAGTAATAGTTCATGGAGAAATGGTTGCAGCACCTTAAAGCTCTTATGATTTGTAAACAAAAACTTGGCGATTAAAAAGCGTGACCATGAGTTTCTTGCCCGTTCTTCTCATGAGCCCTACACCCTTGCTTTGCTGAACGTGGCAGTAAATATAAATTCGCAGAAAAAAATAGTGTAACTTTGACATTCATAAGTGTTACCTTGTAACCTAATATGAATAAATTTATTTTGAATTTTGACTCTGTATACACTTGTTTGTATTGTTGTGAGACACAGTCATAAGCGCAATTTATATTTTCACACGTCATGTCACACGATCTGCGTTTGTCACTGGTAGATTGTGTTGATTTATAAACTGCATTTGTTTTGTTCATGTTTGTATACTGTCAATATGCTAAATAATAATGAATCTACATTGTATGGAATATTCATTATGTTCATACAATCTTTGCGATAAAATCGCGACGGCCTTGCTGATGTAATTAATTCTATAATAGCTGACCCGCGCAACTTCGTCTGCTTCATATAAGAGAATGTTTCCCGTTCTTGCAACATTTTTCATAGCTACTCCGCTCCTATTGGTCGTAGCATAATGTAATTTAGCCTTCCTCGATAAATGGGCTATCCAACACTAACATAATTTTTCAATTCGAACCAGTAGTTCCTGAGAGTAGCGCGTTCAACCAAACAAACAAACTCTTCAGCTTTGTAATATTAGTATAGATTAGTATAGGTAGATAAATATCGTAAATATGATAAAATACAAAATTTTGTATTTTTTGGTTACTGATATATCAGAGAAACATATCTTTCCATTCCTCCTTCCTTCCAGTTGACCTAGTAAATACTACTTTCATTTTGGACTACGTTTTCTTACTTTCTATGGACTTCCATAATAAACATAGTTTAAATTCTATTTTATTAGCTTTATAGTTGCACAAGTATTATCTATAATTATTCCAAATGGTAAGACAGAGTCAACGCGCTCTTAAAATTTAATAAGTGTTTGTTGAAATTAGCACCAGTGACAAACGGAAACAAAGTCTCTCTATACGGAACCGCCAATTGCATATTATGTGTGTGTGTTACATCAAGCTGTGAGTAATCCGGATGTTGTGGTGTATACTATCTAAATAGTATGTTAATTAATAAATGTAACGAGCTGATAGGCAATTACCAAGTCTTAAAGCCAACTAAATATATTCTATATGCGATTGCGTCATCCATGTTGATGGAATCGTTTCAAAACCTAATGGAAGTAACGCAGTACGAACTACAATACCGAGCACAAATTGCTTAGCTCCGTAAGTCAGTGTGAGATCGTGGCTCGAAGGATAACTGCTGAGCAATTGTTTCATCAATCTCAACGAGTCGTGATGTGCAACCGTCTGGTTGACCAATCGGTTGCCAATGACTACAATCTGCAGTCATCCTGAACATCATTTTTTATTTGTTGTGTTTTTATGGTATTGGGTTGTTGGGCGATTATTAGTCACATTGTTATTGCTTGATAACAATCGCTACAATGTGGGCGAGAAAACATTATATGGAACAAAAGGAAGAGATTGCAAGTCTTGCACTTGTCGAAGCCGTTGCAATTTTCATTTTTCGTATGATTTAGGTTGTCATTGCTGTCGGCTGAGCATGTTGACTGAGTGCCTACTTATGCTTAATGTGCATGACAGATCAAGCTAGTCAACTAGAAGATAGAAGAATCAAATATTTTCGTAATTGACCGATATAGCAAGCGGTCGAACGATTTACGTAGCGGGAACGCGTGGGAGTTCGGCCGAGCTATCACTGGAAGATGGCGACGACCTTGCGCCTGCGCAACAACGCTCTTCAGTGACCGATTAGCGACTGTCCACATTTACAACAATATTTATTTCCAGTTCTTTTGTTCGTGAACGTACGGATGACGTAATGTTTATGTTCTTACCTCGCCATTGCCAAAGCGGAGATGTTTTGTGGGTAAAATCTGTCCAACATTTTGACAAAATCTTTGTGTTTTATAATATGTAGTTTATTTGTGTGTGCGCTCTTTGTGTCCGTTATTTCGGAAGAATTAACTCTGTGCGGTGGCTGTATTTTACAAAAACAACCGTTCAAAGTTTTGAGACTTGACCCAAAGAACAAAGAAACACAAGTTTAATGTACCTACTTCTCGTGTCTTTGATTGACATCAAAAAAGCATCAATACGGTGGCGTGATAGATAAATACTAGCACAGTATGAAAGATGTTAAAAGTAAACATCGCTGTCGTTACACAATAGCTTATTTTTTGCACACTACTAATAATATTCTTACAAAACGTACATGTATTTAGTGAATTTTATAGTTTGGCCGGTTGCTCAGTTGGAGTGTCGACTTATTTCTAGAATGGGGTGATGAGTGTACCGAGAATTAAAAATACGGCTCTATATATTTAGATAGATCTCTCGTTATTATAAATTAACTAAACTGTACAGTACTGTAACTAAGATTACAGACATTTCGAGTATAGCTATTGACGAGCTATCGTGTTATTAATAACAAATCAGTTAAGTAGTTATTATTACAAATATTGTAATGGTACTGAATTCTTTTCTATAGTAAATATATACAGATATAGATACATAGAACGAATATAAACTTGTAGAAAAATGTTCGAAAAATGTAATGTAATACTATGTAGTGTACATAATGTTCTACCCAAATTTTCAATAATAAATATCAACCTCCAAGCGAACACTAGTCTTTATTAATACGTAAAGTGAAAACTTTATACCCCTTTTTTAAACATATTGCGCGTATGGATTTGATAGTGTGTGATTTGGCACACTTACAGTTTTGGTATATGGAGTAAGAAAGCAGAAGCTGCAGCAAAATTTAAAAATGTTACTCTTTGACTTGGTTCGATCTTCGACCAATGGGTGACCACATTTTTTATAATTGTTTAAAAATATTATTCGAGTGTGACACCGACTATCTGACTCGTATGAGTGAGTGCGAGTAAACGGAAATGGTTAAAAATATCCTGCGTGTTTAACACTCATGGCATTCAAAGTTCAAATATGTCACAAAGACCATAATAAAGTTGACATAGATTTCATTGTGGTTTAATTATTGTTTAATTGGTTGGAACTTGCAGACTATTCACAGTAACTTTACATTTACCTTAAAAATAAACTTGGACATTTCATTACTCATTGTTTGCTCGGATGACGCAGTGGCGCATAGGCTTGGGACAACTGTGCGTGGGTCACATCAATTTATTTATATCCCGTTTTTGGACCAAAACCTCGCAATATTCGGCAGATCGATGAGGGCCACTTAAATAACTGGTGCATCTGTGAAAGCAAATCCTATCCAATATAATAAATGCCGATATAAGTTTATTTGTATGTTACGCTTTCACACCGTAACGGCTCAACCGATCATCTTGTAATTTTGCATACACGTTGTCAGTGGTACAGAAAAGGTCAAAGGGTACCTCTCATCCAGAAACAAAGTACTGTTACTAACCATAGATTATCAGTAACCTACTATTATAAACTTACCATTAACCTACATTTAGGCAGAATCTAGTTTTTAAATAAATGTAAGTGCTGAGATAAATTTTCAAAGGTTTATTTATTTCCAACGTTCAGTATATACATTGGTTGTCTTATTATTCTACAGTGCAAAGTCTATGGATGATTAATCGCTTCTATGACTCAGTGTGGACGAGCATTACCCTGTGATATTCATACTACAAAGCTCGAGCATGATCTCATCTCCACGTGAGGGCAAGTGATCTTATTATGCACCGATATTACCTAGAATTAGGGTGATACGTGGAACTTTAAAATAATAATAATAATAATAATAATATTCTACCACATACACACAACACCATCTAGCCCAAACTAAGCAGAGCTTGTACTATGGGTACTAGACAATGGATAAACATACATATGTGCACTGATAAGCGTTATCACATAGGACCGATGCACTAGACAAAGTTTTATCTATGTTGTGTAATTATAGCATGATAAAATATAAATTGGCAAAATTTTACGGGTTTCGAAAGTAGTTTATTTTTGTAAATAGTAGTAAGTACGTAGGTATAAATTTCTGCTTTTTAAAAATATAGCTTTGTTAATTTCAAGAAGAATTGTAGAAAATGGAGCTGAATCTGGATGAACAGTATCCTCCCCCTCTCTTCTAATATTGCTCACAGAGATAATTCAGTAGATTTAGCTTTTCATTACATTTACTGCTGCTAATTTTTAAGCTCATGAACCAATTTCCTATCTTGTTGGATTGTTTTCTCAATGATCTTTAAAGCTAATTGAGTTTAGCGTACCACGAAGTACGAATTTGTGTTTTAAGTTAATTAAACAATAGGTACGGTTTATCGTTTTCACCATTTTAACTCATTAATAGGCTGAAAACCAGATTCAACGCAAAAACATCGTGTCTGGGGCCAGACACCATGTTTTCCCGCCTCGACTTACTACGCCTTACTTTCATCCAGAAAAATGTATTGTTATTAACCTTGCCTACATTTACGCGGGCAAATTCTAGTAAAATTATAAAAAGAACTATATATTTGTCCATATTTACACGGCTTATATAAACAGATACTCCATTGTATTAAATAGTAATGTAAATGATTAATACTAAATCTACAATATCGAGTGAGTTAGTTCTTGTGTCGTTGTTATTTATTATTTGTATCAGTAACTGATTATATTCACGAGCTGAACACTATCGCGGTGACATATAAACAAGCTATGTGTGTTGCAATAGATCCGTTGTGAGCTCGCTGCCGGCTGCGCCGTGCCGAGATTGCGGAGGCGTGGCCGAGACCTCGTCCGGCGTGTTGTTTGTCTCGTAGTTCGAACACACGCCCAGTGCAATAAAGGCTTAAGAAGAATAAATGCTATAATGCCTTTCAAATACGAAGTCCCATTTGACAGATGATCGTTGAACAGCGATAATGAAGAGACCGTTTCAATCGACACATCACGAAATCAATTACCGATTAACTTTCAAAACAAACTGTAATCGTAGGTTTAGAATCGAGACAAAAATGATAGAACAGAAAAACAAAAAAGGGTCCATCTAAGTTTAACATATCGAAAGAATAGAAAAGTCACAGATACATATAACCTGTTTAATTGTAAAATATTATCTGGACTTAGCCTTGTTTAATTCCTAGTATCACATACTCCATACTTAGTATGAGGGTGAAATAAATGTGGTATAACAGATTTTGATGTTCAATACGACTACTCTTTAAAAATAGGGAATATTCAAATCATACGTCCAATATCGCATTTTCAAATCCACTTTTTGATAAAGAAGATATATTAAGGGTTTGCGGAATAGGATTTAAAGTACGTTGTAACGTAATAATAACTAATACCAAGTAAAACATTTCAAAATTATTTCTCGGATGATTGTTTTTACCTTGAATTAGTTCGATTTTATCTGACTCATATTGTCGAGTCACTATGCCTGAAAGTAAGAAAATGACCCTAGTGCATAGGTAACCATGGTATTGTAGTAAACTGTTATTTTATTATGATGTTTAAATTATTTAAGACTAATATCAATAGAAATGATTAGTTGATTATGTTTGTGAAACAATTACATCATGTTTATATTCATCAGTACCATAAATAATCATTGTTTATTTTAGCAATTTATATGAAATGTGCAGAGTTACGTGCTACGAAGTGTCAAAAGGGACTTCGTATTTGAAACAGACAATACTTAGCATTAATTTAGGTTTAAGAGGAGAGTAATTAAATTGTTTGACCTGATATATTAATTAGTTGGTTGTACTCGCGTAAAAGTAAGGTAGGTTAAGTTAACAGGTAATAGTATTTTTTGAAAATAAACTTCAGCCGTTACTCGGTGATAATATGGCTTTATAATGGTGAAAGAATGTTTAAAATAGGTTAAGTAGTTTTTGAGTTAAATTCTTATAAACAAACAAACATAAATCAAATATTTTCTCTTTATAGTATTAGTAAGTATAGATAAGAAGGACTCTTGTGAACTTTTGTTTCATTTTGTGAAACAAAGACTTAAGCAAAATTAAGTTCAGTTACCTATTTTTATCAAATTTAAGTATTTAAGTAGGTACTACTTAAATTCTTATAATTTCAGGACATCACGAGCCCAACATTGAAAACTCTTAAAATAATTTCTAAACATGTTTTGTTTTGCTAACCATATGCTCAAAAATGTAGGACGAAAAAGAAATAATTAAAAAAGAGGGGCGAATGAGGAACATTTTGGAATGTGGAACGTAATGTAGGGGCGAATGCGGAACAAACCAAAAATGGTTTATCGACGTTAATCGACGTGATTGTACTTACGCCTTTATTGCATTGGCGCTGCGATATGAACATTTTGTTCGGCATGCCATACATTGGCCGTATTGAGCGTCTGTCTCCGTTGTCAGATCGGCACATGGCCGGCCATGTGCCCGAACGAGTCTCCATTACTATAACCACTATGGAATGTCCGCTATAATGTACCTGTCATCTGACCTTCGCTATCATACCGCGACCTGTTTACACCACGTTTTTAATTAATAAGCCGAGACTGCTTCGTTGGTTATTCTCGCTGCTCAGTAGCACGAATCTGTTCGAACGAATAGTACGAATCGACCCCGTTTGCACTAGTCTTGCACTCAAATTAGTTCGATGTGTGCGGATCGACACCTAAAAGAATATTTAAAATGTAGTTTCGCGCAATTTGTGCGATACGACCACTAAGCCATTATCGTTCTCACTTCTGATTATGTTTAACAAGCATTATTATAATAATAATAAATTTTGCTCGCGGCTTCTTTCGGTTAGGCTTAGCTTCTTATGTTATTTTAGTCTCAGTAATTACTTTTTTCTGGGTTAAAGGTATCCTTTTCTGTAACCCTGACAATTTCATGATGAGCGGTCGAGTAGGTAGTTAAGGCTTTAAAGGGTAGGAAACAGCATCACATTCGCATTTATAATATTAGTTAGGAAATTAGGATTATAATGTTACGTTAAGTTAATTTTTACGAAACTTCTGTAACGTAACTTGTCAAACAATTTTGTATGAAATGTGTTTCATAGAAGGTAAGTTGTTCCCGTTGTTAACATTGGCACGTGCAAGCTAGGAATCTATACCGTTATTAGGTCAGTTCGAGTCGGTACATCGATGCTAGACTGATATATATATGCGAGTTGGCCTACTTCTATCCGCGAACTAACAGATATGAACGTTCACATACGTGAACACGATCAACGGCGCCCTTATCTGCTTTGTATCGGTGAGCTTATATAAACATATTATTATTAGAATGCGCTCAATATTTATGAACAGCTCTAGTCTTTATTTTTGTGTTATCTGGTCTCTTCTTAAGAGTAACGGACTAATCTACACTTTAGTAAAGGGCAATTTCGCTTACAAGCTGACGGCTTGTAAAATGTCATAATTTTAATTTAAGTACTAATGACAAAATATCAATCCTGTCTCGCGGGTACTTTACAAACAACGGGCACAAGGATCCAGACTCGACACAACTATTTATGGATCACGCTTCGGCACGAATGGACCGGCTTGACCGGAGTGATACCACAGCCTCACAGAAAACCGGCGTCAAATAGCGCTTGCGTTGTGTTTCGTCGAGTGAGTGAGGATACCGGTGGCCCAACCTCCCCTCCCCCTCCTGGGGGGAGGCAATTTTAAAAGACTGGCAAACGCACTTGTGACTCGTCTAGTGTTGCGGGTGTCCATGGGCGGCGGTAATCGCTTACCATCAGGTGATCCGTCCGCTCGTTTGCCTCCTATACCATAAAAAAGAAACCACTCAAATTTTATGACTAATGACAACTCCCGCATTAGGAATCAATTTTATGACACAGGGCTGCAAACAACGGACTCAAGGAACACCCAGATTCGCAACAAACTATATGTATCACACAATTTTATGACTTTTAACTATTGTTGTATGTCTACCTGGACAGACATTGTCTTTTCGTGAGGTAGTCTACTTAGGGCACCCGTCCGAATGGCACCTGCACGAATTCCATCAAGCCTAGTCCACGAAAGGCACCCATCAATATTTTTGGCAGGTGCTCTACGTGGATTCAAATTTATTTTTACATTTTCATCTACGAAGAGCTCCTACGACTCAGCAGCCTAGTGCTGGGATGTGTGTTGGTTTAAGTGGTGAACACAATTGCTTTGGAAATATATTCAAAACTATTGACAACACTACATACAGCAGTACGAGTGCTGGACCTTGACCGATGACCATTCAAAGTAGGTATCGCGTTCTGCACAATAGGGTAATTTCTTATGTTTGATTTTGTATGTCACAGCAAATAGATAACATTCAACAGAAACCATTTTGTAAAAAAATCATGACATCTGGTTGCAAAATGAATATTTAAATTATATTAAACTTATAAATTCGAAAGTAACTCATTCTGTCTGTCTGTTACCGTTTCACGGCGTAACCACTTAACCAATTTTGATGACATTTGGTACAGATATAGTTTCAAACCTGGGGAAGGATATAGGATTATTTTTATTTATGTAGGTACCATGCGGCCGGAGCCGCGCGGAAAAGCTAGTATTTCCTATATTTTATGATAAAAGCGGAGGGGGCAAGGACAAATAGCGATAAGTTTATATACTTATCGCTATTTCAGTACTCTACCAAATACTGAAAAGACGTCGGCCTCGATGACGTAGTGGTTAACCGACTGCCACGCCTGAGTTCGCGGGTTTGATTCCCGCACAAGTCAAACATTGCATGTGCATGATTATGGATGTTTGTCTTGGTCTGGGTGTTTTTATGTATAATATGTAAGTATTTACAAAAAAACAGTATATATGAATGTTTATCCATTGTCTAGAACCCATAGTACAAGCTCTGCTTAGTTTGGGCTATATGGTGTTGTGTGTACGTGATAGAATATAATATATTTTTATTTATTGGTTATTATTATTAGTAACATTGTTAAAAAAAGAATGTTGGCACAGTAATGATTGTTGTTTTTGTCTAGTGATCTTCGCTCTCGCTTTGTAGATTACCTATGACGATGATACGTGCGTCGGTCGGCCATGTGTTATGTTCGGAAACAAATGCGAGCTATGACACTCAGCGACTTTATACTGACTATAACAATTTTCTAATAACATGTCCGGTCATTTACCTTTGTACATATAGATACATATAATATAATATGTGAATGTCCTGGTTGATAAAACTAGCATGTTACAACCATAATCCTTTAGATTGATAACGATAATCTGCCATATTGTCTAAATAATCGCTAATACGATGCCAATAATATGAGACACTGCACTTTTCGCCAGTGCTGTATGTATTATATACCTATTATATGATAGGTGAATCCGACGATATTGTAAATAATGCTTGTCATTATTTAAACGTTACTTGCTGAAACTGAGTGAATATTTTGCGACATCTTCTTCTCTCTTAGCCTTTATTATTCCCAAGTCACTTGGGGTAGGCTTTTCTGGTCTAACCGGATTTGACTGGATATCAGTTTTTACACGGAGCGGCTGCCACCCGACCTCCGCAACCCGAAGGCTAACGATATCCGAAGGCTAGACCAGTGTCAGGATATTAGGGGGTACTTACTGACTTTTCCAATAACGACTGCCATAGATGTTCATGGCAGCCGGGACCAACGGCTTAACGTGCTCTCCGAGGCACGGAGCAGGCGATAATTGTCAATCAATACGCACATAATTTGGAAAAGTCATATAACTTCCGAAAGTCAGAGGTGCGCGACGTGGGTTCGAACCCGAGACCCTTTGCATTGCAGTCTGTTGGTCTCCCCACTGAGCTATCGCTGCTACCTAATTTATTCAAGAACATTGTAAGAACGTATTGGTTTTGTCGTTGTTTCACTAAATACTAGTTAAACTAGCAAATCAAATACAATCCGTAAAGTTATGTAGGTAGATTCAAACGCTTGTTGTTTTAGACGAACGCGATAATGTTTCTATATTTACTTATCCTAATCCTAATGTAAGGTTAAAACAAACATATCGATGTTCATGAATGTTCCGAGAATCGTCTCTGTTAGCCAGAGATGAGTTTTATCATAATATAAACGTTCGATTGTGTTTACGTTGTGGCAGTGAGTAAGAGGGTGACGACACCGCGGAAACTGGACCACGTCTCGGAAATATCGATCTGTGGTTATATGCATCATTCTGCGTTTACATTCTTGTACATTTTTCAGATTTCAGTATTTTAACGATGGTGGCGATATTTTATTTAAGGTATTTTAGGTGTAACTAATATTTATATTAAATGCAAATGAATCATAGTTCTGCGAAAGTTTCAGACTTCGTATTGCTTACAACATTTACTAATAACATCTAGTACCTAAAAAACCAAATTTGAAAAATTTGACCTACAGCAAGAACGTTATTTTTGTTATTTGAATTTTTTTGTGATCTCAAATAGTTCTGCAAAAAAATTAAGCTTCTTATTCAGTGGTTTTTCAAATGCAGATTAAAACAAAACCTGTACCGTACTTCACGATTACCTAGAATATTTAGAGTTTAAAGGAGATCTTATGTGAAGTAAAAACATAGGTATTTAACTTAATATGTTACGTGTGGTTTTTCTGTTGACAATCTTTTTTTTGCCGTACCCTAGAGTCAGGTCTCGTCATTGAAAAAGACATATATTTTTATTTACGACAACAATTGAGTGGCAAATAACTTAATTTGTTAATTTAATTTTAAATGTACATTTAATTAATCCACTTGTAAATCCTAAACGTAGGTAAGAATTTTTTTTAGACTTAAATCATATTTTACAGTTCATGGCAGCTTATTCTAATATTAATGTGACTAATATTAGAATAAGTTTAACACTACGTAGGAGTTAGCACCAATTATTGAGTGAATCAACATCCCAATACTAAATATTTATACCTAATGAAACTTAGAGATAAAAAGCAACCAGAACATTTTTCTAAGTAAATATTGTAGTTAGAATAAATTAATGATTTAAGTAGGTACGTACTTAATAAAGATTTATTGGCATTAAGTTGGGAGATTATCGGCTTTGGAGATGTTTTCCCTTTATTGCAAGATGCAGCAAAATTATGACAAGTTTACGATCTTCTGTAAAAGGGCTAAAGTTGTCACATGTCGCATTTCTAAGTTATTTTACTTAGAAATGTGATATCAAACTAAACAAAAGCAATTGATTATTTTCGCTATAAGTGAAATCTTATCGTGTTTTCTGATAGCCGACACCAAAACAAAGCGATGATATGCACGTAAATCGATAAATATGACAACCTCCTTGGCTCAGTATTAGTATACAAATAAGTCTTACTCCAAAAGCTGACTGAACTGAACCCGAATTTACTTGGACTCAGCGGTAAAGATCTCTCGTTTTTTTAATTAACTTCTAACCTAGCTAAGAATGCACTGGACGCGGCAACCTGAATTGCAGCCAAAATGAAAAAATATAAATCAGTTTGGATACAAAATGGCATGATTTCAGAAAGAAAAGATGAAGCTACTACACCGCTAGTAATATCAAATAAAAAATAAGCTTTAAACATTAATATGAAAATATGGCTTAGAGATCTCCATGAAATGGTACTAATTTTACTGTACAGATAGATTAGTGATCGCCTCGCGCAGAGTAATTAAAGTAATCGCCTCGCACTGAGGTTTCGAAACCCACACGAAAGAAAAATTTGTGTGATCCACAAACAGTTGTTCTCAGTCTCTGAGTAGGTCAGAGTCTCCATGTTCTTTGTTCCGTTGTTTGAATGTTTGTAAAGTCCCCCATGACTCAGAAATTATTAACGGAACAGAAGTTGTCTTTAAAAACATTCCCCAATCCGTTGGTAAACTGTAAAATGTGGTCTTTATTATGCCCCTGTTGAATTTATCATCTCCACATATCTTTTTGTACTCACTTCTATGCCACTAATAATGCTCAGGGAAGCCATACCTTAGTCAATAATCAACCGTCGTTTTCCCGCAGCTGTCTTCCGCTTGCAATTGATAGAAAAAAATCCTTACGGTACAACAGCTGTATGCGTAGGTATGTGTGTGTATGCGTTGTATGCGTATTTGTGCGTGTATATAAGAGAATACGCACACAGCTTTACTTGCGTTTGTGTTTTGTAAGATAATATTAGAGGCGATAGTTTAGTCCTTGACTAGAACTTGCGTACTTAGGTGCTTAGGTCCCTAGTCGCCGGTACATTGTAGTATTGTGTTACTCACATTGCCTTCACACGCTTTGTAACTGCAGTGTATATAAATACACTGTGTTGTCGACTTGTGACTAAGGGACACTTAAATGCATACAAAAGACAGCTTTTGTACGCTTATTGAGCAAATGGCTGGAGGTAATCATATAAATTGCCAGTAAAATGAGACGAGTATTGTCCATTATGACTTATGACAATATATATCTATACTAATATTATAAAGAAGAATGATTTGACTTTTTGTTTGTTAGGATTTAACTCAAAAACTACTCAACCGATTTAAAAAATTCTTACACCATTAGGAAACTATATTATCACCGAGTAACATAGACGACATTTTATTTAAAGAAAAGTACTGTCACACCTAACCTAACCTACGTTTACGTGAGTAAAGCCGCGGGCAAAAGCTGGTTATCAAATAAACTCATACGTAGTGTCATATCAATGTCCTCGACAGGACAGGCAGTGTTGTATTACACCCACATTCTATCAGCTATAGTTTTTCAGCTAGAGTTTTAATTTCCAGAAAACAAGCCTATTGCCTTCTACCAGGATGACACATTTTTTGAGTAGTATAGCCTTGCTGATTTCAGCTTGAATGGCTCGGCTCGACCGGGAAAGGACTACTCTCTCACAGAATATCGACGTGAAATACCAGTATGCCTACTGTTGTGTTTTGTTCGGTCAGTGAGAGTGCCGGAGACCCAATCACCCTCTTTCCCCCATTCCTGCTCCTTCTCCTTCCCACTTTCTTTCCTAAAGGGTCGGCAACGCGCAAGTGATGCCTGTGGTGTTGCAGGCGTCCATAGGCTACGGTGACCGCTTACCATCAGGTGGTACGTTTGGTTGCCACTTTACCTGTATAAAAAAAAACATCAGGCTTTATACTGCAACTAAGAAGTTCATGTTAGAAAATCCCAACAAGGCCTGCCAACCGACTCGAATCCGGGATTCAGTCGCATTTACTGCTGCTGCTCCAAAGAGGTTGATTACTAATATTATAGTTTATACAGAAGTCTCATCGATACACTGTTGACGTTAATGATGTCATAAATTTGAACCATCTATCATCCAATAGCAATTTATTGTATAGGGCCTCTGCATGTTGGACATATGTCCCCGTACCGCCTGTAACGCATTAGAAAAGTATCCGTGAAAAAGAAAAAAATTATAATATCAGCCCTGTATTAAACTGTCCCATTGCTGGTCATGGGCCTCTTCTCAGTGTGAGAAGGGTTAGGTTGTCCTAACTAGTCCACCACGCTGGCCTAGTTGGCAGACTTCACATACCTTCAAAAACATTATGGAGAACTCTCAGGCGAAGTTTCGATGTTTTCCTTCACCATTAAAGCAAGCGATAATTAACTGTTTTTAACAGGTTTCATGTCTAATAAATCACATGATGATACATGACAATAGATCTTTTATTGTATTACTTCGAAAAGTCAGAGATGCGAGCCTTTGGCACCTTCGAGCGTGGCAGTGTAACGGTCTCCCATTTGGCTATCGCTGCTAAAATTTTTTGTGCTTGGGTGAATATGATATGCAACGGATTGAGTACAATCTACTAAGATTGTTCAAGCATTCAAAGAATGGCCGTAACGAGATGTTCAAAGTACACACGGCTACACATTAAGTTAGACACCCTATATACGCAGAACTACGCTACATACAAAATAGAGAATTGTCGGAAAGGGACAGTGCATAGTGGTGTCGATGTAATGGTAAGGATAAAGCGTAACAAAAATATAACGCACTCTCTCGAACGATTCGCAGCGTTCAACTTCTAATAGTTCAAAGTCCAAACAGTCTAGGTTGATGTGTCGCTGTGTGTATGAGTTGTATACATGACAGGCAGATTGCACCGAACGTTAATTGTACCAATCAGAGGCCTTACCAACATCTCTTAAAGCATTGTCATTGTCATGTGCGAGAACGGGATAGCGCGCTATTGAGTGTATAGCTTTGTCTCGTTCTAGAGCTTGCACTGACATGTTTATTGAAACAAGATTGTGTTATAACTTATATTGCTATTTGTCTTGTTGATGGAACACGTGACGAGAAGTAAGGGTCAATGTATACGACGACTTTTGTACACGCGCTCTGCACGCACGTAAACTGCATTGTAAAACTTGATACAACAGTTTTGAAACTTGAGTCAACTGGAAGGAAGGGTTAACAAGAATACTAGTATGTAATTGAAACCCAAACAGCTAGTAATATTTAAAAAAAAACTGGCGAAATCGTATTTGAAACCTTTTTTACCTTTATAGAATGAATTAAGTCGCAGTCTATAGACGTAACCGCGCATTCGACGGGTATAAAAGTACATATGTATGTATATAATATTGGCGTTTTGCAGCAAGTGGAGTGTATTACGCGCATTGGTAATGCGCGAAAAAGTCGTGGTGTGAAGATGCCTTAAAGTACAGATATCTGCCGAGAGTTGATTCAGTTCAATTGTCAATTAAGAAGTTAATTGTTCAGGACAGGGGTCGGATGGGCTGTGGCGGTAAGATGCGGGGATCGGATCAGTTCTTATCACATTAACGACGTACCGTAGCCATTTAGCACGCGCTGCTTCAGTTTTAATCCGTTGTGTATTAGATTTGCTGACTGCATTACTACTCATTGCAAGATGTCTTGAATTCGATTCCCGAGTTGGACAAAGTGTTAAAGGTTTTTCCTATTAAGAAATTCTCAATGTAAGGATGGAGTCTAGTGCTATTCTTGGTAGACGACAGCAGGCTTGTCCCGCATTACTGCTTAAAATGATATCTTGTGAAATGTGTCTGTATTAGACCTCCGCTTGCCCTTTCGGGAAAATAGTCTCTACAAGCCCCTAATAGGTGTTTTTATGTATAATATGTATGTATTTACAAAAAAAAAGTATATATGTATGTTTATCCATTGTCTAGAACCCATAATACAAGCTCTGCTTAGTTTGGGCTAGATGGTGTTGTGTGTATGTGGTAGAATATTATTATTATTATTATTATTATAGAATTATGTCATTATATATTTTAGAATTTAGATCTTAAAAAATTGTATTCTACTGTGTTGTCTTTTTATATGAATGTTTGAAGGCCTAATTATTTAATTACCAAATAACGGATGTACAACTTTCGCGTTTTGACAGATTTTGCATACAAATTCTGTCAAAATATGATTCCTTAGGTAAGCTAATTAATGATTCGTCGAGGTCTTCTCCAATTATCTTCACCATAACATATTAGTATAAAAATAAACTTCCGTGTAAATGCCAAGAACAACTTAGTATGTAACATTCGTGTAAATCGTATAAGCGGAAGTTGTTATAATGATTATTTATGGTTGTTCCGTGGCTAAGTAAGCTCAAAACCAGTTGCTACTCAACATACTGGCCGCATACCTACCTAATACGTATAAGAACATTTCACACGTCTATGAGAACAATAGACCAGCGATAACTGCTACGTTATCGCCATAGACTTGAGTTTGATCTCTTGATATTGGCTAGCACCGTTTTTTTTCTTAATAAATAGACGAGAGGCTTCCATGCTTGATGAAAAGCCAGCCTAGAGTGGGTCAGAGTCACACATGAAGGGTTTCATACTAACGCTTAAGATATAACACTATGTAGATACTTTGTAAATACTTTTGTAAAAATAACAAGTTACGTTGCGGCCATTTTGAAATATGCTATCTTGGTTTTTAATTATTTCTTATTATCTTATCTTATTTTATCTTATGTGGGGGCCAGTCAGTGCAGACCGGCGACACTTCGACCCAGTGGGATCTCTTGTGTCGACACTCTCCCAATAACAACTACCATTACATAATTGTTCATGGCAGCCAGGACCGACGCTTAACGTGCTCTCCGAGGCACGGAGCAGGCGATAATTGTCAATCAATACGCACATAATTTCGAAAAGTCATATAACTTTCGAAAGTCAGAGGTGCGCGACATGGGTTCGAACCCGAGACCCTCTGCATTGCAGTCTGTTGGTCTCCCCACTGAGCTATCGCTGCTCTATTTCTTATTATAGTGTCAATAGAAATACACATTCTGTGAAAATTTCCATTCTCTTCCTTTACTCTCAGGGTTTATGAGAAACAGTTACCTTCATGAGATACAGTCACCTGTCAGACACCGACAATGGAAGCTTTGTAATAGGGTCCCGTTGACACCCTTCGGGTATAGCCCCCTACAAAGCATTCTTAATGGACTTCGAGATGAATTAGTTAATTATCTTTTGGTATAACGGCAAAGGAAAACATTGTGAGGTAACCTGCACATCTTAAAGTTCTTCATTATTTTCTGTATTATATGGGATGTCTACAAACCCGCACTGGGTTATCGTGTCGGACTATAGTTTATTTCTCAAACTAGCATTAGGGCAGTATATAAACAAAACTGATTTATTATGAGAACATTACACTGAAACTTATATGATTGAGGTTGAATTGATGATGATTGGTGAAACTTCTATGATATACCAGCGAAAGCCTAGTGGGAGACCGTTGGACTGCTATGCAGAGGTCTCGAGTTCGATCCCAAGGCGCGCATCTCTGACTTCGAAGTTATGTGTGTATTAAATAATTAATTATCGCTAGCTTTAACGGTGAAGGAAAACATCGTGAGGAAATCTGCATGTCTGAAAGTTCTCCATAATGTTCTTAAAGATATGTGAAGTCTGGCACCCCGCACTGGGCCAGCGTGGTGGACTATGGCCTAACCCTTCTCACAGTGAGAAGAGGCCCGTGCACAGCAGTGGGACAGTTTAATACAGGGCTGGTATTATACACTAAAACTTACAGCATGCTGTTTTGTCTCGCAATGTTGTTCTTAACTTTAAATCCAGATAGGGATCCTCAATAAGATAAATGCTACTTGACCTTATACGTACATAGAAAAGGTAACCAATAGGGTAGTTGACTATGTTTCATTTTGAACGCTACTTTGCACACAAGATCAAACAGCAATCAAAAGAAATCTTTTTGTGTAAGCAGTAACAAAATTGGTTGCAAAATCATTTAGTAATTAACATTTTTAGATTGGATTTAAGAAATAGTGGGGGTGTAGCGGTGACAGCTCGCTATCTCCCTCGGACAGATGCGTTTTAATAGCGGTTACGTCACAGTTTGTATCTTGCATCCTTTTCCAGTCATTTTATAAAAAATGTGAGTCAATTACCGTATCGTCTTTAAAACACAAATCCTCAGAATCTATCTAGGCATACGGTTTTGAAAATGGCCAATCGGCAACCTGCCTATATTTCTTCTGAATATGTTTAGAAAACAATAAAATCTTGGTTCACGCTACTTATAACATTTGCATTGGTATAGAGTGAACGTAGTGCTCGATAGAGATTATATTAACGTTATATTTCTCGTTTATCTTGATCGAACGCCTCCACGCTACGCATACGCCCGATAAACTATATTATGATTTAACGTGTGACACCACGTGTTTCTGTTACATTGAGATTACTATATAATGGTCAAGCTGCGGTGGGTATTTAAATATTTCGTTACTTAAGTAGACATAAGAGACAGTACTTGACGGTACGGATGGCCACCGCGACGTGTGTTGTGAGTTCGAATCCCACACGGCACAAACATTTGTATGATATGTGTACGTTGTTTGAATAATAGTAATAATATTCTATCACATACACACAACACCATCTAGCCCAAACTAAACAGAGCTTGTACTATGGGTACTAGATAATGGATAAACATTCATATACTTATACATTTTTTTTGTAAATACATATATATTATACGTAGAATGTTCGTAAAGTCCCCCGCGGTATAGAAATTACTCAAAGGGTGGCAGACGTATTTAAAAAAATTACAGTGGTGTGATGTGTGGCGGATATTTAAATATTTCGTTACTTAAGTAGTCATCGTAGACAGTAAGAATAACTGTCTCCAAGAAAAACTGCTTGCACAACGTTTAGCAGGCTTTCTATAGCTGTTATCAAAATTGCGGTATAAAGCTCATATTTTACTGAACGTCAACCTTGAACCAAACCATGCAAATACTGTCTAAAATTATCCGTAGTTTATTTTATCTAGGTACTTCTATTTCGAATCAGCGTTGTTACAAAAATACTATCAACATATGATAGTAATGATGTAAGGTTTAAACCAGTTTTCGGTCAATTGAGGTTACCGGTTCCTCAAACGTTACAATCAACTGGTACAATCGGCTTTTAGTAATAGCTGAGGTATGTGGCAAGTTGATATTTTGTCAATCTTGGTCACCGTTGCTTGCGTTGGTTAATCTTGTTATACGATCGGTCGTCGCGGTCGCCTCCTATTGCTTAGGTAAGTTGCAGACCTATAGGCCTACTTATAAGCTATTCTCAATTTTTGAGGTGGTTAGATGTTTGTCAGCGATTTAAGTAAAAAACGTTCCTATAAACGGTACTCAGCGTTGAATGCTAGTTGAATAATAGCGAAGTAAAAGCAGCGGGGTTCATTAAAGATCAATTATTATTGACCAAGTTTTTGAGACCTATTTAGTTGAGAGGTAGCTAAGTATTAGTTAGCGATATTTTTATAAGTAAAGTTGCTACTGTTTTATACATGTTTATTTTGATATTTAAATGTCGACTATTAATTTTAACTGTACAGAGGCGACACTCAATGTGTAGGTTCGCATCCCACGCAAGCCAATTATTTAGTTAATCGACAATTGATTGTTCTAAATCTGGGTATTTTGCGTCCTTTGATTGTATGTTTGTATAGCCCACCGCGATTCCCGCACTAGGCACAAGTCAAACGTACAATAAAATAAATAAAAGTACGTACTTAAAAAAGTTATTAGCTCTTTCCACTTGTGTCAATTATCTGTACAAATCGCACTGGTTATAAAACTCTTATCTATGGCAGAAACGTTATCTAAATTCCGCGTGATCATTGTTAAGACGCGTCTAACCGGCACGACCGACGTTTCTCTTAGTACATAATTATGTACTGAATGAAAATTGAGCAAAACACCAAATACACGCTTCAAGGTAAGGTCACTGAAACATACATAGTCATTGAGGCCGACTACCAACATGTTGTCTATATTTATACTTATTTGAATATTAGCTGTCCGGTTTTACCCACGTTTATGATTACTGATTTGTTTCCGTAACTCGTAGCGTGATGATAATATATGTAACCTTCCTCAAGAGTCGGTTAGGAAAGGCAAAATGAAGCTTCTAATCTGGCTGGTAGTTCCAATATTTAGCGCATGCATACGAAAATATCAAACTCTTCAGCTTCTGTTCGTATGTATATCACTGAACTTCTAAATGGCTGGATATATTTTGATAAACAAATTGTGTGGAGTTATTATAACTTGGATGGTTTCGATCCAATTGGACCCTGTATGTGGCGCTGTTATCAGGTTCTAGGATTTCCTGTTTGTTTCGGGCAGGACAACATCTTACAAGTCCGCTATTACAGCATAGATTTCCTATTAACTTCTATATTTTACTATGTACTTTCTACATTCATATCACAAAACGGGTATCAATGCGCTCACGCACAGATTTTACATACCCTTTAGGCAAAGGCTTGACGTTTCGGCCAGGTTGCACTGATACTGAGCATGATTGTGTTAATACCCCTTTTCCGTGAAATAAATCATGCAACTCGAAAGTATAAAAGTAAGTTCATACGTTGTTGGCATGGCAACAATCCCTTGTATAATGAAAGTAATACGGTAGGCCATTATTCGTATTATGATAGGTCGCTACTACACTCATGGTTTCATAACAAACCTAAAGTATTATAACAAAGGCTGGCTAAAATAATAATTGCTGCGAATGAAGCTGGAAAGCTGATGAAATTGCTTCAGCCAGGACGTTGCATGACTCAATGCAATGCAACGTAATACCTAGCCAGTGTTTTCTACTTACACATACAGGAAGACAAGTACATTTTCAATTTAGTTTAGATTGCATTCTGGGTGTAGTGTAGTGAATGCGAATGCTGTATGGTAGTTCTCGGGTTCGATTCCGTGTCGAGAAAAATGCTAATAGCACAAAATTGTACAGAAAAATTTGTTAAAAAGTTATAGGTATATATTAAACACTAGCTTTTGCTCATGGCGTTACTTGCGTAAAAGTAGGTTAGGTTATGTTAGTATCAGGACGGGCACGCCACGATCGTGGCGGTAAGTCCCGTGTTTGAGGAGTGGCTGGAGAGGCGCCATGGCGCCCTCACCTTCCGGCTGACACAGGTAATGACTGGCCACGGTTGTTTTGGCCAGTTCCTGTGTCGCATACGCCGGCAAGAGACGCCCGGTTGTCACCACTGCGGCGACTGCCGCGACGTTGTTGAGGACACGGCGCTGCACACTTTGGCGGTTTGCCCCGCCTGGGCATCGCAGCGCCGTGAATTGATCGCGGCAGTCGGATTGGTTGCCCTCTCGCTCCCGGCCGTAGTTCAGTCTATGGTCCGGAGTGAGAGGTCGTGGAACGCCGTCGCCTCCTTCTGTGAGGAAGTCATTTCTATCAAGGAGGCGGCGGAGCGGGAGAGGGAGCGTTTGAACCCTCTCCCCAACCGCAGAGCCGGGCGCCGGAGGGCGCGAGACGACCTCCAGCCACCCTGAGGTTTGACCTGGGGGTGGCGGGCTTTGTGGGCCTGCCTGCCATCCGTTCAGCACCAGGTCCGAGAGGCGGCGTGCGTGTTCCCACGCGCGCCTCTGTTGTTTCGAGTCCGTCTCCCCTCTAGGGGGGACAGTAGGGATAACTTGTGAGGAGTGCCTGTGGGTAGGTCTTTTGTGTAGTGGCCTGCCGTTTCATACGGCGGGCCGAAACCTCGGCGGGGTCGCGACCGCATGCGAAAGTGATTCGCGCGGCCCCGTCGATAGTGGTTTTGTCGAGGAACACCGTGGTAGGTTTAGTCGGTATCCCGGGAGGTCCATTTTCTTCTTAACATCTTTCTTTTACCCCGGCGAGTCCGACATAACCCCTCCGCCCGCCCCCGCGGAGGGGAATGCATCAAGCATTCCCCCACGTTAAAAAAAAAAAAAAAAAAAAATGTTAGTATCAGGAAAATATGGTCTATGTTACTCAGTGATTATATCTAATGACAAAATAAATTTTTACATAAAAATGAGTTAAGCGATTTAAAAAAAGCTTTCGCCATTAAAATGCTGTTTTTTTTAAAGCTATCGCCGAGTAAAATAGGCTATATTTTATTAAAAAAATCTACTATTGCTAACTTATCCTAACCTAATCTACATTTAAGCGAGTTAAAGCTAAAATTGTAACTGGGCGATGTCAGTCCATAGGAGATACTTAAACAAAAACAATGTGAGGGTATTTAGAAGAGCTATAAAATCCAACATAATAATTTTATGAATTTTTGTCTGTCTGTATTTTGAATGCAGTTTTCACATTTGCTAAAGGTTTTTAGGCAGCGGCTTTGCTGTGTCCTGACATTGCTGAAGTCCATAATCAGCGGTTACCACTTTCCAGGTGGACCACTTGCACTCGTCTGACAGTGACGGCAATAAACAAAAAAAAAGGTCTAACTTAAAATCTGGTGTATGTTTCATCTTGATATGCTTAGAAGTCGAGTATTAAGAAAGAAAAAGATAAATACCTGCTTCGTAATCGCGGGCATAATCTAGTCAATAATAATTTAATAGAGCTGAACAATGTGTGTTTTTGTTTGAACGCGCTGATTTCTGGAACTATCAGTCGTATTTTAAAATCGTTTTTTTTGCGTATTTGTCTCGGCACGACTGTTTGAGCAGCACACAATTTTTTGTCCCGTGTGCGGCTCGTTCCCACAGTACTTAACACAGCGGCAGTGGCGAGGCGAATATTTAAACGACTACGTCATCGGTGCATTCATTTTATGTTGGTCTATTTATATATAATAAAAGCAGCGGTAGCTCAGTGGGGAGACTAACAGACTGCAATGCAGAGAGTCTCGGGTTCGAACCCACGTCGCGTACCTACATATGACTTTCGGAAGTTATATGACTTTTCGAAATTATGTGCATATTAATTGACAATTATCGCCTGCTCCGTGCCTCGGAGAGCACGTTATGCCGTCGGTCCCGGCTGCCATGAACATCTATAGCAGTCGTTATTGAGAGAGTGTCGACACAAAAGATCAAACTGGGTCGAAGTGTCGCCGGTCTGCACTGACTGGCCCCCACATAAAATAAGAGATATATATATATAATAATATCAGCCCTGCATGTAAACTGTCCCAAGGGCCTTTTAATTCAATTTATTTATTTTTCTCGTCAAAGTGACCACACTCCGTCTGAAGGCGGTGGTCACTTTTCTAAGTATGAGAAAGGTTCTGCCATTGTGGACTACGGCCTGCACTAGCCAGCCTGGTCCATCAGGCTGGCCCAGTGCGGGTTGTCAGACTTTATATATCTTTGAGAACTTTATGATCGAATTCGAGACCTCTGCGTGGCCTATGGCTCTGCAACGGTCTCCTCGACGGCTGTAGCTATTTATGTAAACCTAGTAAATTATGCGATATAAAGTGATGTTTTATGTTGCAGGTGTTCTGTGACATAGTGGTTCGTGATGGCGAGATGGTGTGCGTGGAGTTGGTGGCGCGAGGCCGAGGGTGCGCCGCCCAGGCCGTCATCTTCCTCGGCTCCATACGATACGACATTCTCACCAGGGTTTACGACTCCAGGGTATGTCCCTTTTTTAATATTCTCTAGAAACATTTGGTGGCAGGAGAACAAAATGAGAATGTGTTGGGGGCTCAGGCCTACCATTAGTGCCGCTAGGGAAAGAGAGGAGGGTGGACTCTGGCATCCCCAGGCCCTACGAATATTTGTTTATTATATACCTATTAGATACTTTTGAGGTAGATTTTATTAATATTATTTATTATCTACTTAAACATCTATTCATCACAAGTTAGAGAAACTTCATATGCACCTACTTTTCGTAAAAAGGTGACGCTGCGTTACGTTTGAATAATACGCGAGGGCTTTGGTAAGCCAGTTTCCAGTAACTGCTTACTTGCCAGCGGGCCGTATTTGCCATTTATGTCAGAATAAAAGTATGTCTGCACCAACAAAAGGTTTACTAGTAGATAATGCCTATTGACATTCAGTCCGTCATTGCACAAATTTAATGTTCTTCAGACCGAATTTCGGTCACGGCGGCCAATCTTAACGGAGACTGGCCATTTGCGCAGGAGGTATTATAATGCGATAGTATGTGCGGAAACATAAGTGCACTCTCTGTTCCCTAACTCAATAATCCGATGGGACAGCAATCTGATACGACCAGAGAGAGATCAAGCTTAGGACCAACCGCTTTACGTGCTTGCCGAGGCACGGCCAACTTCCTAACTCCGGGCTGATACTGATATTTCGTAACAGAAAAAAATAACATCGTCAGTCCGTTGTCCTCGTCCGTTATTGCACATTATATTTGTAATGTGCATAACGTTAAAATAGAAAGAAACCACAAAATCTCCTTACTGTTACTTTGTGTGTTTCGTGTTGCGCGAGGGCACTCAACTAGCAACAAGTGTCGCGACGCGTCGTTCTAACAGCCGGACGCGAGTTGTTTACTGCCCCTGGTTAGTTCGTCAGCGTCACGGCGCTACTACCGACGGAGCTACGAACGGATCGGTCGGACTTTGACTATACATACTAATGTTCTTATAAGATGTACCTAGGTATATTTAGCTTCATTCGAAATCTCTATCGAGTTGGCATAAGCTTGAGGTGGCCAATCCACGACGACGTCAATCCTTACTTAATATTATAAATACGAATGTTTAATTGTTTGTTTGTTACGCTTTCACGCCTTAACTACTCGACCAATCATCATAAAATTTCGCTTACACGTTGTCAGAGGAATAGAAAACGACAAACGGTACCTTTTAATAAAAAGTACTGTTACCATCCTAACCTAATCGACTTTTACGCGAGCAAAGTTGCAGACGTAATCTAGTCTTTAATAAACGTCAAATCGCAGTGCATTAAAAATGTTACAGCTCACTAGTTACTACTAAGACTTTCCATTTATTCCTACTGCGAGTAAGTAGCTAAGTATTGTGGTTAATGCTAAAAATGAAACGACAACCACAGACGCCGGTGCACGTTTCACAAAAGAGTTGTGCATCATGCTAAAAAGTAAAAACTCCAACAGTCAGCTTAGTGTGTGACACAAAAAGCCGCTTACCGCGGGCGCGACTGACAATAGAACTGTTATCCGAGTGCCTGAGGTAGCTAGAGGGTTTTCACTCTCGTGCAGTCAACATCTTAGTGAGTGCTTCTTATATAAGTAGCACTGCATTTTATCTAGTTTTATTTGCGATTATAACAAAGCCTAACTAATATTCTAATATTATGATTGATGAGTTTGTTTGTTACGCTTTGACGCCTTAATTGCTTGACCGATCGAAATTTCGCATACACTTTGTCAGGGGTACAGATAAGAGCAGCGATAGCTCAGTGGGAGACCAACAGACTGCAATGCAGAGGGTCTCGGGTTCGAACCCACGTCGCGCACCTCTGAATTTCGGAAGTTATATAACTTTTTAAAATTATGTGCGTTTTGATTGACAATTATCGCCTGCTCCGTGCCTCGGAGAGCACGTTATGCCGTCGGTCCCGGCTGCCATGAACATCTATAGCAGTCGTTATTGGGAGAGTGTCGACACAAAAGATCAAACTGGGTCGAAGTGTCGCCGGCCTGCACTAACTGGTCCCCCACATAAGATACAGGGGTAACTTTCATGCAGAAAAAAAGACTGTTCCTGGGCAAACGCGGCACAAAAGCTACTTAGCATTAAGCATATCATATTCAGAAGAGGGATCTCTTCTTAGCCCAGCCATGGAACAATTTACAAACAGGGCTAATGTATAACATTGATATTGCATATAATTTAATATAGAGATATTTGGAAATCCAAGGGAGAGACATTTGCCCAGTAGTGGGTCTTACTATGTTTGAGAAAAATGTTAAAGTATGTCAATGGCTACAAGAATAGGAAAAATATCTTCGTTAGTATTTATGTATGATTGTGCAAATAGCAGCCAAACATTTTACACATGAGTGTTTGCGTTTGCCAAAACGTCGCTTACAAATGTCATGCTTGACAATAGGTTTTCATGTTTGTTTTGACATCTTGTTTCTAGACAAAAACTATATTTTGACCGCGGCTTCGCTTGTGTTACTGCAGGTTTTGTCTGTTCCGCTCCTATTGGTCGTAGCGTAATGTTATATAGCCTATAGCCTTCCTTCATAAATGGGTAATCAAACAATTAAAAAAAAACAATTTGAACCGGTAGTTCCTGAGATTAGCGCGTTCAACCATACAAACAATCAACCAAACAAACTCATCAGCTTTATAATATTAGTAAGTATAGATACAGCATCTGTATGTTAGTGTCTGCAGAACTCGAAAACTAATGAATCGATTTATATGAAATTTATACACATCGTTGCATTTTTACATAAGAGTGTTTATATGTAACAGAAAATATAATACTTTTATATATTTCCCTGATAAATAACATTAGACTAAGCCACAAGCGAAGCGTGACCAGGTTAGGCTAGTTTAGTAATAAATATGTCCAGTTGTGAACTGTAATCAAATGACGACGACGACATGTTATCTTTTACAGTAAATTAATAAAATATTTGTATGTTATCATAGATATATAACCGGATCTGATCATTACTCATTACCCATCACGTACTTATCCTAAAAGAATAAACATAGAGCGTTAATTAATCTTTCAAATCTTAGAATAATGATAAATAACAATATTAGCCCTGTATTAAACTGTCCCACTGCTATGCACGGGCCTCTTCTCAGTGTGAGAAATGTTAGGTTGTAGTCCACCACACTGGCACAGTGTGGGTGAAGTCTGCCATCGGTCGAAATATCTTTGAGATCTTTATAGAGGACTCTCTTCAGAATACGATACATATTTAAACTTATTGTGTCTGGCCATCGGTGTACCGCTGCGATTCAATAGGTTAAGTTACCAACTACTTATAGAATACTATCCTAAATCGGTTACATGACTTTCTTTAACATTTAGAATGTTTTAAAGTAACACAACGCGGCAATTTTGATTCACTATCAATTACAATTTCATCTTCTTAGCCACAGCGGCCCGCCAGCGGCTAGAGACAATTCATTGTCAACAGTCGATTGATTGCACGTCATAATCTCTATGACGTCATGAATCCTTGATACCTCGCTAACAAAAAAGATTAAATTATATAATCGACAAAGTAACAAAGATTGTAGCTAAACGACGTCATCTCTAGATAGTCATATTGCTGTGTTATAAAATTACATCCCGGTGCAGATACACAGTCAATAGTGTTCCTTATTTAAGATAAAGATTAAAATAACTCTTATACTCTATGTGGTGAATTTTCATATATGTACCTGTTGCTATGTAAAGCAAAGCAAGGGTGTAAAACCTATTTGAAGAACTGGCAAGTAATTCATGGCCACTCTTTTCAATCGCCAACTTTCTAACTTTAGATGGTTGTAATCAAGGAATTTGTAAGTTTATAATTTATAATCCAACATGAAATAAATATTTAATAATAAATATTATCATACTCCAGCCGAATTTAATTTGACATCTTAGTAATCGGCATCGGAATCTAAGCAGCGATAGCTCAGTGGGGAGACCAACAGACTGCAATGCAGAGGGTCTCGGGTTCGATCCCACGTCCCGCACCTCTGACTTTCGGAAGTTATATGACTTTTCGAAATTATGTGCGTATTGATTGACAATTGTCGCCTGCTCCATGCCTCGGAGACCACGTTAAGCCGTCGGTCTCGGCTGCCATGAACATCTATAGCAGTCGTTATTAGGAAAGTCAGTACCTTCTAATATCCTGACACTGGTCTAGCCTTAGAGTATGGTTAGCCTTTGGGTTGCAGAGGTCAGGTAGCAGCCGCTCCGTGTAAAAACTGATATCCAGTCAAATCCGGTTAGACTAGAAAAGCCGACCCTAAGTGACTTGGGCATAATAAAGGCTAAGGGAGAAGAAGAAGTAATCGAGTATATCAAAAATATCAAGTTAACTATCAGCATTTATAATAGTACTAGCAGTGCCCCGCGGTTACCCCTGCTTTTTATGGTCGCAACGTGATTTTGGATAACCTATAACCTTCCTCAAGAAATAGTCTATCAAACACGAATCTGACTGGTAATTCCAGAGATAAGTTCGATTCAACAAACGAAAGATCTCTTCAGCTTAATAATATTATAGAGGCGCTCATAGCCATTTGCACTCACTGATCGGTATCGGATCGATTAGCGGGGTTAAGCAACGTTGGGTGCGGTCAGTCTATAGATGGGTGACCGCTTAGTGGTATTTCATCTGAGCGTCTCCGTGCTTTGGAGAGCACGTAAAAAGTCGGTCCCGGTTGTTGTCAAATTGACAGCAGTCGTTAAGCCATGTCAGAGGTCTACGGGCGGCTTGAACAACTCTTGACAAAAGATTAGCCACTAACTACACGAAACAAAAACGAAAAAAATTATTACAGAGGAAATGGAGTAAAGTCTGTTTGTTATGTTACCATGCCTAAACCGCCGAATCAATTGTAATGTAATTTGGCCTGTAGATAGCTTGAACCCTGTTGTGGGTCAAAAATTATAATTAAAATAGCGTACTTACTTATGAAGTAGTACATAACATCTAATTAAATAACTTTAGATAAGTAACAATGTCCCTACTGCTGTTCGATTTGATTAACATTTTAAAGACCACAATTTAATATAAAAGCAGTTTAGTGAATACAACTTATATGTGTATAGTAGTGTGCAGAGCAGTGCTAAGTGCCCTGGTTCTTGTGTACCTATGAGTGGCACGAAGGACTACGATGCATTCTGAACCACTTAGTACCAGATTTTGTTAGCTCTAATCTAGTTTCCAATTCCTCGCACTAATATCGTACCTGGTGGTGCACTAAAATATACTGAGATTGCAATATAATAATATATTATATACTAACAATGAAACAATAAAAAAAATATGAAGTTTTATGACCGTTTTTATTTCTTTATTCCAATATTTATTTACTTCGCTCGTCAGCTGAGCTTAGACAAAGGTTATCAACTTTGTGATATTATTATCAAGCCCTGATATCGTTCAAACGATAATTGATGTCGTAATGATAAGACTATCACTAGTCAGATAATAATTATATTAAATCCCTCTTTACTTATTTTGTGAAACACAAGAAATCGCCTATGGTCGTTTCCAATACCGGTGGTATCGGTTGCGCGCTGCCAGCCTTAGTAAAGAGAAACTATAGATAGGATAAAAGGATTTTGAGATATAGGTATATGAGTCGCCGGCATTCGATAGGCACGTTTAAAAGAAGACATTTAGCTTTAATTTATATACATACATATTATGTACATACATAGATTCACGCCTGTTTCCAGAGGGTAGGCAGGAATTATGGATTTACATTTGCTACGATCCTGACACACTTCTCTAGCTTCATTCACTTTCATCACATTCTTCATACACGCTCGCCGGTTTAAGGTGCTCTTAACCTGGCCTTTGTCCAGAACGTCTCCGATCTGACCGAGAAACGTTCGTCTAGGTCTGCGTCTTGCGACTGTTACATTCACACTAGCGTTATAAACTTTCTTAGTCAGTATTTTCTCGTCTATTATTTCTACATGCCCAAATCAGCTTAACATTCTCTTTTCTCTTCTTGATCCACTTTTATGCGGGCATCTCTCTCTAGTCACACTATTCCTTATTCTATCTTTCAGAGTCACATCACACATGTTTCTTAGCGCTCTCGTTTCTACAGCATTTATTCTGCTGACATGCTTCTTTTGCAATACCCAACATCTATGTATCATTGTTTATAATATAATATTTATTTGACCATATAATGCAACCTTCTAGCTATAAATACATAAAGTACTTCTTTGGTTCAGTACAATAATAGCAAGCGTGTTCAGACATGATGCTGAGTTTCCAGAACCAACTCCAGGGCTGTAATATCTCGACATATTTCTCATAAATATAAAAACGAAACACATAGTCATAACAGTTACCAACTAACCGTGACCTATGGCCATTTGTATTACTCATTCGTTGCCGACCCTGCAAGAATAATAATAAATTACTAATTGTCAATCTGATTATTGAAACGATTTAATTGGAGGTACTAACATAATGATGTTAGTACCTCCAATTAAATCATACGTAATTGTATAACGATAAAACATGTCATGTGAATTAGAAATTAGTTGCATACCCTTCTGTCATTCTGTCACATATTATACTGCAACAACATGGCAATAAATGGTGTTGTCAACATAGAAATAGCTTTTTTAAAAGTAATTATGTATTACATATTATAAAATAATGTACCCGCTGCGTCTGAACGCGATAAACTCAAAAACTACTGAACGGATTTTCATGCGGTTTTCACCAATAGAGAGAGAGTGATTCATGGGGAAGGTTTAGGTGTATAATTTGTTAAGGTTTTGTAATATCCGCGCGAAGCCGCGACGGGTCGCTAGTCAGTTACATTCACGATATTGCTAAACATGTATACATGTATTCAGACCCTAAGTATTACAAAGAACCTTATGATATACTTATTATAGCTCCATTAATTAGTATACTTTGGTCATATTTTGGAGCCGTTAAGTATGGTTGATAAATATTATCGTGGGCTTTGAAGATACATAATCGAGTTATTATGTTTGTCAATATCAGTAATTTAGCTTCTATATTATGTATTGTATCGGAGATTACCGGACTTTGGACATGTTATCAGCTCCTTTGATAGCCAATACCAATCAGCAAATAAGCTCATTAATCAAATGAGAAATTAGTTGTATCGGTAATTTTAGATAAATCCATATCCTTTCTAATACTTTTCTTAATTAGGTTCAGACTTTTTTTTTTCATAAGACTTCTGCGCTGGGAATAATTTCTCTATTGCAGGGGACTTTGACAAACATTTAAACAAGGCACACGTCCAGCCTCGGAACAACCATTTGTGGATCACACAAATTTTTGTCCCGTGTGGGATTCGAACCCACAACACTCGGCGCAGTGGCAGTCGACCACTTAAATCATGACTATCTTTTTTCTGAAAGCTTAATCCTAGTCACAGTCCACCTTAGCCATTCTTCAAATATGACGATACCATTACACGCTGTAGAATGTTGCATGACTACATTTCTTCTTCATAATAATAATTTATTCACTCTAATCCATGCAGGGCATATTACACCTATGTACATTACGTCAGCTGTGTTTTACGCCCACGTATTACTTAGCACGCCTAAGTGGTTTGAGTGTGATCTTTTATAAGGCATTACTTCTTCATCGAGCTACTTCAGTTTTAAAATTCAACGATGCCCTAATTACTTTGTTTTACGTAAAATTACGTATTAGTCACGTTGTAGTTTCTTATACAATAAACAATTTGATGTGTATCTGTGTGCGTAGGAACCAGTCTTTAAGGAAACCATACGATGTTCGGTTGGTTGAAATTAGTGGTTATTTGGCCTTCAGACGTGTCCTCAACTTCAATAAGTCATGCGTTGCGTAATGGAAAATGAATGTACTACTTACGTTTTGTGTTCATACTCTGTATATTCGGATACGATTGGCAAGCCGCTACGCTAACTTGATTTTGCTGATTAAGGAAGTAATTATCTTGTTCAAACACTCCAATTGAGCTAATTTACCGGTAATAGGCTTAGAATGGACAATAGGCATGTTCCAAAATGTCTACCGGTTTTAGTTTGATAAAAATACGAGAGTTGTAAGTATACCTGGCCACGCCTCGGTGTTACTTGGTCTGATATTTATTATAAAGGAAATAATGCTGGAGACCGTGGGAGCTTCGGTAAAAAAAAAAATTATAACACTCTTACATATTGTGTAAAAATTACAAGTTAATCCATCGACAACTTTTTCAGTTTTGCGGACACAAACATACGGCAGATGAATTTTTATATTGTCTTACTAGCGACCCGCCCCGGTTCCGCATGGATAATACAAAACCTTAAAGAATTATACACCTGACCCTTCTCATGAAACACTCTGTCTATTAGTGAATACCGCATGAAAATCTGTTTAGTAGTTTTTGAGTTTATCGCGAACAGACAGACGGGAACTTTTTTATCATATGTAGTGATTACTCGTATATTTTCTACACAACAATACCATATTCATGGCATAGTTTAGTAAAACTATTTACATTTAAACAAGTCCGTTCAATAATAGTTTCGCTCGATTAAGTTTCCATCGTCAAAATAATACTTTATTGACTTGTTTATGTGTTCATTGTTCAATAATATCGTTTTCATAGCACGTTCGCGTCCATGCCGCGTATCGAACTATCGTTATAGTTTACGACGCCGATGCGGTGTAGGAACTAGCCGGCACGCGATGGGCTTTAATTATGTGACGATGTACTATGTAAATAGGTATAAATTACTTGAAATGTACCTGTTGAGTCAGTTGTGTCGCTTTACGCGATAGACTGCCGCGAGAATAATTATAAAAAGTCTTATCAAGGACTGCAAGGTTTTTAAAGACTACGCACACACGTTTCGTCAGTTCCGGTGTCTTTGCAAACTAACAATTAACCAGCAAGCTTACACTCAGAACAATAATTTGTGCATCGTACTAATAATAATTGCCTTTGTGGAATTCGATTTCTCAACACCCGGCAGTGGTGAGCCGACCGTTTGCCCACTACGCCATCCGTACAGTTAGTTTTCGACTGTTGAGAATAAAGAATTGTTACTTTTATTGCATATATATAAATACTCCATAATAAGCGTGCTATTTTCAAACTACTTTATAAAATATGTTATTTTAAACCTACTTCACACGTAGCGAATTTGATCGGCTTCCATTTCATGTCATTTTATTACCATAAACCTCATACTTATAAAAATCTTTTTAATCAAACTCCATTACAGTCATGGTCACCGTAATATCTATCGTCTGGATAAGTAAATAAATTACATAAAAATATTGATACTTTAGTTCTAAATACTTCGACAATGACTATGACAATAATTTTATAATTGTTTATTAATAATATAACATTATTGTCTATAAATATAAGTTATTTCTTGTCAAGACCAGTAAATATATTCTTTTTTTAAAGACTACGTAGTACTAAGAACGTTCTCTGTGATAACTACTAAATGGTCAACACACTGTCATAGATCTTTTAACGTGGGAGAGCCACGCTTCGGCACCAATGGGCCGGCTCGATAGGAGTGATCGTGGCCTCACAGAAAACCGGCGTGAAATAGCCCTTGCGTTGTGTTTCGTCACTTGTGTGTCCTCTGGTGTTGCGGGTGTTCATGGGCGGCGGTAATCGCTTACCATCAGGCGTTCCGTCGGCTCGTTTGCCACTTATACGATAAAAAAAATTAAAATAATAAATTTCATAGATAAAGAAGTCTATATATTATTTGGTTTTTATTAAAATCATTAGAGAGAAAAGAAACAGTAACAATTTTTCCGTGTGATTAAATAAATAAATATAGTACACAAATGTACACACAAATTATGCTTGCAGCGACAAAATTGTGTTCGCAGGCGACTTAAGTAGGTATACCAAAGGTGCGAGACTAATTAGTAGGTAATACGATATACATGTAGTAAGTTAATAGGCTAATAGTTTTTAAAATATGATTATTTATGAAATAAGATGAGAGGAATTACCAAGTCATGATAGAGTGGCGAACAACAAATGCAAGAAATCAGGCTTTATACTCAGACTTTCAGGACATCCATTTACACAAGTCCAGGTATAAACGTTATAGAGAAAGGGTCTTTATTAACAGCGAATAAAAATATATTGAGTATAAGAACGTGTAAAGACTTTACTAGTCTTATTTAAACTATGTAAATTAACAAATTTGAATGCAAATGTAATGTTTAGAACGAATTACTAATACATTTAGTAGGTACCTATTGACACATCGCAGTCTTAATAAAACAGCGACTTAACTCGAAATTTGAAAGTAAGGCAATTTTAACTCTAATTGTATATGTTAAATTCTAATATTATATTTGTGTTAAATCTTTGCAATAGAGTTCAAATTTGTTTAATCCAAAATACTGAGATAAGTCTCTGTTTTATTAAGGGTGCGACATGTTCATCTTACCTAATATACGATCGCGAACTTGTTATGTATATGCAACCGACCAAATCCAAGTTAAACTCGTTTTAACGGCAAGCAATTTTAAAGGTTTTAACAAGTACCTACCTAACCAACGAGGAGCGACGAAACTGACTAATACGTCTATCGTCCGATTATGTTTCGTTCCAGTAATTAGCCCTAAGTCTGTAACCTTGTATCTGATGGACGGATGGGGGGTTTAAGAGGTCGCCTCGCCACTGCCATTGCGCCGAGTGTTGAGGGTTCGAAACCCACACGGGACAAAAATTTGTGTGATCCACAAATGGTTGTTCCGAGTCTGGGTGTTCTTTATGTCCGTTGTTTGAATGTTTGTAGAGTTCCCTGCGAAACAGGAATTATTCCTAGTCCGGGAGTTGGTTAAAAAAGAAAAAAAGGAAAGACAAGATATCAGTCAAGTAGTGATATTAGGTTTATCAATTAGGACATTATCAGAAGCAGTATGGAGTTTAGATCTGTGCTCAGTAGACAGCTACGACTTGACTTCCTATTATCATAAAAACATAAGCAGCAATAGCTCAGTGGGGAGACCAACAGACTGCAATGCAGAGGGTCTCGGGTTCGAACCCACGTCGCGCACCTCTGACTTTCGGAAGTTATATGACTTTTCGAAATTATGTGCGTATGGATTGACAATTATCGCCTGCTCCGTGCCTCGGAGAGCACGTTAAGCCGTCGGACCCGGCTGCCGTGAACATCTATGGCAGTCGTTATTGGGAGAGTGTTGACACAAAAGGTTCCACTGGGTCGAAGTGTCGCCGGTCTGCACTGACTGGACCCACATAAGATACATCATAAAAACGGTTCACCCTTGTTTGATCGAACAACGTTAGATATAATATTACTAAATCGAATTTTAGTTGCAATAAAGTCATTTCGAAGAATTATTCATTTGACCGAATAAGTCATTGGTAAATTTTTATTTAGCGTAATTATTTATTTGAATTAATTTCATTTGAACTAATTTAAAAAAAAAACCACGAAGGCTAAGGCGGGAGCTCAGCTCCGCTTCGCTCCCGCCTTCGCCTTCTAACCTAACCTATCCGAGTCGAGGTACTCTGAGTCGGGGTAATGAACATTATACCTTTTGATCATTAGCGCAAATGTTGTTATAGCAAATAAATATTCGATGAACTGAAAATTCTATCAAACGATATTATACAAAGTGATGATTTTCTTAAAAGTTGTTCGATTTAGTATTATTATATCTAACGTTGTTCGATCAAACAAGGGTGAACCCATAAAAACATCATATTTCGAAGTTTGAAAACAACGCAGAAGAAACGCACTTATGTATCTTTAGATGAAAAGTAAAACTATACTATTTGCACGGTATTCCGAGGTTCTGAGCCCAGAGACAACGTCGATACATAAAAAGCCATAGGCGCGAATGACGTGTTGTATCTTCCGAGCTATAAACAAGGGATGAATTTACGACGGAAGTTTATGAGGCGTCACCGCCAACTGGCGTGCGTCGCGTCCAAAGGCCTTGGCCCACAGGGCTATGTCTGTGATAAGACAAGGATAGGATGTATATTGCACGTTATATTTTATCCGAGAGCTCGGTGCGAATACGTGGCGCATTGGTAAGTGGTATATCTTGCTCAGTTACAATGTGATATGTATAGATTTACTGTCTGGACTTTATATTACGCGTTTATGATTACTGCTCCCCCCCATGGGTCGTAGCGTGATGTTATATAGCCTAATAGCCTTCCTCGATAAATAAGCTATACAACAAAAAAAATATTTTCAATTCGAACCAGTAGTTCCTGAGATTAGCGCGTTCAACCAAACAAACAAACTCCTCAGCTTTATAATATTAGTATAGATGTAGGCGACATGGTTACAAGTACGCTTATCAGAGAAAGTTTAAATATTCATATCCCGACAGGTTCAATCGGTCAGTCATGTTCATAGACGGACCAGTCAGAATACACTGGTTTCTTTTCGTGCCGGTATTGACATAGCAATGATGAGCTGATGCTTAGATTTTCCATGATGGCAGTATGTATCCCAAAGTCTTGTAACAAGTCTTGAGTTTTGACATTGCAATGAAGGGCGGCATGCTTAGATTTTCCAGATTTGTAGTATGCAGCCTAATATCTTGTATAATATCATGTTACCGCGCGATCTGTGCAATGTGGTTATCAACTGTTTCTCACTGAAGGTAATTTTATATTCGCGCGGCGAATTGTCGTAACAGTAGCAACCGTTACATAGATATTAAAGGCCGGAAGATTGACCATAAGAAGCCGTGAGTACAATACGTGCACGTAACTAACTCTGCTGTTATATTTAACGGTTCGGACTATTTGATAAAGGCAAGAAACAAATACTTAAGACTGCGCTGAAGGAAATGTGCCAAAACAGGCGGTCACAGTTAAGTTGATAAAATCAACACTTTTTGTTTAATACAAATATAAAATATACATTTACCATAACAATGAATGTGTTTTTAATTACTCCGTGTAAAAAACTTAAAATAGTTAATGTTTTTGCCTACAAAATTACGTAAATTTGCATATTTATTTACAGCTTAAACGAAACATAAATAGTTATATTACAAATTGTCCGTCCCAAATATTTAAGTTATTGGTTGACAATAAAGATATATATTTATCAAAAAAGCACTTTAAATCCTTCATACAATTTTACTATGGCGGCCGCGCGTTGATTTGAATTTCGAGCGTCTTATGCTCGGCGCAGTCTTAACAAATTCCAAAGCCATTTGTTTCCTGTTTATTCAATAGGAATTTATGATGCCGATACATTTTAATTAGGTGATTAGGTTTGTGTGAATTTTTACATAGTTATTTATATTGTAAGAGCGTTTATGCCATATTTCAGGTTATAAAATGTTATTTATAATTATATGGGCATTTTTCCAAAATGCTTTTAATATACACTCTATAGACTAAGGTAAAATCAAGTAGGTACTTTAAATACGTAAATATTTTAAAAATATAACCCGACTAAATTAATTTCATTTGAAAACCTTTAAATATGATACTTATTCACGATGTTGCCATTCAGAACTGGCAACAAGGCAGAGCCAGTTAAGAGTCGCTGACGTCATTAGGTAGGGAAAGCCCTTTTTTAACGAGGTCTGATTAATGGCGGACTAATTGATCGGTGTGTCAGTACTGTGGAAACGGGGCTATGTGTACCGTGTTGGCTGAGGCACAGCGGTGACGTCAGAGCCACCCACGCTACGTCGCTCTCCAGTCACGGAGCCGTTAAACTGGGAGTTATTGGTGCGACGTGACGCGCGACTTCTTAGTAGAAGGGCTGTAACTATCATTATTGCTATGAACATTACTTTTTAGCTGATTTGTTCTCTTGCTTGTTTTGCCGACTAAATGTGATTACTCATATTCTCATTTTGGTTTTCTTTAGCGCGCAGAAATTACTTTTATTATAGCATTTCGTAATAGTTAAGGCTTAGCTTCTAAGTAGCTGTGACGTAGGAGACCAGTTTATGTGTCATTAGGTAATTAGTATTCTGTGAAAAATATTAATTACCTACTTACAATAATTACTTATTAATAATTTACCAATAATATTGAAAACGTACATACTTAGACAAACCTTTCCTTATTTTTAATTCTGTCTATCTTTGATATTATACCGTATTATTGCGACAGCAGCTAATTAATACAACCGCAAAAGTTTCATAAAGTCCAAGAAATATAAATTTTAGCTTATTAGTTGATGATAATTTTTGTAATATATATATATACACGAAATCTAGTAACATTGTCTTGGTAGAAGATCATCGAGAACTAAAAAGATTTTGGCAGCCATAATTTTGTCTCAAATATAGTATTATACCAAACATTATTAGTTCCAATAACTTCCAAATATGGGCAATGTCTTGTAAAGTTTAAATCGTATTTTATAATACTGTAATTGTAAATAGATTTACATCATAAAATATGTGACCTCATCGTACTTGAATCGCACTAAGAATAGTGAAATTAATATATAGATAGGTAGATAGAGAACGATAGTGTTCTATATGAGAAAGATTTATAATACTATATTTATATTTTAGATATCATGTTGCCATTGTATCAAATCACAACTTAACCACCAAAAGATGATCATACTTAAACGTAGAAGAGATCTATGATTTAAATCTTTGGACGTTATTATGTCCTTGTTAGTGTCAGCCCTAAGTCCGAGGGTGGCAAGAGGCACGTGGTGTGCGCTGAGGGTAGGCGCTTATAGATATGGGGCGAGCAGTGACTCGTCGCCTCTGACATCACTTCACACAACACACATCACACACACATCAAGTAATCAACACCAGACACCTCTGTTACCCTTGTGTTGACCTAAATGCCTTTATGACTGCCCAATTCAAGCAAAAATATGCTTTATCTTATAATAATAATATTCTATCACATACACACAACACTATCTAGCCCAAACTCAGCAGAGCTTGTACTATGGGTACTAGACAATGGATAAACATACATATGTCGGCCTCGATGACGTAGTGCTTAGTGTAACCGACTGCCACGCCTGAGGTCATGAACATGGATGTTTGTCTTGGTCTGGGCGTTTCTATGTATAATATGTATGCATTTACAAAATAAAAAGTATATATGTATGTTTATCCATTGTCTAGAACCCACAGTACAAGCTCTGCTTAGTTTGGGCTAGATGGTGTTGTGTGTATGTGGTAGAATATTATTATTATTATTCTCTTTATTACTTTTTTCTAATAATTACATTTTTAAATATAAATATAAAAACCATACATATTTAAAAAATTAAAACTGAAATGACCCACCGACATCGGGAACAGGGTCCAAGCTGCCGGTGGATAGGGCCCCAGAGAGTGGCATCTCCTTACAATACGCGCCGTGTCGAGTAGTACTGCCTTTTGCATCAAGGACTTGATCCAGCCATCTAACGCGAGCCTCTGCAGGTGGTGGTCGAGGCTCGTAGGTATTAAACCATTGACTGTAATGACTATCGGCACAATGATCGCCGAGTCCACACGCCACATGTCGACATTCTCGTGAGCTAGGTCCAAGTATTTCAACTCTTTTATTATTATTATATTTACTTCTATAATCCGTTCGGTATTCAACTAATTCTGAACAGTCATAAAGCGGCGTTAGCCTAATTAATCGGACATCGTATTTGCGGTCGATAAGATTAAAATCCCATCCATTGTAGTACTGTCGTAAACCGGAGTGGGTTAACAGATATAAAGCTGAGCTGGACAGCAACAAGAAAGTAATTTGACATATGACTAGCATTGTTGCAGCCTGTCAACCTAAAAGGAGATAAAGTATACTATTGCTTATCTATGTTACTAATATTTTGATATATAGATTTTGCCCGCGGTTTTGCTCTCGTTTATATTGATTTATATTAAGATTAAGATTTTTTAGTAGCTTATATGTTATTTTGATGTATAAATAATAATACTGTAAAGTTTTAATCAAAATCCGTTTTCAGTTCTTGTCTGAAAGAATAACAAACATTCATGCATCCATCTATCCATCCTCACAAACTTTCACGTTTATAATATTAGTAGGATAAGGGAGGAGGAAGACAAAATAATATATTCGCTATAGCAATACAATAGCTTCCATGTTTTTGAAGTGAAAACTTCTTTAGACGCGTTGAGCACTTTTTGGGTGATCCAAAATCATGGAACTCGCGTCAAAATCATCGAACGCATTCAAAATTCAAAATAATAATCTAGTAGCTCGACGCTACAATTCACAAGTTACTTAGCTTTCACTTCTATCGGTAGTCCCCAAACACTGCCCTTTTTTTTTATAATAACTGGCAGTTCAGGTTAAAAATTTCTATTATTCGTGCTTTGATATTCACTTTAGATATCCAAATTATAGTCAACCTCTAATTTGGGTGAATAATGTATGTTTACGAGTGGGTTCACGTGGGCATTCACGTTCACGTCGATACGTGAACCCACTCCTAACCATATATTATGTACCCATTAACTCACACCTAACACAAGCAGTTTGCCTTACCTAGAGGGCAAGAACACTAGTCATTTGTAAGCGAAACAACTTTAAACAATATAAGAAACGGAAAACACATATCGCACCCTTAATAAAACAGAGACTTATCTCAGTATTTTGGATTAAACAAATTTGAACTCTATTGCAAAGAATTAACACAAATATAATATTAGAATTTAACATATACAATTAGAGTTCAAATTGCCTTACTTTCAAATTTCGAGTTAAGTCGCTGTTTTATTAAGAGTGCTATATATATAAATAATAGTTTCAGGCCCGGCTCCTATATTCAGTAAACGAATAGATTTAGCTACGGACAGTATAATAAAGACATCTTTTGTTAATGTGAGTCAAAAATTAACTCTCCGTAGGTAGAAATACTCGTTTCTTAAATATAATAATATCAGCGATAATATCAATAGCAGCGATAGCTCAGTGGCGAGACCAACATACTGCAATGCAGAGGGTTCTGGTTCGAACCCACGTCGCAAACCTCTGCCTTTCGGAAATTATTTGACTTTTCGAAATTATGTGCGTATTGATTGACAATTATCGCCTGCTCCGTGCCTCGGAGAGCACGTTAAGTCGTCGGTCGGGGCTGCCGTGAACATCTATGGCAGTCGTTATGGTGAAAGTCAGTACCCTCTAATATCCTGACACTGGTCTAGCCTTAGGGTATCGTTAGCCTTCGGGTTGCGGAGGTCAGGTGGCAGCCGCTCCGTGTAAAAACTGATATCCAGTCAAATCCGGTTAGACTTGAAAAGCCGACCCTAAGTGACTTGGGAATAATAAAGGCTAGGGAGAAGATATATAATAATATCAGTCCTGTTTTAAACTGTCCCACTGCTGGGCACGGGCCTCCTCTCACTATGAGAAGGGTTGGCCGTAGTCCACCACGCTGGCGTAGTGCGGGTTGACAGACTTCACATATCCTCGAGAACATTATGTAGAATTCTCAGACATGCAGGTTTCCTCACGATGTTTTTCTTAACCGTTAAAGCAAGCGATAATTAATTATTTAGCACGCATATAACTTCGAAAAGTCAGATATGAGCGCCTTGGGTTCGAACCCGAGACCTCTGCGTGGCAGTCCAACGGTTTTCCACTAGGCTATCGCTGCTACATACATATATTTTGCTATTGTTTATTAAATGTTGAGTTATAATACTTTCTTAATCGTTTAGTATGTTAGAGGTTGTTGTAAGTAACGGTAACTGGTAGCCTGTATCGTCTTCTTACAACCACTTTTATTTGCCCAGATCATCAGTCAGTATGCCAAACTCGTAGACACGCTACAATATAAGACAATAATTGAATGCACGAATGGTGTAGTGGTTTAAGTGGTCGCCTCGCCGCTGCCACTGCTTCGAGTGTTCTGAGTTCGAATCCCACATTGGACAAAAATTGTGTGATCGACAAATGGGTGTTCCGAGTCTGGGTGTTCTTTGTGTCAGTTGTTTGAATGTTCGTTAAGTCCCCCGTGACACAGGAATTATTCCTAGTGCGGGAATTGTCTTTTTTTTACAGATAAAAAACTATATTTATTAGCCTAGATCAGAGGTTCCCAGACTTTTTTCTCATAGACCACTTTAAAATTTAGCAGGTGCTGGCGGACCCCCTGTCTCTACATTTCTACCATATTCCTTGGCAGGCATTCGTATTTATTTTTGATCAAAACCCTTGTTTTTATATTCTCGGGACTGAGCCACGATAGGCGGTTGAGCTATTATTTTTCTTTTCTCTATTATCTTATATTATATTCTCTACCGAATAATCAGTAGGTTCGAGACCACTAGTACTGATTATGGAACATCCAAGTTTTTACAAGTAACAGACGCTGAGCTTCTTAAAATATTATCTGCCTACATTGATAGGTGAAGTCAAGCCAAAATTTTAGTTCTTCACTATAGAAAGCAAATAAATTTTCGTGGACCCCTGCTTACGAATTGTGGACTCCCATTTCTAGTCACTCCAACGTAGACCCCCGTCGAGTCTCCAGTGGACCCCTGGGGCCCACCTGGACCACTTTGGGAACTAATGGCCTAGATCATCAGTCAGTTTCAAAACTCGTACACACGCCATGATATAAAGATAGATACGACAAGCAATGCTTCCCTGCAATCCAAACTCATTATTGTATATACGTATATACATAATGTATGGTTACAATTGATTTGTGTACTAATATCGGCGCCGCCGCGTCGCGGTGTCGCAAACACGCGATATTCGCCGCCCTCCATTATCGTCCTACTTCATTGTAACCAGACTCTTCGCTGTTGAGTTGCTCTTGTACAGACTGTTTACCTAATAAATCGGTTATAATATTTAATCATCTATAGTCTATACGATTGTTGTGACAATCGTATAGATTATTCGATGTCATAATCGATTATGTGTGTGGTGTGACACTAGTAGTTTGTACGCTGGATATATTTTTGAAAAACGAATTGTTTTTGCTACCTAGAGACGTCTTAGCACAGAACAGTTATTCTTAAAATTGTTGTTTACCTGGCTATCTGTATGTCCCGGAATCACACAAAAACCACTGAACGTATTTTGATGCGAATTTCACGGTTTAGCAACTGCGAGTTCAATTTAAAATCTAAATCACGCCTTATCTGATTCCGTTCAGTAGAACCCGGCCATGTAGTGCATATTGTCATTCTCATAAATTATATCGCGGACAAAGTCGAGGACAAATGCTAGTCGATAATATTTCCTTTTTGTGAAGTTTTATGAACATAATGTCTGTGTATGTAATGTATATATTTTACAAAATATACTTTACCAAACATATGTAAGTTGAAGAAGTCATCATGTTAAAGACTATACGTATTTGCATACAAATATTTACTCATTAGTAGAAATATAAGTGTCGTCTGAAGATCCTTGATGCTTTGTAAAAGGAAAATCTTTAGTTCGCTTGATTACTCATTAGCGTTTGAGTCTAAAGTACATTAGTTGTATTTCTTGTATGGGCATTATTACCTACTACTAATGCGCAAAAACGTATTCATTTACAAAGTATGCGTCACTCGTGTGCTGTCATGTCACTGATGACGTCAGTTTAAAAATAACAACAGCGTCAGCGACTCAGTACAAATTATGCGTATATTTGGTACTGTTAGGGATCTTCACTTAGGAGGGCAGAGTGAGAACAATAGCTAGTTGGCAGCTATTCAGAGGTCGACGACCGACTTACTCTTCTTTGAGTAAGGGCACAGACTTTAGTATCGACTATGAGTCATGAACATGTAAGTAGGTATGTGTACATAATGTTGGACTATTAAAGTTTATATTTCTAGAGCACCCGCCATCATTAAGGTGAAGTCAACGGGCGTTGCCCTTAATTATTGTCTTCTTTTGCCCTTCTTTCATTTATGAAAGGCTGAAGAGAATTTGGCACATGATAGCCTTCTATTGCTGTCCTACTTCCAGTTATGAAAAGCTGATAAGAGTTTGGCACGGGAGAGCCTTACGTTGTTCATCTTTCGTTTATGAATGTCTGTTAATGGTTCGGCACGAGAGAGCCTTCTATTGGCATTTTTTTTTTGTTTATTTAAGGCTGAGAAGAATTTGGCACGAGAGAGACTTCTATTGACCTTCTTTTTTTATTAAAGGCTGATAAGAATTTTGGCAATAAGAGCCTTCTATCGCCATCCTTCCTTTATTTATGAAAGGCTAATAAAAATTTTGCACGAGAGAGCCTTCTATTGCTCTTCTTTGTTTTATTAAAAGCTGATAAGAATTTGGCAAGAGAGAGCTTTCTATTGCTGTCCTTCTTTCGTCAATGAAAGACTGGTAAGAAATTGGAGTACGATAAAGCCTACTATGCCCCTGATAGGCCCCTGTCCCTGATGAGGATAAGCGCAGTAAGCTGAGTGTTACAAAAACATAATATTTCGTACGATTTCGTCATTCGATTCGTTTTATAATGTTTAATTAAACGGGGCCTCCTATAATTCAAAATCTATCAAACTGGTTTCATTAGCAGCTATGCCTGCTATGCGTACAATGTTAAGTTGGACGAAAATGTAATGTATAATAACTATAATAAGTATTGCAATGTAAACGAACGCCAATGTTTCGTTGTTTATAACAAGAATGCGTCATATTTCCTTGACCTGTTCACCGTTATAAATAAACCGAATATATCAATAAAATGTAAACACAATTACATTCATATTTTGCGACACATAGTATGGTCCAGATGGCGCGAAAGATCATTCACAAATGTTTATATGTATAATACATCGTCGCCTCGTAATGAGGCAGACTCTCTTTACTATAGCGACCTGTGTTTATAAACATTGAACAAAGTTTTCATTACAATGAACCCCACCTGTGTGTGACGGGTTATTGTTCCCCAGAACAACGCTGGGATGAGCAATAGACAATCGGCGGCAGACGTAACGACACGCGACGACCATCGCCATGCGTTCGATTAGAAAGTCGATGTGTCAAAATCTATTAAATGTAATTTGTATCCGTACAATTTTGTTTTTCAGCAGTTTGACCTTGATATCATATAGTGGAAACTACAGTGTTTTAAGTACTAGCTTTTGTCCGCGGCGTCGCTCTCTTGTTCTTACAGTCCTTTAGGAATGATGATACTGCATTCGTTATACCTTCCATCGCTCTCCTGTAAAGTATCTAAATAGATCCTAGTACCAAAAACTCTTTAACAGCTTTTTCGCAAGCTTACGTTACAGAATATCGTCTCCACGTAAATAATTTTTATTAAAATGTCATGTCCATGCTGTAAATATCGACCTAAATTATTAAAATCGAACAAGTAGTTCGGAAATCACCGGCTGTAACCAAACTTACAAAGTTTACCTCTTCATAAATTAGTAAGTATAGATTTAATTTCTATATTTCCAGCAAACCTCTTTGTCAACGAAGGTGGCCCAACGCATGTCATTCGGTCTGTTGGGCGGCAAGACGGCCGCTCGATGCGAGTTCGTACGTATGAAGGGCCCCAGTGGGAAAGGCCATGCCGAGATGGCCGTGTCGAGACCTAGAGCGGCTGGCGTGGCTACACCCACCTCGGAGCCAGGACTGGCTGCTACCGACATGTGGGACAGTGATTGTGAGGAAGACCCTGAGGAACTGTTCATGTATAGGCACCAGGTCAGTATCCCAATCTACGTATACTATACAGCATACAACATAAGGTTTTCGTCATATTTTATTATTAATATTTTGTTCCTTACAAATCATAAACGGTTTTATTTTAACTGACTTTAGAATAAGTTCGTAAATCGAATAATAGTACAGCCAGCGCGCTGATTCTACAAAAAAGAATTGTTCAGTCGATTTAATCAAATCTATTACATACTCTACTATAACTATTGAAATCACTAAATTTCTAGACAATAAGACGAAAACCGTCATAGACTATCTGTGATCTGTGCTGCTGAAAAAAATGGAAACGCTGGTTTTAATTAGTTTAAATAGTATTCAAATATTGAAAAGTTGTGTTTTAAAATAAACCGCGAATAGATAGTTTTATTTCATCTCTTAACTGTATGTTTTATTAAATAATCATATTTGGTTGTTTCCCATATATTACATTTGTTTCCATTTATGTCGGTATAACATGTATGGGAAGTACCCACGACTGTGGTACGGATTAAAATTGTGGGTAAATACCCATAATTTTAATTCGTATTTACCCTCGGATATTTTTCCGGGTAGCTACTGCGTAGAATTCTATCTGTAATCGTAACTCACTCATATAATAATAATAATATCAACCCCATATTAAAACGTCCTACTGGGCACTGAGACGGGCCTTTTCTCAGTATGAGAATGGTTAGGCCAGGTCCAGATGAATCGGTAAGTCCCGTGTTTGAGGAGTGGCTGGAGAGGCGCCATGGCGCCCTCACCTTCCGGCTGACACAGGTAATGACTGGCCACGGTTGTTTTGGCCAGTTCCTGTGTCGTATACGCCGGCAAGAGACGCCCGGTTGTCACCACTGCGACGACTGCCGCGACGTTGTTGAGGACACGGCGCTGCACACTTTGGCGGTTTGCCCCGCCTGGGCATCGCAGCGCCGTGAGTTGATCGCGGCAGTCGGATTGGTTGCCCTCTCGCTCCCGGCCGTAGTTCAGTCTATGGTCCGGAGTGAGAGGTCGTGGAACGCCGTCGCCTCCTTTTGTGAGGAAGTCATTTCCATCAAGGAGGCGGCGGAGCGGGAGAGGGAGCGTTTGAACCCTCTCCCCAACCGCAGAGCCGGGCGCCGGAGGGCGCGGGACGACCTCCAGCCACCCTGAGGTTTGACCTGGGGGTGGCGGGCTTTGTGGGCCTGCCCGCCATCCGTTCAGCACCAGGTCCGAGAGGCGGCGTGCGTGTTCCCACGCGCGCCTCTGTTGTTTCGAGTCCGTCTCCCCTCTAGGGGGGACAGTAGGGAGTGTTAGAAGTGCCTTTGGGTAGATCTTTCGTGTAGTGGCCTGCCGTTTCATACGGCGGGCCGAAACATCGGCGGGGTCGCGACCGCATGCGAAAGTGATTCGCGCGGCCCCGTCGATAGTGGTTTTGTCGAGGAACACCGTGGTAGGTTTAGTCGGTATTCCGGGAGGTACATTTTCTTCTTAACATCTTTCAAAAAAAAAAAAAAAAAAAAAATGTCCAGATGAATAGTTCAAAATTTATAATTAAATATATTATTATCATTAAATTATTTCTAGGCTTATAGTTCGTAGCTATACAAATTTAATATCAAAAGATACACTATATTTTTTGTGTAAATTTTAACACTTCTTAACTGTACATTTCTTCGTCTCTTTTCTTACAAATTCGGAAGTTATAATTATTGAAATTAAACTGCTATATACGGATTTTATCGCGTTGTTTATTTGACACTTTATTACAAAATTTTGAAATTTGTTACACTACTACTACTATTGAACTTTACTAATTTTTAAGCTAATTAAATTATTATTAAACTATTTAGATTTAATTTATTTTTACACTTTCCCCGACGTTTCGGTTGCTTTTCAGCAGCCATGGTCACGGGGAGAGTTATAATTATGTTAACATTCTCGAGACGTATCACTTAGGTACGGAACTAATTACATTTGTGTAACTTGTTCTATCTGCAATAATATAAGTAAAATACTCAACTCGACTTACTATGGTTTTTAGGATCTATACGTCTGTTAAATATTAACACACTATCATATTTTCGGTGTATAAAACTCCTCGCTAGAGTGAAGCAAATGTGATGTAAGCAGTTAATGAATACTGTACTTAGTAATCGTTTGTTTATAGATTACAGGAATCTATACGTTTGCGATTTTAGAGTTCGATAAAACTCTTATACAACAGCTTTGTCCGTCTGTTTGTTATACAACTTTTAACTCAAGAACCGTACTAGAGACTCGCGGTCAACGCCATTCGACTCAGCATAGTCGATATATCCCTGAAATGACTGTGACCTTTGACCTCTGACCTCAAGGTCACGTGGTATCACGTGAACTTTGCATATTACTTGAACCATTTTTCGAACTCTAAGATTTACGGCAATTCATTGTCGTTTCTCACTTGTTATTGTTAGGCTTTTTGATAATAACTTGATAATAGCGCCGTCTCTTAAATCTACCGTAACTATTAACCAACCAACCACAACCGAACCTTTTCGGTAAAATAAAATATACAAAATACTTATTCTTAATATCCCTACTATTTACATTTGTTAAGTAAGTAATTTTCCTAGTCATTTGTAAGGACGTCACGTCTTTTTTTATTTCTACACCTTTTGTTTGATCTGACTACGACAAATGTTCCAAATCAGACCAAACAAGAAAGTCACTATCTTATCTATCAAGTAAAACGTTAATTTGTTCGATTAGACAGTGAGTTTAACACGTTCGGTGCGAATGTTCCAGCGGCGATTGAGCGACCCTTCAGCGAACATAAACAACTTCGCCCGCGGCGGCTGGCGTACGCGCGATTCTCGCGACAAGTCTCGCTCCGAGAACGAAGGGCTCGACTCCCTTGTCAACGGCATCGCCGAAGTTGAGGCAGGGGACCTAAGAGACGGTCAGTATTGGCACCTGCCTTCAGACGCAATGAGGCTCGCATATGTCATTACAATGTAATACGCGACGATGACGATAGGGCTTTATGCTCCTTTACTTCAAGACTGTTTTAGTTTGCAAATTATATTAGTCAATAGTTGCTGTAATTCACAGTAGGGTCTGTCAATAATATATGTGAGCCTTTATATTGTTTATTATACGTGCCTTGCCTTATCTACTGCTTTACTCTTCAGTCTGCTAACGATCCCACTATTATTATCTTGCGGGTAATATGGGAGAGGTAAATATGTACCGGTTAACCGCTTGATTGACGGTATTGCGTCAAAGATCATTAGCTGACTGTGTTTTAGTCTGAGTAATCTGCGATGTAAAGTTGCCTAAATTCGTTTCAGTCAAAGATTTTGACTTTCTTATGCTGATAAATGTTCAATGTGCTTTTGTCAATTTTGTAAGTTGGTGTATTTATGAACGTTGTTGTTATGTTATCTAGATGTGTACTTGTTGCTTAGTTTTAGTGTTGTGCCTTGTGTATCAATCATGTCTCATTGCTTTATTCTATTATATTGTTCAGTGGAAGTATCTGTATATTTGCCAGCCGTTTGAGTTACGGGCGTCAACTAAGTGAAACTATTTGTTTACACTATAGATGCTACCATTGAATTTGCTATTTGCTACTTTTATTGTGCTAGTGTCGCGTAGAGCTACAGTAGACGCTAGGAGGAAGCCAGGTGTCGCACGCGCCGTACACTTGATATGAGGTCGTCGCCAGTAGACAAAGTAGATAGGACCGATCGCCCGGGTAGTGTTGCCAGATAGAAGTTGTTAATAGTGAAATTTTGTGTCGGTTACGTAAATACATTCGGTGCTGAAAGTGGGTATCGTCTCAGTATACGATTCAACTCAAAAACTTTTGCGACTCGGAGTGCGCGGTACGGCTCCTAAAATCGGGGGACATCTGGCAACACTAGAGTCCATAGGGCGTGGGAGTGGGCACCGGGCCGGTCGCTAACGGCGGGTGTATTGTCCGTAGAGCGGCGCACCCAGGCTTCCTCCCTGGCGCGGTGCTGGCCGCACATGCGCGACGTGTACCGGCGCGGCGCCGACGACGCGGACACGCCCGCGTGCCTGCGCACCGTGTCGCCGCGCCGCCGCAGCGCGCGCGCCGCGCCCGGCCCGCCGCCGCTGCGCCGCCCGTGTGCCGCGGCGCACGCCCAGCCCGCGCCCTGCGAGCTCGCGGCCGACGCCGCCGCGCTGGCCGGGCCCGCGCTCGCCGTCGCGCCGCGTGCCGCGCCCGCGCCCGGCGCCACCGTGTGCGGCGAGGAGGAGCTGCCGGCTGAGGCGCTGGGCTCGGACGCGAGCCCCAACCGCGGCGCGCGCGCCTACTGCACGCTGCCGCGCGCGCTGTGCGGCGTGGCGGCGGCGCTGTACCGCGGCGCGCGCCTGCCGCCGCGCCGCACCACGCCCGACGGCACGGACATCTACTACTGGTGCGAGCTGCCGCGCCGCCGCGCCCGCGCCGGTACTGCGCCCCGCCGCTTCATCGCTCCTCCGCACACACAGCAACACTCTCAATCCAATCGAATCTCTTAATCCATCGCGGGATTATCGCCATCGTAGTTGAGCTAGTACCGGAGAAGCGACGGACGACCCGGTTTTATTAGTTAAGAAGCTACCGCTCATAACTCATCGTAGAGACGTTGCATCGCTATGTTTGCCCGGTGCGAGGTTCAAGGGGTCACGGTGTGGTTTGTGTTGCAGAGTTGGACGACGGTGCGTACAACCCGCTGTGGGCGATGCGCGGGTTCACGCAGACGTTCCACCTGTGGAAGGAGGGCAAGCGGCAGCAGTCGACGCCGCTGAACGCCTATCTCACGTACGTCACGCTGCCGTGGTGGAGTATCGCGAAAGGTACGCATAGTTTATTTAATTCCAAATCAATCGAATACTGTACTAAGGCCCGGCGCCCATTGGCGGCACGGCATAGCAAAGTAATTTTAGGCAACGAATAAAAATATAACCTAATTGTATGGAAATAAAGTTGAAATTTCAATGTTAACAGTCGTAAGTACAAAAACAATACCGCAGTATGCTTAGGCATGCCGTGTCGGCAGCCTTCGGAACGCTTCAGCATCCCTCAGAACGCTTTGGCAGTCTTCGAGATACCGCGGCAAGACAACGCCCGCCCGTACCCCGCGGCCCCGCGCGTAGCCTCATTAGCTTAGCGTCGTTCATGCCGAGACGTGTTCTTGTCGAACGCTTCGGTATGCTTAAGGACGTCGCGGCATACCTACGGATGTCACGGCATAGTTACCGCCAGTGTGCGCTTATATGTAGGGATGCCGAAGGATCCCCTACCGTGCCGTGCCGCCAATGTGCGCCGAGCCTAACAATCCCAACAAGCTTAATATATAATGTTAGATTTAACACACACAGAAGCTCGCGCGCGTACGTGTGTACGCACGCACAGCAAGTACCTACATCCTGATTAAGTCTTCGTCTACAAGTTAACTATAGCGTGTCGTATTGAACCGACTTTCTGTTTCTAAAGAACACATTTTATTTTAGATTTAGTTCCTAGTCATGAGATGAAACAAATGTTGACATTTCGTGGACTGATCGTATGACAGAACGAAAGCCACTTCGATTACTTCACTCACGTTACTGCGTGTCAGAGTAACGGATAGACATAATCGCCCGCGTCGTACCTTAATAAAGGGACGTATGTTTCCATATTTTTCTCGTTTCGTTGGACTTACTTTAATTATACTTATATTTAATTCAAACAACGATACAAGATCAGCAACCAATGTCCAAAAGAAAATACATTAATGTCATACAGGGAGAAAAGTATGTTTATAGACAGATATAGAAAAATATTAATGGCCAGTAAAACATTCGAAATAAACAACCACAAAGCGCAAAGAGCTATATAGTCTTCCAGTTTTTCCCGCGTAGTACCTACGTCAATAAAAAGTAGGCTGTGTCCTTCCCCAGATCTTAAACTATATCTCGGTTGAGTAGTCTAGCCGTGAAAAGGTAACAGTCATACAGATAGACAGACAGACAGAGTTACTTTCGAATTGAGGGAAAAAAAGTGGGGTGACCCACAGACTGCAATGCAGAGGATCTCAGGTTCGAACCACACACCTCTGACTTTCGGAAGTTATATGACTTTTCGAAATCATGTGCGTATTGATTGACAATTATCGCCTGCTCTGTGCCTCGGAGAGTACGTTAAGACGTTGGTCCCGGCTGCCATGAACATCTATGGCAGTCTCCATCCGCTGCTCTGCCTACTGAAGTTAAGTGGTCCATTCTACCCGGGACCACGTAACAAGCCTTCATCTTGAACCACGCCCTGAAATACCACTAAATATCTAGTCGAATTTAATTGTAGTTCTGTTTATTCTTATACACCTGTTGTAAGTGAAAATATATGCTTGTTGATCGCGTTTTTGATCTTTAATTTCAATTTAAAACCTAGGTCAACCACGCCTCTAAAGCAGGTTGACTAGCATAACGTCACAAGTGTTTTATAAAAAATATATACGCAATAAAATCCATATAAATTTGTTTAATTTCAATGTACATACATACATAGATTCACGCCTCTTTCCCAGAGACTACGGATTTCCATTTGCTACGATCCTGACACACTTCTCTGGCTTCATTCACTTTCATCACGTTCCTCATACACGCCCGTCGGTTCAAGGTGCTCTTAACCTGGCCTTTGTCCAGAACGCCTTCGATCTGATCAAGAAACGTTCGCCTAGGTCTTCCTCTTGCGACTGTTCCATTCACACTAGCCTTATAAACTTTCTTAGTCAGTCTTTCGTCGTCCATTCTTTCTACATGCCCAAGCCAGCTATTAATGTTATTGAACATTTTATAATAATACTAATTCTTATCAAATAGTCAGTAATTACGTTTCGTTTCGTATTTAAAAGACAACTCTCGCATTAGGAATAATTCCTGTGTTTGTGAATTTACAACAGTCAAAACAGACACAAAGTCGATCAGACAAAAGTCGGAAATAGCGCGCGGTGTGATTCGTCGAGTGAGTGAGGGTACCGGAGGCGCAACCTTCTCCCCCACCCCCCTCTCCCTTCTGGTGGGGGCAAATTTAAAAGGAACGCAACGTACTTGTGACTCCTTTGGTGGTGGCTTACCATCAGGCGATCCGCCTGCCCGTTTGCCTCTTATACCATAAAAAAAAAACTCTAAAGAATGAAAGCTCTACTCCTCGAATAGGCTTTTTTCAATACAAAATTATTATTACATTATATTTTTTTTTTTATTAATATAATTTTTATTTGGCGTGTCCAAGAATTGCTTGCACATTTTTATGAAAATAAAGATTTTTGACTTTGACTTATTTATGTTACAGATATCCTGGACCATCGCGAAGAGCCTGTACTGACATTCTGAAGCTAGTCAACCGGACCGATCCCGTTAGTGTTACACAGACGACATCACCCACGGACGTATTGCGAACACAGAAGTAATGCATATTATATACCTCCTATGTTATTTATAAGTCGACAACTTACTGTAAGGGACGCACAAAATATGCTACTTAGTTAACCAATTTTACTTTACGGACTTTGAAGTTTGACATTTTATGAGATATACCATACGACGCCATCTATTGCTCCGATTAAACATTGCTAGCAGTATGCAAGTGAGTTTCAAATTAAAATATCGCCTGTAATTCTCGAAGGTTGTGTTGACTGTATTATGCCCATTTTGCCATATATATTTTTATATGAGAGGTGAACTTTTGCGCGGATGAGAATTTCCTAATAAAATATCAACTTGCCCGATACGAGAATCGAAGAGCCGGGAGCTCATTGTCTCCGACAAATACAATACCAAACTTATGCCACGGGGCCAACGAGGAAATTTATATGATGATGTGATTATTTATCAAATACCTAAAACTAACGTGTTGCCAGGCGCCCCGGGTCTTGTCTCGTCCAGCTTAGTTGTGCTATACCGTGTTTAAAACTGAAACTTAAATATGCAATGATAGAAGCGATGCGAGAATATTACATATTAATTATATAACTCACGAAATTTTTATTTACATGCCGATTTACTCGACGTCTAACAATCAATTAATTTGAATGGAAAAAGAAGCACTACTACAACAACCAAAAACGTTACGCGTAGTATATTTTATTAATAGTTATAGTTTTATAGCTGGTTGTAGCAATTTATAAGAACCATAACTCTCATATAATTTTGTATTTGTTTCGTGTTTTCCTATCTTTAATTGTTGTAATTGGTGTACAACCGTTATAATTAAAGAAATATCTTATAATTGACAAAAAAAAATATCTTAGGTCACGCATCTCTAATCCATCAACAACTATCATATTATTGTTACGAGTATTGTGAGTGCATTCAAACATTATCTCGAACATACTAAAAATTCGAATGATTTCCAAACAAGCGCTTATGACTATCTGGTAAAATGTGGCTCTTACTCTGTTCAACTCTTCAGAGAAATACAGACGCGATGATATGTTATGCTATTAAAAAGGACTTTTTGACTGTAGAACTCGAAGAACACACGACTAAAACAAAACATAAATCGCATTCTTAATAAAACAGCGACTTAACTCGAAATTTGAAAGTAAGGCAATTTGAACTCTAATTGTATATGTTAAATTCTAATATTATATTTGTGTTAAATCATTTCAATTGAGTTCTAATTTGTTTAATCAAAAATACTGAGATAAGTCTCTGTTTTATTAAGGATGCGAAATAGTTTTAGTAGGTACTTTGTTCTACTCGAACTAACAAGACGGTTATAATAACACTATAATTTTTTTTCCGATACAGAGGCCTAAAAATGCATAATTCCTTAGAAAGCATGTTAAAATTTGAGAATAAGTATTTTTTGCGAAGTTGTCTTAGATTGTAACAAAAAACTTGATATTGGTCTGATAATACAAGTATTCAGGAGTGACATAAAAAAAACAGAACGAGTCAATGTCGCCAATTGTAGAAATGGCAGCTGATTTTGTATGAGTAAGTACGATTTTTATTTAAAATATCAATAATTTGGCCATCCATGGGCATATGGTGATATAAGTGGGGTAAATGATAGATGATAATCTAGCCAGTCGACAGTTTCAGGGTTATCCATTATTTACGCCACAACACGAGAAGTGTTAACGCGTATTTAGATTTTCCATACACCGACTTTTTACGTGCCCTCCGAAGCACGGAGAGGCTCAGATGAAATACCAGTAAGCGGTCACCCACCTTTAGACTGACCACACCCAACGTTGCTTAACCTCGCTAATCGTTTACCGATCAGTGAGTGAAACTGGCAATGAGACGATATATAAAATATATATCGTCGCGTAAGTTCCAACATCACGTCAGTAAGAAAAAGGAACTTTACAGGCAAGTGAGAATCTGGATAATCTTACATAGAAACCATTGCAAAACCATTTTACTTTGTGTACACAACAAATGAGATCTATTAAATATAGGACTATTATTAGTTCTAAGAAATTTGTAAAGAATTCAAAATTATTGACGAATGGCATCAAAATGTAAAAATACTACATATTTACTGCAACTATACCTAATTAAATTGTAACGTGGGGGTGTTTCCATTGCTAATAATAAGTTAGAGCGAATATATCGATGTCGTGTGCGTTAAAGGGATATTATTACAAAGCTTCGCAAATTACCTGTGTTCACTTAACTTATATCGTCGGATTAACGTTACCGCAATTCCCTTGTAATAAATCGAATGAAATCGAAAACTAACTATTGAAATAAACTATACTATCGCGTTTACAAAGACCCGAAAAAGTGACTATTTGTATGATTGAATATGTCTGAAATCTTGAATATTTTGAATGTAAATGCTTTTTATATTAATTATTGGCATTTAAGCTATGATTCTGCACACGTATACGTACTTGTTAAGTATGAATGTTGTCTCATTTCGCATTGCAATCATGATTCGAAGCAATAAAGACTTTAAACTCATATTTACTGCATAGCACGTAAGTTGTAAAACAACACGTGTTAACTGAACCAGTCATGTCAATTGTTTCTCCTTGTACCTACCTATTTAACTTCCTTCCCTTTGGAACGACAGTGACAATGTCTCAGTGGCTATTGTCATCCGATATTTTGAATGGTTTTTTGGTGGAAAGAGGACTCTGACTCTAGACTGATATTACCAATGTGTGGTGGACGTATAAAAAAATTAATTGATAAGAAATGGTAATTTATAAAATATCCATTTTTATACAGTTAGTGGGCAATACAGTACATCCCCACCGCGATTACAGCGCTTAACCATTTGACATGACAAAGCAAAATGTGTTCAGCATGCCTCGGTCACAACTACATGACAAATTAAAGGACGAAATTGTAGCTTGACGACGAGAGCACGCTTTTGCTTTTGTGTCGTGGTGGTCAAAGGTTTAAATAGTTCTGGCAAGTCTTTTTACTATGCACTTTGTTCATCGACCATTATCGACTCAATATTTACTCAAAATATGACACTTATTTTCGAAGTTGCCATTTGGAGCAGACCATAACCATAAACGCTTTTAACATGTTGGTATTTGTCATTTCGTAAATAAATCTCTTGAACACATATCAATACGAAACATCGTTCACCACTCCGTGGTAAGACTTGTCAAACATGTACGTATACTGAATGCTTAGTGTTGTGATTGCTTCAGAACTGTTCCCTCTGAAAGACGACTGGAACCAATAGATTCCAGCAAGACTGCGAAATTAAAAAGTAGCGGTTGAAATAGCCTCTACCGGGCTTGACAGCACTAAAAACCAATTGACTTCCGCCGTACCAGCGGCCTCTCTTTTTGTGATAGAGTCCACTTTTGTCTGACCAATTTTTGTTATTTTTTGTATTGGTATTAGAACCAACACAATAGTCAAGCTTGCTAAACTTAGACAATCATTAACTTATTTTACTGATCATTTACAAATCTAGTCACTATTTTTATACGTTTTTGTTTATTTGTGTATACACTTACCTTGATTCGAAGGAAATGTATGCAGTGAAATAATTTCAACAATGCTATGACGTATAATTACTTGTATAAAATATTCCAAAGCTAGTCATGTTATAATATATAATAATAATGCAATACTTGATGTGTATACATATTTAAGTAGGTAAGTTTATTGCTTTACGATTGTACTGAATTTACTGATAACCAAGCATCCTCATTATCTATTAATTAGCTGATAATTTAATATTATAATTATTTCTCTTCCTGTTTATTTATAATGTGTAAGTAAATGATCTCATATATTTCTTTATTAATATATAAACAGTGAAAATATTATTTTGTTTGATGGCGAAAACGAAACGTAAATGCTTTTACTGATATTGGACCTCATTGTATTATTATGTTATTCTGTTTTTCGATCAGGCAATACACTCAATAACAGTACTCGAAACTATATCCAGAAGATGGCAATACGCTTGCTTTTTATAATGTAATCCAAAATATATTTGCAAAATATTATTGTCTCTGTCTTTTCATTCTTGGATGTATTATATTTTTATCTATAAGTGAACAGCTGAATAAGCTTTATATATATTTCCAGTACTCGCAACATTGTTGCATATTCAAATGTGTTTATCGTTTTTAACAATTCCGAATGAAGGTACTTGCTGTTACGTAACATAAACATAGATTATGAAACATTTATTTATTGACATAAAAAATATTTGAAATGGTTAGAATCCGCCGATTCCTGCGTCAGTCAAAAACAAGTGAGAATCGGCAATGAATAGCCGTAGTTCTAAATAATGGTTAAAGTAATATTACTTGAACCATTTTTTTTTATTGCATATGCAAAGGTCACGTGTTACCACGTGACCCTGAGGCCAGATTTCGGGGTATATCGACTATGCTGAGTCGAATGGCGTTGACCGCGGGTCTCTAGCTCTCACGGTTCTTGAGTTGAAAGTTGTATAACAGACAGACAGACGGACGGACGGACAAAGCTGTTGTATAAGAGTTTTTTCTAACGCTAAAAAATGGCAGGTATCTTTTAAATTTAGAATTGTACTGAAGTACTGCATAAGCTAAGTGTGTTTTTGTGTCTAATGCGCAGAAAATCTTGTGTATCTTGTACTATGTTTGTATTTATGTTTGCTAAATGAGAGAAGTCTACTATTACAAGTGTTTTGAAGCTTAAAACACTATTGCCAAAAATACTCTAGTCATTTTTTTAAGGAAATTATGGAATCTACGTAAATAATTATTTTTAAACAATGGAGTTTGTTCATTGTATGTGAACAAAGAAACGCGCAGCGCAATCATTGATATTAATTTTAATAATTTGTAAATCCTCATAATATTGTTCTTTTTGATATATAATTTGCAGTTTGTGTGTGAGATTATCAATACAAGGGTTTTATAATTTAGGTGATGGATATCAAGTTCAAAATATTTTTGTAATTAGTACACTAATATAATGTGTGGTAGTTCTAACAGGTAGTGCCATGTGAGATTAGTATTCCCAACAGATCTTTAAATACTATAGGCAGTAAAATGAATACAACTCCTTCTCCCTAGCTTTTATTATTCCCAAGTCACTTGGGGTCGGCTTTTCTGGTCTAACCGGATTTGACTGGATATCAGTTTTTACACGGAGCGGCTGCCACCTGACCTCCGCAACCCGAAGGCTAACGATACCCTAAGGCTAGACCAGTGTCAGGAATAGGGCACTGACTTCCCAATAACGACTGCCATAGATGTTAATGGCAGCCGGGACCGACGGCTTAACGTGCTCTCCGAGGCACGGAGAAGGCGATAATTGTCAATCAATACAAAAATAAATACAACTGAAGAATATAATACGATTATACGGTACAAGCCAGGTATGTTTAAATTATGCATTTAACAAACGATCTCTATTTTTATATTTAATTTATAAATTTTAGATTAGTTTCTAGACGAATTCACGAAATATTATTGATTAATTCTTTTTTGAATATTATCAATACCAAATATTCAAATTCTGTAATTTGTAACTTAAAAAAAGAAAATTAATATGAGTACGAGAAGTTTGTTTTGCAATCAGCTACTTATTAGCAGCAGCGATAGCTCAGTGGGGAGACCAACAGACTGCAATGCAGAGGGTCTCGGGTTCGAACCCACGTCGCGCACCTCTGACTTTCGGAAGTTATATGACTTTTCGAAATTATGTGCGTATTGATTGACAATTATCGCCTGCTCCGTGCCTCGGAGAGCACGTTAAGCCGTCGGTCCCGGCTGCCATAAGCATCTATGGCAGTCGTTATTGGGAAGTCAGTGCCCTATAATATCCTGACACTGGTCTAGCCTTAGGGTATCGTTAGCCTTCGGGTTGCGGAGGTCAGGTGGCAGCCGCTCCGTATAAAAACTGATATCCAGTCAAAGCCGGTTAGACCAGAAAAGCCGACCCCAAGTGACTTGGGAATAATAAAGGCTAGGGAGAAGAAGAATCAGCTACTTATTAGGTTTGTAGCTTTATTGTTAAAGTTTATTACAATCCTTTTTTTATTGTCTATCGTGATTCTGTCACATATTAGATCATCGGTAGTATCCTTTTACACATTCGCCAAAGCAGTAACCTCGACATGGGTGTTCTAAAGTGAGTCGATTTGATTCGTATTACCGACGATATCTATAGCTATAAATCCACCCAGACCGCAATGGGCACTGCTTATCATCAAATATCTTAATATAAAACAATTTCATTTTGCAATATTCAAACAGTTTTAACCCCAAACAATAATAGATAGCGATAAGTTACTATGACCGCGATGAATACTAATGTCTTTTACGATAAATATTGAAACCCAGATGAAATGTTATTATAATTATTTTTATCATTAAGCTTAAATGGCACTACCTGTTGCGACAACTTCTCATAGAAGACAAAACATTGATTGTCCAGACCATGTTCTTTATATGTATGATGTATTCACGTTGATATAAGTGGAACGGGATTTGAAACAGTACGACTAAATAGAGAGATAAACTATTAACCTATGAACAGATGTTGCATAAACACAGTTGTGTTTTCGAGAAATATCATATTTTTGTAACAAATAATTATAATTCATATTGCATAGCCTTATTAGTGAGATATTATCATTCCAATTGTGAGGGGGCAGTTATAATATGTCAGATATTTTATTGACCGTAAATTGGGTCATATGAAAATTGACAACAATTGAAACACTTCTGAAGCTGGCTTATTGGTCGTTCCGCACGTAGGAATTGTGCGAAACGACAACTATTATATTTTTGTTTTTACATGTCGATTCGCCCACCTTCCTTTCCAGATCGGTTTCGGTTCGTTTTTAAAACTGTCGTTTCGCACAATTTTGTTCGAACAGACTTGCGAATCGACCAATAAGCCCTCAGGGCCGGTTTCTATTTTCAGAAAGCTGATTTACCTACGGACAGGAAATTTTTGACACCATATTCTATGGAAAATATGTTAAAATTGAACTGTCTGTAGGCAAAACGGCTCGTTTCGAGACATAGAAACCGAGCTTAAGAGAAGTTTACCACAATACCGTTTCAAACAATAGTGCTTTAAGGAGTCTGCCCACTACCCCGTCTCATACCATGACCGTGCTAGGAACGTGTTAAAAAATATTATTTGTAAGGAAATGTATAAGACTATGCCCACTAGACCGTTCCGTCACCGACCAGCAGTTCCTATAGCAGGGCGTATCGTGTTACTTTTCGTGTCTGATACGTTCCTAGCACGGTCGTGGTATGAGACGGTGTTGTGGGCAGACTCCTTTAATCGTTATAATAGTGGAGTTAGATTATTTGCCAGCGTGTAGTTTACATACCTAAGCAGTAAAACACTAGAATCATGCACACGAAAGAATTTGCAGTTCTATAAACTAAAATCGTATTAAAGGTCGGTTAGATATAACGTCTTAAGCGACAGCGAACCACCGGTGACGCGACAAAATTGTTTTTCAATTGTCTGGCATTCCAGCAATTGACAGATTAAAAGCGTTCACGCCATGTGTTCTTATATACAGAATTTCAAAATATGACAATTACTTGGGTCGTTGCCATACCGAAAATTAGATCTACCATAAAAATATCTATCCGTAACTTCCAGCTAAAGAAAAGAACTTATAATGAAGTTTCTCTGGAAGTCTTTTTTTTTTCAAATTAAAATACTGATGATTCGGACTAAATTAATGGTTTAGGACATTCAGTCTTGATTGTTCTTAAGTCATTCATGTAGTCCTCGCGTACGAAAATTCTGGACGAATTTTGGAATAAATGTGATTAATGATACGAACAGTTGGCCCGAAACTACGACATTTATATTTAATGGTAAGTCTACCCGTGCGTAAGGTAAGCGTGCTTATTGCTGCCAAACTTGTATGTTCTTCAATGTAAGTTAACAGCCATTTATGCAAACTTGGCACACGTAATTAACTTTGTCGAGACGTGTAATTAATACAAATACTGCATATATTTCTCTAAGACGAGATCCATATATTTTGAGTTACCGACCTTTAATAGATAAGATTGTATTAGCCTTATATTTCCGTCAAGACACTGTATATAAACCTTTGCTTTTACATAGTACCTCAGTCGAATGTGTAAGCGGTGCTAACATAGTAATAAGATCATTTAATGTGTTTTATAACTGCTCCCGTACCTACAACGTATGAAGCCATATACGATATGTTTTAAACAGACGGTACCAGTCGAGAATATTATTACATAGTTTAATATTTGTATAATACGACTGAATAAATGATTGCAAACATATTGTGTTGTTTTGTTTATTACTCACACGTTTAGTGGAAATCACAGGTACCAGCTAAATGGGGTAATAAGCCATCGAAGTCGAATAACGTCTTGTTCTGCAGAGTCTCACCAGCAACCATACACTATTGTTTTTTTGAAGTGAAATCTTCTTTAGACACGTTGAGCACTTTTTGGGTGAACAAAAATCATGAAACTCGCGTCATCGTCACCCAACGCATTCAACATTCAAAAATAATAATCTAATAGCTTGACAATACAATTCATAAGTTACTTAGTTTTCACTTCTATCGGCAGTCCCCAAAGACTGCCCCGCATGTAATTTTCTGACATACCAGCAATCAACAAATCAGTAATGAAATAATTGCTTGTCATTGTCTGCTTGAGTGATTATGCTTATAGGCATAATCCTGTTTTCTCTCAGTCTGTTATTTTAAGCATATGAAGAAATAGCGTGAAAAAAGATTTCATGACAGTCAAACACACAGTCCTATAAACTAAAAGACGACGTATTCTTGTGGATGTCATCACCATAGAATGTGCAGAAAAGCGAGGTGAGAGCGATAATGATTCTATGGGTTCAGGCGAAATATTATTGGTTTAATTTTGTCAAGGAAGACGCAATTGCAGCAATGATTTTATAACAGTACGAGGTATGCATACTCACATTAGGTACCTTCTTAAAGAATAAAATCAGCCCTATTTGGAAACTGTAGAACTGCTGCGGGCTCTATATAAGAGAAGCGCTGTCCATCACGGTGGTCCAGTGCGGTTTGGCAGCCTTCACACATTTTCGAGGTCATTATGGAAAACTCTTAGACATGCAGGTCTCCTCACGATGCTTTTCTTCAAATGTAACAAAAAAGCATTCGAATTTCACTGATTATTATTCGAATAGCATCGCATATTCGAATGCTTGTTTTGGTGTGACTAACGTTCTCATCGTCATGATCACTGATGCGTAACCATTTTATTAACCATTAACAACTATGATATTGGGGTTCGTAGTTACTCCCACGTATTCCAACCAGAGTAGCCATATTGGATTATAATCAGAGGGAATTAAATTTTACTAGTACATACCTATATTATTCGAATGCACATGATATTGCTTCAATTTTGTGGTGACCATTGTACGACCGGTTTTGCTTTTATGTGCCCGAAGAGCGTAACGACCTTTTTTATATTACTCAGGATTACTTATAACGACACTCCACTGCGCAGAAAGATAATTAGGAAATCGAACCCAGGCTCTCATCTCATGCATAGGTAGCAGTCGCACACAATGCTGCTGTGTCAATCAACAAACAATGCATTTGAATCGAAACAACTCGTTACCGAACTGATAGTAGACAATGTTGCCATCTTCAAGACATTTAGATACCTGTAACAATACAAATAATACAATTAATCATCATGAAATTTCGCATATATGTTGCTAGGGGTACAAAAAGGAACATAGGGTAACTTTCATCCAGATAAAATGAGTGTTCCAGATCGAGTGAAGCCGCAGGCTAAAGCTAGTAAGTAATAAAATAATAAGTGAAACGTTTATAAATAATGGCAACACTGGCATACACGTTATAATCTTCTTATTTAGGTAATCGTTATTTTTATGAGTTGTGTAAGGTTCTAATGGATTAGATATTGCAATAAGGACTTAAATCAGAAAGGCAAATTGGGAATTAAAGGGATGTAAATAAACCAATGATTCATTGTTTGCAATAGTGATTAACATTGAAATTAAACTACTATATATGGATTTTATCGCGTTGTTTATTTGACACTTTATTACAAAATCTTGAAAACTGTTACACTATACTACTATTAAACTTTACTAACTTTTAAGCTAATTAAATTATTATTAAAACTATTAAAACTATTTAGATTTAATTTAATTTTACACTTTCCCCGACGTTTCGGTTGCTTTTCAGCAGCCATGGTCACGGGGAGACTAAGATGGTAGTTGTCTCAATGTTCCAGTGTAGTTATTTCAAAGTACCCGAACATAATTTAATCATTGGTGTTTCTATTAATGCAGAATGAGCTCAAAGTATCATGAAGATACAGGTATACGTATATAGTAGTTTAATTTCAATGAATAATATTCGCGTAAATAGAAGACAATATTAAGTGATTAACATGTAAAAACGGACATTAGCAACAATAGCTTGACCATGGTTATTAAAACATTTCTGGCTTATAGTCAATATTATAATGAGTTGTGCCAGACCCTTTTACAGGCCTATGTATACGTCTTTTTGAAAAAGAGAGCCGACGACGATTCTCTTCTGTCAATCTCTGTGTCAATGACACACGATTATTGGAAACAGTGAACACTGACGGATTTAGATCTGTACATCATGTAAGTACCTGCTTTGTTTACAGTGAGAGCGAGTGACTAATTAGATTAGTGTTTGTTAGACTAGATTTCGATTTTGGATACTATTGTCCTAGAAACAATAAGTGTAAGGATATCGAAATCGCCGTGAATAATACAGATTCATCAATCAATAGTGGTAAGTATGCGCAAAAGCTACTTTTCCTAAATTGTTTACCATCTTTGTGTTTATTAATTATAACTGAATGTGATTGTAAGTGCGTTAGAACCTATAGAATATACACTAAGAAAATGCCTGCTATTTTAATCATAAATAAAAGCCGTCTTTGCTTTTAACATAATAATATATTTAGTTGCTTATTTACCTATATATTAACAAAATCACAGGCCATTATTAATGGCAATTACTGGTGTATGCTTAGCCTATTTTTTAGTTTTATATTAAAAATATGGCGTCCCAGTAGCTAAAGACAATATGACAGATATAATATATCCACGTGTTTTACCGTTTTAAAGCCATTTTTATTTATTTGAGAATGTATGTAACTGAATAATCACTTCATATTATAAAACAAATTCCCCCACCGCGTCTGTTCCCTATAAACTCATAAACTACTAAACGGATTTTCATGAGGTTTTCATCAATAAACGGAATGATTCACGGGAAAGGTTCAGGTGTAGGTATAATTTGTTTAGGTTTTGTACTACCCGTGCGAAGCTGGGCGGGTCGCTAATTTTATAATAAATTCTAGTTATCTCAAATAAAACTAGTAAAAAAATGGACAATAGATATTTTTGCATTTGGTAACAAAGAGCTGACTCACGTATGTTCTACTTTAGTCTTAATGGCATCGGAGCTGCATTGTGCAACGCACATGTAGGTATTTTGAGTTTTAACGGTATTAGGTCTATTCGCAGAATGAGGTCATACTAAAGTTGTCGAATATATAGCTGTAGTTCTAGTTACCCACGTATAAGCTTATGGATTATCTAAAAACAATCATTAATTCATAAAAGCTTATTATCTATAAATGGTTAAGGATTCTAAAACACATCTTTTACGCTAGAAATAGTTCCTGTGTCACACTTATATTATTGTGTCGCTGGTATGTTGCATGTGAATCACCGCGGTCGTCTGTTTAACTCATCAGTTACTGTTCTGGTAAAGTAATTACCCACACACAATATGCACGTAGGTACATATATGCAGTTTACAGAATAATTCCTACAAGCCAGCACTTATTATGTAAATAGTACGACAAAAATTAATAGTAAAGCAACTTAAAAACTGGTTGATATTATGACTTATGACTTTATAACTTTATCCTTGCTCTCATTTTTAATGTCTCTAAATAATGGGCCCTAATTTGAGGACGAGTGTTTCGTGGTGTAGGAAACGTTCAATTAATTATGTAAGACAGTAATAGGGTGTGCGTAATCGCGGCGTGGAGTGCAGGCGCGTAGGCGCAGAGGTATGCGGCACGCGCGGGTAATAAGCGGCGCGGTGTCGCGGGCGGAAGCCGTCACTTGTCGCGGCGACGAGATGTGCGCCCGCGCATTGCGCGCGCGCTGACCTGTCGCCTTCGCACGTCGCCGCCCGAGCCTGCGCTCGTAGCTGCACTCGCTACACACCAACTAAACCCTCCACAATAACACTGCAGTTACCTAAATTACCGCATAAACGGGGTTGCAGCATTTGTCACTTTTACGCGGCATTCCGGTCTCTTTTTTAATGGCATAGTAGACAGCAGATAAAACTTCGCAGGAAGAATCTATTGTCTCAAACACCGGAAAGTGTCTAACCGGAAGGCATACGATATCTTCGGCCAGCATTAGGTACCTATAGGATTCGGTAAGTTAATCTTGATTTTGAATTGTAACGACAAGAGATGACCTGTGACTATAAGTAAAGTGCCTGGAATACGAACTTTTTATATTTACACTTTCCTCGATATTTCGGATACTTTCATCAGTCATGATCACATGACAAAAAGAAAATTCATATAATGGAGTTTTATTTAATTTCAATGGAAAGCATTTTCACTAATTTAAAGTAAATTTTAGGCTTTGCCACTTTGGACAAGTGATCTGGTGGTTTATGCGCCTTGTGTTCTAGAAAATACGTAACATTTTTAAAAATTGGGTTCCTGCTTCTTTAGTATAATCCAGTGATTTTGAACCGTGCCTCAGGGGAAACGTCTGATAAAAGTCTTAAAAGTAGTTTCCATTTTAAACAATTAGTTATATTTTACACGAAAACATTCCAGTTTTATTATGTTTTTAAGTATTAAATATTTAATAATTCAAGTATTACTAACTACTTTATTAAAGGTAAGAGAAACAGTGATACCTACGCTTTGGATTAATATCAAAAGCAGTAAGCAGCATTTTTAATTTAAAAGAATTTGGACTATCATGCCTTGTCCTAACCTCAATACCTTGAAGTTAGGGCAAGGCAAGATAGTGCAAATTCTTTTAAATTAAAAATGTTATCACGGTGTTATAGAGTTACTCTTTTAGAAAATTCTTAGTACAGCAGCTGTACCTACATACTGTATCTTGCTACATAAACGGCAATGAAATCGCTTCCTATTATGTAGAATCCAAACATAACTGGTAAAATGTGGGTGTCTAGTGTTTACACATCTGTCTAAGTCTTCGGTGTATACAAGATGCTATGTGTATATCAAATTACGTGCGTAATGAGAGTTTTACCTGTTTACATAAAGTTATAACAACTAAAGTAATTAGTAAAACGTTGATTTATCTCTTCGTTTAGGAGAAATACGGGCATCAAATTATTAAAAGAAAAGATTTTAACTGATCTATTGCTGTCCCATTAAGCCCGACAAGAACATAACTACCTACGGCGTGGACTGAATTAACCTTCAGAGGTTAATTCAGTCAGTAAAACGGGAGAATATGGAATAATGATATCAGTATCATTATTCCATATTCTCCCGTTTCCTCCACCAAAACTAAAACGATGTAAACAAAAGGTTATAAACTATTAGCGAAGGGGTTTGGAGTTGCCTGTATGTCGGTATTTATACCTATGATTAGTTACGTTAAACTAATTTGCTGGATGTTTGAAAACAACAGTTTAAATCAGCAAATATTTTTTCAAATTTTAAACGCTCCTAGAGCATATAATAATTAAATGATGATTAAAGTAAAACATACGCATAGGCTAGTGGTAGATTTGGATTATTTCCTTAGTTGTTGTTTCTCTAATTACATTATTAAGAGAGAAAACAGGGCTATTTGTATGGACTAAATGCGCCTGTACTTTTTATTAAGTGAAAGGAAAGTGAGCTACAAATACAAATATAAATACCCTTAAGCCTCATCTTAAGGGTATTTATATTTTGATATCTTGTCGTGATTTATAATTTCTCCTTCAGTGGCGTATTGACTGTGATTGCGATTGCTTCGATCTTGAAATTTTGACGTCAATTTTCGGGTTGAGAAAAGGGTTATTTGGATTTTACATAGAGAAATTCTCAATAACAGCAAGGACCCTGTGCCTGTGCCCGGTCTCTTGTAATAAGGTTACCTACGTGAGACTTTATCTCATACTTGCACGTCAGCCTTATCTTTCGAGGATACTCACGTTAGGTTATGTATGTATGTACCTATAATTTCTTATGAATCTAGATAAATTCATAAGGGTCATTACGCAAAGTATATTTTTTGCTGCCACGATATGGACATGTAACTTCGTATACCTACTCAACTCTGGTCTATATTTCTAATAAGTACACCATTTGCCTAAAGCTCTTAACTTGTACCCCTCTCTCTATTATAACGAATAACTTTGCTTTGTTGTTACCCTCATCACCAGAGCAAGGCCAAGCTATGAAAAGGAAGCGAACCCAGAATTTGAGACACATCTGTTATCCCAGGTTATCATACATATTTGATGTCTCCAAAGGTTCACTTTCAAACTGTATAGGTATACTTCTAACATAAGAATTAATTTAGCTGGTGCGATTAACAATAATACAAGTATTTTGTAACTAACAACTCTTAGTAATTTATATTTTAAATATAATTTATTTATTACATTATTTGTTTTAATTTGAGCGCAATCACTAATGTAGTTTTTATCCGAGTATAATAACGAGCACATTTGGGTTGAGTCGAGGGTCGTAGTGGCTTGACCCTTTATCATGTGAGCGGTGAAGTGTTCATGCCTGCCACACTTCGCTGCGTCCTCCGACAGACCATGTCGTGTCTAAGATTATTCTAGCTTAATAATTTTCGTGAACAAAGAGCTGTGATATAAAGTAAGCATTTTCTTTTATAGAATCCTGTTCCCCGCGCCTATTCTTGGGAGTTTTTGAAATGGTTTTTGAAAGTGTGATATAATTATTATTATTTTGTTTATATGTCGTGTTTCTACGGAATGAGAACAAGATGGCTACCGGGTACTAAATTCGCATGTGTTGTCAAGGTTCGCGATGTGGCGCATGATCCTGGTGGCTCTGTTCGCCGCGGCCACGCACGGCTGTGAGCTGACTGCAGGTGCGGGCGCTTCGCCTAAGTCTCCAGGAGACAACTTCTACCGGCTCCTCATCAATGGAGAAGTGGAGCGGTATGCACCAGGAGAGAGATATGTTGGTTAGTACTTCTCGTGTATTTCTTCTTACTGGATTTTCCCGGGCAGCTTTTGTTTGCCAGTCCGAAAGTCTAGACTCTGCCTTGGATTATCTCAAAAATGGACAAAGAATGGCGCACCAGTGATTGCGTGATACTCTTATTATTAACTAAAAGTTGCTGTGGGTTCATGTTCGGAAGAAATATGACAATATATACTTTCAATAAAAATATTACAATAATGATAATTACTTTAACAAATGGCGACAGATGATTTAGAAACAACTGACTATATTTAAATTTTACCTAAATATTCATGTGTTAAAACTATTAGGCTTTATATTTATTAACATCTCAAACTTATTGTAATAAATACTTAATTAGCATCAATTTGAAGTTATCTAATATGTACACACTTAAGATATTATATTTTAAACCTCACAGAACTCTTCATGTAATTAAAGGACGTCTACGTATTCTAGATTTTCCTGTCATCAACTAGAAATCAAAAAGCTTTACACATATCTGGCTCTGAATATTTTATTTTATAGATTTTATGCGTTCGTTGAACATGATGACCTGATAATATAGTGACACGTTCTGATTGATAGTGATACTGACACCGAACACTGTGACGAATGTCCCACTACATAATAAATGATAACTTATTCCGGCCAAAGACAATAAAAGTATTACCAGTATTCCGGCCGACATTTTTAATATCAAATACATACTTGGAATTTGCACACTGTTTACTTTTATCAAAGTGATAAACACTACCGATGAATATTCGAGTAAAATGTTTCATTAATATCTAACCCGACGTAATAATATAATTACATATATTAGTATTCTCGAATACAGGACTACGCGAGACACTATGCTTTTCCTATTGTAACTCAGTCTGCGACCGACTTAACTAAATAATTTTACAAAAGCTAATGAGTCTATCAGACTATGCAAGTGAGTGAATTAGGCACGTAGCTAACATTATGTTTCAACAATCAGCTGTTATAACAGGCAGTGACCTCCTATGACAACCGATCGTTGAAATGTGTAAAGTGCTATAAAAATAAGCGCAGATCGACAAAGTGCATGTGTGTGTCAGTGCCCACAGATGCACTTTACCGCTCTACGCATTGATGTTCCGGACGTAGAAAGTAGGTCTCATTGGACCCGGTGGCGACATCATACGTAAATAAACGTTTGATCACTTTTGAACAGCAAATCTTGACGTCACGAATAAAGTTGCCACTTTTATTTTGAACAAATAGAGTACATTTACTATCTGAAGTAAGAAAATAAAGTACAAGCTCCGAAAATGAAGTACAGTGCAAGTAATAGCTAACAAATGTTTATTATCAAGGAACGCCTTGACCGCATTTTTACAATATATGTCTATATTAAGATAGATAAACAATAGTTTTTTGTCAATTTAGGGAATCTCTATAGCGTTGCTTTAAGTAAACAATTAAATAAAACCTGTAAATGTTGACATTGGTAAAATAAAGTATTTTTACGTACTTTATTTTCCTAATAAAGTATTAAGTACGTTTACCCAAAATAAGGTACAATACTTTATTATAATGTGTGGTTCGCAACCCTAGTCACGAACTGCAGCGCAACGCCTTAGTGTGAACTTTAAATATCCTAGATGGATTTAGAAAGCTTTTGATTGGATGGATGGCGTTGTGGTTTAAGGGGTCGCCTTGCCACTGCTGCGGCGGCAAGTGTTGTGGGTTCAAATCCCACACGGGACAAAAATTTTTGTGATCCACAAATGGTTGTTTCGAATCTGAATGTTCTTTGTGTCCGTTGTTTGAATGTTTGTAAAGTCCCCCGCGACACAGAAATTATTCCTAGTGCGGGAGTGGTCTTTTTAAAAAAAGAAAAGGAACTCTAGGACTATTAAGTAATACGATTAATATTGAACAAAAAATAGCATGCAATTACAAAACAAAATTATATACCTACCCTATGTAGGTATCTACCCATATTCTAAGTTATTAGAAGCCATTACACAGAAAGCTAACCAAGTTCTATACACCTTTCTAGTGACCCTCGTGGGATCACGCACCCACGACGTGGTACAACAATTCACGCGGTTCCAGATGATCTTGGATCCGCTAGACCCCACTACGGCACGCGTACCGAGCAAGCAGGGTCAATTCCAACTTTTTGCTGATACCTTGACCAAGTTCGACGAAGAGTGCACCAATTCAGTGGTAGAAGCTGATGATCTCCCCAAGACTGAAGTGCAAGTCATGTGGAAGGCTCCTCCCAGCGGTTCAGGATGTGTACTTCTTAAGTAAGTGCTGAATAATAATAAGATTTATTTTTCTTAACTTGGCACAAAAATACAATAACAGCGTCACAAACACGATATTTAGTATTTACGATAAACTCTGGTACCCAGAATAAGATTCAACTTGTGTTTAGGGTACCAGCGTTCTCGCGCACACTATAAACAATTATGTGAGTAGTACTCGTAAGACGAACACAGTGTTAATTAAGAAAAATACTACTAAAAGAATAGACAAATAAAATTAAAATTAAAAAAATAAAATGCTTTCGAAGACCGTTTACAAGAGTAGACTTTTGAGTGCTTTTACTTCAGAATGATAAACGAGAAAATTTGCGTCTAAATTCTTGGCACCGGACTCATTAAAAGTTTTATGACACAGGTTTATTGCAGGAAAAAAAGAATCAAGAATCGAGTACTATTTAAATGTTTCTGCAGGCCCAAGGTGATAGATTTTTTTTTGCTTATTTGTCTTTTCGCGCTTTTCTGTTCTGTTCAGAGCGATGGTGTACGAGAATGCGAGCCGATGGTACGCTGAGGACGGACAGCTAACCAAAAGAATTTGTGAGGACACTTCTTTGCTGACCACTGAGTGTTGCGCATGCGACGCTGCCAAGTACAAGGTATGAAAATGTTAAATACTGGTTTATTATTATTTTGCTTTGAGCCTTATTACTCGAAAAATCATGCATAGTTAAAAAAAAATCGACAGTAGATACTTGGTGTTCCCTTGATAGGTAGGTATATTAATACTTATCATTTTTTTACTTCTTCTCTCTTAGCCTTTATTATTCCCAAGTCACTTGGGTCGGCTTTTCTAGTCTAACCGGATTTGACTGGATATCAGTTTTTACAGTGTTCACATTCTCGGGCTTGCTTTTTGCACTGCGCCTTAAAACATCGCTATTTTAAATGCGAAAATGAGATAAACCAACACACTCTGTAACGCGTTGTTTCATTTTCGCGTATGCAATGACAACGTTTTGACGAGAATTAAAGGCGTAAAGACCAATAAATCGTTTTGATTTTGTTAATAGATGGTGTTCGAAGGTCTGTGGTCACCGCAGACGCATCCGAAAGACTTCCCGACTCAGGCCATGTGGCTGACACACTTCTCCGATGTTATCGGAGCGACACATCCCAAAAACTTCAAGTTCTGGGGAGAGGGCGAGATCGCTACTGATGGATTTAAGTATGACATAGTCTTTATTGTCTATTATAAACAAGTATCTAGTACTTCATAGCATAAACGACCATTCAAAGACAGTATACAGCGTGAAACAGAAAGCTCTGGTCATATTTAAGTGTCACATAATAGCGCCTGTACAATGGAAAACCGTGGCACATCCGTATACATTATTTTTACTACGATATAGCATTTTCTTTTTATCGACTTGTCAGTATCATACAATCTAGTTGATGCTTAAACAACACTAACAGTTGACTTAGGTGGTCTCTGTGAACTCGAAAATGAAAAGGCGCAATTTTTATTGCAATGTTTTGCGTTTATTTTGATGTTTCTACTACTTTTTTTTCTGGTTCTGTCTCGGGCAAGTAGGTTATTTATCAGATGACATGATACATGACAACCCTAAAATATTACCACACCTTTATATTACACGATGTGTATTACCCCCTGTTATTTTTTACTTGTATTCTCAGATTATTATTATATTATGTGGTATATATACAGGCGTGAGGCGATGTATTTAATATTATAACTGAATGGTTCAAGGTCATTGGCTGAGTGGGGTTCAGTAGGCCTCATGGAGCGTGAGTTACGTCAGAAGGGCTCTAAGCTGCGATCTATCGTCAAGGCTCAGGGTCTGTGGCACCCGCGAGTCAACTCCAACACCTCCGCTAGTTTTACAGTTGATAGAAAGAGGCACTTCCTCTCGCTTGCTTCTATGTTCGGTAAGTATTTTTTCCAAAACTGGTAGAAGGAGTAATTGTAAAAACTCATCATATTTTTTACTAGTATTCAAAGGCCTACTTTTTGGTTAACTAGGTCGTTAGGTCGTAGTCGTTATAACTACAGTTAATTTTTGACAGATATTCCATGAAAAACATGTCACAATGAACTGTCTGTAGCTAATACGACTCGTTTCCAAAATGTAAGAACTGGGCTTATGTATCTTATGTCGGGGCCAGTCAGTGCAGACCGGCGACACTTCGACCCAGTGGGATCTTTTGTGTCGATACTCTCCCAATAACGACTGCTATAGATGTTCATGGCAGCCGGGTCCGACGGCTTAACGTGCAATCCGACGATAATTGGCAATCAATACGCAGATATTTTCGAAAAGTCATATAACTTCCGAAAGTCAGAGGTGCGCGACGTGGGTTCGAACCCGAGACCCTCTGCATTGCAGTCTGTTGGTCTCCCCACTGAGGTATCGCTGCTCTGAACTGGGCTTAAGTCGAATCATCTACCTAACCGATTCACTTAAATGTGAAGTGGATTCAACTTAAACTAGCCGTCTAAATATTGCAATAGTTATTATATTATTTTGTTTAAAATGTAGCGACAATGCAATGTAACCTATAATAAATAATAACTATTGCAAAATAACCACCAACCAATGTAACCTATAATAAATAATAACTATTGCAATATAACCACCAACCAATTTAACCTATAATAAATAAATGTCCAGATTGTTGTCTAATGCATTTTAATGTAACATGTTACAAAGAGATTATATATGTAAACTTGGGTAAATTTCTGTCATAGCTTTCTAATCTATTAATTTGACTTTAATTTGGAAAGTATCATGTATTTCTTGATTACAGGACCATCTCCCGATTGGGTCGTTGGCGTGGATGGACTGAATCTTTGTCAAAAGGACTGCACTTGGACTGCGTCTAAAATCGTAGACCTGTTCCCATATGACGCTGGAACCGACAGCGGCATCTCCTACATGGTAATTGGTTTATTTTATTTGCATAGCCAACTAAATTATGCTAAGTGTTCAATTAATTAATTATGTGATAAGTATCCCAAGAGGATTAGAGCAGAGCAGCGATAGCTCAGTGGGGAGACCAACAGACTGCAATGCAGAGGGTCTTGGGTTCGAACCCACGTCGCGCACCTCTGACTTTCGGAAGTTACCTATATGACTTTTCGAAATTATGTGCGTATTGATTGACAATTATCGCCTGCTCCGTGCCTCGGAGAGCACGTTAAGCCGTCGGTCCCGGCTGCCATGAACATCTATGGCAATCGTTATTGGGAAAGTCAGTACCCTCTAATATCCTGACACTGGTCTAGCCTTAGGGTATCGTTAGCCTTCGCGTTGCGGAGGTCAGGTGGCAGCCGCTCCGTGTAAAAACTGATATCCAGTCAAAATCCGGTTAGACCAGAAAAGCCGACCCCAAGTGACTTGGGAATAATAAAGGCTAAGAGAGAAGAAAAAAAAATTTCGCAAGAGGATTAGCAATGTGCAATTGCTACAAAAAGGTAATTCGAATATTCGAAACTTGCACGATTCTGCATCCAAATGATGATATCACTGATTACAATTCGTATAATAATCAAGACTTTAAAATCTCTACGCCGAATGTTATTGATTCGAATCGAAATATTGTTTAACCCACAAATGGTTATTTCGAGTCTGGTTGTGCTTTGTGTCCGTTGTTTAAATGTTTGTAAAGTCCTTCGCGGTACAGGTGCTGAAAACAGAAGAGACGGTTTTTTGAAAAAATTGCGAGGCCTTCTAAACATGTCTTTGCAAGGCCCTCTAAATGCAAGAAAATAAAAAAGACAGGCATGTCAAGGTCACCAAACGGTAATTTATAGTCTCTGTCCGGAAGCCCTAAATACTGATATAAGTCAATGTTCAAATGTGATTGACATCTTAGTAACTTATGAAATCTCTCAGATACCTACATTTCATCATGATGATTTCGTTTAAGTAAACTAAAACCAACATTAATCCCCAACTAACCTATGTTTCAGTCGCCAAATGCTGAGACAGTTCCCCGCGAGAAGATGTACCGTATCACCCCCATGTACCCGGAGGACCCTCGCGCTCCATTCTACAACCCTGGAGTTAAAGAGGTCGCGCCCATGGCCCGACTGTATCTGACCAGAGAAAAGCTTATATCTGGTTCTTGTGATGAGGAAACACTGTTAGCTCAAGTCGTTGAGGTTGAGGAGAACACCCAGACTGTCAATAGGCGTAAGTATTTATTGGCATTTACACAAATAATATCAGCAACCGGGGGCTGTATTAAGTTTTATGATTGGACGCACGAGGTCGACACAAAGATATTTACTCTGTAACGCGTTGTATCTTTCTAGCTAATGCGATTAAGGTGGATTGTATTCCCGAGCATAAGTAATTTCACATTTTACTTGTGTTATAGGGCCCATCTTATAAGAGGGAAACCTATTTAGGTCTGCTGAGCAGATTTCCATATGTTCTGCTGTAGAGAATATCTCAAGAGCTAACCGTAATAACACTTTGCGTTAGATGGAAATTGAACCCAGGCCATCACGATCGCAACTTTAATCTCATGCCACAGGATTAACGAATCAGTCATCAAAGTAAACAGTAGCCCGTAATTTTGGATTATATAATACAGAACAACTATTCAACCGATATACAGAACAAAAACTTGTGTACACAAATATGTTTAATTGTTTTGAGCCTGGGTGTTATTCGTACTATTGTATGCGTATTGTGAATATAGCAGGTTTAATAAAATAAAATAGTTCTTATATTTACGACCAGCCCTACAACTTACAAATAAAAGTTATCCGAAAGATAAATCGCATGCTGTCTCACTCTTGTTAGGTTAACGAAGAGAGATGGCGAGACTTTTATCTTATAGATAATTGCTATTTGGAGGAGGTAGGACAAGCCCTTAGTCTCAAAAAAATATCTGCTAGATTTTGAACATAACTTCACTCGCGTTTACCTAGGTTTGGTAAAAAAAATTCTATCCTTCGGGAACAGTCCTTTTTTATTATACCCCTGACAACGTGTATGCCATTTACATATTCATAATTTATAAGCGGCTCGGATAGGAGCCACCAAGTGCCACGCCACTTTAAACTTTATTTTAATCGCCTTAACCCCTAAAACTGATTGTTTTGGCTACGAATGGATTTTTTCGGTAAAGGACATATTGTAAAGTATTACGAAAATATAAATATACGATAGGTTAGTAAAGGAAGTAAGGATTCACAGTGTCGCATATTCACCAATTATTGTATGTTTGTCAAACGCTAAATTCCTACACAGCTTTGTTAAATGTACTGAATGCATCGTCTTTTTTCACAGCGGAGTGCGCCGTAACTGAGTGGGGCGCGTGGTCACAGTGTTCAGTGAGCTGCGGCAAGGGTCTGCGCATGCGCACACGCGAGTACCGCATGCCGCAGAAAGCGCAGATGTTCCAATGCGATAGGCAGCTCATTTCCAAGGAGATGTGTGTCGCACCAGTGCCGGAGTGCGAGTGAGTCTATGAATAACACATTAAAATGTCTAGCTAGTCTGATAAGACTAACATTCGATTGCCGAAAAGATCATCATAATTTCGTTTATCAGCAGATTAACATAAAAAATTGTTAACAGACGATTAAACTCATGTCAATTGCTGGGATTGACTGAGTTATTGAGCGTCAGCCAATCAAATCATCTAACATGAGTTTGATTTGGACACGTCGTTGATTGGCCTATTAGCAGATTACCTGATAATTTTAGTGTTTTTAGTATTATTTTGGTATATGATGATTAGCAATTTGAATTCTAATTCCAGAAAATACTTCGTAATTGAATATTTCTACCTGGCAACTCATCTTTTAATTTTGTGTGTTATCTGTACAAGCAAACTTGACAGGTCTCCCCTTTGCCTCCGAGTTAGGACCAATAGTTGGACTAGGCATAATGTGACACCATTTCTAGGTGGGAACGAGGTAAGCCACACAAACTTTGGTTAAGAACACAAATACAAAGCATTGTACGCAATGGCTGTTATATGTATTATTGTATTATAAGCCTTACGATATTATTATTATAATTAAATCAATGTTTTTGCATTTTCAAATAGCATTTTTTAAAACTAGTATTTCGAAGCGATTGGATATTGTAAGACCTGATTCCTCAAAAATATCTTATTATATTTGGCACAAAAATTAGTATCCAGGCAAAGTTTTAGTTTTGGGTATTTATGTAGTTACTTAGTTTATTACTTAATAGATCTACAATATTCTAAAGATCTCCAAATAAAGACACTAGCGCGTAGCACTATAGGAGCGTAGCAATTATTTGTTAGCTTTAGACGAGCTAGCTGATCACTTTGTGGCAAGCCTCACTAATAATGGTGAAATATTAATTGAAATTAAACTACTATATACGGATTTTATCGCGTTGTTTATTTGACACTTTATTAGATAATTTTAAAAACTGTTACACTTTTACTACTATTGAACTTAAAAAAATTTAAGCTAATTGAATTATTATTAAATAATAATTCAATTAACTTAAAAATGAGTAAAGTTTTAGTTCCATTATTATTAAATAATAATTCAATTAGCTTAAAAATTAGTAAAGTTTAATAGAAGTAGTAGTGTAACAGTTTTCAAAATTATGTAATAAAGTGTCAAATAAACAACGCAATAAAATCCGTATATATAGTAGTTTAATTTCAATGAATAATATTCGCGTAAACAGAAGACAATATTATGGTGAAATATTATGAAGATTTTCAGAGTACCTTTGAAAAGCGTAAAGCAAGCAGGTTTTGACTTTTTTATTTTATTGAAAGGTACAACTGCTGCACTAGGAATAATTCCTGTTTCACGGGAGGACTTTACAAACATTGAAACGAAGAACACCCAGATTCGGAATAACCATTTATGGATCACACAAATTTTTGTCCTGTGGGGGATTGAACTGACTCAAACGAATAACACTCGGCGAGTCCACAATTTAAACCACTACGCTATCTGTGCAGTCGGAAATATAACTGGAATAGACCAGTGCCAACTCCGTGGCTACGTGGCTTCGTGGCAAAGTGTATGCTTGTCAAGTTTAATTGCATAGATAACATATAAAATTAAATACTAAGAAGGGGTTGTCAGATACAACTCCTAAGTTTTGTTGTTGATGCACAGTATTTACAGAGGTTAGAGTGACAAAACCAGCACTGTGTTTAATGTTTATTCTTTAATTTGTACATACATAGATTTACATTTTCATACATTGCACAAAATGAAGAAATATTTTTATTTATGCGCCCTTTTTTCATCCACTATTCTATATTTTTACGCATTATACGAAACGGTAACACTGCCTCAGTTCAATTTAGTATTGTCAGCTTAAAATAACATGGGTTACCAAATACAGCTATTCAATGGCGCAGTATTTACGGTGGTCATTCCACAGGGTTACACCAAGATAAACTACATTAGGTTTTCAGTTTATTCTACAATATGTGTACACAAATAATTATATACTTACCACATAGGTACATAAAATACATTTTTGCTTTTTTCATTCACTCTGACATTAATTATTTAGGTTAACGATAACACTGATTTATTAGTTTTAGTTTCGTTATTATAGTTGGAAAACGGTACAACGGTACAAAACTATTTACATTTATTAACGTAGAAACCCTGACATAATATGATCACAAAATAAGACAATATTAAAAAATAATATAATACAAGAAAAACAGGGCAGTCATTACAATTTAATCTAGAATCGTCGATTCTCTAGCATACATAGGGGTGTCGCCAGGTACAGCTACTCAATAGCGCAGTATTGACTTAGGTTAGAGTGAGTAAAATACATTATTGCCGTTTATTTTCCAATATGTGTACCCAAAGATTTACATACTCTCCACAAAACCAAAGAAATATTTTTTCGTTCTTTTTCCATTCACTCCTCGCTTTTATATATTTTAAGTTGCGGCAACACTGCCTTGGGTCAACTAATTTTTGTCAGAGTCAATTCTAGTGCTGTCACGATGAAGTCTAGATTTTGATGTTTAGATAATATTTTTGATACAACAACAAAATACGTAAACTTTAAATTAAAACAAATGTAATTTGTTACAGAACTGACATATTCTATATGTATAGGTAACGTAATTGTTTAGTGGAAAGCTTCACTTGATTTTCACATTCAGAGGGGACAACGCCGCCGAAGATACGGATGTGGTGCCGGCAATAGACGAGGGGCTCGCTAATGAGTTCTGTAAGACCACAGAGTGGGGTCCTTGGGGCCAGTGCTCAGTCACCTGCGGCGTAGGAGTCAACGTGAGGCGCAGGCACTTCATCAATCATATGGGACTCAAGAAGTGTCCTTTAGTTCAAATCGGTAAATTATCTTTATTAGCTTTCCTATAATGTTATGTTGAGACATGTTATGTTGTTAGTAGTCGGTGGTGCAGTGGTAAGATGCGATTGGTGTACATGAGTCTCGGGTTCGATTCCTGTGTCAGGTAAAAAAAATTGGTTCTTTCTGTCAATACTCTTTTAACAGCAATCCAGACTTAGGCAGTTGGCGGCGTTGCGGGCCGCCTTGAGCCTACAAGCACGTAAAGCCGTTAATCTTGCACCTAATCGTTTTCCGTCTGTGTTGAATTGCCAACCTTTTGAACTATGAGCGTGAAGAAATAGAGAATCACTTAAGTTTATGCCTTCACTTGTGACCTATAGTACTTTCTGCTAATCTCCATTAAATATGGCCGCCGTCTGACGTAATATGTATCGTTAATGATCTATGATGATGAAATTCATATCATATCGCCAGGCTTTCAATAGACGAAAAGCTTAAGGAATAAATTTAATTGGTTTCTCTTAATTACCAAAACGAGAAACTTAATCCCGGTTAAATATTGTTCTACCATGCAGAATCATCACTTACAATATATTTTCATTTTTATTACCAAGTTTTACCGACTTAATAACTAATTTTACCGACTTGACAACTGATTTTAACGACTTGACAACTTATTTTACCGACTTGATAACTCATTTTGCCGATGCTATATTATGTTTCAATTGCTCCGTATTTATATTAACCTAGACATGTCTATCTTTAGAGGAGACACGCAAATGCATGGAGCCCCCCTGTACCGAAGAGCAGCGCGAAGTATCGGACCCGACGTGTCCTACAACGGACTGGGCGACGTGGTCTCCTTGCTCGGCCACCTGCGGCCGTGGCGTCATGTTCCGTACGAGGCTGCTGCTGGTACCAGCTGAGCGACAGCAAGAGTGTTCTGCCAAGGTCGAGCTTATGCAGCAGCGGCCGTGCCAGGAGAGAGAGACTTGTGCTATTGATATGCTGACCGCTAAGCGTAAGTGTTTGCGCCTTTAGGGGATATATTCAATCATTAAATCAAATTGGATTGACTGCACGGGTGGTATAGTGGTTTGCCTGGTCGCCGTGCTACTGTCTATAATTCCTACACGGGACTAAAATTGTGTGATCCACAAATGGTTGTTCCGAGTCTGTATAACATTTGTGTCCATTGTTTTAATATTTGTTAAGTCCCCCACGAACCGCGACACAGTTAATAATCTTAGTACTGAAGCGGAAATGGAAATCTATCGAAGTATATGCATATTTATTTTGTGTGTCAACCAGGTTGTATACAACAAAGCAAAACACAGATATTTATATATTTCAATCTAAGTATATTCATATTAGCTATGCAGGCGAAGTGTCGCGCTTTGTTATATTCTTGTATATCACTGTATATTATAATACAATTTTTATTTTTTTATCATTTAATTGAAACACAATCTATTGTATTTATGATTGGTGTTGCCGTCGCGCGTCGTTGATGTTGATATGACTCAACAACCGCGTACAAAATGTGCGGATGCTTCTGCAACTAGGTTTCAGAGTGGAAAAACGCGTCGTCCCCAATTATTATCTATTATTTGATGACGGTACTAAGGCAGGTAAGTCGGCTTGACTTACCTGCGTAACTACAGGCAACCGAGACGGCAGCTTGAGAGTTATTGCGTGCTGCTTGGTGAATATGCGAACCGCCGAGTGACTCTCTTACTAACTTGTTCCATACCTAATCTCAATATTATGCTTTGTCTTTATTTTGCTTGTTTGCTAACAAAGGGGATGACCATCGTGAGCGACGAACGCGACGCGACTCGTTAGATATATCTCGCTTGCGGCCTATATAGATCCTGTTCATATATTTAAGACACGAGTTGTTTTACTTACGGACCGATTATTATTGACAAATATTTTATCAAAACAGGCACCGGACCACAGTAGTGTGTGTAGTATGTGGCGAATCGCGACATAACGCGCATGTTCAAATTTACAAATATAAATTGTTTATAAAACAAAAAAAAATGTAAATAAAATGCGTTTAATTATGTACATTATAAGCTTAAACCTATGGTGTCTCCACTAAACTTGCGTTTATACATTACTTTTGGCTGTTAACGGCAATATTATGTGTATCGTGTTGCATTCTTCGCTTACGCGGGACACCGCGTAAATATAAATAAAACTTTTTAGTTACGATAGAATAGAGGTATTGATTAACGTTAACAAATCGAGTTAAAATATTTAAGCATTATAATCCGCGACTCACGACATGCAGGCATTCATCACGAGTCGTATAACACTGAGACAGGGATGCAGTTATAACAATCATTATTTAGCAACAAGAGACACTCACTAGCTAATCATTAACGCAAAACACTACCATAAATATGTAATTTTGTGTACAAGGACAAGTTTATGAAATGTCTGCTAAAAGTTTACAAGTCATATAGTTATTGTACACTTATTGTAACGAGAATACAAGTGACCTTCTGTTTATAATAAACATTAGCGACTTCAAGCACTTTTATGATTAATGCTCTGCTTCCGTAGCTCGTAGCATGATGTTATGTAGCCTATAATATTATTTCTAGATAAATTAGCTTTATAATGGTGAAAGAATCATTAAAATCGGTTTGGTAGTTCCAGAGTTTATCGATTACAAACAAAGAAAGAATTTTTCCCTCTTTATAATATTAGTATAGAAGAATCTGATTTCAATCTATAGTACCTTAATCTGCATGTGGTTAGGAACTTATATCAAAGTTACTCAAGCAGTTCTCTAAATTACGTCGTTTACACTTTAGAGAGAATAATATAAAGATCTAAACATAATTATTCGCTGTAATATCGACTGAAGCAACTGGTAGAGTTGAAATCTGCGCTACGTTTTTACATACGGTCTTGTAAATAACTAACCTACAACATGTAGCGAAAACTGTTGTGTATGATGTGGCTCGATTGGTAGATCTATCTACTGACACAAGGTCAAACTGCCATAAAATATTGCTTATCATAAATCTGTATATCTGATGTACGAGTATATAAATAAAATTCGCACTCAAGGGCTTCGATCTTTGCGAACAGATTGAAATAGAAAATAAGCTTGCAAAAATACACACAACGTTGGTTACGTTCTTACTAGTAAAAAAGCTTTTACCTTACATTCAGATTCATAGATATTATATATTATTTACATTCAGATATCAGATATACATAGATTGAGAGCAACAATATGAGAATCAGTGAAATGTTTGTTAGGTACATATGTGCAGAAATAGGAATCACAATACGTAAGACGTTGTTGTTAGCAGAGTAATTATTTCTCGCAATAATTGTGGTAATTACATTGACATCTTAAATGGTTGACATCATTTTAATAAACTAATACACATTCATCAGCACAACAAATGAGTTCCTAATACGATTACTACTGAAATTAAAAAATATGTTGTTTCGGCGTTTGACTCGATAGCATTTCGTATTTATTAATTGGAAGAAGTAAATTAGATCTAATTAATTCTGAAAAAAGGAACTGCCTACTGCTCTCAACACCTATTGTAAGCTTCCTAGATTGTAGTAAAATAAATAGCTTTTCCTGAAATTTATATTGGTATAATATAATATAATATTCTATCACATACACACAACACTATCTAGCCCAAACTAAGCAGAGCTTGTCCTATGGGTACTAGACAATGGATAAACATACATATATATTTTTTTTTTTTTTTTAGTAAATGCATTCCTTGTACATAGAAACACCCAGACCAAGACAAACATCCATGTTCATGCACACAAATGTTTGACTTGTGCGGGAATCGAACCCGCGACCTCAGGCGTGGCAGTCAGTTACACTAACCACTACGCCATCGAGTCTTAAAAGAATAAATGCTGACAGCAGTTCATGCGTACAATTGCTTATTACCTGAATAATGATACTATACCATAAAAAAATATATTAAATTATATTTATACCACTGTCATGTTTATATGTTTCGCTTTTTTCATAGTTTAATTATTATAAGGACTAGTATAAAGGTTATTTTCAGATGTCTAACAAACGAAACTTATAAAATAAACAAATACATACAGGCGTAGTCAAAAATGATTACATATTGTATATGATACAATGAATTAACAACACGGAGTATTTTTGGAGGAGGATAGGCGAATTCGAGATAGTTTTGTAAATTTTGCCAGCCCGAGCTGCTCTTTCACACATTGATATTTGGTGTGCGCTCAAAAATTCCTTTAATTTTATCAGTAAAAATATCAATGTGCAAAAGAGATAACTAATTATCTCTTTTGCACATTAATATTTCGTGTGAAAATGCGTTTATTTTTTTAATATCTTAATATATTTTATTTGTTTACATAGGTATTTGTATGGAGAATTCGGACCCCGGTCCGTGCCGCGGCTTGTACCAGCGCTGGACGTTCATGGCATCGAAGGGCATGTGTGTTCCTTTCGCTTACGGAGGCTGCAGGGGCAACCAGAACAACTTTATTTCGGAAGAGGACTGCGTCAACACTTGTAGCGTCATCTTAGGTGAGTGCGCTTAATCTTGTGTTTAGATGATTATATGTAAATCACTCCTCAACACTCAAAAGGTTTGGGATCAGTGCACATTTTCATTTTCTTAAATGAATAATGAATATTTTCTTAAATGAATATTCCCAAATGAATTTTTGCTTAAATGAATAGAGCAGCGATAGCCTAGTGGGAAACCATTGGATTGCCACGCCGAGGACTCGAATTCGATCCCAAGGCGCGCATCTCTGACTTTTCAAAGTTATGTGTGCATTAAATTGTTAATTATCGCATTAACGGTGAAGGAAAAACATCGTGAGGACAAGTTCTCGAAGATATGTGAGATCTGCCAAACCGCACTGGGTCAGCGTGGTGGACTATAGCCTAACCCTTCTTACACGGAGAAGAGGCCTTTGCCCAGCATGGGACAGTTTAATACAGGGCTGATATTATTATAATAAATAGTATTCTTGTTAAGCTAAAGGCTATGCTTAAATGCTTGTGGCAGGAGTGGCTGTACATCGGTATGCAATGGATGATTTACACGATCTCTCGATCGCAAGTCCAATGCCTCATCCGTCAGACCACCATCGCTTAAGTCTATATTCTAATAAGGTGGAATGAATTAGTTTTTGCCGAGGTCCAGTTATTTGATGTCTTATTACGACTGTCATTGACTTCCATGCCACTCAAAACTTTCTGTGCTTTCTGAGAAAAGTTAGTGATGGTATTTTAAAATGATTACATGAACTTGCGAACGTATGTATGTATTAAATGCAACGTGCAATGCTTAACATAGGTTATATTGTTGATGGTGCAGTGATATAATTAGTGGTTTCGGCTGACTAAGGTTTAATTATCTGGGTCAGATAACTAAATATCAGTGTCTGACTATATTAAGCCAATATATGTACTTTATCACACCCATCGGTCTATTTAAAATCAAATGAGCTAATTGCCGTCACATAGTATCGATTTAACTCAACAATTAATCCATTTATCGTCATTGTATTCTACAATATACAGTGTGAATCTCCATTATGTGCACATATTGAAACAGGCGACATTAAACAGCATTTTGTCGACAAAACAAATAAAAAAACTTTCGTGGATCAGTACGGCCTATTATTGGCAATCATTGAAATTTTTGTTTGAACATGATAACCCTCTTAGTTCACAAGTTATAGCGATTAATTTACTTAAGGTGCACAATTTCCAAAAAAAAAATCAAGAGGCCATAAAAGCCAAATTTTTTTTTTGCTGACTAATGCGGTTGCAATTCGCCTGTTTCAATATGTGCACATAATGGAGATTCACACTGTATAACAATATTCAAGTATTAAGTACCTAGTCCAATTAAGCTGGACGTTTAACTGTGAGTGTATTGATCCTTAGCTTAATGTGTACTTAATAATGATTGCTTACTAGTTCATTAAAACTAGTAAGTGGTACATCAAATTAGTGCTGATGGATCTTTTTTATTATTGAAAGTAACCCTTCACGTAGCCCCAGCACTGTAACACCTATGTGGCTTGATTCAGCAGTGGTGATCATGAAATACACCGAATTTGATTCTCGTCAAGTCTCGAAAAGTTTAGCTGTCTTCGATCCTAAAATTAATATAATAAGAATTGTATAGAAGGACTTTGAAAAAGGATTAGATCTTATCCAACGTCATTTCTTTTCTTCGGTATACATTTAATAAAATTCGACTAAAACTTTACGAGTATCAAAACTAAACTAAACCTATAGGTACGTGATATAATCGAACATTTAACTACTATTTATATTAAGAAAGTAAATCAAAGTACTCTGATGGGATGAATAAAATTAATAACGGTAAAATGTCCGCGCGACCGTCATTTCACTTGACCATGTATATTCCCCGGGTATATATCTGATTAAGTAATTAATTTAAAAGCTCAACGTTAGAGTGCTTTGCACACTACCTGTTTATTTTCTACCGACTACGGCTGCTATGATTTTTGTAGAGAATATTTTTCTTTATACGTACCTATTAGTCTCAGTCGAAAGACGTCCACTGCTGGACATAGGCCTTCTCCAAGGTTTTCCACACAGACCATGTTTAGATGTATGAAGACAAGTTCATATATTTAATCAGTCAAGTCTTAGAGTCCAAGCCAATATTCAAAATTTATTGTGTCTGGCCAACTGTTTGCCGCAGCTTCTCAATAGGTTAAATTATAATAATATAATAATAATAATAATTTTATTTCCTTAATCAATAGTTAAAAATATTGTGTCTCTTCTCCCTAGCCTTTATTATTCCCAAGTCACTTGGGGTCGGCGTTTCTGGTCTAACCGGATTTGACTGGATATCAGTTTTTACACGGAGCGGCTGCCACCTGACCTCCGCAACCCGAAGGCTAACGATACCCTAAGGCTAGACCATTAGTTGGACGTGTGTTCATATATATATATCAGAATATTAGAGGGTACTGACTTTCCCAATAACGACTGCCATAGATGTTCATGGCAGCCGGGACCGACGGCTTAACGTGCTCTCCGAGGCACGGAGCAGGCGATAATTGTCAATCAATACGCACATAATTTCGAAAAGTCATATAACTTCCGAAAGTCAGAGGTGCGCGACGTGGGTTCGAACCCGAGACCCTCTGCATTGCAGTCTGTTGGTCTCCGCACTGAGCTGTCGCTGTTAAAAATATTGTGTAAAAACAAAAATATTTAAATTATAAGTACAAAATGATTAAACTAGTAGAAAAGTTACCCATCCCTGTACTAGTTGAGAAACTGTATCACAGGTGACGGAGCCTTCCAATACAAAAAATTCAGTAAAGTAACGCAAAGGAACAGCAGAAATATAGTGATATATATATATATATACAGGTAAAAACTTAAATACTAAATTAAATTAAACACATCGCCGAAATAACAATGTTCGTAAATAAAGTACAGGTAAGTATCTAGGTTATTATCTAATTCATTATTGAAAACATAGCTACATATTGTTCGTGTTTTAATAATAATTGCTGGTGTGCAGCTTTGTGTGTTAGCGACATAAAACCGCGCATCAGCAAATCGCAACACTGGGTCACAAAATTTATTTGGTGCATAACCGGGCTTAAAATAAAGCCTTGAGGTACTCCTTTATCCTGTTTCTACAATTTCTGCGCTTAAGACATTTTTAGGTCTGTTACGTAACACTCATATTGTATTTATAAAAAATTATTTAATATTGAGTTCGATTTATTCACTAAGTAGAGCAGAAACAATATGATAAATATATCTCTAGGAGTATCTTTAGGCGCCTCCATAAATTGCTACCCGCACTAGAAATAATTCCTGTAATCATAATGCCATTTGATTTTCGTTAACGTTTGACAATAACAGTGACCCTAACCAAAACAAAAATAAATTAGTAATATTGGAACATGAAATATGTCAACATTTTAGGTCAATGACATACAAAATATATCCCTTAATTCAGTTCATTACAAACATTAGCGCATTTCAATGGCGATATAAACAAAACATAGCTGGCATTGGTCTCAATCGTAACTAGTAAGTAGGGCAGTATAATTCAGCGCAGTGGGCTTCGTGGCTGATAAGCTAGCGACCGCGCGACCGCGCGACCGAATGACCGAAGGCTTACGTCACACCCTGTCACCCCGTCACTTTCGTGATGTCACGCACCCAGGAGCGTGGGGGAACGTTGCAGTACTTCCTATACACATATCTCTTAATAGCCCAAAGTATTGTGTATAAAGCTGCATTAACCCGTTCATACTCCATTCGTTATAACTAGCTTTCGTCCCGAACTTTGCCTGCGTTTACATTGGTCAAAGTGGAAGTACGTATCTACGTGATATCTAACGCTCATTGAACGACCTATTTCAGATTTATTTTTAAATGACTTTCATGTGGTGTCAAGTTATTAGAACCGTGTAAGGGTTTTAATTTTAAAAAAGCATCATTATAACTATTAGTTCAGTGATATCAAACTTAACACCTACTTACTTAAAACCCTATGGACAGATTTATAAAAACACTTAGATATATATGTATATTTGATTGATGGGAATTTTAGCGAAGATTATATTTAAAACGATAAATTTTGTTAATTCATACTTTCTGGATGCATAAGTTGTATAAGGAGGACCAATTAAAAGTTTCTATCTGAAAGCTTCTTTAAACCCAGGACGTTTGAGCTGTGCGTTACAACGTATGTATATCGTTAGCTATCAGTTTTTCCTTTTATAGATATTGGTGTTAAAGTATTGGCTGAGAAGATGTGACATACATACATAGTATAGTTTCTTTGTATGTTTGTTACTTTTCTCAAGCGATATTCATAATGACTGATTACGACCATGTAAACACAATAAAAATGGTTGTCTGTCTGTCTTGCGCCAGCAAGAGAAAATGAACTTAGTTAAAAATTATTCAATAAAAGTGTTTTAAAATAATCAACGCGACAAAATCAGTATAATATAGTTTAATTTTAATGTATAACATTCGCGTTAATATAAGACAATATTAGCCAACTTATGAATTAAAGTTTGGTACGAACATAGTTATTGAATCTTTCGGAACATATCGCACTCTTAATAAAACAGCGACTTAACTCGAAATTTGAAAGTAAGGCAATTTGAACTCTAATTGTATATGTTAAATTCTAATATTATATTTGTGTTAAATCTTTGCAATAGAGTTCAAATTTGTTTAATCCACAATACTGAGATAAGTCTCTGTTTTATTGAGGATGCGATATTTTCGTTTGAAACTGCGAGCAAATTTGTATATTATATGAAATATTTAATAATATCAAAGCGTAAAACGAAATGAACTAGAATTAATTGGAAACACGAGCACTTTTATTTTGTCCATATTGAGCTGTATTTTTTAGTATTTAATAAAATAAATGTAACATTCATAATATGTTGGTTTTCTATATCACAATTAGTAACGAATCTTTTTATGATTTGTGTTATTTTTTACCGGCAGATCAGTTAACAAGTATTACACACACAATTAAACACACAATTAAACACACAATTAAACCACACACACACACACACACACACACACACACACACACACACACACAACAATTCTTACACACACAATTAAACACACACACACTCGTGATCTGATCAAATCAAGTAATTCATTGTTGTGTATAATTGTTATAACATACAGATAATAGATGAGGATAGTTAATTGGACACTTGATACGACATAAAGAATATTTAGAAACCACCTTAGAAGTAGAATAGAAAGAAGGAGAGGAAGAGAAAGACTGAGACGTATCTTTGTCAAACAAGTGAGGAAAAAGTGGCAGTAGAGTCGTATCAAGAGGTTAAAAGGGAAACAGGATATAGGAATATGTAGCGATTGCTTCACCGCCAAGACTTACGCTCTTAAATTAAAGAAAAGACTTAGTAGTCGTTTCGCAGGAATAGTGCGTATCGACCCCTTTTTAAAAGTATATTTTTAGGTGTTGATTTGCACACATCGAATTTGTGTACAAATCGTACCTGTCCGGGAAAAGAAGGTGGCGATTCGCCCATCAAATTATTTCGATGTGTGCGAATTGACACCTCCAAAATAATATTTTTATAAACTGTCGACACTATGCCAAAGAAAATTGTTAAAGGTCATTAAGATGTATTTTAACACAATAATTGTCGCATATCCACCATTGTTCCAACATATCAACACAAATTAGTTTACAGATAGACAAACTCATGTCACCTGTTGGCATTAGCTGACTGAATTACCAACAACTAATGCAGTCACTTGACATAAGTATGATTTGGACACATTGTTCATTAGTCTTACATAACAGTAAATAGGTTCGTGTAAGTATTTAAGAAGTTGCAAATTTTTAGAGTTGATGGCAGATGGCGTAGTAATTCAAGTAGTCTGCAATCACTTGACATGAGTATGATTTTGACACATTGTTCATTAGTCTTACATAACAGTAAATAGGTTCGTGTAAGTATTTAAGAAGTTGCATATTGTTAGAATTGATGGCAGATGGCGTAGTAATTCAAGTAGTCTGCAATCACTTGACATGAGTATGATTTTGACACATTGTTCATTAGTCTTACATAACAGTAAATAATAATAATAATAATATATTTATTTACCAAAAACATGTGTTTCAAATATCACAAATTATTTTACAAGGCATTTTTTATTATTTCTGCATTATCAATGAAAAACGGCCAAAAAGATTCTAAGCCGCTCCTCAGCGAAGATGCAGATTTGCCAAAATAGGTTGGTGTAAGTATTTAAGAAGTTGCAAATTGTTAGAATTGATGGCAGATGGCGTAGTAATTCAAGTAGTCGTCTCACCACTGCCACTGTGTCGAGAGTTTGGGTTCGAATCCCATACGTGACAAAAGTTTGTGTAATTCACAAATGGTTGTTCCGAGTCTGGGTGTTCTTTGTGTCCGTTATTTGAATGTTTGAAAAGCCTCCCGTGATAAAAGAATTATTCTCGTGCCTTTTTAAAAAATCATACAGAACAAAGCTATCAATTTTATCTAGTGATTGAAACGATACAGAATTCATTCCTACGGCAAGAGTTGTCTTTTAAAAAAAGAAAATCTGCCCATTGTTGGAATACCAGACAAAATTGAAAACCTGACGGTTGCCGGTGTGCCACGATTCAATAGATTAACAAATAATTTATTGGTTCCAAAGCTAATCCTGACTAGTCACGAGTTGAAGCATGTAATGATTTGATTTGTTACCTTTGATTAGTTACCCTGTGTTAGTTAACGTGCCAACAATAAAATAATTATAGCAGCAGGCATTAGGTTTTATAACTTGATTGCAATAAACGTTTTGAGACTATTTATACCTATTGATATTTACCAACGCGATTAACCTATAGAGTCCTAGCGGTACACCGGTGGCCAAATTCAACAGATTTTAATTTTTTTTATATACGACTCCCGCATTATGTTTAATTTCTGTGTCACGGGGGACTTTACAAACATACAAACAACGGACACAATGAACATTCAGACTCGAAACAACCATTTGTGGATCACACAAATTTTTGTCCCGTTTGGAATTCGAACCCACAACACTCGGCGCAATGAAAGTGGCGAGACGACCACCTAAACCACAACGCCATACGTGCAGTAAAACTTTGTCTGGTGTTAAAATTTGACAGATTAAAACCTATTGTCTATTATTGCATTTTGAGTGGAGTAGTATTTTAAACAATTTTTCACAACAGTTCTCTTCAATTTACACAGGACTTAAGCTTCTTCTTTTAAGCTGTTTATGCACTTGTGTATTGTTTTCAGACAGCTATACTAGACATCTCACTTATTCTACGAAGTGATTTAGTTTTTGATATTGTATTGGTAGCTTGGACTTCTAAAACGAATGACTCTAGCAATTAACCTGAATGTAACTTTAGTAAATTCACAAACCAATAAAATTTGACATTAATAAGTGTTACTTTGTGACCTAAATGAATAAATGTATTTTTTGTTAAATTACAGACTACTAGCAATTTTAATAACAAATTACTAGTTTTCTTGTTAACCCCGTTTTTTTGTTAAGCTTCAATGATTGTGTATAGAGTGGATTCACGTCGGTAGTGCAATGGGTGGGATTCGAACCCGCGACCGCTTGATTGTAACTCCAATGAAGCCATTGGAGTTGGAGATAAGCATCTATGAGCTAACAACCGCCTTTTGATTTGAATTTTGACATAAATGTTATGACAGCCACGATCGATACATTCATCGATACATCCACTTGCCGCGAGTCTGCCAGGGATTCAATTAGTTATTTACCAATAATGTAAATACTTAACCGTAACAACTAATAACTTAGGGTGATCGGTTACGTGTTTTGTAAATAGTCGTTATTCGATTGTATTCGATTCGTCGTATTCATATCGTTATAAATAATAAATTTTTATAAATATTATATATCTTAAGCATCGATATTTTCATAATATCGCTGTCACACAGGTAACATGAACAATATTTGACAATGTCAAATGAAACGGATGATTATTTTTATTTTTTAAAACAATCTATGGCTACTGCTTTTAGTTAGTTTACTGTGATTATATTTATAAACAGATGATTTTTAAAGTTAGTTATTATTATTATTAATGAATTTCGGTTAGAGATGAAAATGAGATTTGTTCGAATCTTGAAAATATTCGATATTTTGACAAATATTCGAATACGTAAAGTTTGATATTAATTTATTATTTGGTTAATTAATTGTAGCCTGTTGTTGTGTTACGCAAATACTAATACGACACAGTCATTCGGCCTCGCTAGCAGCGCGAGGATAAAAAATTGAAATACTAGGAAGATGAGTTGAAATAAAATAAATAAAGGCATGATTAATGTCGGAAGATAATATGCGAAATATCGTTCATAGCACAATCGATCGTGCCAACATCAAATCAAGTTTCGAATGCAAAAGACTTGGATTGTATATTTTTTATTAATTTACAAAAAAATGCCGCGACTTCGCTTGCGTAAATATAGATTAGATTAGTAAAGTAGTGCTTTTTCTGGGTGAAAGGTACCAGGTTCCCTTTCTGTTCCACTGACAACGTGTATGCGAAATGTCATGATGATCGGTTGCGTAACAAACTCATATAAGTACGCATTTATAATATTAGTTTAGATTAAATAGACACACTATCAACTTATTGACAAAATTTTGAATGGAAATAATTGTAATGGTCAGGCAATATTGTGAATCTGACACGTATACAGATATGCTATCTATATACATTTGCACTTGTATGAAAGCTAAACAATGAAATACATACCCTTTGCCTGAACTTAGCAACTAACCTAAATGTAGCTTCAGTAACTTAGTAAACTCACTAACCTATATATTTTGACGTTCATAAGTGTTACTTTGTGACCTAAAGGAATAAAGGATTTTTGACTTTGAATGTTCCTTTTTCGTCACAATGGCACATCACTCTAGTAAGCATTTTCAAAACGTGAATTGACATTAGAATGTAATTTTGATTCACATTCATGCTCTAGGCTGAAGTGTGTATGATAAGGGCTAATGATAATAAAGTGTTTGAATGAGTGCTAATGACCGCGCATTTGTCGTGGTCAGTGATTTATTACATTATCACATTTTTATGTGACTTTACGACCTTGTTCGGTGTATACTCCTAATGCCTGTTTTCAAATACATTAATTAATTTTGCAACGTGAAAGTATAAAAATAATTATCTTTATACTATAATTATTCAATGTACACACATTAATATACACATATTTCATTGAATTTCTACCAGACGGCTGGATCGATTTCAATGAAATGTTTTGTGTGTTGAGTGGGTACCTGGATGATTTAGATTTACAATTGGATGGTACGTGGCGCTGCGATCGGATTTTCAATTTAACAACAACTTTCAAGCAAGAAAACGCAAGCAAGCGAGAATGTGAGTTTGTTTGTTTGTCTGTTACACGCCTTAACTACTCGACTGATCACCATGAAATTTTGCATAGGTACACTTTGTTAAGTGAACAGAAAAGGACATAGGGTGCCTTTCAACTAGAAAATAGTACTGTGTACTCACCTAACCTAACCTAAATTTACGCAAGCGAGCTGCGGACAAAAGCTAGTAAATTTATATGTATAAGTTATTTTGATAACCAACTCATAAAGGTATAAAGTAGTATGTCAAACGTAATAGATCAATGGAGACGTTCCGTCACCGTGTTCTCTGTTGTTGAATCTGTTGGCACTCAGCCAGGAATCGAATCAATGAGTCACGGCTCGGGTGCTCGGTGTCAGGTGCTTCCCGACTCATTTAGAGCTTTTATTTCGGTATTACGACGTGAGACGTCCCACATCTTTATTTATGATCTTTACATCGTTTTTAATCATGTTTCGCATCTCTATTATATCGATAGTGTGCTCCGAAAGGTAAGGTCATTGGAATTGCCTGAATGTTGATTACATTGAGATTTTTTGCTCGAGTTGGACTAGCCCGATTGATACTAGCTCAACCCTACAAAAGACCACAGTCTAGCAACCTAGATAGTGTTGTGTTTCTGGGATGTAATAAATTGCGAATTTCGGCCTCTTAGAGGACACGGTTTACTGTCGACAAATAAGGATGTGGAAACTATAAAAAGGATCGTAATTAGTTTTCGTTAATTTTAGTATTTTAGAGGTCAGTTATTGTTAAAAATACAGTTTTATTTAAAATAATATTTCCTTTTTTAACAGGGAAGGAAATATAAAGTACTTATAGAATGAAAATAAGGTCACAGTAATTTTTAACAAGTTTAATGCTCACGACGTGAGGTGTAGAATGACTGCACACCTGACTGACTCGGGACGTACCTACCACCTCGCACTCGGCTTGAGCGAAATATTATCGCATTAACTAAGTAGAAGAAAAAGAAAATAATGAAAAGGTATTTTTTACAGTAAAACACATCGAATTCATAATTATACAACAATTAATTATTTATTACTTCTGCGAAACTGCAAAACAATTTGTTAGCAGACGTATAAGCTCCCGAACCATTCATTTACAATATTACACATTTTACTTTAACACATATACATACATTCGCTAATAAGAAAAATATCGGCCTCGATGAAGTGGTTAGTGTAACCGACTGCCACGCCTGAGGTCGCGGGTTCGATCTCGCACAAGTCGAACATTTGTGTGCATGAACATGGATGTTTGTCTTGGTCTGGGTGTTTCTATGTATAATATGTATGTTTTTACAAAAAGAATATATATATATATATATATATATATATATATATATATATATATATATATATGTGTGTGTATGTTTATCCATTGTCTAGTACCCATAGTATAAGCTCTGCTTAGTTTGGGCTAGATAGTGTTGTGAGTATGTGGTAGAATATTATTATATTATTATTATAATCAAATTTAAGCAATTAAGTTTTCTCTCTATTTACCTAGAATAAACATTATTATTTTAAATTTAAAAATTATTTTGGGACAGAGTTATAGTGTTTCTATATTTAATGGTAATTTCCTACTTCGTTTTCTATAGTGATTATTATAAGTAGACACTCGTGTAGCTTTTCTCCTATGTCACTGACGTTGAAAATGATGTCTCTTTTAAGTCAAGGTCAAAAAATCATTTATTCATTTGTGTCACTAAGTAACACTTATGAACGTCAAAATATAGGTTAGTGACTTTATTAAGACAGTGAACATTTTCAAATTTTTAGGGTATTATAGAGAGGCTCTTGTTACATGTAGGTACGAACAACAAATGATTTTTCAATGACAGGGACTTGTGTGAATACTATTGTATGCAAAACAAAGTGGTTATTTTGTTCAAATTGTTGCGTTGTGTTTGGCTGTGTACCATTACGTCACCAGTTTACAATAACATCGCAAATATAAGAAAATTATGTTGTGCAATACTTATATTATTGGAAAAAATCTTAATATATAAAAGAAAATCGTTTATTTGGCACACAAATACACACTTAAAACATGACAGAAAAAGAAAATAAATTAAAAAGAAATAAACCGATATAATAATGAAAATTAGAATGAGCAAAAATAAATATTATGTAATATCAAATATTTTTCTATATTAAATATCTGATTGACTAGCGTAAACTTTTAATATGTCATTATTAACAAAAGGCATTGAGCAAAGCTAATGAATTTGTAGTACCTACAGGCTATCTACAAATACGTACATACGTTTATTTGTACGCTGAGAACAAATAGTCCTTGGTAATAATGTTAAAACATGACTAAAGTTATAATGAACCTTACTTAATAGCTTTATACTGCAAAGTATATTATCTTTGGTCATATACCAACAAGACTAAAACCGTGCTTTAGCGTTTTTTTAATACGCTTGTATCTATAATATTGTCTTCTATTTACGCGAATATTATTCATTGAAATTAAACTGCTATATACGGATTTTATCGCGTTGTTTATTTGACACTTTACTACAAAATTTTAAAAATTGTTACACTACTACTACTATTAAACTTTACTAGGTAATTTTTAAGCTTATTAAATTATTATTAAACTATTTAGATCTAATTTATTTTTACACTTTCACTGACATTGAGACACTGGAACATTGAGACAACTGCCATCTTAGTCTCCCCGTGACCATGGCTGCTGAAAAGCAACCGAAACGTCGGGAAAAGTGTAAAAACAAATTAGATCTAAATAGTTTAATAATAATTTAATTAGCTTAAAAATTACCTAGTAAAGTTTAATAGTAGTAGTAGTGTAACAATTTTCAAAATTTTGTAATGAAGTGTCAAATAAACAACGCGTTAAAATCCGTATATAGCAGTTTAATTTCAAAGCTTGTATCTCTTTTATCATACCCACCTTAGTCTGTAGTTCAAACTAACGTAGAAATAGATTTATTTATTGCAATTATGGTTCACATATGTACTAGCTTTTACTTGCAGATGCTCCCGTCATTATAAACAGAAATGTCTATCTCACACGACGCGTACATGTTTTCGGGATAAAAGCATGTCACTCCTAAACATTTTTGTCTAATAGAATCATGTTTCATTATCATTTTTGTTATCATTTTTGTCGGCTTCGGTGGCGTAGTGATTAGTGTAACTGATTGCCACGCCTGAGGTCGCGGGTTCGATTCCCGCACAAGTCAAACATTTGTGTGCATGAACATGGATGTTTGTCTTGGTCTGGGTGTTTCTATGTATAATATGTATGTATTTACAAAAAAAGAAAGTATATATGTATGTTTATCCATTGTCTAGTACCCATAGTACAAGCTCTGCTTAGTTTGGGCTAGATGGTGTTGCGTGTATGTGATAGAATATTATTATTATATATTATTATGTTGATTATTAATTAATATTTATTAAGTAATAGTTATATCTATCAATAAATTCATTAAATAATGTTTAATAATAATTAAATTTTCATTTTCGTAATCAGCCTATTTAGGTATTTATTATATAACTAGATACATAAGATACTAACTAGTATTGTAAATGCGAATGTTAGTTTGTTTGTTAAGCTTTCACGCCTTAACTACTCGACCGATCATCATGAAATTGCGCATATACGTTGTCAGGGGTACAGAAAAGGACATAGGGTACCTTTTATCCAGAAAAAACTACTGATCCCGAGGGATAGAAAATTTACATAGCCTACAATTATGCAAGCGGTCTCGCGAGAAATTTTGTTTTAGAAATACCGTACCGCCGCCGTATTGTCCCTAAAACATTATTTTATGGCACACACGCGACTTAAAAGCACTGTTATACAATGTATGGTATTGCTAGTGAAATTGCTTCATTTCTTCGTATTTGTTTGTTTACAAACATAAGGAATGTTTATATGCATACAAATATCTATAATGACATTGATGTTGGCTCTACTATGACTATACAATACTAACAGAAGTTTATCTACTTCGCTCATGGGTTATGAAACAAATCGCCCGTCGCGTCGCGTCGTTGCGTCATTTAGGTTCAGAATAATTGATCACAATAAAGTTCAGAATTTTCTTTGCCTGCATAATGCATCTGTTTCGCCACTTTATTCGTAGGCTAAACCAGGAATTATTGCCAGTGCCTGTCGCTTAACTCTCTATATATCTATATATTTAAATTTTTTGATTGGGTGTCTCAAAGCTGTGTCTGAGGTAACCACGCGGCCCTGTGCCAGACTGTACACGACGCCGGTAATCTGTACATTTCACCCTCCGATGATGACGTCAGTGTTCACGTCACCGATGATATCATACTGACACACTGAACTAAATACCCGTATCAGTTTACGATGTTAATCTTCAAAATATATTTCGTTATTCCGTATCTTTGTCAAGAACGTTTACATGCTAATTCCGATGTTGATGTTATTTAGAGACGCAAAAAATGGCCATGAGCGTATGGATTGTTTACTAATACACTGTATAATACGAAGAAACGTTTTTTTATTTTGGTATAATATTTATTTCATATTCTGATGTAGGTATTGCGATTTCAACCATTTAAAATAATTTTTGTAACTATCTAATGTATAATAATATATTTAATCGAGAAATATATTGTATCATGGACTCGAGGGGTTTCTTATATCTAATATTTGGTCTGAATAATGATATTATGGGATATATTATCCTTTTCCTCTTGCCTCAAGAGATTAAAGAAGAAAAGAGTTATAAAGGATGTGATACCTAAGTGTTAGTAGAAGAATATTAATTGAAATGAAAGTTACGTGACAGCAACTTCTTATAAAATAGACTAATGAAATGCAACCACTTTTCTCGCATTGACATTCCTATGCTTGCAACAGGAAAACCATTCTAATCAACAAGGTTTTCCCTATTGTACGTATGTAGAAGTCTTCTCGCTCCTCGGGAATGATAAGTGTGTATGAAACAACTACTGATGAAATGGTTTCACGTTTTTTTAACACAATTTCTTAGCAGCATTAGCAGTCCACAAGAACTGCGCTGGTGCTGTAGGCATCTAACACGATCTTCGTACTTAAATATACCTAATCATTTTCAACAAACCCTGCAGGTACATAGAGTTGGGACGTAGACATACATGGTTGTATGCACTCTTTGTTGTGGCATTCGGAATGTAAGCCGTAGTCAATTTTGTACATGTCAGTCAGTGTTGGTTTATTTGCGAATAGTAAATATTTACTCGTAACTCAAATAACTGGTGCGTGCCAGAATTGATCGGCAAACACATCGGCACCTCTTCTGCTGTTATAAGATTAGCTATTTCTTTCTCTGTCCTAAGTAGGGGTACAGGAGACCTCGCGTTTAATATTACGAAGCAGTATATGCCATATAAGCATAGCCGCACTAAAATTAATCGAGAATATAAGAAATCGACACCGCACGTATCTCATGCCAACGTATTGGCCATAATCACCAATTCTATTGGCTAATGGTATAAGCCAATACTATTGGCATAGACTACACGGCGTACTGGCACTGGCGTGGGTATTGGCGTGAGTACCGGCGTGGGTACCGGCGTGGGTACCGGCGTGGGTACCGGCGTGGGTACCGGCGTGGGTACCGGCGTGGGTACCGGCGTGGGTACCGGCGTGGGTACCGGCGTGGGTATCAGCGTGGGTACCGGCGTGGGTACCGGCGTGGGTACCGGCGTGGGTACCGGCGTGGGTACCGGCGTGGTACTGGCGTAGTGATTTAAGTGGTCGTCTTTGTTGAAATGAAATGATATTTTATTGCTTGTCACAGGAAGGTACAATATAGGTACGGGTGATAAAAGATATAGTATGTTTCACTGCAACATACCCATAGGGTGTACAATAATTATTAAAAAAAGAGATGTGGTTTCGATACCTACACGGGACAAAAAATTGTGTAATCTACACATGGTTGTGAGTCTGGGTGTTCTTTGTCTCCGTTTTTTATTATGTTTGTAAAATTTCCCGCGACACGGGATTTATTTCTAGTGCAAGAGTTATCTTTTAAAAAAGAAAATGGGATCAAAGATAGATATTGAACAACATATAGAGGAGCCAAGTGTCAAGGAATGTTATTAGCTATTGCTAATCCAGTCAACAGTTGATAGGCGTTTGGTTACTATAAAATATTTATTATGTTGATCTGCCTTTAAAAAAATGGTGCTTTTAAAAAAGGTGAAAATGCAACTAAATTATTTAATACCGCCAGCTGTTAAAGTTCTAGAATGAAATAAATGTGAAGTCTGTATTTACATTATGTTTTAAAATCATACATTAATATTTTACGACTGCAAAACTGATGTAATGTGCGCGCTTTAGTGAGTCATTGAAGTTTTAAATAATACTAGCATTATGTCATTGTTTGCTATCGAATTATGCTTTTGTTGGTCAAAGTCAAATATATAGTCAATAATGTATTTAATGTGTATAAGAAAATTTCGATATTTATTCGTAAAACGTACATGCTAATGAAATATGGAGTCTTCTTACTTATCACATGTAAAATATTAGACTTCTATTTGTTAAATGTAGTTGAACTGAAAGGTATTTTATCTGGAAGGTTCGTAGGAATAATAGGTATCATTGCCAAACATTACATTTGTATGTAACATGAATAATAATTAGTAAATACTATACATGGCATGAGATCTCTTCTCTCTTAGCCTTTATTATTCCCAAGTCACTTGGGGTCGGCTTTTCTGGTCTAACCGGATTTGACTGGATTTCAGTTTTTACACGGAGCGGCTGTCACCTGACCTCCGCAACCTGAAGGCTAACGATACCCTAAGGCTAGACCAGTGTCAGGATATTAGAGGGTACTGACTTTCCCAGTAACGATTGCCATAGATGTTCATGGCAGCCGGGACCGACGGCTTAACGTGCTCTCCGAGGCATGGAGCAGGCGATAATTGTCAATCAATACGCACATCATTTCGAAAAGTCATATAACTTCCGGAAGTCAGAGGTGCGCGACGTGGGTTCGAACCCGAGACCCTCTGCATTGCAGTCTGTTGGTCTCCCCACTGAGCTATCGCTGCTTTTATGATTCATACATGGCATGAGATATGGATTCTTAATAAATTTGCCATTTAAATTATTCAGCTTTATTATTTAGAGTCACAGTTAAAGTATGTTGGATCAGACGATAAGGACAACAAGTAATCGGAATTATAAAATAATTCTACGGAGCCACTGTCATTTGACCACAGCTCAAGTCGATAATCCTTACTATCCTTACTAATATTATAAACGCGAAAGTTCGTATGGATGTATGGATATTTGTTACTCTTTCACGCAAAATCTACTGCACCGATTGCGATGAAACTTGGTATGTAGATAGCTGGAGACCTGGAGACCTAGATTAACACATAGGCTACTTTTCATCCCGATATTCCCACGGGAATGAGATTTACGCGGGTGAAACCGCGGGGAAAAACTAGTTGTAAATATAAAACATCCACCAGATGTCGGAATATTTAAATTGTGCTGTAATATTTAAAAATCTGACCATGGATACCAGAGCTCTACACAAAACTGCTATAATGTCGGCCTCGATGGCGTAGTGGTTAGTGTAACCGACTGCCACGCCTGAGGTCGCGGGTTTGATTCTCGCACAAGTCAAACATTTGTGTGCATGAACATGGATGTTTGTCTTGGTCTGGGTGTTTCTATGTATAATAAGTAAGTATTTACAAAAATAAAGTATATATGTATGTTTATCCATTGTCTAGTACCCATAGTACAAGCTCTGCTTAGTTTGGGCTAGATGGTGTTGTGTGTATGTGGTAGAATATTATTTTTTTTTTTTTTTTTAAATATTACCTTCTGCTGTGTGTACATTTTTATGCATATAAAAACGTTGAACTACCATTAAAAAGAAATAAACTATTATTAATTATTATCGATACAACTAGGAGCGACATGAGTGAATATACTTACCTAAAAATAAGTGGAACAGCAATTAGTTCATAATACATATATTGGTGAGACAGGAGACTTATAACCGGGTTTGAAATACTGATCTCATGTCATATGATTGGCTGTTGATAATTCAAATAGTCAATCAAATCAGTTGACATGCAAAAGTTTACAAATTATTGTGTTTGAATTATTGTGTTTATATGTACTACGTAGTAACGGAGACATCTCAACTACATTGTTAGTAACACGCTTTAGAGATCATGCTCTCTAGCTCTCTTAACAGATTATTGCAAGGACGTTTGAGCGCAAAATTGTAATGTTTAAAACATGCTGTCATGCGTATTACGCCACTGCTTAACTAATATTGCACTCAAACGTGCCGTTCCAGTAATCGCCAAGCTTAGAGCTCTAACTTATATTTCGAACAATTTAGTTGAGATGTATTCTCTAGTACTTAATAACTCAATGCTACGAACTGGGAACGGAAATTATATTTGGTGAGACTTACAAGCAGATTTGAAAACAATATATCAGCCCTGTATTAAGCTGTCCCACTGCTCGCAATTAGCCTCTTCGTAGTGTGAAAAGGGTTAGGCCATAGTCTACGACATACGACAACTCTCAGACATATAGGTTTCCTCACGATGTTTTTCTCCACTGTTAGAGTGAGGGATAATTAACTATTTAATACCCATATAACTTCGAAAAGTCAGAGATGCGCGCCTTGGGATCGAACTCGAGACCTCTGCGTGGCAGTCCAATAATCTCCGAAGACTAGATGACTTGCAAATGTTAACATGTTTTAATGCTAAAATGTACTTATTGTTGTAATAATGTATTATTAGGTGGTGGTGCAACTAGCAACATTGCAGCTAACCAGGTGCCGGGATCTGCCGCCAGCAAGAACAATGACTCCAACAGCGTTAACGGTATTTAAATAGTTGTTTATTATTCTCTTGCTTAATGTCATATCTACTGCCTGACTACAGACTGCAAATGTCTTCATAGAGTACTACCAACCATGGCTTCGTACGGGTAGTACAAACCTTAACAAATTATACACCTTAATCTTCTTTATGAATCAAATTTGTCTGTTGATGAAAACCGCATGAAAATCTGCTCAGTAGTTTTAGACAGACAGACAGACGCGACGGGAGATTGACGACGATCGACGGTTTGTTTTTTAATATGTAGTGACATAGTTATAGAACCACAACCTTCCGCTTTATTCCTATAGTTAATCAACACGTAACTTGATTTTGACAAAAGCAAATAATGACTGCAGTGTCATAAATTGTACATAATCAATACAATTTTTAAATTTTATTCGGTATGTACGATCGATTATCGAGATAATAAGTAGTGTATATACTTGAATATAGAACTAATTTCCTTTTTAATTACTGTTTTTCGTACATAACAGTATGAAAGTTTAAAACCGGCATATCAAAATACAGCAACATCTACATTATAAAAGCATATCTCTTTATATTTTTACATAATAGGCTATCATTAAATACACACGCAGATAAAACTCATAATCTATCGATTTTAGATTTATAATTTACTTATTAGGTACATCCCTAACTTGGTTTTAAGTTGACATAACCTTGTAAAGAGGCAATGCAAATGTTTTATTTTGTGTGGAAAATAAATAGTTAGGCGCTTATGCAAAGTTACCGTCATCATTGTTTGAGCCGTCAAAAAGTGAATAACCTGGACAGAATATAGATTCAAAGTCTATTATAAAAATCAATAAAGGCAATTATACAAAAATAAGGAACATAATACTAGATAAGCCAAAGATACTTTTTAATTGGGTTGTATAAATAGCCCTGGATTTAAACTAGCAGGAACAGATTTTTATAGCAATATACACAGGCAAATTATTACTTTTTAAGGACGCCTCAATCTCATATAACTTTTGATATATAATAAGTTTTTAAAATGACTCTTACAAAGTGTAGACAGTAATTACCTTTTACGTAAGAGGCAATTATAGGATCGTGTGAGGTGCAGCGGGTGTAATAATCGTTTGCAGGCTAAAGGCAGTGTACGGAGCCGTACATTAGTTTAGCTTCTCACGCGCCGTGCATTCTGCACACGCAGTAGAATTTTATATTGCTAAACCAATTAGTTGTATGTAACCTACATTACAATATTAAATATTAATGCAATATAATCAGTGTTTCTCAAACATCCAACTCGGTCGGTTTTATTTATCTATCCCAATAGACTCGCCCGTCATCATATCAACAGAAGTGTAGGAATCTCCTACATTCATTTTTGGTCCTTCGAGCCGGATGGCGTAATGGTTTAAATAGTGATTGACTTGCCACTGCCACTACGTTAACTGTTGTGGGTTCGAAACCCGGGAGAAAAAAATTGTGATCCACTTATGCTTGTTTCGAGTCTATACTCCATTTGGTTAGGTACTTAACTAAACAATCTTGACGTGACCTTTTACACAAACACATATTAAACAAATAAACTGCTGCTTGAACTAACGGTTCAATTGATTTAGTAATCGTTATTGTTGTATTTACATTGATCTTTAGCAGTATTTTATTTTAAAACTGAGTTTTTAGATAAAAAGACACGTCAAGATTGTTTACTTTTAGTTAAGACTGCGCCGAGCGCAATGTGCCAAAACAGGCGGTCACAGTTAAGTGAATAAAATTAACACTTTTTGTTTAATACAAATATAAAATATACATTTACCATAACAATGAATGTGTTTACAATTACTCCGTGTAAAAAAACTTAAAATAAATAATATTTTTGCCTACAGAATTACGTAAATTTGCACGAAAAATGCAAAAACGTGTTTACGTTTTCGTGTTACGTGATTTTAAGATTATAACAGTAGAAATCTATCCTATTTTACAGCTTAAACGAAACATAAATAGTTATATTACAATTTGTCCGTCCCAAATATTTAAGTTATTGGTTGACAATAAAGATACATATTTATCAAAAAAGTACTTTAAATCCTCCATACAATTTTACTATGGCGGCCGCGCGCCGATTTGAATATCGAGCTCTGTCATTCAGTCCAACCGCGTCTTACGCTCGGCGCAGTCTTAAGTAGCCAACCAAATGTAGTATAAGTTTTTTTTGTGTCCGTTTCTTTATTTATTTTAGACATGCTAACAGTATTGTATATACAACATTACACACAATAAAGTACCTTAAAACTAGTTCTTATACATACACCAACATGTCCGTTGTTGAATGTTTGTAAAGTTTTCAAAGGAATTATTCGTGGCGCGGCAGATGTCTTTTCAAAGAGGAAAATAAATTAATGGATACTATCTAAATTGACTTGTATAATAAAAACAATGACATAGATCACATTTAATTATATCGTAAAGTCCCTAGAATTCCACGAATTTATTTATTAAATAATACCAAAGTTAAATTATTAATTATTTTGAAATAGCGCAAGATATGTTGGCTTCGATGGCGTGGTGGTTAGTGTAACCGACTGCCACGCCTGAGGTCGCGGGTTCGATTCCCGCACAAGTCAAACATTTGTGTGCATGAACATGGATGTTTGTCTTGGTCTGGGTGATTCTATGTATAATATGTATGAATTTACAAAAAAAGTATATATGTATGTTTATGCGGAAATCGAACCCGCCACCTCAGGCGTGGCAGTCTGTTACACTAACCACTACGCCATCGAGGCCGACAATTAACATGTTTCATTTGAACTTCAATTATAACTAGAGCATGTTTAAATAATTTAATATAAAAGTATATAAATGAGTTATACAATCTGATCAATATTGCATGCCAATTGGCGGAATATAGCTGCACTGAATCTTTGTTCAATACTGATAAAACTATGTCAACACTGCTGTATCAACCTATATTCGCAATAAACTATTTGAATTTGAAATTATGTGTGTGTAGGAGTGAACTCGGGCGATGGAGACTGTCAAGTAAGTCCGTGGGGTGAGTGGAGCAAGTGCTCTGTCTCCTGCGGTGCTGGCTATCAAGAACGCACCAGGACCATACTGGTAAGAATAAAATAAAATTTAAAATTTATATAAAATATAAATTTAATTTTGTCAATAATTTAGCTAAGCATACAAAATATGTCATATAATTATAAGCATGTAGTGTTTGCATCTAGTAGGGTACATCTTAATGTAAGTTTATTAAACTAAGATAAATACCATTGTACTATCGTTAGATTGAAACCAGATTAGCGAAACAATAAAAATAAAGTATAAAATAACATTGAGGCGCACGGATGGCGTGGCCGTTTAAGTGTTTACCTCGCCAGTGCTTCTGCGCCAAGAGTTGTGGGTTCGAATCCCAATTCCCAAAATTGTGTGTGATCCACAAATGGTTGTTCCGAGTCTGGGTGTTTTTTGTTTGAGTGTTAGTAAAGTCCCTCGTGACACAGGAATAACTCACAGTGCGAGCTTCATAAAAAATTAAAAGCATAATAACACTCTATTAGCTGTAAGATAATTTTATAAAAATACTAGCTTTCCCGACAAAATCAGCGATAGCTCAGTGAGGAGACCAACAGACTACAATGCAGAGGATCTCGGGTTTGAACCCACGTCGCACACCTCTGACTTTCGGAAGATATATGACTTTTCGAAATTATGTGAGTATTGATTGACAATTATCGCCTGCTCCGTGCCTCTGAGAGCACGTTAAGCCGTTGGTCCCGGCTGCCATGAACATCTATGGCAGTCGTTATTGGGAAAGTCAGTACCCTCTTATATCCTGACACTGGTCTAGCCTTAGGGTATCGATAGCCTTCGGGTTGCGGAGGTCAGGTGGCAGCCGCTCCGTGTAAAAACTGATATCCAGTCAAATCCGGTTAGACCAGAAAAGCCGACCCAAGTGACTTGGGAATAATAAAGGCTAGCTTTCCCGACAGCGTATATATAAAAGCAACTTCAATACGTGTCCGCTGAACTGAATTAGCATTTTCTAACGACAAACACTCGCACAACTGCCTCAATACGTCGCAGACGGTGATGAGGGTAGTAGGATTTCTGAGTTAATACGCGTTTAAATGTACTAGAAACCCTCATCCTATTCGTCAAGCTCGCGTGGCGTAGGATTTCTAGTACTTGAATCACAAAATTGTCTAAGAAAAGCTAACGCGATACGTTTCACACAGCATATATATTGCATATTTACTATCTCGCTCTGCGCGCACCGATCATCACTGCATGCATAACACGTGCGATTTGTAATGACCGTAATTATCAAGTGCAAAAAGATAACTTCAATTGTTGTAATGACAGGGGAATATCAGGAGAAAGGATGAGATAATTTTGTTTGTTTGTTTGTTTGTTTGTGTAAATAAATTTGTTTCTTTTTTGTATGGTCGCAGTTCTAACCTAACCTAACCTACTATTTTTTTTCTGGTACCTTTTTTTGTACTGTATTTGCTTTATTCGTCATGCTACATACCTACTCTATCTTTTAACCAGAAACTTATATAGTTAATTGTTAGCCTTCCCTTAGTATTAGTTGACGAACAGAATTAAAAGAACCCCTACTTTGCGTCGCGTTATTTAACTTGAAATCCTACTGCAGTACGTCATCCTGTGAGACGTATTGGAGCAGCATTTATACGTGTTTATCGTTAGAAAATGCTAATTCAGTTCAGCGGAGACGTACTGAAGTAGCATTTTAATATACGCCTCCCGACAAACGTTGTTCTGCCATATAAATTCATTCGATAGGGACACCCTAATCATCTAGCCGTATGAAATATACTCTACTACCTAGCAAATATACATAAAAAGTCATAAAAATCGGTCAAGCCGTTTCGGAGCAGTGCGACCACAAACATCGTGACACGAGATTTTTATATATATAGATTATTATGTAACTAAATAACAAGGTGAGACCGGTCTGTGTGGAAAACCTTGGGGGAGGCCTATGTTCAGCAGTGGACGTCTTTCGGCTGAGATGATGATGAAATTACAAGGACGCTACACTTAACATAATATCAGACGTCAAGGACCTAATTATGTTCATGTGTCAACCTATGACCACGATCAATACAAGTCGGTCGAAATGACAGCAATTAAACCTGCTATCTAATATCACAGTAAGTATATGTACAAACTGCGAAAGGCTAAAACACGTATCTACTACACTTTTTTCTAAATAACGAAAGATGAAGAAGAGCTGTAGAGACGTAGACCTCTCGCGGGGCTGACGGAAGGGTTATGTCGGGCTCACCCTCGATAGAAAGTTCCAGGTCCTACCGAGTAAACCTACCACGATGTTCCTTCACACGATCTATGGCCGGAGAGCAGGGATCGTCACTCATCCTGTACTGTAGAGAGAAGCCTGAACAATTTTTGGTGACGTTATTCGTATAAGCTGCCTCGTATAGGCAAGTTCCATCCTCTTACAGAAAGCCGGCGTAAGATTTGTAGCACTGTTACTGCGTTTCACCCGGCAAGTAAGAGCTCCGACGGCTCACATACTCAGTTGTCCCATTTCTTTCCTCTCATTCTATCCTAAATGCCTTTTCTGTAGAGCCGGCAACTCACTAAAGTCATTGTTTAAACTCGGACAATCAGTTATTCTTACATTTAATTCAAATCAGCTTATATATGTTGATGAAAAAGTCATTGGAAAAGCAATTTTCAAGTCCAAAAACTGTTAAATAAACTGGGTGTATGTTATATGGAAAATAATATTGAGTTTTATGTTAGTCACAAGGTTTACTAATATGACCATTTATTACACGTCGTAAATTTATTAATTGCGTTAATTACGTAATAAATTTAATATTTACTGTCCATTACACGTGTCATTTACAGACAACTGACCATTGGAAATAACATAAAAACGTTTTCGTAACTTAAAAAAAAGAGCATATATTCTGTATAAAAAAATACTGGCCGAAATTGTTTAGTTGGTTGCACTGGTAACGTTTTTGCATCAGATACATTTAGAATTGTTTTGTTAATTGTTGGCAATAACAAAGCATATAAAGTTGTTTTGTTTATCGAAACAAAGAACTGAAAAGATGGCAGTGCATTAAGTTTGAACAAAGACAGGTTATTAGTATAATAATGTATTTCAGTAACTTGTATTCATAAGGATCTTTGAACAATTATGTATGTGTTCTAAGCATTTACCTAAGTGACTCAAAAATTGCAATTGTATTAGTAAATACGTCTGCTATGCATAACATCATGATGTCGGCCTCGATGGCGTAGTGGTTAGTGTAACTGACTGCCACGCTTGAGGTCGCGGGTTCGATTCCCGCACAAGTCAAACATTTATGTGCATGAACATGGATGTTTGTCTTGGTCTGGGTGTTTCTATGTATACAATGAATGTATTTACAAAAAAAAAGTATATATGTATGTTTATCCATTGTCTAGTACCCATAGTACAAGCTCTGCTTAGTTTGGGCTAGATGGTGTTGTGTGTATGTGGTAGAATATTATTATTATTATTTTGATCACGGATCGCAAAAAAAGGTCAATAATACTATTGAGCTTTTCAGTAAAATTTTCAGTAGCGCTCATAGCCAATTGCACTCACTGATCAATAAACGATTAGCGAGGTTAAGCAACGATGGGTGCGGTCAGTCTATAGATGGATGACCGCTTAGTGGTATTTCATCTGAGCGTCTCCGTGCTTCGGAGGGCACGTAAAGAGTCGATCCCGGTTGTTTTTAAATTGACAGCAGTCGTTGAGCCATGACAGAGGCCTACGGGCGGCTTGAACAACTCTTGACAACAGGTTGGCCACTAACCACATGAAATTACAGTAGGTTCGCTGTATGAATAGACATGTGGTGTGCTGCGGCCGCCGTCTATAACTTATGCTTGCTTGCTACACCAGTATCGCAGTGTTGCCGATCTTCATCATCTCAGCCGAAAGACGTCCACCTAATATAAGCCGAATAGGCCGAATCGCCGAGTAGGCGTAGGCGAACTTGCAGCCACCTAACCAGACGTAACGCTATGATACTGTAACAGTATAGCTCTTATGCTAGTTTCCTATAAAACGGCAGCAATACCCCTGGCCAGCCGTCTCATTCATAACCTCCCCAAAATATTTCCAAAACTGTTTTGCAATTTAAAAAATTAATTGTAGTAATTTTTGACTCGGTTCCTATATTCAAGAAACATGTCGTGTTTGACAAATTAATACTAAAATTTAATATTAAAATTATTCTCATATTTAAAAAAATTACAATCTTTACTGTCTATAGCTAAAACGACTCGCTCCTTGAATTTTGGAACCGGGCCTATATCGTTATTTTACTTACATACGAACAACACGGAGCGATTAAACACTTTACGTACCTGTAAAAAATAAAAAGCCTCATTAGTGATACAGTTATTGATATTGTACTAATATAACATATTTTAGAAGTGGCGCTCGCTGGCTTAGTATTGCATGTGACTGAGCTGCATGAGCTGTCAAGGATAAAGCGTGATTGGATTTTTCTGTAAAAAAATCTCAATCACTTGATTCTGGAACTATACCTGAACTGTGTAGTCGGCAATAAGGTCGACCCTATTACTTTAAACCGTCGCGATGCTAGCGAAATATAGGCGTGTGATACACATCTGTAAAGGTATTTGGTAATCGGGAACAGTACTATCTTTCTGTATGAAATGGGACCCTTTGTCCTTTTTCTCACGCATCACAACAAGTATGCGAAATTGTATGATGATCGGCCGAGTAGTTGAGGTGTGAAATCGTAATAAACAAACACTCACATTTCCATTACATTAGGGTAAAAAGAAGGAACGCAGTCTAAACAATGTCTTATTAAGTGTAAGTAAAATCAGATACAAGCAAGAGCGAGCAAAGCGCCACTGATGGACCACTGATTAGTCACGAATACTCATCACGCAACGGAAACAAAAATAAATTACTTTGGGAAAGTTACATGTATATTTTGACTAGCTTCAACAATTTAGGCAATTTTCGAAACGAAATCTAAACTTATAAAAGGATAAATGGACCGACTGATTGACTGACTGATATAACAACGCATAGCCCAAACCTCTGGGTCTAGGGAATTGAAATTTTGCACAGAACTTCCTTATACAACATAAGTATTCATTAAGAAATCTTTTTTAAGTGCATACTATGCACTTATAAAAGATGTCTTAGTGCATATCTTCTACGTTACTTATTTATTAATTCAACCACTAAAGGGTTGCAAATCGTTCAAAGTTCGATATATCGATCAAGGCACAGCAAAATTGTTAAACGAGGAAAAAGCTCAAATGTGTCTTATACAGCGGCATCATCCACTATAAAATCATTTTTCAACTATTGCGAATTAGCTGACCCACCCAACTTCGTCTGCTTCACATAAGAAAATATTGCCCGTATTTGCAAATTTTTTTATTGCTGCTCTGCTCCTATTGGTCGTAGCGTTTTGTTATATAGCATATAGCCTTCCTAGATAAATGGGCTATCCAACATTAAAATAATTATTCAATTCGAACCAGTAGTTTCTGAGATTAGTGCGTTCAACCAAACAAACAACCAAATTTTCAGCTTTATAATATTAGTATAAAATAGATAACGGGGTTATTATATAACCCAATACTAAGTAGACAAAGTCGCGACATCAGCTTGTCATGTATATGGTATTAGAAGCGAGCCTAATTCAATAAATTACCAGCCCAAGTTGTTTATATTGTGTGTTGAATTGAAGGCGACACTGATTGAATGAACATCACATGAATAGCTAAGTAAATATAATTAGTGTAGGTTTGAAATTATGTACATTTGATTGCACGTTCTAGTGATGGTGTCAGAGATGTCAAGTGCGTGCCAGAATGGCACTGATGGTAATTGACGGCGAGTTATACGAGGCGACCATCAAACGATAGGTCAAGGTCGGTACGTGTGGCTATATGCCTGCGTGATTGTTACTAAAAATAATGGCTGAAGTTATTCTTTAACGGTTGAAAATCATTTATACTTAATATCGAATGGATAGATAAAAAATACGCCCATATCTTGCCAATAGAGATATATCTAGGGTTGAGATTTGAAGTTAATTTATTTTCAAAAAATGATCAGTAATATCACTAACTCATGAATAATAAAATAACTTATGCTATGATTATACATTTGTCTTTTGTCATTACTAGACACTTTTCCGGCAAATGTAGAACATTTGAAACATTATATAGAATTTTCTTAAAGATAGATTAATAATGCATAATTTGACCTGGAAACTCGTCATCTGATCCACATATTAATTAAAACCTATGTGACGGAACGAACGAGGCAATAATTAAATTAGGTATTATGATTTATTTCTTTAGAACAATAGATAATTCTTTTTCTTTATTTACGGGTGTTTTTTTTAACATTTCACGCCATAATAATATTTGGCCCTTTGGGAAGCTAGTACGGGGAATTGGGTCACTTAAATTATCAACGAAATTAATTAATATGACTATTTCATTAATGGAAGCGCATCGCTAAAATGACCGATGTACCGTATGTAACTATAATTGTGCACGAATACGAATATGTAATAGATTTTCTTGCCTACATTTAAACGTTATGTAAACATAATAAAAAAATAAGGTCTACATAATATATTCTTACGTTTACGCGAATGTTACGCATTGCAATTAAAATACTTTATACGGATTTTTTCGCGTTCTTTATTTTAAAACACTTTTTTTTTACATTATTTTAAACTCTAACACTACTATTATTGAAGTTTACTACAATTTAAACTATTTAAATTTATTAAAACTATTTATATTTAAGTTTACACTTTTTAGTTTAATTTTAAAGATAAGGTCTGCTTATAAACTGTCCTGGTACTGCTTAATGGCCGCTTCTCGAAATTAGAAGGGTTTTAGGGGAAGTCCACATTGGACTTCACGCATCTTCGTGAACACTGCAGGGTACTCTTGAAAATACATGTAATATCCAAAAAAAATTAATCCTCGACTTGCCTTTTTTTTTTTTTTTTTTTTACGTGGGGGAATGCATTGACGCATACCTCTCCGCGGGGCGACGGAGAGGCTATGTCGGGCTCACCGGGGGAAAGATACCCCGGTAATACCGACTAAACCTACCACGGTGTTCCTCGACATAACCATAGACGGCGGGGCCGCGCGAATCGCTTTCACATGCAATCGCGACCCCGCCGAGGTTTCGGCCCGCCGTGTGAAACGGCAGGCCACTTCACAGAAAATACTTCCTCCACTGTCCCCCTGGGGGGGACAAAAACACGACACAGAGGCGCACATGGGAACACGCACGCCGCCTCTCGGACCTGGTGCTGAACGGATGGCGGGCAGACCCACAAAGCCCGCCATCCCCAGGTCAATCCTCAGGGTGGCTGGAGGTCATCTCGCGCCCTCCGGCGCCCGGTTCTGCGGTTGGGGAGAGGGTTTAAACGCTCCCTCTCCCGCTCCGCCGCCTCCTTGATGGAAATGACTTCCTCACAAAAGGAGGCGACGGCGTTCCACGACCTCTCACTCCGGACCATAGACTGAACTACGGCCGGAAGTGAGAGGGCAATCAGTCCGACTGCCGCGATCAACTCACGGCGCTGCGATGCCCAGGCAGGGCAGTACGCCAAAGTGTGCAGCGCCGTGTCCTCAACAACGTTGTGGCAGTCGCCGCAGTGGTGACAACCGGGCGTATCTTGCCGGCGTATACGACACAGGAACTGGCCAAAACAACCGTGGCCAGTCATTACCTGTGTCAGCCGGAAGGTGAGGGCGCCATGCCGCCTCTCCAGCCACTCCTCAAAGACGGGACTAACCGCCACTATCGTGGCGTGCCCGGCACTAGGGTGCACAAGTCGTTCCTTCCATTTCTCCACTACGACCTGGCGGAGCTCGGACCTTGCCGCCTCGATCCTCGATTTGCCTACACTATACATACATCGCACAAAAGTGTCCACAGTAAGAAGAGTGAGCTGACATTAGATCGAGAACTTTTCTTGTAGTTATTAATAATATTATAATAATATTATTATAATATTAATAATAATATTATTAATATTACTTCGTCCTATAACATTTAACTGTCTTATTTTAGCAAATAAACATTAATTATAATTTTATTGTTAGCTATCAATCTTTTATTTTTAAATGACTTGTTATCGCCATTATCTTCAATATTACCAGACGTAAAAAACATGCAGCTGCAAATGTTACGTCATTATCATTGTTTTTGAAATGCTTTTTTAATGATCAAGGTAAATGGTAGCCTATTATATTCAATTACTGCAATACAATTATATTATTGTTGCATTGAAATACATTTTCCACATACACGAGTAGATATCATTACAAACGATGCATATTCTTTGTTGATGAAAATGTTTAAGACTGCGTCGAGCGAAATGTGCCAAAACAGGTGGTCACAGTTAAGTGAATAAAATCAACACTTTTTGTTTAATACAAATATAAAATATACATTTACCATAACAATGAATGTGTTTGCAATTATTCCGTGTAAAAAACTTAAAATAGTTAATATTTTCGCCTACAAAATTATGTACATTTGCACGGAATATGCAAAAACATAAGCTCGTGTTAGGTGATTTTTAGATTATAACAGTAGAAATCTATCCTATTTTACAGCTTAAGTGAAACATAAATTTTTATATTACAATTTGTCCATCCCAAATATTTAAGTTATTGGTTGACAATAAAGATACATATTTATCAAAAAAGCACTTCAAATCCTCCATACAATTTTACTATGGCGGCCGCGCGCTAATTTGTATATGCGCCGCACGAGATCTGTCATTATCTGTCTTACGCTCGGCTCAGTCTTAAGGAATTCTGTTCATTTTGTAGTTACATACATGAAAATCGGTATTTACCATTTTAATTAAAAATAAACCATATGAATGGTACCTTATTTCCTTTTCTACGAGTATATGCCTAACAAAAGTGTATGCGAAATTTTATGATAATCGGTCGAGTAATTAAGGCATGAAAGCATAACAAACAAATTAATAAACTAACATTCATATTTAAAATAAGTATTACTTGCTCTTGCGCGCGGCTCCGCCCGTGATAACTACATTAATAAAAAGCCTATCCTGTCCTGTCCTGCTTCAGGTTTTAACCTATCTCTGTACAAAATTTTATACAAAACCGTTGAGTGGTTTAGACGTGAAGAGGTAACAGACAGACAGACAAAGTTACTTTTAAATTTATAATATAAATAGAATATTAGTCGGGATTTATATTTCCTAGAATTTTCCCGCAGCTTCGCTTGCGTAAATGTGAGTTTGGTTAGCTTAGTAAAAGTAGTACATTTTTCTGGCAAAATGTACCCTATTTCTTATTCTGCACCCCTGACAACGTGTATGCAAAAATTAATGATGCTCGGTCGAGTAGATAAGGTGTGAAAACGTAACAAACAATTAAGTTAGGATTTATTATTAATATCTATAGATTACGTAATACAATGTTCGCTTGTTATTTCGCAGGTACAACCGGCTCCTGGAGGCCAGCCTTGTCCGCGAGCGCTCGCCCGCCGCCGACGCTGCTACAGAAAGTGTTAAATATCTAATAATTTAGTTGCACTAATTAGTGGCCGCACACACGACCATATCAAATAAATATCACATAATTATAAACTATTGTGTAAGATTTTTTACAATGTATTGATGTATTGTATAACGAGTCGGTGACATATTGAATTATCTTCGGCTTCTTTAAACCTTTGCTCATAAAGATATTGCAACTGCTGTAGCGATGATGGATAAGAAACTAAATACTTCAAATATTCGAAATTTGTAAGAGCCCGCATCCGAATGTTAACCTATTTATCGTCTTTGATAATTATTCGAATTATTCGAAACTTGTGTAGGCGGCGGTTAACTACAATAACTTAATTTTTTAGATCTATCTCTACTGCTGTCCGCTTATTGCGTGACCTAGGAATAGCGGTATCTACCCACATTTGTATTTTGATAGGGCTAATACATAATTAAACAAACTATCAATATCAAAGTTTATAGATTTTTATCAAATATTTAATCGATAATCGTCCATCACTAATCTGTTGTCTTGTCAGCTGAAGAGAAGCACAATATTTTACGATAAATAGGTAATAAAATGAAAGCCGCGTAAAAATGTTACTGTCTACGTTTACATAGAGACATTATGAATATTATGATACAGGTAATCGTAGTAATAGTTTTTATACATCGATGTATCTTTACTTTGCGCCAGACTTTTAGTGTCCCTTGAAGTTGCTTCGAGTAGCGTCGCAATGACAGACATTAGGTGACGGGGTGAACTGAGTACAGGGTGCTTAGAGCGAGTGCCTTTTACGTTAACGCGATCGAAAAGTTTACCGCGTTTGGCTCTCTGATTGGTTAAGAGCTTGGAGCGGGCCAATCGGAGCGACAATAGTCAAATACGTGTCGATCGCGGTAACGTAAAACAAACTCGTATTAGGCACTCTAGAGCAGCATCAGAGCGTAATGGAAGTTCGACGCAAAGTATCCTATTTTTATAATGTGGAGCCAAGCTGACGCGCATTGGTATGAAACTCTAAGCATAAATGATTTTATCATAATTAGACGTAATTCAGGTTGGTATGCAAAATATCACCTGTCATCGAAAACAGGTGTTCTTTTATATAGTTCTGTGTGTATCGGCCTCTAACTACTTAATAAGCAACGCATTTAATGCATTTACCTACTTTTCCATTTTTATACGTGTAGTATACAGCTGAAACCAAAGGCACTTAGTAATAGAATAAACGCTTTCAAAATAAATTGTGTTTTATTATTTTGTTGTTATTCGGAGGCATGCCATGTTGCGCACCCGTTTAAACGCACCCGTTCGAAACGCACCAAGAGCCTCCGCAGCGCATACGCTTGCTGCAAAAATATTAAATAATTTATTTAATAATTTTCTATTCCACTTTGCGCACTAGGGGTTATGGACCATGTAGTGAGGGGTGTTAGCTAATAAAAACATCGATATAAATTCACACAAATTGAAATTAAACTACTATATACGGATTTTATCGCGTTGTTTATTTGACAATCTATAACATAATTTTGAAAATTGTTACACTACTACTATTAAACTTCACTAATTTTTAAGCTATTTAAATTATTATTAAAACTATTTAGATTTAATTTAGTTTTACACTTTCCCCGACGTTTCGTTTGCTTTTCAGCAGCCATGGTCACGGGGAGAACACAAATAATATAATATAATATAATATAATATAATATAATAATATAATATTCTACCACATACACACAACACCGTCTAGCCCAAACTAAGCAGAGCTTGTACTATAGGTACTAGACAATGGATAAACATACATATATACTTTTTTTTTTGTAATTACATACATATTATACATAGAAACACCCAGACCAAGACAAACATCCATGTTCATGCACACAAATGTTTGACTTGTGCGGGAATCGAACCCGCGACCTCAGGCGTGGCAGTCGGTTACACTAACCACTACGCCATCGAGGCCGACAAATGTTTACAAAACACGACTGTGTCATACCTCTTCTATAGCACCATTATTATCACTCATTCCTTCATCTCATTCCTGGTTATTCGAAACACAGGCAAATCAATATCATAAATTATGAAGATCATAGATCATATTACATTAGTTAGTTATAAAAGTAAAATTAAAGAACGGGTATAAAAGTTGTGAAGACAATAAACTGAGAAAGCGGGTGAAGAAATAACCAAACATTACGTTTTCTACTGAATAGGATCTCTTTGAAATAATTCTGTTGAGTATTTCATTTGAAAAATGAAGTTTAGACGTAGAAGATCAAATTGCACCTCATAACTCTAGAGCGCTACGCATAAACAGCGGAACTTCTTGTTACGGTATGTGCGGTCTCGGTTTGCTTACTTACTCATCCGCATAATATTTTTTTAAATAATATTTTTTTAAGTAAAGAATGTTATGCGTTAATTTTACATACGTAATTAGAATAAACAAAAGTATGACATGTTATAAGTCTTAAAATGTTATACAAATGGAAAGGAAATCACTCATGTAACCACGCCGTCGTAATCTTGCTCGCACCCACTCGCAAACATATTGAAACATACCATGTTCCCAAGATGCATGAGAACCGCACTGTTCGTGCATATGCCTTAAAAAGTTTAGCTTGATCCTAGTATCATAGTAATATTACTGATCATATGATATGTGGGTGCATACCCACATATACGGTCTATCGCTATGGTAACCGGAATATGCACCATGACCAATTGGAACAAGGGCATCGCCAACCAGTCGAAGGCCTAGGGACCTAAGGGCACACTGTGTCTATGTCTAAAGGCAGCAAGGACATTATAGAGGTGTTGAAGATGCAACAAACATAAATTGTAAAGGCTTTTCGTACTTTACTACGAAAAAGAGATATTTGTAAATTTATTAATTACTTTATTATTTACCTGCTACCTTTTACTTTCTATTATAACCATTTACGCAATTTCGCTTCTACGATTCTAAAGAAAATAAGTATCCCATAGTAAGCATGCATTATTCTCTCTCTTAACTATATCTGTGTATAAAATCATGTCGATTCTTTGCTTTGTGGTAGGTGGACCAAGCAAATAACACATTCACGTTTATCTACACTTATATACAGAGGAAAGTTTTTGATTTTTTGTTTATTTGTTTGTAATGATATAACTCAAAAACTACAAAAACGAGTATCAAAATTCTTTCACCGTTTTTAAGCGATATTATTACCGTGTAACAAAGGCTATATATTTTTTTAAAGGGTACTGTTACACCTAACCTAACCCACTTTTACGGGAACGAAACCGCGAGCAAAAGTTGCTTAGTTATATGACGAAAATATGAGTGAAAGTGTTTGTGGTAAAAGTAAGAAACAACTGCATATAAGCTATTTCTTGTCTTTATTACGAATTTCGTACGCAGTGCAGTGAAAGTAAATGCACCGAACGCACCGTGCAGTAACTTCAGTAACAAATAAAGTAAGTATGTGGGTCATTTCTTACGCCTTGGCCTTCACGCGTCTGTAATTAATGGGGTGCACCCTGTCGAGTTCTTATAAGCTCAGTCGTGATTTTGTGACCTTTGCGGTATACAGTTGCGGCTTAATCACAAGCCATCTAAAAGAAAAGCGGTGTTTTTATGCGGGAAGTGGTTGGATGCGGGTGGCCTAAGACCGGTCCCGGACCGAACCACACATGGAAAACCTTGGGAGAGGCCTATGTCCAACAGTGGAGGTTTTTCGGCTGAGATGATAATGCAAACAAGATGTGGAAGTAACAGATGACATCCGATATGAGTAACAAGTTGTTGAATTATTTTTTACTCAAAATACTAGGCATAATTGTCGCAGTATTTACTATACGTTGATTGCCTATGAAATTGAATGAGCCTCATTGGTACCTTCACAAATAATTATTAGCGGCCTCCCCCTTGAAGTGAATTCATCATCCACGCTAAAAGTTAAGTTTTATTGATTTGTCATGTCATACCTCTCTTATATATATAATATATATCTATATAATATAAATTCAACTGCCTCCGTGGCGCAGCGGTAGTGAATGCGACTGCTGTGCATGAGGTCTCGGGTTCGAATCCCGGGTCGAGCCAACAAAAAGCTATTAGGTTTTTCTGTAAAGAAATCTCAATAGCAGCCCGGAGTTAGGAAATTGGCGGTGTTAGACACCTCCGAGCCTCGGAAAGCACGTAAAGCCGTTGGTCCTGCGCCTGATCTCTCTCCGGTCGTGTCGGATTGCCGTCCCATCGGATCATGAGAGTTAGGGAACAGAGAGTGCACTTGTGTTTGCGCACACACTTGTGCACTATAATATCTCCTGCGCAGATGGCCAGTCTCTGTTAAGACTGGCCGCTGTGGCCGAAATTCGGTCTGGAGGACATTATTATTATATATATAATAATAATATCAGCCCCGTATTAAACTATACCACTTTTTGGCACGGGCCTCTTCTCAGTTAGAGAAGAGATAGGCTATAGTCGACCACGCTGGCCCGGTGCGGACAGATTTCACATATCTTCGAGAACATTATGCAGAACTCTCAGACGTTCAGGTTTCCTCATGATGTTTTCCTTCACCATAAAAGCAAGCGATAATTAACTAATTAATACGCACATTACTTTGAAATGTCAGAGAAGAAGCCTTCGGATCTAACTCGTATTTTGACATTACATATTTCGAATCCTTTGCTCAGTTAATAATTAAGAAGAAATTGATTTTTGGACTTGCGGTCAAGAGCACGCCTGGTTCGAATCCCACCCATTGACCTACCGACGTAAATCCACTCCTAACACAAATAATCCAACTTAGCTGGAAGGGTAAAAAAAAAACCAGCAGTTTGCATTGCCTGTGACCTTATTAAAAGAAGGGCAATCTCGAATTGCAATGACAATTTCAATTAAAAATTTTAGTCTACCCACTTTTTACTTCTATGAACAGAATCTGAAGTAGAATACAAAGAGACCGTCGCCTGTGAACGTAAGATAAGTTTAAAAAATCACGTGTTCATACAGTAAATAGTACATATGTACGAATGACGTGTTCTACATTCATAACCGTCGGCATGAGCACCGCGACCGAGCCCTTGAATCACTTCCTGTGACTGACACAACTATTTCAGCAACACCCATATTATTTGGGCCTTTAATATAACTAGGTTAATGGCAAAGCATCAAAACTAGATTTGGTTTATAAGTAACACTAGCTTTTGCCCGCGGCCACGCAGCGTAAAAGTAGGTTAGGTAAAGTTTAACATTATAATAATAATACCTAACCTAAAATGTACTGTTACTAACAAGAAACAGTACTTTTTGAAAATAAAATACAGCCTATGTTACTCGGTGATAATATAGGTTTCAAATGGCGAACGAATTTTAAAAATCGATTAATTAGTTTTTGTGTTAAATCCTTACAAACAAACAAAAAATTAAATCTTTCCTTTTTATAATATTAGTATAGATTGGTATAAATAAACATATTTAAACAAGCATCGACTAAGGAAAGTGTAACTAATATTACTTGTGTTTTATTAGCACAACGCGACGATATTCAATGGTGTTGAATTTGGGTAAGTTACTGCTCTTTAATATTTGATCTTTCCTATCGCTCGCATACCATTTCCGCTTAAACATATTATATTCATTGACTTTTTCAAGAAGACTGTTTAGGCTCCTAGAACATTTTTAGGCTCCTAGAACATTTTTAGGCTCCTAGAACATTTTTATAGCTTTGTATCGCTTGTTTTGTATTGCCCATCTGAATACAAATCCGACCTCCCTTCAATTAGCCAAGCTCTTGTCGGTGGAGTCTCTTTCATAATGTCCTACCTTCAGCCAGCGCTTTGACTTCTTGATACGACGTAACTTTTACCTTTTCTTTCACTTGATCTATGAACCTCCTCCTTGGCCTTCCTCTTCCCCTTCTACCTTCTATTTTCCTTCCAAAATATTTCTTATAAAAGTGTCATGTCGCATCAAGTGGCCCAACATTTTCCCTCTTCTTTTCTCTATAAGAATAAGTTGGACTGAAAGAAAAACAAATGAGGAAGTTCTAAATATGGTAAAGGAAAAGAGACATATTCTTAAATCCGATCTAAATAGGCGAAACAGTGCATTTCATATTGCTATTTGGTATAAACTTCTTATTACCGCCAAGCTACGGGGCAATTAAGAAGTTAAAGCCGAATTTCGGATACACCTTAAAACACCTATGTATACTCATAGACGAAGGTATTCACAGACAGTACCTCCCAAACTAGAAATTGTTCCCTCTCATTTCGGCCTGACCGCTCGTAAAAACACACTCACATTACTGCAATCGGCGGACAAATCGACATTACGCGATACATAAAAAGTACAAATGAAGCATTCGTAGTAAATTCAGTCATTGATCGTTTTAATCACGAAAATAATATGTAGTATAAAATTACTAAAATATTTTATTCAGTCACACACATATTTATGCTCGCGCCATATGTGTGCATCAAAACTGTGTTAACGCGACGGTGTCCTCAAATTCCTAAGACAATGTGTATAACTAGATATAGGTAGGTAGTAGCAGTGATAGCTCAGTGGGGAAACCAACAGACTGCAATGCAGAGGGTCTCGGGTTCGAACCCACGTCGCGCACCTCTGACTTTCGGAAGTTATATGACTTTTCGAAATTATGTGCGTATTGATTGACAATTATCGCCTGCTCCGTGCCTCGGAGAGCACGTTAAGCCGTCGGTCCCGGCTGCCATGAACATCTATGGCAGTCGTTATTGGGAAAGTCAGTACCCTCTAATATCCTGACACTGGTCTAGCCTTAGGGTATCGTTAGCCTTCGGGTTGCGGAGGTCAGGTGGCAGCCGCTCCGTGTAAAAACTGATATCCAGTCAAATCCGGTTAGACCAGAAAAGCCGACCCCAAGTAACTTGGGAATAATAAAGGCTAAGAGAGAAGAAGGCTTAGTCAAAATTTATGCAAAGCAAGGTGTGTTTATAGAAATGAACAGATGTTTTCCTAATAGCCCGTAACTCATGCGTAACAAATGTATACATGCTTAAAATACTTCTTACACATTAATCATATCCACATGCACAGTATGCGTAAGCATAGTATGCGAGTCAAAAAAAACTGATCGTCGATTTATACGTTATATGTAATTTTTGTTCAGCCAGCATGAAGTAATGCTGTTTGCAAAATAATCTAGACCAATTGTATTTTTTGTTGAGTATAAGTGTAATAGAGCATAGCTGATGGCAATTTTATTTTATATTATTGCCGAAGAAACTGGCCAATTAATTGATAGATTGGCTGACGTATCATCGAACAGTTCAAGTGCAGGGTCCAGAGACAGTGAGAAAGATACATTTAGTCACACTTTTTTTTTGTAACGAGGCTAGGCTAGCATGAACCTTAGAAGGAAGGGGTACCTACTAAAAATCATTTTTCAATGGTGGTGCTTTCAAAGATTGTTTGTTATATAATTAAATGTTTATATAGTTTTATATTAAGGATCTAACTTGAAATCATGTGAAGTAACTTGAATAATAAGAATTAAAGGGTTTTGTAGGGTTTCAAATAGAATAATAGATAGATTCACGCGCAGGTGAAGCCACAGTCCTAAGTAAATTAACCATAAATTACACACTTACATATGAGTTTATTCGTTCGTGATCGATTCATATACAAAAAGGAGATGAATGGAATTGCAGATACTACAATCCAAGGATTTAAACATATCGGTTTTATCATACAGTGCTGGAGTACTATTGAGACACGATGTAGGTAAGTCAAGAAAGAAAAATACTTGCATAGTAAGCAGTTTAAATAGATAGATATAATACAAAAGCATTAGATAATAAAAATCTTTTTATCATAATCAAACTGTTATCTTAATATGAATGAATTAAATTTTCATATTGAATAAATACTCATGCGAAGCATATTATGTACTTATCGATGTATTCATTGTATTTTTCAGACTCATTAAAAGCAATACGAATTGATGGCATATTGACAATTCTATTCTTATTTGATTCGCACCGTATGGTAGCACTGGACGTAGTATTGTTTTACACTTTTGAAATATTATTTTACTTCATCCACCAATATTTTGTTAATTCAAATCTCATAGATTCGAGTAGAGAGACAGCCGGCTCAGAATGTAAACGTCGCCGCGCGTCGCACCCCATAGCCTCACCCATGGAAGAACTAATTTATAGTTATGTTCCGTGGCCACACCGACTTTAGGCGATTAAAGGCTGAAACTATGCTATGCTATTAGCATTGATGATTGACGATTGTGCGTCCTGTTCAATACTGGACTGGATACTTAATCCTGGATCGCAGTATCTACTCGTAAGTCTCGCGGTTTAGTGATTGCATCGACGATGCCCTACTTGAACTTGAACTGTTGTATCAACAGAGCATGGAACAAGTTCGAGTTATACTATGTCATATTAATTTATAACTGATTGCTAATATAGAAAACACATTGTGACGAACAAAATGTCGACGTGAAAAATGTTAATACAGTGAGTATCTTAAAAGATATTTAATTTAGCTGATTGGAAATGCAGGTACAGATTCGCGAGGGTGCTGATGACATGTCCGAATTAGTCCGGCAATGTTTGAGCAAATAATAAAGATACTATTATTAAAATTATTAATAATGTAATGCAAACACTATTGTGTTTGTATATGGTATTATTAATAATTTAATTATCTTATTACTTAATTGTATTGTAATAAAAGAAGACGTGTTTAAAATTGCACATCCCCGCCTAAAATACAAATTGACATAATATATTTTTGGCAACATTTTTTTTTATTACAATTCAATTTATAATCGAAACTTTACGATCCTAAATAATTATGACCACATCTTCATGTAACATGCTATATTCGTAAGCACTGATTCTAAAAGTGGTTTCCCTATTAGCTAGCTACACTATCCCCATCAGATATACCTACTGAAATATATGATTGATGACTATATGTGAGTAATGTTCATATTAATGACATAGGTAGGTACTACGCGGGTGAGGTGGCGATCGGAAGCTAATCTTTTATACACAAACCTATATGATGAACCTCACATAGTTTACTTTAACAATAGTTTAGTACTAGGAGCGCATCATGGTAGTAATAAATACAACAACCTATTGTTCCGATCGGAAAGAACCCGGCATTACACATCTGTATTTTAGATGTACAATTAACTTCGGAATCTGAGCGTTATAATTAAATTATGAGCATTATTAAAGGCTCACTGGTTGCTTCCTTATTGGTTCGAGGATTACGTAATCTGGTGGGTGAGTGAGTCAGGGTCAGTGTCAGCGTTCCCTCGGGCTGATACTTCTGACGTCATGGTAAACATTGGAAGTGCCGACGAGACGTAACAATAGAGCCACTTGGGAGACAAATCACTGTTCTAGTATTCTCAAGAGAGAGTTGGAATGTTTTTATTCACTGAGGTTCGCTCTTATTATCGGAAAGGGAAGCTTTTTTAACGATACAGATGCAGCTTTAGACATTTAAAATAATTTAAATTAAACTTTTGAAAGATGAAGGTTCATCTTTTTCAATTTTTATTACATCATTTTATCATTCAAATTAATAATAATAATATAATATTTTTACCACCTACACACAACACCATCTAGCCCAAACTAAGCAGAGCTTGTACTATGGGTACTAGACAATGGATAAACATACATATATACCTTTTTTTTTTGTAAATACATACATATTATACACAGAAACACCCAGACCAAGACAAACATCCATGTTCATGCACACAAATGTTTGACTTGTGCGGGAATCAAACCCGTGACCTCAGGCGTGGCAGACCACTACGCCATCGAGGCCGACGTTCGGCCGAAATTCAAACATTGGCGTAAAAAAATATTTAAAATATTGTCATTGTTTTGTTAAAACTTTATTAGTCGAAATCCAGATACGGAGATTTGTCACACAGGTTTCGTACCTAGTACAAACTCCAGTTCTCACTGAGGTTTTAGTTCATGCTGTACCTTATTGTAACATATCAATGTACTTACCTTTTTGAGAGAAATAAACAATATTATTATTATTATTAATGAAAAATGTATAGTGTCTGCACTTCGCGATTCGAGCATTGGACCAGATATTACAAGACATGCGTAAAAATATATAAATACAGACAGACAAAATATTTCTTATACTGTAGGTATTAGATTTTGCCTTCGGTGTGGAGGAACAGGGTGTGATGTCCCTCCAACACAAAGGGAGGATCCTCGGACTAGGTTGGTAGATCGTGCCTGGCGGGCCGCGGCCCGATGATTGTTGTCGGGAGTTTGTATATATACTTAGTCGCTGAGTAAACTCCACTTGTGCGATGCAGAATAGTATGACGTCATGTTAAGCGCGAAGTTACGCAGAATGAGCTCAAATGCTGCGTAAATAAAAACACCAATGATTAAATTATGTTCGGGTACTTTGAAATAACTACACTGGAACATTGAGACAACTGCCATCTTAGTCTCCCCGTGACCATGGCTGCTGAAAAGCAACCGAAACGTCGGGGAAAGTGTAAAAATAAATGAAATCTAAAAAGTTTAATAATAATTTAATTAGCTTAAAAATTAGTAAAGTTTAATAGTAGTAGTAGTGTAACAATTTCCAAAATTTTGTAATAAAGTGTCAAATAAACAACGCGATAAAATCCGTATATAGCAGTTTAATTTCAATGGCGCTATTTCTTTACACTGGCAACAGAAAAAGAGGCTACTGTGGAAATGACAGTATTAGTGTCACAGTCGCCTCTTTTTCTGTTGGCAGTGTAAAGTAATAGCGTCAATTTGGTAGAAATATAGAAGTGGTACAATTTAAGCGCCGGTTAATATTTTATAGCCATTTTGAAATAATTGGAGTAAGCTTAATATGTGATAATAGGCTTATATAATACCACAGGCCATTTGTTCATATTAGACTAGGCTTTTTAGTTTTGGGTGTATTATACACATGTATGTATGTATCGATTCTACACAGATTTATTTTGATATTAGTTACTTTGGCCATTTTTGCATAGTAAACTTTACAGATTTTAAACAAATTTATTTTAAAACGTTTTTATAAAATTATTGTTTACTTATATACAAATACTAAGTGTATGCATTTCCATTATGTATAAATATTAATATGTATCGGTATTTACGTTAGGTATAAAAGCCATCTAATTTTCCAGTGACGTATTATTTACTAATGTCACAGAAAATTGTATAGATAATGTATTGTACCTTTTCGAATACATAGTTACATATGTATTTACGTTGATACAGCGTTTATTATAAGTCGTTTATTATATCCGCAACAGGAAAGCACTAGATAATAACCTGATAACAAAGCATCATCTCCTGTAATCGTCCGTTTCCTGACACCAAATGATGATGAAACATCCAATCAGTGGATATTACTGTATGTTTATTTTATCCATTACTGGAAAGATAGCCATTATTGATATGAAAGGCAAATAATGAAACATACATTTATACATGAATAGCTGTATAACTCACTTTTATGATTGCCATGGCTTCTAAATTGATGTTATCCTAATATCTTATATCCTTCTACAATAAACGGTCTACTTAATGCAAAAAATATTATTTACATGCGTCTGGTAGTTTCATAGATGAGCACGTTTAAACAAATAAAAATTGTTATTGGTATAGATATTACCTACTATTTCGTTAAATTCCTGTGCCGTTTAATGTTATGGCCAATTTTAAAACAACCGAAGTCCGATTATCGCACTGCGATGTTAGAAATCCTGCTAGGTTATATTGCCTCTACTTTGCAGCTTTATAATTAGATATGTATTGTGGTTAACCAATTTGTGCTATTGGTAATCTTTCAGGCACAAGAATGTGCTATATAATTTGCACTGTGTATCTTCGTTTAACAAAAGACATTAAAATTGCTATTATCCTGATGCGATTCGACGTTAGCGTTACATAGGTCGATATTCCTATAATTTATCAAATATATAAAAACAAGTGAGAAACGGCCATGAATTGCCGTAAATGTTAGAGTTCGAAAAAATGGTATCACGTGACCTTGAGGGTAGAGGTCAAAGGTCATAGTCATTTCGGGGTTATATCGATTATGCTGAGTCGAATGTCGCTGACCGCGAGTATCTAGCTCTTACGGTTCTTGAGTTGAAAGATGGTATCACGTGAACTTGAGGTCAGAGGTCAAAGGTCATAGTCATTTCGGGGTTTTATCGATTATGCTGAGTCGAATGTCGCTGACCGCGAGTATCTAGCTCTTACGGTTCTTGAGTTGAAAGATGGTATCACGTGAACTTGAGGTCAGAGGTCAAAGGTCATAGTCATTTCGGGGTTTTATCGATTATGCTGAGTCGATTTAGCTGACCGCGAGTCTCTAGCTCTTACGGTTATTGAGTTGAAAGATGGTATCACGTGAACTTGAGGTCAGAGGTCAAACGTCATAGTCATTTCGTGGGTATATCGACTATATTGAGTCGAATGTCGTTGACCGCGAGTCTCTAGCTCTTACGGTTCTTGAGTTGAAAGTTGTATAACAGACAGACGGACGGACGGACAAAGTTGTTGTATAAGAGTTTTTTGGAACTCTAAAAATGAAAGATGATACAATTTACAAGTTTGATTCGTACTTCTTATAGGAGTTCAATCTTCAATGCTGTAGGTAGCAATAGTACAATATGGTTTTAATTTTTAAGCCGTGTTTCACCTATATATTCTTTTAAGGGCTGTCCGGATGGCGCAGTGGTTTAAGTGGTCGACTCGCCACTACCATTGCGCTAAGTGCTGTGGGTCCGAATCCCAGACGGGACAAAAATTTGGGTGATATAAAATGGTTGTTCCGATTCTTTTTGTTTTAATGTTTGTAAAGTCTTCCGCGACACAAGAATTACTCCAAGAGCGAGAGATGTCATTTTTAAAAATGAATTATTAATAGAAACTTTTTTATTTCTGTTTTTCTTTTTAAAAATATAACAATAAGGTAAAACAATACTAAATTAAAAAGGATTCTGTGTAATAATTATTTTGCTGATATAACCATAACCACTGTAAACAATAATCTATACTATACACATATAGGTATGTTTATCTATTGTCTAGTACCTATAGTACAAGCTCTGCTTAGTTTGGGCTAGATGGTGTTGTGTGTATGTGGTAGAATATTATTATATACTAGTGGTTTTCCCGCGGTTTCACCCGCGTAAGTCCCGTTCCCGTGTGAATATCGGGTTTCACCCCTTTCAACCCCTTCAGGGTGGAATTTCCAAAAATCCTCTCTTAGTGCTCCCCTACACTCTCCAAGGAACATACATGCCAAATTTCAGGTTCTTGCGTTCAGTAGTTTCGGCTGTGCGTTGTCTGTCAGTCACTCAGTAACGGAAGAGTTATATATATATATAAATACTTTGTAGTAAATATCAACATTATTTCGTAACAGATTAAAAACTTTGTTAAATAACTGTCTACTACATTTTAATTGGTTCTTATTTTCTTCGTTCGGAATTCATTATTTGTGAAAACTTTTAATTGGTCAGATTTCTGTAATTAATACTGTCTAAAATAAGCTGTATGTCAAAAGTTAAAATCATTTATTCGTTTAGGGAAAAGTTTACCGCCCAGTGAGCTTACTGAAGTATGTATGTATGTATCTTATGTGGGGGTCCAGTCAGTGCAGACCAGCGACATTTCGACCCAGTGGGATCTTTTGTGTCGACACTCTCCCAATAACGACTGTCATAGATGTTCATGGCAGCCGGAACCGACGGCTTAACGTGCTCTCCGAGGCACGGAGCAGGCGATAATTGTCAATCAATACGCACATAATTTCGAAAAGTCATATATTCCGAAAGTCAGAGGTGCGCGACGTGGGTTCGAAACCGAGACCCTCTGCATGGCAGTCTGTTGGTCTCCCCACTGAGCTATCGCTGCTCTTGATATTGCTATTGCTCTTACTGAAGTAACTGAATTTGCATTTATGTTATTTTCTAGGTCGCCCGGCAAAAGGCCTATGCAAAGATACATGCCAGAAACAAACCGATACTCTTTTAATTCGTCATTGAATTATAATTACAGTATCTATCGATATATAGAATAAAATTTTAACCGATTGATGCGTGTACATAGGAGATATTTAGGGGAAAATATGTATGGCGTATTATAAGAGTACCTAAAATAAATATTTTTCGGATTTTGTCTTTTTGTCTGTCTAAGATAGGTTTGTACACGCATCACGCAAGGACTACTGCACAAAATTAAATGCGGTTTTCCTATATTGCTGTAGGTCTATCTTAGAAGGTCTGAGAGAGAGAAAAGCTAATTATGTCATATTGCATCTGGATTTTTTTAAAACATGCATAAAAATATCTAAATGAAGTATGTTTTATGTGTGTAAATCAGCATTTTCTTGCAAGCAAAGAAAAATTGAATATAGATTGTTATCGCAGTTCCGTACTAATTCGCGGGAAAAAGTAGTTTATATATCGTTACCAAATGCATTTTTCCACTGTATTCACTTTAATCTCTATGGAGAAAATTTTAAACCATGTCTGCCGAGATCTACCTTTCATAAAAATAGTAGATAAGTAAAATGTCGCATGCATGACCCGTAACTATTAAATTATATGCTGTAGTTGTTATAATAACGTTTATGTAACACAAGCACGTGTTTACGTACAATGTCGATCGTCTTAAGGAAATACCGTTTTCCGGAATTGCAAAACGCGTTACGAGAAGGCCTCAGTGCCTCTTGTAGCCTTTGTTAAGTTTTTAAATGTATAAAAGTTGCTCCAACTATAATAACAAGCAGTGATAATGTCCTCCAGACCGAATTTCGGCCACGGCGGCCAGTCTTAACAGAGACTGGCCATCTGCGCAGGAGATATTATAGTGCACAAGTGTGTGCGCAAACATAAGTGCACTCTCTGTTCCCTAACTCTCATGACCCGATGGGACCGCAATCCGACACGACCGGAGAGAGATCAGGCGCAGGACCAACGGCTTTACGTGCTTTCCGAGGCACGGGGGTGTCTAACACCGCCAACTTCCTAACTCCGGGCTGCTATTGAGATTTCTTTACAGAAAAACTCAATAGCTTTTTGTTGGCCCGACCCGGGATTCGAACCCGAGACCTCATGCACAGCAGTCGCATTCACTACCGCTGCGCCACGGAGCAGTATACAAAGTCTGAAGGCAAACCATTTATTTTAATTATGCAATTTATTTGAATGTTGTATAGCGACTTTTGTGCTCAATGCACTTTTGTGCAGTGTGCAGAGCACAAAAGTCGCTATACATTTGCGAGACATTCAAATGATTCTATCATTTGTAGTATTATTTATTCGTTATTTTTCAAAGCACAGCATCGTTAATTTAACGATAATTTATAAATACTCTTATTTATAATATTTAGTATATTTTAATGTCTCAATTGTTGAAATACCAGGTGGAGCAACTACTTCAGCTACTAGGTATAAATTGTCGCCTCGACACTGCGCCAAGTGTTGTTTGGTGGTTCGATTTTTAAACGACACAAGAGTGGTACACAAAATAGGTTTTTTTTTTACGTGGGGGCAATAACATGGGGCATGGGGCATGCATGACGCATACCCCTTCGCGGGGGCGGGCGGAGGGGTTATATCGGACTCGCCGGGGTAAAAGAAAGATGGTAAAGATGATAATGTACCTCCCAGAATACCGACTAAACCTACCACGGTGTTCCTCGACAAAACCACTATCGACGGGGCCGCGCGAATCACTTGCACATGCGGTCGCGACCCGGCCGAGGTTTCGGCCTGCCGTATGAAACGGCAGGCCACTAGGCGAAGAGGCCTACCTATTAGGCAAAACTCCTCCCAAACCCTACTGTCCCTCCCCTAGAGGGGAGACGGACTCGAAACAGAGGCGCGCGTGGGAAGATGCACGCCGCCTCTCGGACCTGGTACTGAACGGATGGCGGGCAGGCCCACAAAGCCCATCACCCCCAGGTCAACACAAAATAGTCTGGGTATTTTTTGTGTTCGATGTTTCAATGTTTGATAAGTCGCCCGCGACACAGGATTTATTCTTAAGCGGGCGATGTATTTTTAAAAGCCAAAAGTAATAAAACATACACGTTTGACAAAAAAATTGTCATAACTATTTCATTACCTAACCTGTTAAACTTTACTTAACCATATTTAGATGCTTAAAATGGATACGCTAAGATAGTTTCAATGTAAAAACGGCGGTAACCCAACGCGTAAGGCATCCTACCCGCTCCTAAAACAAGCATTTTTAACATTCGTTTCTTTGCTGAGGGAGTGTCGTATAGCTTGTTAGTAAGGCGCTATAACCACTGTAGTGAAAACTACGATTGCTTGTCCAGAATGCTAGTTTATTTGATCATTACGAGAGTATTTATATTACAATATTAAGAATGTGTGAGCATACACATATAAACACAGGTAAACAGAAATACATATGACTAAGTAAAACTATTAAATAATAATTCACCACAATTGAGGTCCTAAGTACATCTAAAATATTGAAGTGACATAGACCTCATGATAAACTGTAAAGTTTTAATATGAATAGAAGGCAGCTTCGGCAGCGATTCGGTAGTGAAAGGGACTGCTGTGCATGAGGTTTCAGATTCGAATCTTGGGCTAGTCAACGTGTTATTGAGTTTTCTTGTAATATAATTTTTTGTAGAAACACATTTGGTGCTGAGTTCGGTAGAGAGCTTGCTCTCTATTAGATGCTACTTAGACCATAGCTGGTGCGAATGTGCTCTGCTTACCTAGACTGTGTATGTTTGAAATAGGTTATCGATATATTTGTACAATATGACTGACTATTTGAATCATATATGTTTTTATTGACGTATAGTTATTATCATGCCTTTGAATTTAAATATTATATGTTGTTCCATCTAATAAGCAATAAAATTGTTATATAAAATGTAGTTACTCCAAAAATATAATAAATATATAAATCGTATATACAAAAACACACGGTGGTTAAAAATAATTAGCTATTTAGAATTATCTGGAAGGAGGAAATGATACCAAAATCCAAAATTACTTTTGTTTAAATAATTAGCTATTTAGAATTATCTGGAAGGAGGAAATGATACCAAAATCCAAAATTACTTTTGTTTAAATAATTAGCTATCTAGAATAATTTGCAAGGAGGAAATGATACCAAAATTACTGTTGTTATGTCTTCCATCAGACAATAGCTTAGTGTAATGTAGCCTGTATCCGGCGCCTTTGTGTTTAGGAAGGTCACTGTCATCATAAAATGCTTATCAGACCTCGATGCGAAATCACATCAGCCGACCGTGAAATTTGATCATTTGGAACGAAATGCTCAGTTTCATCTAACAACTGAAGTATTTAAAATAATGTATGTTCAGTAAGTAATGAAGGCAATGGTGTGTATGATAATGACATCCAGGTAAACACCATAACTATTATGAGGCGATAAGAGGCGATAACCCAGTGGGATACCATTGGACTGCCAAGCAAAGGTCTCGAGTATGATGCCTCTGATTTTACGAAGATATGTGCGAATCTTACCCGCTATGCTAACCAATTTATATAAAGCTTCCCATGTATTCGATGGCACTGCTTTACGGGATGAAGCAGGCTTCCAAAATGCTCTTAGCCCTAGCCCTTTATTAATAGCTATTTGTCGTTCGCTTTAACGGTGAAGATAAAAATCGTGAGGAAATCTGCATATCTGAGAGTACTCCAAAATTATCGCAATGATGTTTGAAGTCTGCCAACCGGCAATGGGTCAGTGCAGTAGGGAATGGCCTAACCCTTCTCACACTAAGAAGAGTGCGCAGTAGCGGGATAGTTTTCCTTTCCTTTATTTGAAGGGACTTCGTCAATTTTAACGATGACGCCCCCGTATAATCATATAACAATTTTGTACTGCTTAATACTCTTTTAACCTACATCAAATCATAATTATTGAAGTGAAAACTTCTTTAGGCGCCGTTAATACTTTTTTGGTAAACAAAAATCATAGAAATCGCGTCATCGTCACCGAACGCATTCAAAATTCAAAAATAATAATCTAATAGCTCGACGATACAATTCACAAGTTACTTAGTTTTCACTTCTATCGGCAGTCCCCAAAGAAAGCACAGCATGTTTTTTTTTAATTTTTTAATTTCGCTTATGCGGTATTCGCTCTTCTTGACGAGAATATTGTACACAGGTTCCGGGGTCGTCACTACCGGGGTCGATGAAACAATTTTTCCAACTGTCCCGTTAACGGGGCGGGACGACCGGGGTGGATGGGATGCACCCCTGGCCCCCTCCGAGGAAGGGGAAGCCAGGATGCTGTTACAAGTTCCAACATCATATCCAGACGTCATTAATTGTCGACGTTGAACCTCGGTCCGGGCGCACTCACACAACACATGTTGGATATCATCAATTGTATGACAAGTAACGAAGTTTAAAAACAGAGCTGAGATTAACCTAATATTACCTCGGTGGTGGATCGGTATTAAATGCGACTGCTGTGCGAGAGTTCTTGGGTTCGAACCCTCGGTCGGACAAAGTGTTATTGGCTATTCTTGTCCAGACATTACCAGTAATAGCACGATATCAAGAACTGTCTACGATAGACGGTAATAGACTTGTTTATTTCGTGGGATCTCTTACAATCTTAGATACCACGAAATAGTCGCTAGCAAAATGTGGTTGTCATAATTATATCCTTTCCGACCCTTAGGAAATAAAGTTACTTATAATACTATGTATATAGTCTTCTTGATCGTTTTACCTCAGTATTGATCACATTACCTACATATGTAAAAAAACAATGCTTTGCTCCCTAGACAATTTAAAAATAGCCCTGCCGTAGGTATACGCATTAGCTTATGCCTGCGGCTTTACCCGCACGATATTTCAGGAATGCTTATCTGGATAAAAAGCAAATCAGGACATAGTACCTATACCCTATCTGTGTGCCATATTACATTCAAATCTGCTTTACATTTAAAGCGTAACTTTCAATGTTTTATTTTTTTAGTAAATGAAATAAGCGAACAATGATGTACCTACTTCAGCTTTTAAAATCAATAAGCTAAATTTACATAATATATATTTTGTTACGGTTTTCCACCACTTATGAATAAAATGCTTGTTAGAAATAACCTAGGATTAATCAAAGAGTTGTAACTGCAAAAAGTAGATAACATTATACGAGTGTTGACATTGAAACGTAATAACTGCAAAGTTTTAAAGTCGTGCACTACGTGAACTTGACGAGTTAGTGAGATATGTGATGTGAGTAAAGAATCGTGTACTGTGGCAAAGATTGATTGCTAAGATAAGAGCAGTGGACGTACGCTAGTCCAAAATTTGGAGTCGTGATCTTTCAAAGTCTATAATTGAGTGTCAAAACCTTGAAAACATTAAATTGATATCACGTCGAAAAAACACTGCATTTGAAATTGTGGTTGAAAGTTATTCGTGGCCAATCATGGCATACTGTCAGCTTTAAAAACGTGAGTTTGAACTACCTTTATACTATAATATAAACCATTTGGCAGCAAGAAAATAATTAGATAGGCGAAATAATATAAATATGTCTTTGTTTAAAAGTATATTGATTGAATTGTCATCTACAACGGACAGAAAATGTTAAGACTGCCTGCGTTTATGACTGTAGGAGAATTCTAATGAAATGTTAATATCTTCTTAATATAGCGATTCGTTAATATTTTAAATCAAATAAATCATTGCTTATTAAAGGTGAATATGAGGAATGGTACACACGGCTACACATCAAGTTAGACACCCTATATACGCATAACTACGCTACATACAAAATAGAGAATTGTTGGAAAGGTACGGTGCATAGTGGTGTCGATAGAGCGTCGCGTCCCGTTCAGCGTGAATGAGACAAATTAACAAAAATATAATGCACTCTCTCGCACGATTCGCAGCGTCAACTTCTAATAGTTCAATGTCCAAACAGTCTAGCTAGTGTCGCTGTCGCAGTCGCTGTGTGTACTAATATAAGAAGTACTCTGCATTCTACAATGACAATGTTGTAACAACGATAAATAATTAAAATTCTTGTAAAAATTGTTACCAATATTCGTCTTGTACAAGAAAGCTGGCACATTGTAGGTAATAACATCCCGACGCGAGTGTAAGTGTAGTGTCAGCTGGTGCTCTCGTACCGAATGTAAACAAGACGACGTCATGGCCGAGAGCGGTGTTCAAGGACGCTTTTGTAAAGCTGGGTGCTTAGTGCGACTTCTTTTACGTTAACGCGATTGACACGTTTATGACGTTCGGCACTCCGATTGGCCCGCTCCAAGCTCTTAACCAATAAGAGAGCCAAACGCGGTAAACGTTTAGATCGCGTTAACGTAAAAACAACTCAAGCAGCAACTTAAACGGCGGTAGCCAATTCCCAAGTATAGTGTATTATCTATGCAGTGAATAAGGCATTGGACTTGCGATCGAGAAATCGCGGGTTCGAATCCCATCCATTGCACTACTGTTGTAAACCCACTCCTAATACGCACGAGCATTCTAGCTTAGCTGGAGGGGTTAACAAGAATACAAGTTATTTTAAACCAAAATTGCTAGTAATCTTAGAAAAAAATACGCGCGCTAGGCACTCTGTTCTACGGACATGTCTACGGCACGTATAAACTTCTTGTATATAATGTAACAGCCACACCCATTAACCTTAAGCTTTATGAGCATCTGCCAACGTTTTCTGACGTGACCGGCAACTTGACGACTCCTCGAACAACTTTATTATTATTTGTTCTTGTAAGTTTTTCTTGAAGTCAATCTTAGTTCAGAGTACGGAAACAAGTTGGTTACGACATCTAGCGGTAGGACTACTAACTACTGTATAAGTAAATGTTAATAACGTGTAATATAAACAATTAGTTACTTTTTATTGTTGACATAAGTTCAAATGTCAAAATATTACTGATTAATTTAATTTCAGATAAATGGAAGTTTTCATTCAGGCACGGATTTCAAACACTAGACAAATATTGATAATGAATAATTCAATCGATTAGGCTAGAGAAAATATCACAGTTATTATATTGGTTAAATTACTCTCAATTCGTATCTACTTTTATCCAGTTAATACATTATACTAAACATAACTCGTTTCACACTTAAGAGATTTCGATAGTCTCTATATTTAAAATTTAGATATTTTATAGTAGTAATAGTTTAAAAATATAAATCACAGTTCAATTGTACAGCTTAATGATTGGGACTGACTTCAGTAATCTTAAATGAAGCATAATGTACATACTCTTGCTAAAGAGCAGCGATAGCTCAGTGGGGAGACCAACAGACTGCAATGCAGAGGGTCTCGGGTTCGAACCCACGTCGCGCACCTCTGACTTTCGAAAGTTATATGACTTTTCGATATTATGCGCGTATTGATTGACAATTATCGCCTGTTCCGTGCCTCGGAGAGCACGTTAAGCCGTCGGTCCCGGTTGCCATGAACATCTATGGCAGTCGTTATTGGGAGAATGTCGACACAAAAGATCCCACTGGGTCGAAGTGTCGCCGGTCTGCACTGACTGGCCCCCACATAAGATAAGATACTCTTGCTAAATAATATAACGCACGTTTTCATTTACTCTACAAGAAATAAAACACGCTGCATAACCTTAATTATATTTTAAATGCCTTTATTAGTGGTGTTGGACAATCAGTTAAGGATATGTGGCCGTAATTAGTAACCTATAATATAAACGTAAAACAATCGATTTATAGTGAAATGTACCGAAATAGCCTCATGCGTGACTGCCTATTTACGTCTAATGAAGACAGTCACGCTTTTGACATGACGCTTTTATTATAAAAGGATTATAAATGGTGTTTGTTTGACAGAGGTGAATGTCACACTCGTCTATAAAACACTTTCTACAATATACAGGCTGTGTTAAATTGCAGCTGTGATTGGAGTATCGATATTTGTGAAGAATTTGATTTAAAGTTTGGTTAATGCGAAATCATTATTATTATTTACAAAAACAACTCCCAAACGAGGAATAATTCCTGCATTGCGGGGGACTTTACAAACATTCAAACAATAAAACATACTTCCAACATGTGGATAACGTTTTGAGGTACATACTTACTACCATCTTTTTTTGTAAGTTATTTTATTTAAGAATTGTATGTATCTGTTTGTTTTCCCAAAATAAATAATAAACACACAGAACTCCCAGATTCGGAACAACCATTGGTGGATGACACAAATTTTTGTCCCATGTGAGATTCGAACCTGCAACACTTTGCGCAGTGGCAGCGGCGAGTCGACCATTTAAGTCACTACGCCACTTGTTCAGTCAAAGTTTTCATTAATTGATCCTATAGACTTATTAATAAGCACTTGTTTTGTTGGAATGAGCAGAAGTAGTAAGCCTACGACGAAACGTGTATGCCGAAGTTTCAGGCCAACTGTTTGTATCGCAAAACGTATTTATTTAAAAATTCATTCTGAATTTCGGTACGCAACCTCTTGATTGACCTTAACCCTTTCATTAAGTAGTTCGAACAATGGAGTAATGTAATTTTTAAAGAAAGAGATCTTTGTGTCTTTGGAAGTTATTTTCGTTAGGTCTGAAGTTTCGGATAGACAATTTCGTGTAAAAAAAAAAAGTAAAATTATTGGATTATATTTTTACTAGTTCTCGTACCAAATTCTTTAAACGCTATTTTTATCGATTTTTTCATTGATTTAATATGTACGTACTAGTTGAGACATCGTAAGTAAATTTTCTGTAACACGTGTTAGAGTGCATTCTTAGGCCGTCCGCTGCGTTAAGCGGGTGCACGGAGCGGGCGCCCGCGCGGCGTGCTGTATCTATTATCATGGGTCAACGTGTCCGCGCGACGGAGCACGCGACCGGAGCTGTTTCTAGGAAATCAGTGAGCGTTGCTTTGTTACTGCCGGCGCCGCGGTGCTGCGAGAGGCGGGAGTCCGTCGCGGGCGCCCACGAGTCCGTGACGGAGCACGGCGCGGGTCTCTGCGGCGGGCGCCCGCTCCGTGCACCCGCTTAACGCAGCGGACGGCCTTAGAGAGCACTTACTAGCCGATTATTGCAACAGCACGTATGAGTGCAACATTTTAATATTTAAAACATGTACATTATACTACTGCACAATTAATATTGCACTTAAAACGTGTTATTCCAGTAATTGCCCAGCTCAGATTGAGTAACAACTCTCCAGAACGAAGTACCGATACTTCGTTCTGGAGAAGACATCTCAAGTAAATTACTTGTAGCACAAGTTGTTAGCGTGTATGCTGTATGTAACATCTTAAGTAAATTACTTGTAGCACAAGTTGTTAGCGTGTATGCTGTATGTAACATCTCAAGTAAATTACTTGTAGCACAAGTTGTTAGCGTGTATGCTGTATGTAACATCTTAAGTAAATTACTTGTAGCACAAGTTGTTAGCGTGTATGCTGTATGTAACATCTCAAATAAATTACTTGTAACACAAGTTGTTAGCGTGTATGCTGTATGTAACATCTCAAGTAAATTACTTGTAGCACAAGTTGTTAGCGTGTATGCTGTATGTAACATCTTAAGTAAATTACTTGTAGCACAAGTTGTTAGCATGTATGCTGTATCTCAAGTAAATTACTCACTCAGTAAGTTTGTTTACTTACTTTATTGTGCAGTAAGTCTAATTAATACTGTAATCCTAATTATCCTAACTAATATTGTAAATGCGAATGTGAGTTTCTATGTTACGTTATCACGCCTTAACTGCTTGACCGATAATGATAAAATTTCGCATACACGTTTTCAAGGAAACAGAAAAGGACATAGGTAACATATATCTACAAAAAATTACTGTTCTGAGAATATATATAATATAATAAAAATCTAATCCAGAAATTAAATCTGTACTAACATATAATTTTCAAGAGCTTGTGCTTGAATAGAAGACCTTTGAAAACTAAAATATCCTTAACGATTCTACAACGATGCCGCGTCGTATACGCACTAGTGAACGTATTCCGTTCACTGTGCATACATCTTCAGATATGCAACAGTGAACGGAATACATACTCATTTCGTCTTTTGGAGCGTACGGAATACGACGTTAACGATACGTTTATAATAAGTATTTTGTACGAAGTCCCTAATAGTGTAGTACATTACCCAAACCTTAAAATCCAAAAAATATTGAAGTCTGTTCATTGGTAAGATACAAGTGTTTCAAATTTGATAGTAGGGGAATTGTCAAAAGACAAAAAACGACACAAAGTTTGCTGTAACTGCTATTTAAACGCAGCGGTCCAAGGGAGATAGCGAGACATCTCCAATACGCTACACCCCCACCTTTTATTTCCAGATTTTAATATTGTTACGTGCTGGGTTCGACGGAAAAGAATGCAAACAATATTACCGACTAACACACGTTTTATTCAAACACACAATTAAATTTAAAACACAACAAACACTATACTACACTTTTTCACTGTAACTGCTTCAAACTCCGTAGTATTTTCGCTTCCGTTCTCTTCGATGAACAGTTGACTGCTTACGATTGTAAACTGACTCGGTGAGCGCTGGCCTTCCCTTTTTATACGCGGTTAAAGCGTTTCTAGAGTCTTCTAGTAACGCCATACCCGGTATGTAAACAGTAAGAAGATTCAAGAATGTGCCAGCGTTCTCTCTACGATTCGCGTACCCATACTACGTAGTTCCGTAAGATGTCAATAGATGGCGGTGTATTAAATTATTAGACGGAACTTGTCGAGTCTTTCCCACAATGCCGAGAGATGGCACTGGGCGTAACAATATTAATAACTTCCTTATATTGCAACCAATTTTGATACTGTTCGCACTCATATAATACTAGACTTTACATAAATGACTAGCGTTATATTATAAGCATCAATCCGTCCAAGGCCATTCTAATATCATAAGATTTATATGTTTGCTGTTTTGACACTCTTCTCTCTAGCTTTTATTATTCCCAAGTCACTTGGAGTCGGCTTTTCTAGTCTAACCGGATTTGACTGGATATCAATTTTGACACTGATGCGGTTTAATTGGTTCATTTAAATTACCTATATTACTTCACTACATATTATAAAACAATGTCCCTCACCTCACTCTGTCAGTCTGTTCGCGATAAACTCAAAAACTACTAAACGGATTTTCAGGCGGTTTCCACCAATAGCCAGAGCGATTCATGAGGCTGGTTGAGGTGCATAATTTGTTAAGGTTTGGTACTATCTATGCGAAACCGGGCGGATCGCTAGAACATACATACATTGAATCACGGCTCTATAGTCTTAAGGGGTTTAGACAGAAGTGTATTGCGAACACATGTTTCACCAGCTAAGTTTAGGTCCAATCTAATAAGAAGCGAGCATCTTGCTAATAACTTGGGTATAGGGTTTTCTGTACTTCACCCAACACGGGCATCGAACCTGATTACCCATGAGCACTACCACTGCGCTACTGAGGCGGTATTAAATAATTATAAAATAATATTATGTAGATATACAGACGTTACTAATATCCACGACCTACGCGACGTTACTAATATCAATCCACAATTCTTTGTTGTAGACCTAGTCAGGTGTAATATTTACAAGTAATTTATAGGAGACCCAATCCAAACCGTGTTTAGCAAGCACAAATATGTTTATCGTATTGACTAAAGATACCGTGATCGGTTAACACAATAATCATAACCAATATTATAAATGCGAGTTTGTTTGTTGTTTCGCTTTCACGGGTTGCCTACTCGCCCGATCATCACGCCATTTTACATACACGTTGTCAGGGGTACAGAAAAGTACATAAGGTATCTTTTAGCCAGAAAAAAGTTCTGTTCCTGTGGGACATTTATTGACTTAAGTCTACATTAAGTAAGTTACTAGTAATGCATATTTTAAGTGAAAATGTTGCGAGTTTCCCTTCCAATATACTGCACTTATAAGTATAATGTGTTACTGTCGATCGCAAGCCACACATGTCATAGATTAAAATTCGGGACATCAGTATCCGATATGCTTGGAATGGTTTGATTGCTTATATCTTAAGCCTGTCAGATCTTATTGGTTATGATTGATTTAATAAATAGATTAGTTTACGTAATGTCGTCTTATTTCACTTGCTTTTAATATCCGTCTTCGGAAATGAAATGGAAATGGATTTAAAAAACGACATTTTTAATATGGTAGTCGATCGGTCGGTTTAGTTCATTTCTTTCCAACGCGCACGAAATCAAGATTATTTTATATAAATACCATAACAAATAAACAAGCTGTCTCCCGCTAAATAAAACTAATCGTGAAACTAATAATGTCTTCATGACAGAACCATTATTTGACGATGTGATGCTTTTTAGGAGTAGAATGAGTCAATAATCTGTTGTAATGTAGTGTGTAAGTATAGTGTGTAATACCTAATACCTTTATAATATCTTGTGTCAACAATTGTACGTATTTGCGTTATTGTAATATTTTATACTTTTAGCGACACTAATAAATGGCAACCTAAACTGGCTTGACGTGTTTCCTTTCTATCGAACGTTAGACCGTGTATCTACACCAAGACACACCACATGACAAATGCTGACACAAGAAATTATAAAGGTAATTACACACTATACTTACACACTACAGTAGCAACTAATCCGAAGCACAACGTTTGAAAAAGTAATCACCTATTTTATATAAGTGTAAAATAAAAATAAAACTAAATGGACGAATTGATTTATCAGAATTGTATGCAGACACAAAACCAGAAAATGTTGATTTAAGTTTCCGTCCGTTTGCAGACACGTTTCAATCTCAGTTTTACGTAAGTATAAGTAAGAGCGAGAATACTGTTTTCAATAATCGTGTCAGTTGAAAATGTTAGCATAATACCTACCGTTTAAGTTTCAAACTTCGATCACATTGCATATAAACTGCACGAATGGTGTAGTGGTAAATGGTATGTAACCTCGTTACTGACGCCGCGTCGAGATTTGTGGGCTCGATTCTCAAACTGGACAAAATGCATATGATCCGGGAATAGTTGTTCGGAGCAGGATGTCGCGAATGCAGATTTTTTGACATCCGCGGATGCGGCTACGGATTTTTGTAGTCTCACATCCGCGGATGCGGATGTCCAAATCGATACGGAAGCTCCGCAATTGCGGATGCGAATGTTGATGTAAATTTTTCATCTTAATTAATAAAAAGTATCTAATATCACCGCCTTCCCAGGTTCAAGCCTGTTTTGCGTAGGTTCATAAATTAAACACGTACTACTGAACAACTGATTTATCTCTTATTGTAACCTACACTATATCTGGATTTTCTTTACCATCCGCGTTGATTATTGCGGGTGCGGATGGAGATGTCCAAATCGATGCGGAAGCGCCGCAATTGCGGATGCGGATGCGAATATTCGCAACATCCCTGGTTCGGAGTCTGGATATTCTTTGTGTCTGTCGTGTAATGTTTGCAAAGTCAATACATATTACATATATGCACAAAGAGGGAGTTGTCTTCTTTATAGACCAAAAGAAAAATTAACCAGAGATTGGAACTCTATTTTGAACCAGTTTGAGAAGGAGAATTTTTTTCTGTTGCAAAAACAATCCTATCGTGTGATCCGTTGAGACAAACACGTGTAGCGTTATGAGCGAACTTTTATTTATAGTTTGATAGATGTTTTATAGTTATAATTTTAGTTTTCTTTTCATATTTAACGAACCAATATATAGCTACTGTAAATACAACGTAAAAGATAACTAATTTAAAAATAAAATGCCGGATGAATACGAATCTTTTAAACAGTCGACTCCCGCACTAGGAATAATTTCTTTGTCGTGGGGGACTTTACAAGCATTCAAACAACGGACACAAAGAACACCCAGACTCGGAACAACCATTTGTGGATCACACAAATTTTTGTCCTGTGTGGGAACCTTGTGTGTTCGAATCCCCACACGGGACAAAACACTCGGCGCAGTGGCATTGGCGAGGCAACCACATAAACCACTACGCCATCCGTGTAGTATGTACACAACTCTTAAGTAGATATAATAATCCTGAAGAAATTGTGTTTCTTTATCATATTTTTACATGATAGTTTAATAGAAATATTATTATAACTGTAACTACTTCTTTATCTGAATATCTATAATTCATACTGATATTTATAATTACGTATTTTATAATAAAGCAATTAAATCAACATTAAAAGAACCAACTGTACATAATAATAAATACATCAACATCAATCATTGAAGAAATTTGAAAGAAGCCTCGAGATTAGTCGTAGTATTAGCGGTTGTAGTTACCTAACGTGCAGCGTGTGCGCACGATGACCGTGACCGCGCAGCGAAAGTGTGGGCGTAGCGAGCGCGAGCGGCGCGGGCGCAGCGCTTTAGTGCACGTGCACCGACGCGACGGTACCGGTACATCAAAGTATACGTGTTTAGTGTATTGTGCATTCGTGTTACGTGCAGCATAAGAATTTGGTCTAGCAGATTATTATTAATAGATTAGCCCGTTTAATAATAAAGTTAGGCTTCGTATGGTTTTATATATACTCACGTTAAGCGTTAAGCACACCGGTAGCCAGACACAATAAATTTGTCATTATGTTTGTTATTATAAGACTTGATAGATTAATGCCCATAACTATATTTTACGAAGATTTTTACGTCGATTTCATACTTTTGATAATACATCAAAGTTTTCTCTTTTAACACAGAAGATCTATGTTAAACTGACGCAAAATATACGTAAGTACGTCTATACATAAGTACTTTGCCTGCCAGTGTTGGTGTTCGATTAACGCAACATTTTTACTGGCTGTAAGTAGCTTAAAGGCAATAAAGAAACCGCTTGTAAAGCACCATTTTGTAGCTTGTAAAAGGACCATTTTGTAGCATATTGCAAAACAAGACTTGCTTTGTTTAGGGTCGGTTGTTAGTTAACGTTGTCATTTTAGCTAACGTTGTAACCGGCATTAATTTTAACCTTACTATAACCATTACCAAGCTCTGACCGAAGGTCAAGATGCATTTTGAGTTGCTCAATGTCAATTTTAACTCTCGTCAAAACTAACGTCAGTCAATGGGGCTGCCAGGCAAAATATCACTGCCTTCCCGGTTTTTCGAGTCTGATTTGCGTGGGAGATTTTTTGTTACTAGCAACATTGTAGTCTCCCGTCATACCCAACGTCATTTTATCATAAATAACAAATAATTGATAACCTAAAACTTTCTAATCGTTCGGTATCAAGACACATTAATTTATCGTTTAACAAAGTAAAAAAGAGAAAGTAAAATACTAAATAACTTAAGTAATTATATAAGTACTTAAAATGGATATTTCAGTAAAGTGAGTATCTATCTGTATGCCTATGATGGTATCGTTCTTGATCATAACATTCATGTTGTTTTAATTTTTAAAACATTCATGTTGTTTTTTTTTAAATTATGTGACTGATTAATTGTGAATATAATTCATATTTGACATGTTTTTATTATGTTTTAGAGAATGTTCGTCAAAATTTACCGTTGATGAAATAGAAATGTCAAAAATGCTGATAGATAAATTTAAGGATGTGCTATTGTGTAAAAAACAAATAAACTTCATACCAAAGATAATGATCAATGCTGGTTCTAAAGAATTTTGGCTTTCTTTGAATAATGAATTCAACAGTTGCTTCGTCATCAGATGAAGTGTTTTCATCAATTATAGCTTGAATCAATGCATTGTTTCCTGACATTCTAAGGACGTATCACTCCACACTTTTTGTACTATCAAAAATAATAAAAATAAGTATAATGAGATAAAGATTTAACAAAATATCAACTGTCAGTTCAATGCGTTACTGTGTACTTGTGCAATATTTGTAGGTTATCTTGAATTTGACCGATAGTCTTCGGGCGGCTAAGGTTAAATTTTTTGTTAAATGTTAACTAAACCTGACATGTGCAACCCAGTTTGCTTTCTGCCGGTGGTTAAATTTAACTTTAACCTTACTCTAACCACGTGTCATGCAACCGACCCTTAGTGGCTACTAGATAGCTTAAGCCAACTCTACGTATACGTAACAGCGTATAACACAAAACTGTAGTTATATTTTAGGGCTACAGGATAGTATTAGTTATATTAACCGTAGTGACTAGTGAGTTATAAAGATATTTCTGAAGACTATTTTTTTAACGACAACTCCAGCTCTGATAGAAAACCGGCTACGAGACCGTACGCCCCTTGACTTTCACCCCTTTCATAAAAAGACGCAGCCCCTATGTTTGGGTGGATTCCCCTCCTGTTTTAAGACGAAACCTAATAAATACCTAATAGGGGGCGAACCTTGAGGGGCGAACGGTGTCGTAACCAGTAAACCATGTGTTGCGTGGGGCTTTAAAAAGATTCAAACAACGGACACAAAGAACACCCAAACTCGGAACAACCATTTGCGGGTCACACAAATCTTTGTCCCGTGTAGGATTCGAACCCACTACACTCGGCATAATGGCAGGAGCTAGGCGACCACCTTTACCATTACGCCGTCCATATAAATATTCAGATATATAATTAATTTTAGTCACAAGGTTCATCATCGACCTTAAAGTATGACCACGCCTTATTCTTACAAAGTGTATATTATATGACGTCCTTACTTACATAATCTTTATGATTCGTAGTCAAAAATCTTTTATTAAAGAATAATAGGGAAGCCTCCTGTTCCTAAGTTGGCCTCTTCTAAGCACATCCAAATATTGCTTACCTGCAAATAACAAAACAAAAATAAGTTATGTGTGTATATACATAGCCTTACGTCTATATTCCCGAACAGGTAGGCAAAGGTGCTTTACATATCCATCCTCCTTCTATGCCTTTCACGGGACACAGTTCCAGACTACATGCTTCTAAAGCCCAATAACATTTTGCTCGATTCGGGATTCAAACCTCAGAAGTCGTATTTACTACGACTACGTTATATGTAAGTAGGCATTGTATTTCAATAGAGATTTAATAATAGAGTATGTAGTTGACTCATATTTTATATGCTTTAAGTCAAATAATAACATTATCCAAATTCTAAAAAACAAAAACAATATACTCTAAATAAAAAAAATACATAAGTGTTTCAAATCTGGTGGTAATTGTCAATTCGCAGAAAATTGCAGCACGATACAAACTGAGACGTATGTATGTATGTATCATAAGTGGGGGCCAGTCCGTGCAGACCGGCGACACTTCGACCCAGTGGGATCAATTTTGAAAGCGTGTGCACAAAGAGATTAATTAAAATTGTTATTTGCTCTAGTGTGTAAGAACTTTAGAAAATCAAACATTGGCGACTACTCTATTAGGAATTAATGAAGAATACACATCAATAACAGGTAATTTATAAGTATATGAACCTTTCGATAGTTTTACTGCGAAGAGCGTGGTGATTGTCTCGTGATCATAACTTAAGTGAATGTTCGCGAGCCCCTTGACACCGATATCTTCTCTGTACTAATCCTAAGTGTTTTTAGCTAAACTTCACATGATTTGTTTGTTTGTTTGTTTGGTTGAACGCGCTAATCTCAGGAACTTCTAGTTCGAATTGAAAAAATATTTTAGTGTTGGATAGCCTATTTATCGAGGAAGTCTGTAGGTTATATAACATCACGCTACGACCCACGGGGCGCCGCAGTAACCATAACCGCGGGTGAAACTGCGGGCACATCTAGTGTGTAATATCGGCAAATCATTCCTTTTTTAGCCTATTGAGTCGCAGTGGCACTCCGGATGCCAGACACAATAAAGCAACAAAGGACAGGTTGATATCTCACACACTAGTTATAATTTATGTGTAACAGAGGACTTTGCAAACATTAAAACATCCAGATTCGAAAAATATCAGTTGTAGACTACACAAATTTACATTATGCGTGGGGATTGAACCCTACTCGGCGCATTAGAGTTGGGGCGGTAACCATTTAAAACAATACGCTTTCCAAAATTTTGTCGTATATTGATTATTTTGAATAGGAAAATATACCTAACTAGAATATAATAGAAACCAATTAATGGTAACAACATTTCGATTATGTTCGAACTTGTAAAGTTTCAATGATTATATCATTTAAATGGGTTGTGAAATAATAATAAAGACCCTGAACTTTCTGAAAGCTATAATCTTAGAGTTAAGTAACTTAATATAAGTTATTTAACCTGTCAATTATTAGAATGCGAGAATAATTTAAAAACCAGTAGGGTTTTGCCGCCAGTATGCCGCTGCGACGTAATAAGTTAGAACAGAAGTACAAGTGAACCTCACTTCTATCCAATTTTCTCGAAACTCTTCGAAGCCTATGTATTCTCATTTCTCAACAATGCCAGACGTTGGCTGCGTCTAAGAATTTACTAACAGAGTCAAAAAGTTGTTATACTAAAGCACCTCGCTATGTTGCGATCATACCTAATCATTAAAGTCAGAAAGTCTGGTTTCATCAAATTATATTAGCTAATGTCAACCAACTATTCTCAGGATATTGTTAAGACTACGCGGCACTTGTCAAACTGGTTGTATGCTTTTCTTTTTTACTTTCTTTTTTGATAAACTTAGTCTTGCTAAGGTTATACACAATGTCGTGATGGTCACAGCGGTAGATCGTCTCTGACTTACTTTACAATCAATTGAGTCTACGTGTTAACTATAATACGCAGATCGCGCAACTCAATGTGACGCACCTATAAGCCAGAGGTTACAAGACTTTTTTTCTTCAAGATCTAGCAGGTTTCCGTGGACTCCCTGCAGCTACAATTCTACCATATTCCTTGGCATTCGTATTTATATTTTATAATATCTGTACGGGCTGATTTACCTCTGGTGTACCTCTGGTGCTGAATATGGAATATGCAAGTTTTTACAAGTAGGTAATAGTCGCTGAGCTCTTAAAATATTACGTGCCTACATTGATAGGTGAAGTCAAGCCAACATTTTAGTTCTTCACGATCGAGAGCAAATAAATTTTCGTGGACCCCTTACGAATTGTGGACCCCCATTTTTTTGTCACGCCACCGTAGTCCTCCGTCGAGTTTTCCGTGGACCCTTGGAGGTCCACTTTGGGAACTAATGCTATAAGCGCTTGTGCCGGACACACCGCGAGCAGTGTATGCAATAAATCAATTAATCAATCATTTTATATGCAATAATATAGATATAAAATGTTCCTATTATACAAAATGAGGATTCACTACATTTAGCCACACAAGGCGTGCAAATATTCATACATACATAGATTCACGCCTGTTTCCCAGAGGGGTAGGTAGAGACTACGGATTTCCATTTGCTACGATCCTGACACACTTCTCTGGCTTCATTCACTTTCATAACATTCCTCATACACGCTCGCCGGTTTAAGGTGCTCTTAATATTTGATACATATAATAATAAAAATGTCAAAGTAAATTAAGTTAAATCAAAATTCCATACAATAATGTCAAAGTAAATTGTCAAACAATGTCTATGTTAATAAATTCATCGATGCTTAGCAGTGGTTTTCGACACGTATATAATTTTGCATCTAACGTGTGTTTATGTATCGGCTGGGTTAACATTTATGGCTAACGCCTCTGCTTCTGAGAAGGGACAGGCAGAGAGCCAGATGTAGAGGCATGAGCGTGTAGTACATGTTTATTTAGTACCCCCGAAAAAAAAGTATTTCTTTTTGCGTTACTGTAAATTAACTACTTGTATCCGTGCTGCTTAAAAAGAACCAGAAAAAGTCTTTAAAAACTTCAACTTCACCCCTCATAGCACTCATAATTTATCAGATCAACTTTTAATGTTGATTTTTGTTGTAATGACTGTATCTGGTGCGTTAGTACTATGATATAGTAAGATCAGGGTTTAGCGTAGTAGATTCTAAATGTTCGTTCACTTTAAGAAAAATATTGGTAACGAGTTGGTAAGTGACCTCTGTTTCAAATCTTAAATTAAATATTTTGCTGAATATATATACCTATAAGCAGCTGACATCCTTACTAATTTAATAAATGCGAATGTGAGTTTGTTTGTTACGCTTTCATGCTTTAAATACTGGACCGATCATCACGAAAAGTCGCTGTCAGCGTTACTGAAAATGATATAGGGCACATTTTATCCAGGACCAAGTACCCTATTATACTATTTCCGAGCGAGCGAAGCCGCTAGCAAAAGCTAGTATCAGATATATGGCAATTATATTGACGAAAATCAATCATAAAATAAGGAAATTTAATACGTTTATACCTGGCTGAAACCCTGACCGCGTTCCCTTGAAACGAGTAAACGACTCGCCCAACGCCTTTTATAATTCGTAGCCTAAGGCGATAACAAACATGTCGACTCTGTTTGCGAACTGTCACTTGGCTTCTTGGAAGCTTTTTGACGAAATAATCCCGATAACTTAATGCATTAACGCCATTAAGTATTAGGTAAAATATTTGGTAAACATGTAGACGTCAATTACTTTGTCCACAACGATCACATTCCGAGAAAACGTTATTATATATCCGAGGTATTATGGTTAACCCGGATTGTTTTAAGAAGACCACGTCTAATTATAGGACTTTAAATATTAATTCTATTCTGTGATATAGATTATGGAATTTAGTAATCTGAAAAACAATATTCAGTCAGAAATATTTATTAAACCTTTTGTTATTATTTGAATGAGAAAAATAAGAATAAGTCTATGTAAATGTTAACTAACTAACTAAAAAACTAATTTTTAGTTAGTTAATATATTTTACTTATTTGTTCTTCTTTTATATATTGTGGTACTGGTGTTACATCATAATAATTTATGTCGTGACGCCTTAAAATGTTGTGCATTTAGTCACGTTTTATACTTTTATTTAGTTATGTAGAAATAATGTAACAACTAGATGTGCAAATAAATTAAATAAAAATACGTTTCTAACAGTATTATCTTGCAGGAGCAACTATCTACAAGTACATCCAATTACTTAAATACTAAATGTATGCAAGATTATATAGATTCACTTGATATTACTTTGGGAAATATCACATCTGGACTATTTGCCTCACTTAGCCCATTTCAATAGTAGGTTGAGATGTATTGAAATTGCATTGGTTTCCACGTAATTAATTCAAGAGAGATATGCCAAGATTTTACTAAGTGGAAATCCGTAGTCACTGTTCCGGAAAACAGAAGAGAGTATGAGTGAACATGATTCCTTATTCTTTAAATATTACAAGTAACGTGGAAGAGCCTACTGGTTAGTAAAGGCCCTCTCCAATATTTTCATCTGGTATCGTTTTTATCTTGCTCATCCACTTCTGTCCGCAGCAACAGTAATTTTTTTTTGTCGTGCCTGTTTTTCACAACTATCAATTTCTTTATATATTGTTATTAAAATCGTGTTGTAAAACTGTAAACTTAGCAAAAGTATAACATATGCATATTGCATGTCTTAGTACTTATGCTTTTAGCCTATTCAGTCGCAGTGGCCCACAGGCCTGACACAATAGGTTTTCAACTATGTCTGGCATTCCAACAATGACAGGTTAAATAAAGATATGCGTTCTAAAATTACGGTTACCAAGTACGGGAATGAATTACTAAGCGATAAATCTATGTCTGCCTGAAATAACCACAAACTGAATACGAATTATAAAAAATGTTATACGAAGGAGCAGGATTATTACAATAAAGCACAATAACATTATAATAATAGAAACCCTTTCCTTTAAACAAAAGGACCAGTATTTGTAACTCACAACACTGTAAAAAATAATATTACATAGTTATCATAAGTATTATTATTATTATAAAAAATATGTGCGTGCTATACTGTTAACTAGTTTCATTGCGAGTACATGCCGGTCTTTATAAGTTTACGTATTTAGTACTAGTTTTGGCCCGTGACTCAGCTTGTACGGCCACAGTCCTTTTTTCTGGATAAAAGGTACCTATGTCTTTTTCTGACAACGTGTATGCGAAATTAATGTGTGAATGCGTAACGAAAACAAGCCAAACTCATATTCACATTTATAATGCCAGTTTTTGCCCGTGGTTTTGCCCGCGTGAATCCCACGGGATCCCAATACCCTAAAGATATATAATTATGTCCTTTCCCAGGATACAATCTATCTCCTTGCTGAATTACATCAAAATTGGTTTAGAGGTTTACTAATTTCAACCTTGAAAGTATAACAGACAGGCATTTATTTTAGTATGGATTTAAGGTTAAAGACGAACTTGTAATTCCCAGAATAAATTAATTGTATTCTTTTAAGACTGTAAAAACAAAGATTTCGACTTAACAATCCAGCAGCCCTTTGAGATTTTCTTGTTAGATTTTCTCTGCTTCTCTTTTCTGCTTTTATGTGCGGCTTGTTTATCCACATCACACATATACATTGTCCTAAGTGTTTACATAATTTAAACAATTTGGTAATAGGTGGGTGTGGTGTGTTTCGTGGGAATATCAGCCGTGGGAACACTTGCAAACGTAATATGATAATACTCTTTGAGGTCACGACCTTGTTATGTCTGTTCTAGATCAGTAACCAATAATGGTTTATGGTGTAATGTTTTGGTAAGGGTCTCGGAACACGAAGGATTTGACGTAACTGGATAGTCCTATTCATTGGCATTTTTGGGTTATGTTAAGTCTAATCTTATTGACAATAGAAAATAATTTTCCATATTTCGGTTGATTTAGACAATACAATCAATCAGCAACATAAGCCGATACACACTTGCATAATTTCGATAACCCATCAACAATATAACATATGTCAATATTTTATAATAGTTGAAAGATAGTTGTATATATAAATAATCACAGTTCAAAATGCAGAATAACAGCTAGGCTTTCTATTCATAAAATATTTTCACCAAGTTATGATGCTGTCTATAATACGATGTATCATCACAGCCCTTTCATCTCTTCATTCTCAAGACAACTACAGTCTTTCAGTTCTACATATAGCATAGTTTCATTGTAATCTCCATTGTCTATACATCGTTATCTTGACCTGGAAGTGAAACGATCGATAGCCATCAACAATCAGCCTTACATAAAGGCGTGGTAAATGTGCTAATACTATTATAATATCGTATATTGTAAGCGCGGTAATAATCCTCGCTAAAATAAATTGGAACGAATTGCTTTTTTATTAATTCTTGAACTTTATTATCTGCATTTCGGCAGCATAATAAAAGCTTCTGGAAAGGTAGCAATACCTTTTAAACCGCGCACACCGGTAACCAGATAAAATCGATTTCTAATGTGTAGTATATTTATGTCGGTATGTCTCAAACCAATTATTGTAGTTGTGGGTGTATTAAAATAAATCAGTATTTAACCAACTTGCGTGTGTTTCACTACATGGTGACGCCCAGCACGGGCGCGTACACCAACTTACTCTTTAGATTATCCACAGCCTTGGAGTGTTGTAAATGCCACATCCTTTCGTATTTTCTTTAATAACGCCCTTAACACATTCACACTCTCTGAATAATTTTAAATAAGCTTTGCTAAATAATTAACCATACCTAGAAATCTTTCTAATGCCTTCCTATCAGTCGGATAAGGCATTTCCATTATGGTTTTGATTTTTGAGTCATCCGGTCTCATGCCATTCGCATCAAACTTGTGACCTAGATATGTAATTTCGGATAACCCAAATTAACATTTTTCCTCATTAAACTTTATTCCAATTTGCCTAGCCCGTTGTAAAAGACACTCTAATCTACGATCATGGTGTATTTACCTGGCAATTTGCCAAGTCCTTTAAACAAATCGGAAAATTGATCAATATTTATGACAGTATTTGTTTTGTTTGTTCTTTCGTATGAAGGGAGGAGATGTAGTATATTATGTCGGTATGTCTCAAACCAATAATAATAATAATAATAATAATAATATTCTATCACATACACACAACACCGTCTAGCCCAAACTAAGCAGAGCTTGTACTATGGGTACTAGACAATGGATAAACATACTTATATACTTTATTTTTTGTAAATACATGCATATTATACATAGAAACACCCAGACCAAGACAAACATCCATGTTCATGCACACATATGTTTGACTTGCCAATATTATTGTAGTTGAGGGTGTATTAAAATAAATCAGTATTTAACCAAGTTGCGTGTGTTTCACTACATAATGATGTCTGGTATTTAAGATTTGACACACTATATGGCAGTTGGTTCACTTCCAGTAAGACTATAGAAAGAAAGAAGACACAAAAATGCTTATTTTGGCACACAAAAGGGCACACTCAAAACATAAAGTAATAACAACAAATAAAAAGGAAAAAGCAAAACAATCATAAAAACTAGAAATATAAAAAAAATACTAACATATAATATCCTTATCCATAGAATCCTTTCATTTTATTTTATTTCTGCTCACTGGCAACACCACACCTTCCGCTTAACTAAACGGAGCTGACAAAATATAGAAGCCATACAATTCTGCTTACACCTTCGACAATATACAGATATACAGCGATATGTATACGACTGCTGTGCATGAGGGTTCGATTTCCGTTTCGAGCAACATGTTATTGGGTGTTTCTGTCGAGAAATTCTCAGTAGCCCCACGGGGTCTGCAACCATGCGCGGTGAACAATAAGCACGCTTAATATTGTCCTACGTTTGTACGCGAACGTTACCAATACATTGATAACTACTTTATGTGGATTTTAATAAGTAAAGTGCTCTAGTAAAAACAGCTTGCATTACACAGTAAATGCAATATTGCATACTATCTATAGTAGTCAAAAGTATTTAGTCACCAATTTTATCACTAAATATGTAAATTAAAACTACTAAATATAGAATTGCATTACTTAATTAGGCTATAAAGCTTTTTCGTATCGGAGATTTACATATTTCATAATGTTAACTTAAGTAGTAATCAAATGGTAACTTGTGAACATCGCCGTGGGTTACATCACTACATAGTTTTAAGTGGATTCTGTTGTTTTATTATGTAGTGTGGCTGACAGATATTCATTTCTTATTAAAATAAAATTTTATCGCGGTTTATTCCAAACACCACATATTTTATAAAATTATAAAAACTATTAAAGTTTACTTTTATTAAACTATTAAAGTTATTAAACTATTTTGATTACCACTTTCCTTGACGTTTCGGTTGCTTTTCAGCGGTCATGGTCACGGGGAGAATAAGACAGTGGTCGTCTCATTGTCTTGGAGTTGTTTCATAGTACCTACCCAAACATAATTTATACCTTACTAGCTTTTGTCCACGGTTTCGCTTGCGAAAAAGAACGTTAGGATATATTAGAACCTGTACTTTTTTAAATAAAATTGTGCGTTACGTTACCTAAATGCTACGCTGGAACTATGCTGCTAAATTAAACACTGATTGGCAAACACTTTAAGTTTTATTCCGCTCAAAGAGTACCTAATCTATGCTATGCTAAATGATAATGAATGATAGGGAATTGCTAATTATGAATGCACCCGGTTTGCTGTCCGATTTCGCACTGATGGCGCTGCGCACTCGGCGTGGCCGTAATAGGTTGCTAGATCAGCAATAAGTGTTCGATGCAAGTATTGCCTCGAACAAAAATATAGCCAATGTAACTTGGTGATAATTAAACATTATTAAATAGTTTGATTAGTTTTTTATTTAAATCCTTACACAACAGACAGAAAATAAAATTCAATTACGTGAAGATAAGACGTAAACACATATTTTGCAAATTCTCTGCCTGACCCTTAGCGGAGATAGGCGTGACACTATATACATATATTTTTAATATACAGTAAAATGTCATACCACATATTACATTTTTAGACGATAATTACAAACTAACAAAGCTTTTTGTTATAATTAACAGGCGTGTCTAAAGCAATCGCTCATTAGTATGAGATACACGCAGGTTATGTAATAAGCATTTAGTTATATCTGTTCGCGTGTATTAGCGGTAGTATGTAAAACAGGGCGAGTTGTAACGACATAGGCGGCACGCGAGACCGCGGCGCCGACCGCGCTACCATTGAAGACATTCAACATAATAGCACCTATTCATTCAAGTTCACGGATGGCACATTAGTTTTAGTGGCGGCCTCACCACTGCTTCAAGTGCTGTAGGTTCGATCCCAGTACAAAAATAGGGCGAGTTGTAACGACATAGGAGGCACGCGAGACCGCGGCGGCGACCGCGCTACCATTGAAGACATTCAACACAAGAGCACCTATTCATTCAAGATCACGGATGGCGCGAGGTTTTAATCGTCGCCTCACCACTGCTTCAAGTGTTGTCGGTTCGACCCCGGTACAAAAATAGGACAAATTGTGACGATATAGGCGGCACGCGAGACCGCGGCGCCGACCGCGTTACCATTGAAGACATTCAACATAATAGCACCTATTCATTCAAGTTCACGGATGAGGCAGTGGCTTAAGTGATCGCCTCACCACTGCTTCAAGTGTTGTCGGTTCGATGCCGGTACAAAAATAGGGCGAGTTGTAGCGACATAACCGGCAAGCGAGACCGCGGCGCCGCGCGATCTACCATTGAAAACATTCAACTTAATAGCACCTATTCATTCAAGTTCACGGATTGTGCAATGGTTTAGGTCGTCGCCCTGCCACTGCCGCAAGGGTTGTGGGTTTGAATCCCACACGGGACAAAATAATGTGTGACCCACAAATACTTGTTCCAAGTTTGGGTGTTCTATCTGTTCTGAGTGTTGTAAAGTGCCTCGTGACACAGGAGTTATTCGTAGAGCGGAATTTGTGTTTTAAAACAAACAAATGACATAATATTGTCTTCTATTTACGCGAATAGTATTCATTGAAATTAAACTGCTATATACGGATTTTATCGCGTTGTTTATTTGACACTTTATTACAAAATTTTGAAAATTGTTACACTACTACTACTATTAGTCTCCCCGTGACCATGGCTGCTGAAAAGCAACCGAAACGTCTGGGAAAGTGTAAAAATAAATTAAATCTAAATAGTTTAATAATAATTTAATTAGCTTAAAAATCAGTAAAGTTTAATAGTAGTAGTAGCGTAACAATTTTCAAAATTTTGTAATAAAGTGTCAAATAAACAACGCGATAAAATCCGTATATATCAGTTTAATTTCAATAAACAAATGACACTTACAAATGTTGTCGAACTAGGATTTATGAAGCTCTTTTCTCGATTAATGTTTCTTTACGTATACATATATCATTATGCTTTTCTGTACGTCTATCTCATTGTGCACTAATAATTCTAGGGACAAAATATGGACCAGCCATTTTTTTGTATGGGTGTAAGTTTTCTGGCCACATATTTGCATACTGTTACGGTAGGTAACCTAGGGTATTGTTAGCACGGGCACGCCACAATCGTGGCGGTAAGACCCGTTTTTGAGGAGTGGCTGGAGAGGCGGCATGGCGCCCTCACCTTCCGGCTGACACAGGTAATGACTGGTCATGGTTGTTTTGGCCAGTTCCTGTGTCGCATAGGTCGGCAAGAGACGCCCGGTTGTCACCACTGTGGCGACTGCCGCGACGTTGTTGAGGACACGGCGCTGCACACATTGACGGATTGCCCCGCCTGGGCATCGCAGCGCCGTGAGTTGATCGCGGCAGTCGGTATGGTTGCCCTCTCGCTCCCGGCCGTCGTTCAATCTATGGTCCGGAGCGAGACGTCGTGGAACGCCGTCGCCTCCTTCTGTGAGGAAGTCATGTCCATCAAGGAGGCGGCGGAGCGGGAGAGGGAGCGCTTAAACCCTCTCCCCAACCGCAGAACCGGGCGCCGGAGGGCGCGAGATGACCTCCAGTCACCCTGAGGTTTGACCTGGGGGTGGTGGGCTTCGTGGGCCTGCCCGCCACCCGATCAGCACCAGGTCCAAGAGGTGGCGTGCGTGTTCCCACGCGCGCCTCTGAGTCGTGTTTTTGTCTCCCTACAAGGGGACAGTAGAGGGTCTTTTATGTAGTGGCCTGCCGTTTCACACGGCGCGGCGGCGGGCCGAAACCTCGGCGGGGTCGCGATTGCATGTGAAAGCGATTCGCGCGGCCCCCCTGTCTATGGTTATGTCGAGGAACACCGTGGTAGGTTTAGTCCGTATTACCGGGGTATTACTCCCCCGGTGAGCCCGACATAACCTCCCCTTCGCCCCGAGGAGAGGTAAGCGTCAAAGCATTCCACCACGTAAAAAAGAAAAAAAACATTGTTAGTAAGAATTTATGTGCATCATATGGGAAGAAAATTTGAAACACTGCGCGTGCGCCCCACGCGGCATTAAGTGCAGACGTAGGTACTTAGACCACGCGAGCTCATTGCGAGTGATATATGTAATTGATTTAATCGTTCATACGAATGTTCGTGATCGTTCAACTTATGAACGAGTACGACTTGACCGATTGAGGTCATAATATTTACACTATATACTTTGTTGAGACGATTGTACGGTCAGCAACATAAGTAGCCGAACATTTAACAAATTTGTAAAAATATTTTGTGAATTAATTATCCTAATTAATATTCATAGCAGCGATAGCCTAATGGGAGACCGTTGGACTGCCACGCAGAGGTCTCGAGTTCGAACCCAAGACGCGCATCTCAGACTTTTCGAAGTTATGTGTGTATTAAATAATTAATTATCGCTCACTTTAACGGTGAAGGAAAACATCGTGAGGAAACCTGCACGTCTGAAAGTCCTCTATAATGTTCTTAAAGATATGCGAAGTCTGCCAACCCGCACTGGGAAAGCGTGGTGGTCTATGGACTAACCCTTCTCACGCTGAGAAGAACCCCGTGCCCAGCAGTGGGACAGACTAATACAGGCTGCCAGGCGGCAGGCTTGGTAAGACTCTAGCTGTTATCTCTGCAGTTTAGGTAGAAGCACTCGCAGTTTAGTCTGCTGTACTCATTAATCACACAAAAGAGCAAATAGACGATCGAACATGATGCGGCCGAACCAACGCACGGTACGGTGCTACGGTTATCTCTTCACACCACACCACCGCACCACGAACGTCATATTATTTTCGGTGCCACACATAGTTAAATATATTTATTTGCATATTTATAATGGTTGCATAAAACTTAGCGGGCTTTTACAGCCATAGCAAATTAGAGTGCACTGTAAAATATTATTTATTTATTGCTAGTTTACATAAAACAGAAATCATTCTAAACAAATCCATATAAACTTATAAAGCACTGTTTGTATTCTTCTGTATCGCCGTATTAGCTTTTTCATTCGTAGGCATCACAAATAATATTTAAACACTATGCTAGAAGTAGGCTCAAAATAATTATAATAATACATGGTACACTGTTTACCATGATCAAATATGGTCCGAGAGCGGACCGCGTTTGTGGTTCGGCGGAACCATGTTCGATAGTCGTTTTGCACTTTTAGAGGCGCTCTTGCCAATGCACACTTGCTATAAAGATAGATCTGGTAATTAAAAGCCTGTCTGTCCTTCCGTTTTATTTTAGATACAGACGTTTTTCACAAGAAATATGGTAATATTAACATAGCTGGTCAGATATAGGTACACTAAATTCAGAACAAACATGTTTTCCTGGCATACAAATGTCAATTATAAAAAATAACAGAGAAAATAACACAAGTCAAGCAATCATATTTATTATGTCGGAACAGGTCTTTAAATAATTTTTTTGTGCCGGCTTAGTTGCTAATTGTCTAGTTTGACAGCTGAAGGTACTTAAACTGTAGGGCACGTTTCATTTCATTCTGTTCAATAGAATCGGAGATATGGTGCATATTATGAGCGCCGTACATTTTGTCGTGGACGAATCGTGAAACCCGTAGCTGACTTCGCCGTACTTATGCCCTTGAAAATGACACCATCTCCGAGTACATAGCTCTAACGGCCACTCTCCGGTCGCTTGTGCTATGTTATGGTGAAGACAAATATATCTTTACGTCGTCAAGACCTGCATGTTTAAGAATTCTCCATAATGTTCTCGAAAATATGTGAAATCGGCCAAACCACACTTAGCCAGTGTTGTGGACTATGTCCTAAAGAATACTGAGAAAATGACCGTGCCGAGCAGTTGGACACAAAATGAGGCCTTGACCCTCCTAGACATTCAGCTTGCTACGGATTGTGAACTTTTCAAATTGCCGAAGAGCGTTAGGCTCGCCAAATGATAAGCAATTTTTGTATTTTTGTCATATACTTAATTTCAATGAATTTAATGTATTTAAATTGCATACATTTCACTAATTCATTTGACTTGGGCGGTTCTGAACTGAAATAATTTATGTTTGGATTATTAACTATAAATTCGCTATTAAGCACGCCTCTAAGAATTATGGCTAGGGCTGGGCTTGTATGAATAGACCATAAAGAAAATTAAAAACAAAGGTGACTTAATAAGACAAATGTTCATTAATTACCGTTTCAGAATTTATGTAGCGCATATTTATGATAATTTATGTGGTACTGCAATGCCTTCCAATCGCAGTAAGAGCCAATTAATTAAGCCGAAATAATTCAAACCTATGACATAATAGAGGGAACTGGCGGTCGCGTGAAAAAACGCTATATTCCGTCTGAAATATGAGTACGAAACGAACTGGCAAGGGCGGCAGGCGCGGCTCTGACGCACTGACGCGTACCGGCGAAGCCTATACCCACGAAATTCTACATAGACAACACTATTATAACAAATACTCACGATGTGGTACTAGTGAACAGGTTAGAGCTTTCGCACACGTGACGTGGCGTAGTCGCATCTTTTAACTATACGATAAAAGTACAATACGTTTAGTGCTTCCGCACACGCGTCGTTGTGAAAGCGTAGTAGCGCTTTTTACTATACTTATATTATACATTTATATAAGTCGTTTCGGCACTAGTGACTATGACTGTCATGAATGTAGACGTGTCTTGTTTCTAATGCTTGCCTATATTGCTGCCTAAGATGTATCAAAAGACTGAAGAACTGTACGCTCGCATTACGCCACTACCTTATAACTGTCGGCATGACGTTTACGAGGCTACGGCAATATGGCTTGCTGCAACGACGCCGCATGGTGTGAATACATCGCATCCTTAATAAAACAGAGACTTATCTCAGTATTTTGGATTAAACAAATTTGAACTCTATTGCAAAGATTTAACACAAATATAATATTAGAATTTAACATATACAATTAGAGTTCAAATTGCCTTACTTTCAAATTTCGAGTTAAGTCGCTGTTTTATTAAGAGTGCGACATGTTCAGCTGTGCAAATTTGTTAAATATCAGCACTAAACTCACATGCAAATTGGTTACTACATTTCGAGTCTTTTAACAGTAACCAGCGAGTAAGTAGCGATAGCCACGCAGAGGACTCGAGTTCGATCCTATGATGCGCCACTCTGACATTCCGAAGTTATGTGCGTATTAAATAGTTAATTCTCGCTTGCTTTAACGGTGAAGGAAAACATCGTAAGGAAACCTGCATGTCTAAGAGTTCTCAATGATGTTCTCAAAGATATGTGAAGTCTACCAACCCGCACTGGTCCAGCGTGGTGGACTATGGCCTAACCCTTCTTACACTGAGAAGAGGCCCGTGCCCAGCAGTGGGACAGTTTAATACAGGGCTGATATTATTATATTTACAACAGTAACCATGGCAATAACAATTGGTTACTATGGTTACTATCGAGGAGATTGAGATGAGTACGCTCAAAAATATTGTAGACGTACTTTAAATGCGTGCATACATGGATTATAATTTAGCAAGATCATACTAGTTATTGTTATCCTTTGTAACATTAACAAATTGATATACTTAGCGTATATCAATTTAGGGACGACACACATAATCGTCCTAGTGGATCGTACTTTCTTGCACAGCGAGCATATTACGCGACGTATACGATACGTATCTACGAGTAATTCGCCTCATGTGCGGAGTCCTTTATGAAACCATGCGTCAATACAATTATAATACAAATATCTTTTGCTCGCGGCTTTGGTCGCGTAAAAGTAGGTTAAGTTATGTTAGTTACAGTACTTCTTTTTATAAAATATAGCTAATAAAAATAAACTTTATTATAAGTTACTCGGTGATAATAAAGTTTACTAACGCTGAAAGAATTTTTAAAATATGTTGTTGAGTAGTTTTTGAGTACCCTTACAAACAAAAAATCTAATATTTCCTTTTTATAATATAAGTAGATTAATAATTTTTTTATTTTATTTCTGATGTGCAATAAAAGGTATTTGTTAAATTTCAGTAGATTAGTAGATATATGTAGATTTGTATAGATTATAATGAATTTGTGGCTAATTATCAGAAGGAAGCGAAGTGTTTCATAATGTATATATAATAATGTATGTATATGCAGAAGGCTGAGAAGATTGTTCACCTATTTTCTCTTTCATTGATCCTAATCTATATTATAAAGGTATTTCATATTAAAACTCTCGGAGAATACGACTGTTTTTATGTTAACCCGTATCTTATGTGGGTTCCAGTCAGTGCAGTCAGACCGGCGACACTTCGACCCAGTGGGATCTTTTGTGTCGACACTCTCCCAATAACGACTGCCATAGATGTTCATGGCAGCCGGGACCGACGGCTTAACGTGCTCTCCGAGGCACGGAGCAGGCGATAAATGTCAATCAAGACGCACATAATTTCGAAAAGTCATATAACTTCCGAAAGTCAGAGGTGCGCGACGTGGGTTCGAACCCGAGACCCTCTGCATTGCAGTCTGTTGGTCTCCCCACTGAGCTATCGCTGCTTATATGTACGTATGTAACAACAACTATATAACCGCCCGACTTATCAATTCAAATTCAGAATTTAAATTCATAAGAAGTGCAATACATATGGAAAGAGCGTTTCAAATGTTTGCAAGGGATTTTGTTGAACTCATTTTAAATTGAGACCAATACACCAATCTTGTATAGAGAGGTCGCAAAACGCCTGATCTACGCTTCGCATGACCAGAAGGCTGGTCTGTTCTTGGCCTAAAGAATCAGAATTGCTATTCTACGTGGCACTGCTGCCAATCTTCTGGGCCAGTTGACAGCGATGCTGACGAATTCTACGACACCTTAACCATTTATGTAAATATTTAGTATTATAATTATAAGTATTTTTAAAATTACTTAATCTTTGTTATTACGTTTGTAAATATATATTAGATTAATTAGTGTTATAACAATTATCGCCTGCTCCGTGCCTCGGGGAGCACGTCAAGCCGTCGGTCCCGGCTGCCATGAACATCTATGGCAGTCGTTATTGGGAAGTCAGTGCCCTATAATATCCTGACACTAGTCTAGCCTTAGGGTATCGTTAGCCTTCAGGTTGCGGAGGTCAGGTGGCAGTCACTCCGTGTAAAAACTGATATCCCGTCAAATCCGGTTAGACTAGAAAAAGCCGACCCCAAGTGACTTGGGAATGATAAATGCTAGGGAGAAGAAGTGTTATAATGAATTATGTCATTAATATATTCTAAATGTATTTGTCTGTTACAAGTAATGTTTTTGAGCCTTAACTTCGCATACCTACGTTTTTCTTCGCTATATGTAATATCATTGATAGGTATTATACCATATTGTGATATCATTTACACATAATTTATTCGGAGCTATCATAAGTAGGTATAATAAATGACTTGTACTTGTGATTCTTTATCATTTTGATGATGAGTGGTCGATATCAAGTTGTTATTGATCGACCATTAGGACCCGTAAGCTGACACAAGCAGGTTAACGACCACGAACACCTTCATTATAAAGCATTAGTTACCATTCTTGTGTTATCACCGGGCTACTGACGTGGTTAATATTAGAGCCCCTAATACGTGATAGCCCGGAATACAAAACCGATAAAAACACGTGTCTACAATGTAAATAAGGTTTTATGAAAATGCTCTTTACAAAAATAATATGAAAATATGAATTATTTATATATGAATATAATATCTTATCGCGCCTTGCTTTTATAAGATCATCGCCTTCTTAACATTTTCTTCATTTTTATTAAATTTTCATAGTACTAATTTCATTTTTCTAATGTGTATGGCGGCCATTATCAAATTCGTTATTTTGATTTTGTTTCTTTTTTGTGTAAGTCGTAAAGTCGTCAGTCTAAAGAAAATCATCTAATTCAGATTGCACGATTTGACCTGCACGAACTAATTAACAAATGTTGCAAGTTAAATAAGAACTTGTAAAAACAGATTTAATGCATAGTTTTACTTTTATATAAGAGGATAGTTGCCCTATATCCCGTTATATAATTGTGCTATTATATTTTGTTCTGCTTAATAAAGAACCAGCTTGTTGCCGTTTACCGAGCACAGTTGCAAGTCCATCCTGTACTGAGAATATCTTGTACAGAAAACTCATTAATAAATACTCTGCCCAAGCCGGGCTATGAGCCCTAGACGTCATAACTATTTATATTTACTACAATACAACTCTTCATAAACATTTACAACAATACAACATTGTGCACCGTTTTGAAGATTTTGATTAAAGTTTGTCGTGATGATACAATGCGATGACAAAAAAAAATTATAATGGAGTAAATTGTCTGTACTGCAGAGTATCGTTTGTTATTGAAGTGTCGAGACGTTATTAAATTTTCTTATCAGTTTTATCCTACCAATATTATACCAGTAAAAGTTTTTAGCAATAGCTGAATGATTATCACGCGTAAACCGTTGATAAAACAACTACATAGATCAAATTTGGCATACAGGTGCGCCATGTCCTGGATTGACACATAGGCTACATTTTATAACGGTATGCTAGGGATACGTGGAGGCAAAGTCACAAGCAAAACTTAGTAAAGAATAAATCAAGCTAATTCTATGCATCAATCTACGCAGAATGTTTGTACAATCTTGTTATATAATGTTTCGTGTGCACACATTGTAATATTATTTAAACAGTTTTCACTAAATATTGTTTATTTTGTAGAAGTACTAATCCTTTCCTTGATTAAAATGTTGTTGTTTAAATGAGTCAATACTATTACAAAACTGTAACTAGGTTATGTTAGTACACTGTAGATACTTTTGAAAATCACAATACAATTGACTTGAAAGGGGTTAAAACCGAATGCGTTTTTAATTTTGGTTGGTTTGTTAGTTACAGCATCAAGAAAAAACACAATGTGACAGTTTTTATAATTTGAACTCAATATCAAAGCCACGTTTCATGTAAGTAATTTGTTTAGTAGAACCGGAGTTATGATAACATATATTGTCATAGTGTATGTCTGTTGTGTCCTTGCACTCAAACTGTAATGACGGACAAAAGCCAATAATAAATATATAAATAACGCCTTCAGGGTACTTTTGGGGCTCCGGCGATTCTGTAGTGCGTCAGGCATGTTTGCGGAGGCGCATACAGACTGCTTTGAAGCTGTCATGCGAAAGAGAACAGCATCCCTGATGCAAAGGATTCGCCGGAGCAACAACAGTATCCTGAAGGTGATCAGTGATAGGCTAGACTGTCCCTTCCTGTTGCACTGGACCCGTAGGCATAGCGGCGGGGCCGGTGCAGCAGGAAGATACATGAATTAATTTTTAATTTTGATTTTAATTTTGATTTTAATTTTAATTTTAATTTTAATTAATTGTATAACTAACATAGTTTTTAATTTATTGTTACTAACAACATATGGATAATTCTGAATTAAATGTTTATTATTATTATTATTAATAAATAACGCGAAGATTAAGACTGACGGAGGCTCGCAAATCGAAATCTTGGTTAATTATTTCGTCCCGAACTCACAATGTAGCTCAACGCAATACAAAACATACAGTCGAGCACGATATCGATTGACCACGACCTATTCAATCTGTCATTATCGAATGATGTTTCGAATATTCGATTTTAATAAATAATCCGAATCATAGGTACTCAGTGACAACAAATCGATTAACATTCGAATGTAAGCTCATACGATTATCGAATTTTCAAATGCCCATTCTTTTTGTAATTGCACGTTGCTAACTCAAAATGATTTGAACTAGATAAGAAGCCGTATTAAAAAAATATATGATAAGCAAAGTATTGTTTCTTGCTTTTTGAAATATTTTTGATATCTTTTTAATAATGCTTAAAAGTTTAAAGCAGGTTTTAAAAGATAACAACCCATACTTTTTAAGTTAAAACATATCGGTGCCAGACTTAGCTCTGCCAATTATCTCAACTCCAACTAGCAGCCGGATGATGCAACAAGTCCTTCACGGTACAATAGATATGTCTGTGCCGACATGTAGGTACATAATACGTCGTTTGTCGGAAGAGTATCGTGCCAGGCCGAGCAGTCGGCGGCAGGCGTACCCTTCCGGCGCTGACCCGGTCAAGGACAGCCGGCCTGACCGACTGGTTTACTGTGTCGTAAAGAGAATCTAGGTAAGTGAACTGTCTGGCTGGCTCGATTACGTTGTAATGGGTGAAATCTTTTTTAGGTTATGTTACGAGTTGAATATCACAGGCTACGAACGAAATTGTCGCAATGTGTGGGTAAGGTAAAAATATGTTTATATACAGCGTGTAACAGTTAGATGTGGTCAATTTGTGTGGTCAATATGCATTTTGTTAATGTGCAGCTCCCATGAATTTTACGACATTGCCTAAAACACCACCTTACTCTTTTATATCTTGAATTGATTATGACTACATAATTATATACTGCTTACACTTATCCTATATAGCAATTATAGTTAAAATGGACTAACGTTATCTCTTTAATTAGGTATCTATGATATTTAATTTATATAATAGAGTCTCCCCGTGTCCATAGCTGCTGAAAAGCAACCGAAACGTCGGGGAAAGTGTAAAATTAAATTAAATCTTAATAGTTTTAATAATAATTCAATTAGCTTAAAAATTAGTAAAGTTTAATAGTAGTAGTAGTGTTAAAAATTTCAAAATTATGTAATAATGTGTCAAATAAACAACGCGATAAAATCCGTATATAGTAGTTTAATTTCAATGAATAATATTTGCGTAAACAGAAGACAATATTATTATATAATATATATTTTATTGTGTCAAATAATTTGTTACAAAAAGTTGTTTTCGGAATCTTCTTTTATGCAAATTATGCTGGTAGTAGAAAAATCCGCTTCTCCATATTTTACTAATATATTTTTAATTTGTTATAGCAAAACAAGGCATGCCCAAGTTTTAATACATTTACATTGCGTAATTTAATTATTTACTGTAACATTAAAATATGACTTTGACGTTACGAAGTCTGACAATACTATACTTTTATTAATATTAAAGTATGAAATTGCCGATTTGTACTGAAAAATTGAAACTCGTTTATTTCTAAGATGCACCATATTTATTTAATTGAAATATTTACCCTCATTATCTGTACATTGCTGCCATCTAAACGGAAGTTCATTTATGCCTTTACGCTAGAACTCCGGGATCTAGATTCGACAAACAGTGTGAAAGCATTTTGTACTGCCTCCTGGAAATAAATTATTTTATCACGAAGAAAATTGTCCAAATCAGGAAAAAAAATGTAGTCTGTTGAAGCAAGATCTGGCGAGTACGGAGGATGACGTATGGTTTCTAACTGCAGTTCCAGTAGAGCTACAACGGTTTCTCGTGCAATGTGAGTCTTGCGTTATCATGGAGCAATAAAGGTGAAGATCGATTCACGAGTCGGGGCTGTTTCACTGCCAGTTTCGCCATCATTGTTCGAAGTTCGGCATAGTAAACATCTGCTGTTATTGCTTGACTAGACTTGAGCAAGCTATAGTGAATAACACCATAAAGATACCACAACACAGTTACGATTACCTTTTTATTGGTAAGCTTTGCTTTTAGGCACTGTTGCGGCGTTTGACCTGGGGTCAGCCATTGCATTTTTCGCTTACGGTTATCGTAAAGAATGCACTTTTCGTCACATGTCACAATTCGATCCATTATTCCTTCATTTCTGTACCGCTTCAACAAGGCAACATAGGTTTCAACAGGCATTTCTTTCTGCAGATCAGTCAAATCATAAGACAGCCATTTTTCATAAATTTTATCTTATTGATTTGATGTAAATAAGGCAATAGTGTCGGTAGGGTAACGTTAAACCATGCTGCTAATTCCTGGGTAGTTTGACTCGGATCCGCTTCCACCATCTCTTTCAATTCAGCGTTATTCACCTATGTGGGCGGTCTTTCACGTGGTTCGTTCTTCAAGTCGAATTTTCCATTACGAAAGTGTTTAAACCAAAAACGCACGGTGCGTTCATTAGCAGTCTCCTCTCCAAACGCAGCGTTGATGTTGCGAACCGTTTCTACCGCGTTAGTTCCGCGTCGGAACTCGTATTCAAAAATGACTCGGATTTTCGAAGTATTCATCTTTCCAGCTTTCCAACTTTCAATTGCTATATAAAAAAACAATTGAAAGTCGAAAATCAAATGACGCACATTTTTAAAAGAAAAATCTTATAGGTATCATGTGAAAAAATTTTGCTATTTAATTTTTATTATTTTTGTTCACTGGATGAATTCCATGATAAAATCCATAATTGAGTTCTTAAACAGCTATCAGCTGCATAGCTATTAGCAACTAGCTGTTCTTTACAATCTGCCGTGTATAATAATCTCATTTAGATAATGGCTCATGCCTGATCGAATCCACAAGACGGTTAAAACTATTAGCATAGACATACATTATTCAGTGTTGACCTGCTGTTCCCTTGAGATACGTTTGTATTTATGTATGTGTACGATCTTGCAAGCCTGGGTTCAATCCTTGGAGCCGGCAATGTGTTATTGAGTTTTCTGCTAGGCTATTCTTTAGCTTTAGGGACAGATAGCAATACGCTAGCGGCTAGACTCTATTTTGTAGAACCTTAATAATAAATAATAATATTCTATCACATACACACAACACCATCTAGCTCAAACTAAGCAGAGCTTGTACTATGGGTACTAGACAATGGATAAACGTACATATATACTTTATTTTTTGTAAATACATACATATTATACATAGAAACACCCAGACCAAGACAACCATCCATGTTCATGCACACAAATATTCGACTTCTGCGGGAATCGAACCCACGACCTCAGGGGTGGCAGTCGGTTACACTAACCGCTACGCCGACGACGGTTTAACGTGCTTTTCAAGGCACGGAGCAGGCGATAATTGTCAATCAAGACTGTTGCCATAACTTGTATGACTATCACTCAGGTTCATAGATGTTTATCGGTCTATAATAAACCTCGTTGATTTATGTATTAAATCATTTGGGCTCGTTATAAGTTATAAGTGTTATAACCCATCGCGTGCCGTCAGTCGATTATAGAATATTTTGACTTTGATACATATTGGTTCGATGTCACATTGGCTTTATTATTCGAAGCAGCATAACTTCTATGTCAACTATAGTAAAATATAGAATGATATTTTCTTTGCATATGTACATTCCACGATAATGCTTGCGTACCGAAAAATATACACCCTGACAAGATAAAAAAATGTTTTGAACAAGACGACTACGGCACTAGACATAAATCCTGTGTCGCGGGTGACTTCTACAAACATTCAAACAACGGACAAAGAAACACACAAATTCTTGTCTTGTGTGGGAATCGGGCTCATAACACTTGGCTCAGAGGTAGTGGTGACCCCTTAAACAGTACGCTACCCGTGCATTTACAGACTACCGCACTAGGCCAAATTACAAGTGCGGGAGTGGAGGTAAAAAAATATTTTTTTCATTCTACTAAGGAGTAGTAATACTTATTATTCTTTGACCTAGGTGTGGCCAACAAACACACAGCGAGTCTGATGCTTATCAGCTACTGAAGCCTAAGGTCGCTTGCTAGAGGTATCACTTACCTATCGCCGACACATAGGAAATTGAAAAATTGAGAAATAGCTAGTAGATAATTATTAAATTAGTACGCATTGCGACTCATTATAATCAGGTACTGTTACATATAATAACTGCGCAGATGCCCTAATTCTGTAATGGAAAAGGTAATTATCATCGTTAGTAACGAGCTCACCGTCATTAGTCCACGTCGGTGACATATTTCGATATAATTAAGTGACGTAGTACAAACACGCTCTTGTGTGTACGGAAGGCTTATCCAGTAGCAACTAAGATTTTTTGCTTCTGGATGATGAGTACCTAAAGCTTTTTATAAAGCTATAAAGAGCTTTAGGTAGTACCTTATATTATAATTACTCGTCAAACAAATATTGCAAGTGTTATATAATATGTATATTAATTCTAAAAAAAGCAGCAATATTTTCTACGTGCTTCAAAAAGTAATTAATATGACACTCAGCATGAGAATATTATTGAAAAATATCTCTTGTGCACACACAAACCACATACAAACACACACAATACACCTACACTTCAACACACATGGTAAATAACGAAAAACTTATGACGTCTTTTATCGAATTTTATTCTGTTTACAATTTCTTAAATATTTTACTTTTATGACGTTAAGCATTATCAGCATACAAGGTGAGGCTGACGGAAAATCTGATGTGTGAACTATCTAAACATCTTAAAGTCTTAACGATACCTATAACGTGATATGATATGATTAATCTGTGATAGCTCATCACAGTCACCTTACAGTAAGCTTTATAAGTATTAACGTTGACATTATTTGAACAGCAGTTTCTTACAAACATTCTACATTGAATTTGGATTGAGCATAGATTAAGATTCTGCGTAGACTGCCCTATACTCCATTTGGTTAGGTACTTAACTAAAGGTAAACAATCTTGATGTGACTTTGTACACAAACACATATTAAACAAATAAACTACTGCTTAAACTAACGGTTCAATTGATTTAGTAATCGTTATTGTTGTATTTACATTGATCTTAAGCAGAATTTTATTTTTAAACTGATTTCTTAGATAAAAATATAAAAAAGACAAATCATGATTGTTTACCTTTAGTTAAGTACCTAACCAAATGGAGTATAGATCCTTCTAAGAGCTCTTATTTAGAAAGCCTAATAATTGTTTCGAAGTAATGTCACTTTTGTATGCTGCGTACTTAGTTTAAAAAACCTACGGTGTTTTATAGTCTATCTATGATGAGAACCTATCTAGATCGGCACTTTAAAATAATAGCGGAATAAACTGAACTTAATCAAATTTAAAAACAAGATTAATAAAAAATGACTTATTTTACGTTTCTACTTGATAAATGTAAGCCACACATCAAGTAGAGACGAAGAATAAAACATTAAATGTTTTAAGTATTATACCTACTTCATGAAACTGGCTTTTAAAATACAAAGTTTAAAAGTTTTACATGAATACAAAATACGTTACGTAAACTTAATAATAAACTGTTATATTTCAACCACAATAACAGCAGTTACGTAAAAAATAACAGGAAAGGTTACGCAATAACCTTTCGCCATGACACCGCATTCGTTGTCAGCGCCAAAACCGAAATAGGAATACTTGTTTAACTTCTTTTTTTTGTTAAGTATATCTTTTGGTTCTAATAATGGATTGCGCTTATGTTTGCAGTTGACTGCGACTGTATATAAACTGTCTCACAGCTGGACACGGCACTCTTTTCAGTTTGAAAGGTTTAAGCCATAACCCACCACGCTGACTAAACGCGGGTTGGCCGTCGTCACACATCTTCGAAAACATTATAAGGAACTCTCACACATGCATGTTTCTTCACAATGACGGGGCCTGGTGATGTGCCTAGTTGACTGCAATAAACTCACCTTTTATACATGCTAGCATACACGGCGAAATGAGGATGTAATGCACAACGAGCTATTTTTTCGGGCAGTTAAACATAATGCGTGATGTATGCGTATTAGTCATACGTTTCTGACATTATGAAAATTAATATTGACGTTCTAAAGGACAACATTTTTATTAAAGACGATCTTAAGTGAGCGCTGTATAAAACTTGCTTTGTTTTTGTGAAATGTCTAGGTGATTCAATACCTAAATACTTCTTCATGAAATTTGACTAACCATACAAAGTGAAACAATGAGGTATAGTCACATTGAGCGTATATAGAGCCTAACTATAATCTAACTAAAATTATAATCTAAAAATTTAGATTGATTATATGAACAATCGTAATTTAAAAGACGGAAAATATATTATACAAACATTAAATACAGAATGTAGACTTTGAAAATGTTGTTACAGTAAATTTTTCATCACATAATTAGACTTAATTATCAAGGGTAGTCCGAAAATACCGATTTAACCTACTGTAAATAATTAAATTGAAAAATAAGAACCGTATTGTAAACAATTGACGATTGAAAAGAGTAGCCATGCGTTTTTGTTTGCTTTTTTTAATAAATACTCTAATCCTCTCTTATAGAACAGGTTTTTATCAAAACTAAATATTCAGTTATTAGCAGCGATAGCCTAGTGGGTCTCGAGTTCAAACTCAAGGCGCGCATCTCTTGTCTTTTCGAAGTTATATGCGTATTAAATAGTTGATTATCGCTTGCTTTAATGGTGAAAGAAAACATCGTGAGGAAACCTGCATGTCTAACAGTTCTCCATAATGTTCTCGAAGATATGTGAAGTCTGCCAACCCGCACTGGGCCAGCGTGGTGGACTATGGCCTAACCCTTCTCACAGTGAGAAGAGGCCCGTGCCCAGCAGTGGGACAGTTTAATACAGGGCTGATATTATTATTATAAATATTCAGTTAATTTTTATTTTATTATAATAATTTATTATTGATGTATAAATTAAAAATTAATTTGAGGTGTCCAAGAATTGTTTACACATGTATATGGAAATAATGATTATTGACTTAGACATTGAAATAATTTGAAAACCTAAATTACCGATGTTGACAGTCAAAGAATAAATTGTGGTAATCAGTGAAAAAAAAATTGTCGGCAGATTATAAAATATTTTTTATTATTTTACTTTTTTATTTATCATCGACTTTACGACATTAATATAGGTCCACATCCTTATGTTACAAAGAGTATAACCATGGCTTGACATCCTTTTTAACATCTACTTGATTGTTATCAACACCACAACACACGTATCGTCTTCAGACTATTTAACCTATGTGAGCAAATTGTTTTAACTAGTGGTTATGATGCGTCTAGACTATTTAGTTTCATATATCTTCAGTAGGATCATGTACCGCGACTTTTATAACGCATTAAGTGTCATTTTATACATACAAAAAAACTCACGCCTATATACAATGTATTCCACCGTTAAGTGACCGGATTTTTTCGGCCGGTCACTTATCGGTGGAATACATTGTATATTTAAAGAAATACAGGCAGCGACATGACTCGATACGCACTTGCAAGAATACCCTAGCCTTTATCTTTCAAAATTATAACGTACTAGTTTTTGCACGCTCGTTTATTCGGTTAAGAACAGTACTTTTTTCTGGATAAAAGGTCAATCGTTTTCTGTGGCTCTAACAAAGTGCATGGAAAGGTTCACGATGATTAGTCGAGTAGTTGAGGCGTGTACGCATAACAAACAAACTCAAATTCGCATTTATAATATAAGTTAGGATAATCCTTTTCTATAGTAGCAATATTTAAAAGATAGTTAATGTAATCACAGTTTAAAAATTAACAGAATAAAAATTAGGTATTTTTACTCATAAATATTTTCGCAAATTTGTTAAATGTTCAGCTACTTATGTTACTGTCTGTACGCAGGTATAACATTTGCTTTTCTGTACATTTTAAGGTGCAATTTTCTAATAACTGGTTTCATTACCCCGCTGAAATATATTTTACCTTGAGGAAATCAAGCTGAAGACATGTGATACGACATTGTCTAGACGTATCATAACCATTAGTTAAAACAATTTGTTCACTTAAATTAAATAGAATGAACGTTGGTGAAAAAGCTGTGTACAACGGAAGCGCGTTTCTTATGCACAACCGTGTGAGTCATGAGTTGAAATATAAAAAGTATAGGAGATATATTTATGTTTTCAAACATTCATACATTTTTGTTTCCAATAAATAATTACATAACTATGTTAATAACATAATATATACAAACAAATTATTTACAACTAACTATTAAGTACCAGCGACTACATCCGCGTGGAATTTAACAAAAATGTTTTATTCTTTCGCGGATTCCTATATTTTTAATTAAAAAAACATCAGCCTAATTTACGCCTTAAAACATCAGCTATCTACCAGTGAGTCTCGTCAAAATTGATCCAGCTGTTTCAGAGAGAGCCGGAACAAACATACAGACAAACATTTAAAAATTGTATTTAAAATACTTTCATATACATTTAGTAATAAGCTGTTATTTTGACATTACAAACAGATACTACAATTTTATTTAATTGTATAGGTAAGGTTAATCTAAGGAGAAACATTTAATTCTATTTTAATGAGTTATTTGGGTATTCATTTAGGTGATATAAAAGAAAGGTTTAAGTATGACACTTAAGAATGTATTGGAGCCCATGAATAAGATACCTGAATCCAAACATCACATATAATCTCGAAGCTGTCTTATAGAAACATAATTGATATTATGCACTTATTAAGATAAATAGTAATTGCTAGAGATTGGCAGAGCTATAAAGCATATTAGCACAGCTGAATCTTTTATTCTTACTACAATAATTATGTAGGCTAAGTTATTCGAGTAGATAGCCAGAACTCGTTTTATATAAATACTGAGTCTACGTTACGGTAATGAGTCTGAATTTGATATATAATGTTTGGATGACAAAACAGTGAGTGCGATTTATTTATTTAATTATAACGGTTGTACACCAATTACAATAATTAAAAATAGGAAAACACGAAACAAACACAAAATTAAAACAAGGATATAAAACGAATAAACAATTATATCGATACCAAGACAAACAATCATTCCTTCCTCTCACAAAATCGATGACACACTAACAATATATTCGGCCATCCATCCGCAAACAAGTCACAGTCAGGACTGGCGTACAGGAGAGCGTTAAGAATAAATAAATAGATAAATATATGTATATTCTAGATGCACCTAAAAATAAATAAATAACATATCATAGCCTCACGCATGTAAATCCAGACGAGGTACGGGTATATTACTTTAGTGATAAAATTTTCCTAAAAACCACTATTCTTTCTACAATTAATATAATAATTTGCTTCAATTATTTATGCACGACTGCGAAATTTGCTAATTTGTTAAGCAATTTGTTTAATTGTTTTTAATTATATTCAATTATACTAATAACCTGTTTCACAGTAATCACTAATCAATTAGAGATTTTCGAAATATTAATCGGATGAATGTGGGAGTGTGCCTTGTGGGGGAGCGTTGGACTGCCACACAGGGGTCTCGTATTTGAACCCAAGGCGCGGATTCTGACTTTTCGAAGTTATGTGCGTATTAAATAGTTAGTTGTCATATAAATTAAACTACTATATACGAATTGTAACGCATTGTTTATTTGACACTTTATTACATAATTTTTGAAACTGTTACACTTCTACTGCTATTAAACTTTACTAATTTTTAAGCTAATTAAATTATTATTAAAACTATTTAGATTTAATTTAATTTTACACTTTCCCCGGCGTTTCAACCGTTGAACGAGCAGACTGATCGCCTGATGGTAAGCGATTACCGCCGCTCATGAACACCCACAACACCAGAGGAGTCACAAGTGCGTTGCCGGCCTTTTAAAGCCCCCTTCTAGGGGGGGAGAGAGTTGGGCCTCCGGTACCCTCACTCACTCGACGAAACACAACGCAACCGCTATTTCACGCCGGTTTTCTGTGAGGCCATGGTATCACTCCGGTCGAGCTGGCCCATTCGTGCCGAAGCATGGCTCTCCCACGGTAAAATTATGATAAAAATAACTATACTTTAATGTTACTGCAGTAAATGATGAGGTATGACCATTATTTATTGTGTATGATAAAGCAATTCAAAATAAATATAATAATAATAAAAATTTAATTAATTAAAATTGTTTAATTATTTATTAACCTGTCAAGTTCTGAAATACCAGACTTATTTAAAATCTATTTTCTCAACACCGGTGCCACGGTGTACCGCCGCTGTTTGAAAGGTTAAACCTATGATGGACCTTTCTACCATTTCATAAAGCATTGTTATCACGATCATTAGAACAGCGCATTACAGGGTGTAGAGCGTCATCTTGCTCTCGCATGCAACACGAAATATAAAATAAGGAATGATAGTACGGATCCAGATATAACAAGATCAATGTTGTTATAGACGCTTAAATCTATTTGATTACATCCCTTTGATTACTCTAATGAATCTGGCGTGAACATCAGATCAAAGCATGATAGTCACATGTTGGGTCACAGATGAAGCTTGAAGCTCTATGATCTGCAGTACACATCAATGATTAAACTAGATAATTAGTTATCTATCTATATCTACTAATATTATAAAGCTAAAAGTTTGTTTGATTGAACGCTCTAATCTCAGGAACTACCGCTTCGAATTGGAAAATTATTTTAGTGTTGGATAGCCCATTTGTCGCGGAAGTATAACATCACGCTACGACCAATAGGAGCGGAGCATCAATGAAAAATGTAGACGAAGTAGTTAAATTTTAGCAAGCTTTTATGTTGTTTAAGCTATGATTGAATTGGCATATTTTTTAAATATTGTAATAAGACTTCTCAATAGAACGGACACAAAGAACACTAAGACTCCCTCTCAGTATTTTAGTTCCGTGTGAGGATCGAACCTACAACACTCGGCTTCTGCAGTGGTGAGGCGACCACTTCAACCACTAAGCCATCCGTGCAGTCAAATAATACTGGCATGTATAAAAATTCCATAAATAAAAAGAAACAAATGAAAATTGCCAATGAATTGCCGTAAAAGTTAGAGTTCGAAAAAAATCTTTAAGTAATATGTAAAGGTCACGTGATACCACGTGACCAGGTCAGAGGTCAAAGGTCATAGTCATTTCGGGGGTATATCGACTATGCTGTGTCGAATGGCGTTGACTGCGAGTCTCTAGCTCTTACGGTTCTTGAGTTGAAAGTTGTATAACAGACGGACGGACGGACGAACGGGCAAAGCTGTTGTCTAAGAGTTTTATCGAACTCTAAAAAACTAAAAGCATGATAGTCACATGTTCACCGATAAAGCTAGTCATGAAGCTACACAAGAGGAAAATAAGCTTCGACTGATTCACGGTGCCCGCTACATTGAGTAGTTTTCCGATGACGTAAATTGTACGTCAAACGTATTCAAAGTAAAATATTCGCGCGCGAAATCTACGTCATGTTAGCAATGCTATGATTTCTACAGTAAACGTGTTATATGGTAAACAATGTATAGTTTGAACTGTCTAGTTTGAAAGTGGGACCATTTTTTACTAGCTATCTATTGGAAATAGTACTTTTTTTTCGTGATAAAAGGTACACTATTTTCTTTTCTGCTCCCTCACAACGTATATGCGTTATTTCATCATGATCGGTCAAGTAATTAAGATGTGAAGCTTAAAGGTACAAGTCCGAGATGGGCTGCAGACTGCAACTGTAGGCGACACTGCGGCTAGCGACTGCGGTTGACCGCAGTGCTGCCTGAGGTCGCGGTTACTTCTATTCCAAGAGCGGTGGCATGCCGCAGCTGCACAATGCATATAACCATGCCACAATCCCTCCAATACCTTCCTGCGAGACAGAATGTCGTACAACGCTACCAATAGTTTACTAATGTGTCTTTTGTTAGAAGAGGAAGATGCTGACGACTTGTTGTTACTATATATATGGTATCTTTTCTATTACTTTCCACATATTATCTTTGACCAAATTATTGCAGTAATTTGGACTAGATGACCAGCAACAAAGTCAATTAATTTCTCTTCAACATCTTACAAATAGTCGACATTTTTGTACGTGTGAACTCTCTGCGGTTCGCGACACCACTGGTACTGCAGTCTGCGGTCGCTGCGCGCCGCGGCTGTAGGCCGCAGTGTTGGCGCGCTCGGAATCAAATTCATAGATATTCATAGAAACAAGTGGTGTCGCTTGCAGTTTGTGGTCTGCAGCCCATCTCGGAATTCTACCTTAACAAACAAACTAACGAGCTCACAATTGCATTTTGAATGAATTTTTAATGGGTCTGTTCTTACAAATATGTGAAAATACTAACGCCCGGTTTCTGAAAGATCATTAAAATCATGCTCGAGTTAAGTGATTTGATTGACTGTTGGTAATTCAATCAAAAAATCACCGTTTTTAAAGTTAGGTATATAAAATGTTGATCTGCTTTTCATAAACTAGGTTAAATTATAATATACAAAAAAGAATTGTTATTTCTATATATTACTTAGTCCACGTTATTATAGAAAGCCTAAATTTTGGATGCCCATTTTATAACTATTATTTTGTTGGTGATGAGATAAATTCGTTAAGCCTTTCATGCCCAAAATAAAAGACAAAATAATTTAAAATGGCACTAATTTCTGACTATAATACGCATCGATTATGATTAAATATTGTTCGCCTGTATATTATAGATACATACGACGAACTAAAAGTTATCCTGGGTTTTTATGTCATCTCTTTCCATACATCTATTAAATAAAATAGCTAGCCATAAAGCTTCTCTTGATGTATTGTACCTCAGACAAACAGATTACGATAGCTACAATATTTTCTTTCAACGTCCAAAGCTAGTCAAGATTAACTTAATTCGAAGTCAAAGTAAAAGTCATTTATTCATTTTGGTCACAAAGTAACACGTATGAACGTCAAAGGGGTTAGTGAGTTTATTACATTTACTGAATTTACATTTATGTTCATATCAAGGTTCTGGCAAAAGTTTGAGGCTATGACAAGAAACTCAAAGCTACTCTTTTAAATCGTCATCAAATTTTAATTTCAGTATTTTACAACTCATTAAGCACCAGCTGTTGCACTCATTATGCCATATATTACTGTCCGTTTAAAACTAAATGCTAAAAATAAAGAAAAAATAATAATATTATGAAAGAATAATTACAGGTTTGAAATAATATTTATCAATAGTAATTTGTAATAGACAATAGTATGACATGAGGACGCATACACTTACACTTTATGACAGATGAAAAGGTAGTTCGGGAGTAAATGTATATTCGTATAAAATATTGATCGAATTATTCGTATGTTTTGGCCAAATATTAAAGGATAGTGATGACCTCAGGTAAAGCCGACCTAAGGAGATGTATTAGCAGGTTTATTTACAATATTTTTCTCCGCCGAGAGTGAAGTGCTACGCCACTTTAAACCTTATTTTACTAACCTTAACGGTTATAAGTTATAAGTGATTGTTTTTTTTTTGTGTACATACGGCGTTGTAAAGAATAACGAAAATATAAACATACGATAAGTTAAATCGTGTAAAATACTGATTAACTTATTCGAATGTTCGGCTATAAGTTAGAATTGTAATGAACCTCAGGTGAAACCTATTTGAGGAGATGTGTTGGTAGGTTTCGATTAACATCATTCGACGATAGGTTGGCATCTATTTAAACATCTATAGTCATTCATGCTCATATTTAAAACCGAATCCTTAGCACGATTATGCCAACCTATTTAAACATATATAGTCATGCTCATATTTAAAACCGAATCCTTAGCACGATTATGCCAACCTATTTAAACATATATAGTCATGCTCATATTTAAAACCGAATCCTTAGCACGATTATGCCAACCTATTTAAACATATATAGTTATGCTCATATTTAAAACCGAATCCTTAGCACAGAAGTTTAAACTTTAAAGTACTCAATGGTATACTCAATGCGAAATGTTGTATTGCACACATTCACAGACCTTGAAAACTTGTTTCAATAAAAGATTGAGTAACGGGTTAATTAAACTGCGAAAAATGCTATCAAAATTAAAACCACGCTATATAAATAAGCCTTATTATGTCAATATTCATACTTTATGTCCAAAACTTGGAAATATTTAGGGGCAAATCAATTAGTGAGTGCTTAGTACAATATACCAAGCACTTATTGCACGGAGAGCGTAGAAGTTCCAGTGGTCGCTTCATGTTTGCCACTGATTGGGATGTTGTGGGTTACATTATATTTACTTAAATTAATTATATCGACGTAAAATAACAGTATTCCTACTGTTGTGTTTCGTTCGGTGAGTGAGAGTGCCGGAGGCCCAATCACACTCTTTCCCCTTTCCCGCTCCTTCTCCATCCCACTTCCTTTTTCCTTTCCTAAAGGGTCGCCAACGCGCAAGTGATGCCTCTGGTGTTGCAGGCGTCCATAGCCTACGGTGACCATTTACCATCAGGTGGGCCGTATGCTTGTTTGCCAGCTTAGTTGTATAAAAATTTATATATTTATTACATTACATTTTTGTGATCCACGAATAGTAGTTTCTGTTTGGGGGGTGCTTTTTCTGTTAGTTGTATCAATGTTTGTAAAGTTCCAACAACACCGAAAATATTCCCAGTGCTGGAGATGTCTTTAAAAATATATTGTACTAGTGTTCTCGAATGAAAAAATACTTATTATAAAGTGCATTTGGATCGACGTTAACATGTTCTATAGTAAATAATAGCAAAACCAACCAAATATATTATCACTAGCTGACCCACGCAACTTTGTCTGCTCCACATAAGAGAAATTTTTCCGTTTTTGCAACATTTTTCATTGCTGCTCCGCTTCTATTGATCGTAGCGTGGTGTTATATAGCCTATAGCCTTCCTCGATAAACGGGCTATCCAAAACTAAAAAGATTTTTCAATTCGGACCAGAAGTTTCTGAGATTAGCGCGTTCAAGCAAACAAATTCTTCAGCTTTATAATATTAGTATAGATTAGTATTGAAGACTTAGTACAATTGATTAACATAAGTTTTAAGTACTTGGTTTGTTTGATTGCCTAATATAATCATATTTTGTCTGTCTATGTACGTTGTTTTCTAAACAAAAGTATTTCACTCAACGTTTAATTCACTTCATGAGTGCTAAAGGTTGAACGGTTTAAGATTCCTGAATAATTGAACATATTGTTGTTGATTCAGTTTACGAGCACCTATTTTTAACTACCATCATTAAAGCGATAGCGACAATTAGAATACTGCTGCAATCTGGTATGCGTTCAAAACAACAAAAAATATGCAATGGATTCAATAATTTGAAAACATTAGCTGATTTATTGTATAGGATATTTATTCTTGCTTATGTTGTCGTTATACTTATAATAATATTAGCCCTGTATATTAACTGTCCCACTGCTGGGCACAGGCCTCTTCTCACTGTGAGAAGGGTTAGGCCATAATCCACCACGCTGGCCCAGTACAAGTTGGCAGACGTCACATATCTTCAAGAAGGTTTCCTCGTGGTGTTTCCCTTCACCGTTAAACCGAACATAATTATTAACTATTTAATACGCGCATAACTTCAAAAGTCAGAGGTGCTTTGGAATCGAAATATACTCCATTTGGTTAGGTACTTATCTAAAGGTAAACAACCTTGATGTGACTTTTTACACAAACACAATACGTATTAAAGAAATGAACTACTGATTAAACCAACCAGATTTAGTAATCGTTATTGTTGTATTTACATTGATCTTTAGCAACATTTTATTTTCAACCTGAGTTTTTAGATAAAAAGACACATCAAGATTGTTTACCTTTAGTTAAGTACCTAACCAAATGGAGTATAGAGGCCTCAGCGTGGCAATCCAACATTTTCCCGCTAGGCTATAATTTTACCTATATTAAATACAATCATTTTCAAGCGACTTGGAAGTTTTCTGTGTTTACCAATATACTGCATACGTTTTTAAGGCCATTTGCACCTAACAACTAACCTTTTACTTATTTGCATACATACAAAACATTATCATATATGTATCTCATCAATATCGTCAAACAAGCAGACATACTGCTTGTTTTCAGGCAGACTGGTCGATGATCCAAAAGCCATTTAATCTGCTTTTAATATAAAGTTCTAATTTACCTAAATAAATACATAATAATTATTATATTTCTTGTAAATAATTTGTGTACATGTGTTAATTATTTAATTATGTCATTAAAAAGTTTAATAATTTATAAGTATTTAAAAAAAGAGATAACAATAGTATTAGTACTTTTTACAAACATTCACTCGTCGAGGCTCATGCAAAGTCTCTCTCAGAAATGTTTGTATGTATGCTTCACAGAAGCCACGAAATCGAAACCACTAAATCAAATAATGATTTTTGTTATCGGTATGCCTGCCTATCCTTTATCTTTTTAGTGGAGCAGTCAACATTACTCATAGACCTGTGAAACAAGTCACGCTCATTCTGGTAGCACTACATCAGCATATTTCGAACAATAATAACTCAAATGCCCTATAAAATATCAATAAAAACGACTATGAATCATGTGCGCCATAAACAATCACTCTTAGAAGCAGTTTGAGTAGTTACAATATTTTTAAGCTAATCGTATTTGAAGTAGCCAAATATTTATATAGTAACTCGTAAAGATTTATTACAGGTGAGTTGTAATGTATAAGCTTCTCGTAGTTTACACCGATATCACGACCACATATAAGCAATTTATCACGTTATCGGTCAATCGCATTATATTATTAGAATACTATGAAATACTGCGTACATTGGCAATCACACTTACACATGTGTATAATATATTACGTGTGTGACAATGTTCTCTATCAGATACTTAACATTGGCATTATATGTTCGTTCTTTTACTTACAAATCATTACCTACATGGTTTTATTTTTTCAAAAAGACATGTCCCGCTCTACGAATAATACCTATGATGCGTGGTACTTTGAATTTTCAAACAATGGAACCGATAACACCTAGACTCGGAACAATAATTAGGAAAAACATTATCCCTTTTCACAGCATAGCAGCAATGGTGAGCCTATTCAGACTACTACGCTGTTTATGTCGTGAACGTGCAGGATTTGATTGCCATCGTGCCTATTACTTATACAAAGCACGAAATACTGCGAATGCGCTTCTATTGAAGACGAATGACGGATAGTGCCGGGAGCAGACACCTTCAGTCCAACAATAAGGTGTTATATACAGAGAATGTGGCGTAAATAATGGATAACCCTGAAACTGTCGACTGGCCAGATTATCATCTATCATTTACCCCACTATATCACCATATGGGTATTTTTTTCCGATACAGAGTCCCAAAAATGCATAATTCCTTAAAATGTGAGTATAAGTATTTATTGCGAAGTTGTCTCAGATAGCAACAAAAAAAATTGATACTGGTCTGATGAAACAAGTATTCAGAAGTGACATAAAAAAAACAGAACGAGAAAATGTCGCCAATTGTAGAAATGGCAGCTGATTTTGTATGAGTAAGAACGATTTTTATTTAAAATATCAATATTATCTATAATTTGGTCATCCATAGGCATATGGTGATGTAAGTGTGGTAAATGATAGATGATAATCTGGCAAGTCGACAGTTTTAGGTTTATCTATTATTTACGCCACACCCTGTATGTGTAGCCTGTGTCACTTTACGCTGATTGCACGACGCTCTTGGGTTGTATGTTAGTATACAATATGTGCTAATTTATAATGCTTAGCTGTGTGAACAACAATTTGCCCGCAATGTCATTTACGCCCATCACACTATCACATCGGTCACTCATCATCACTTTCGCGTCGGTCACTTACATACTATGGCCTAATTGTGGGGCTAAGTGCGGATAACACGTCCAACTAATTATTAAACTAAGCATAAGTTCGACTCTACTGATCGGAAGCAGATGAATTGTACCTTAGCCTTGAAGTGAACTGCCAAACTTTGCAAACTGACTTAATATTTGTTCGAGCAGTGATAGCTCAGTGGGGAGACCAACAGACTGCAATGCAGAGGGTCTCGGGATCGAACCCACGTCGCGCACCTCTGACTTTCAGAAGTTATATGACTTTTCGAAATTATGTGCGTATTGATTGACAATTATCGCCTGCTCCGTGCCTCGGAGAGCACGTTAAGCCGTCGGTCCCGGCTGCCATGAACATCTATGGCAGTCGTTATTGGGAGAGTGTCGACACAAAAGATTCCACTGGGTCGAAGTGTCGCCGGTGTGCACTGACTGGCCCCCACATAAGATACATACATATATACATAATATTTGTTCATTGGTATTTGCCCCAACTTTAACAAACAAAGACATAAAGAAAACAGTTTTTCAGGAACTGAAAACAGTTTCTGAAGTCCTTAGTGCTGCCGCATATTAAACCACTGGTGGAAAAATATTTTCATTTCTACCTCCTTTTCACAATACAATAAAATATAAATATATACAGAATATTTTATAGTATGAAGACCAAATAGTACGCGCTCCTAATTTTAAACGAAGTTTTGTATGCATTTTGTATGGTATCGGTGCACATTGAGCGAACAAGCTGCCGTTTCTAAACCACAACCTTCGAGAGCGGTTGGCATTCGTTAATCATATATTATTATGACTTTGTCCGTCCTTTGTCGATAACTAAGTGAAAATGTACATAATATGTTTAGCCACTAGTGCCTCAATCTGGAGGTTGCGTCTGGTAACTCTAGTACCTCATCTTGGCCACAGATCATAGCTACTAGTAGCCCAGTTCGCAAAAGCACTTAATTCTTAGATATATGAGGTAGGTTTTTAAATTATTTGTTAATGTGTAGACATTGCTTCTGTACAGTTTTATACTGTTTATTACTGAAGTAGGAAGTCAGCGTATTTCGTGCTTTGTAATTTATTGCATGTCTTGAAGTGTGTCCGGTAAAAACATGCTCACCCACAATTTCACTCACTATGACAAAAACTTACTGATAGCATCATAAGTATAATAATTCATAACTGACTGTTCGTCATACTGGGGCCCTATTACAATCTTTTATAAAACCCGTCAAGTTCCAGGCAATTCAAATAACTGTCTGGTTTTGTTTCGTATTATGATATGTGAATAGTAGATCGTCTTCATGCTTGCTAGTTTGTCGCTGGCCGATTTGTGACTTGAAAGTGAATCGTTCATAAATATGACATATATTTGTCGGTAAGTAACGGTTTTCATTTTATCGTATTTTTTATGATTATATAATTGAAAATATTATTTTTAGGCAAAAATAAAACAAATATATCTTTATTATTATATTTGCAGCATTAAACAAAATATATAAGTAACTAATATTCGGTTTCAGAACGTCGCCTGATTTTGTAAACGCGCGGGCAATTTGTAACTACATAAGTACCTAGTTACATATCTTACTTAAAACTAATGTGGAATGTGTATCTAATTCTAATTAGGTTCTCGAAAACAAAATCTTTGTTACTTCTATAAGTATTACACAGTACCATAATTATGGCGGCGTCCTCCTCGTCGTACCACCATGGTACCACCAACTCGTGCCACCATTCCACCACTGATTGAAATGTCATGAAACATTAAAAGTTGCTCTACATAATTATTATCTAATAACCTTTTGATATCAATATTATGTACCTAATATGTATAAATAAATTGTTATGTTTTATAATAATCTTCAAAAAAACGAGTGGTAATTATACCACTCGCTTTTTTTTAACATATGTACTTGTCTACAAAGCAAATGACTATCAGAAAGTGATCAGCCATCGATAGTGATTACAAAACACAGCGATCGCATGCACCTGGTTTTTGTAAGCACTATCGCTGGCTGATCAGTGATCACTTTCTGATATTCATTTGTTTTGTAGACCTTCATTTGTTTTGTAGACCCGTTCATTTGTTTTGTAGACCCGTTCATTTGTTTTGTAGACACGTTCATTTGTTTTACACATTTTTTTACTAACTTATTTAGGAGCTATCCCCGTGGTACAACTAGTTGAACATAATTCCACGGGTCATAATCATAAATTGACTGCATTTTATTGACCATTTTTATTACCATATAAAAACGTTATTTTATACATAAATAAAGCAATACAAAATGTACATAACACATGTACATATAAGATTTTAGTATGTAATTTTATAATTTTTATTAAGTATGTAATGTAAGTAGGTAGAGCATATATCATGGCGTCACATTAAAATTTCAATCGGTGGCACGAAGAGGAAATTAATTTCCTTCGCGTACCTAATGTGCCTATCATCCCAACTGAAAAACCTGAAAAGCATAGTTGGCTTTTATATAATTATTGTAAGCAATAAGAAGTGTATTTGAAAACTAACATACAATAGGTATCCTTCATTCATATTATAGGTACCTACATTAAAATATCAATTTCAACATTTTATACCTTATAATATTAGCTCTGCGCTCTTGAGATGTTCTTGGAAACTTAATATATTTTGCCTGGATGTTGAGTTGATTTATTAATTATGTTATTGGTTTTACAACAATTGAGTCTGTGGGCTGAGCAATGAGCTGTGTGATGAAATATCACCAGGCGGGCGCTGATAGGACCCCGTAGCATAGAAGGATAATGCTACCAATACAAACATCGTTTTGCTGAGTAGCGTCACTCTCCAAAAACTCATACAATAATCATCGTCACACATTTCAGAAATAACTAAAATCTAGGTATGTTACATAAAAATAAAAGCAATAATTAATGTAGAGTTTTTGAGTAGTAGAGCCTAGCTGCTTTCAGCATGAATGGGCCGGCTAGACCGCAGAAGTACTACCCTCTCACAGAATATCGACGTGAAATAGCAGTATTCCTATTGTTGTGTTTCGTTGGTGAGAGTACCGGAGGCCCAATCACCCTTTTCCCCCCTTCCCGCTCCTTCTCCTTCCCACTACCTTTTTGTCCTTAAGGGTCGGCAACGCGCAAGTGACGCTTCTGGTGTTGCAGGCGTCCATAGGCTACGGTGAACACTTACCATCAGGTGGGCCGTATGATTATTTACCACCATAATGGTATAAAAAAAGCTTTTTAATAATAGTCACTCCAGCTTAGCGTAAACTGAATGGTTTGTTTTGTTTACAATATGGCGACTTTAATATGAAATGGAATGTCAAATGAAAGCTCGTAATACGGTCGGCACGGCAATACTCGATCACATGTCACGTGACCGCTGACTGGCTGCAGTTAGCACGTTTATAATACGAAATTGCAAGGCAGTTTACTTTACGTCGTATACGGCCTGGAAATAAGAGTTTGTAATAATGTTCAGATTCCAATACTTTTCGGCTGATTCAAGTCTACAAACTTGTAACACAACTTTATAACGAATATTATACCTACCCAGATTGTTTCTTTGCATAAGTAGGTATATTTATATACTCATATAAATGTTTAGAAGGTGGGTACACGTAGTAATAACAATACGTCAACTTTGTATAATACAAAGTCAAATAGAACATTTACCACTTGTTGATTTGTTTACCTATGTTGTTTTGCAGAATATAAATTCCTCCAACATGCAGACTACATTATCGAGATCTTGAGCATTTTAAAATCTACTTTATGTGTTGCCAAATAGAATTTAATTTCCATCGTAAAGTGAGTAGTCTGGGTCACGCATGATTAAATCTGGATGCGGAGTGGCCTTCGCCTGAATTGGCAAGTCAGTGATGTATTATGGAGTTTGTTTTGGGACTTATGTCAAGGACCTTTGATGAGGACCCGGCGGCCAGCCCGAGGTTAGTGACCATTAATGGAATGGATGATTTATTAAGTAGAATAGGAAGCTTATCATTGCATACCCATCATCTATAAGTGGGAACGATTAATAACTGACTCATATGCCACTTTAGAATTTAACTGCTTTCGTGAGAAGCGTTATTTATATTCAGTTTGCTCAAACATTGCTTCATTATTTAAACATCTTTTGATGATATGGCGATAAAAAGTCCATAACGCTAACTATGTGAGCACCAGGTGTGTCCCGTCGCCGTGGAGCCGAGCGGCGCGTGCTCAGCCGTGACACACTTGTCTAGATGACAATGCATTTACGATTAGTTTCTTCAGAAAACGTAACAGGACACTAGTGGAAATATGGTATACGAAAAAACAGGTCAAGAAATAAACTTAAGATGATTTCTGGCACATTGAATACAAGATAAATCATTTAAATATTGTAAAGGATTTATTTAATAACAAACTTCTTTCTCGGGATGCATAACGGGATAAAAATCCTATCTTAATATAGGACATGGTATAACTGTATACAATGTTTTATATAAATTGATAACGCGTTACCGTACTACAAAAATTCAAACATTTTAATTTACTTATTTATTTACATATATATAAATGATAGATTCAATTTACTAAATACGCTATTCAATTAAGTTTCCGCTGATAAAAATACATTTAGAACAGAATCAATAGAATAATTTGAATAAATATAAAAATAGGATCTGTAAATAGATATAGCCATTAGATAACAAAATTAGAGTAATGAATAATTTAATAACTGAATTAGACCTTCAGTTAAGGACTTGATTAAGATAAAAACAATCAATCAATATCGGAGAACTTCTAGTTGTATAACTTACACGCGCTCTGCGATATACATATACCTAATAGGTATCAGTAAAAGGATAGAGATAGATAGGTAGAAGATAGATAGAGAAGATAGAGAGTCTAATTGTGAAAAATATATTTTCTCTTACGATCAGTAAGTAGTCTATTTGTCTTACGCATATTATTATGTGTAGTTCTCAATTTACATTACTGCTTTCACACAGCCGTTTTGTAACATACAGAAGATGCACATTATAATATTATTCAATATTGCATTACGTTTACGAAAATCTTATATTGACATAAAAATTTTACTTCTATATAGGGCTTTTCAGCAGCCATGGACAAGGAAAGACCTCCAAGATCATAGCTGCTGAAAAAGAAACCAAAGCGTCGCGGAAAGTGTAAGCCTGCGTCTAAATAGTTGAATAAAGTAAATTTCCTAATTAGCAGTAAAGTTGAACAGTAATAATTTAATCATTTCAAAATTATGTAATAGGTACTTATGTTTTTAAATATAAACAACGCGATAAAACCCTATAAAGTAGTCGAATTTTAATCTATACTAATATTATAAAGCTGAAGAGTTTCTTTGTTCGTTTAAACGCGCTAATCTCAGGAACTACTGGTCCGAATAGAAAAATTATTTTAGTGTTGGATAGCCTATTTATCAAGGAACGCTATAGGCTATATAGCATCACACTACGACCCACGGGAGCGGCGCAGTAACTATAAACGCGCGTGAAAACGCAGGCACATTTAGTTCAAACATAATTATAGTTAAAATGCACATTAAATTATTATTTAACAAAAGTAATATGTTCTCATTTTGTACGAAGGCATCGGTCATTTTCATAGTTATCTCGTTCCTAGGTATCATTTAGTGCTAGCGATCGATAGTTCATACCTACCTACTATTACATAACTACGACAAAGTGTAATTATTATTACATCGTATATTTTAATTACATTGTACCTAGAAATGTTTCACTGTGTTCTTTGATAGTTTAAACGCTACACTGTCGCAGCTTTTACCTATACGGCTTGTAATGTAAAGCAATAGTCATATATTATATATATTAGTAATAAATAGCAATATGAATTGAAAAACCTTTAATTATTATCTTATGAGAAATTTGTTTTATGGCTGTTTAAAATCCAAAAAAATACTACCTCTTATCTATGATATAAATATGTATATCTAAAAAAATATCTGATGAGGGTGAAAATATCTTTGTGACACATGAGAGTAATATTTATAAAAACTAATTGATTTTAACTATTTTGAGCCATTTGAACCTTAAACAATTACTTTGAATTTATATCTGTCTGTCTTTTTAGTGTTTCGGTATTAAGCAACAATATAATTTGATGTGCTTGCATTTTAGGGCCTTAGAATGCAATCCGAGCTTCTTCTGAATCGATTAACGGGAGACATATCCGAATAAATGGTACCTACTATATGATAACAATTTTTTTTTTTTATAATTGTCATACATACATACTAAGAATAGGCCCGTGTCTAGCAGTGGAACAGTTTATAAAAAGGTCTGATATTGTGTTATATTTATATCTATACTAATATTATAAAGCTGAAGAGTTTGTTTGTCTGTTTGGTTGAACGCGCTAATCTCAGGAACTAGGGGACCGAACTGATTTCTTTTTTATCGTGGAAGTCTATATAACATCACGCTACGAGTCAAGGGGGCGGCGCAGTAATCATAAAAACAGGTGACACCGCGGGCACATCTAGTACTAAATATAAGAGTTTACACTAGGGAGCACTGCCACCAAGGGAACATACAAATATTATAATTTATAATAAATATATTTTCATTTTTCATAGACTAATGCATGTAGTATACAAATACTACATGCATTAGTAAAAATTATATTATAATAGTATTTACGCCTATTTCCCGGAATGTTAGTAACGACAATATCCTAATCCTAAATAATAATATTATAATTCAAATTAGTTTTTTATGCTTTCACGGCTTAACGTCTCTACTGAACATCATGAAACTTTGCGCACACGTTGTCAAGGGCTTAGAAAAGGACATACGGTATCTTTCATCTAGAACAAAGATCTGTTACTTACCTAACCTACATTAACGCCAGCGAAGCCAAGGCCTTAAATCCTTTAGTTATGTAGTTTATTTAGTTATGTATGTATGCTAGTTTATGTAGTAAACTAGCTTTTGCGCGCGGCTTCGCCCGCGTGGTACGCACATCAATAAAAAGTTGTATATGTCCTTACCCAGGTTTTGAACTACCTCTGTATCAAATTGCATCCAAATCAGTTGAGTGGTTTAGCCGTGAAAAGGTAACAGACAGACACAGTTACTTTCGAATTTATAATATTAGTAAGCATTATAAAACACTGTGTATTACAAGGAAAAGTTATCATAGTCGACTAATATATACAGAAAAACTGTGTTATACTATAGCGGGGTTATTCTGCTTAAAATCTCAGGAAGGAGACATAAATCTATCTATTATTCTGGTTCGCGCAGTTTTGGGCCATAATATGCATCATAATCATAAACTACACAAAGATTAATAGCTCCATACCGTGAGTTCCTTTTAAATATTTCATGGTAAAAGATATATTTAATTTTACTCGAATGATTCATGTGCTAACTAAATGTAGTATGTGTGTGTAAGTAGATCGGTGACCATTGCTTTTGAATGAAAATATTTCTTCGAAATATGATGTATTCACACCATATTTAAAAATTTCTTGTATACTTAGTTATTATAATAACTAAGTATACAAGAAATTTTGCATGAACATAGATGTTAGTCTTGGTCTGGGTATTTCTATGTATAATATGTATGTTTATCCATTGTCTAGTACCCATAATACAAGCTCGGCTTAGTTTGGGCTAGATGGTGTTGTGTGTATGTGGTAGAATATTATTATTATTATTATTATCCTAATAACGCGATCAGTACCTACTTTCAAACCGTTACCGTCAAAATGCTTCAGTTAGCAACAATAGTTACAATTCTAATTCTAAAACCCAACAAAATTTGGCAGTACGGTAAATATTGCATGTCTACGTCAACATTTCTGAAAATGCACCGGACAGACAGACGGACGAACGGATGACATGAAGCTTAGCCTTTGTATCAGACGCATGTTACTTCTGCACTGTTTCGAGATATTCAAGTACATTTGTGGAGCTTAGTGCAAATTGCTGTTCAGAGTATAAATAGTAATAGGTACTTTATGTACAGTCATCTGTATTATTCCATGGATACTTTAACGTCTAAAAGCCTGTGAAAACTTTAATTAGCTGGCGTTGTTTTATAATTTCCTGCTATATAAGGTATCGACGTTCAGGTTTTCATCCAGAGAAAAGTATGTTTTTAAATGAGCAGCGATAGCTCAGTGGGGAGACCAACAGACTGCAACGCAAAGGGTCTCGGGTTCGAACCCACGTCGCGCACCTCTGACTTTCGGAAGTTACATGACTTTTCGAAATTATGTGCGTATTGATTGACAATTATCGCCTGCTCTGTGCCTCGGAGAGCACGTTAAGCCGTCGGTCCCGGCTGCCATGAACATCCATGGCAGTCGTTATTGGAAGAGTGTCGACACAAAAGATCCACCTGGGTCGAAATATTGAAATATAAGTAATTTGCAATCGAATAATGCAAAGCAAACGTGCTATAGAATTTTATTACCATGTCATACTATCTCCGTACGTTAATCCGATCCGATCTTTACAAACATTCCAACAATGGACACAAAGAACACCCAAACTCGAAACAACTATTTGTGGATCACACAAATGTTTGTCTCGTATGGGGCTCGAACCCACAACACACGGCACGGTGGCAGTGGCGAAGCGGTCACTTAAGCCACCACGCCATCGGGGCAGTCAGTTGAATCGAATCACTCAAAAAATTTATAAGAATCATAGTTACGAAACATACCGATAGATTAGAAAGTGCCAGCTGTTAGTTCTACATCAAACGCACTACTTTCACGTCATAAACATATTAGTAGTATAAAATAATATTTACACTATATTACTTTCAACGGTTTTATCAAAAGCGGTTCTAATATTTATAGTATAATGTAGGTATGCTATGAATTTGTTTAGCACATGGCCAGATTGGTTATTTTGATACGTAGAAGAGCATATGTAATATGCATAGGTACTGAATACCTGGATGGTTTTGCAATTTGGGAAACAGTGGTGCAATTCTTTATTAATTATATATTCTTTTTATTTTTTCAGTTATTATATATAGATAGTATTATACCCGTAACGGCAGTTTGCCCGCGATTTCATTTATTCGGATATGTCTGCCGTTCTTCTTAATGCAATCAGATGAACCGCGGGTTATCTTGTCTTATCTTATGTGGGGCCAGTCAGTGCAGACCGGCGACATTTCGACCCAGTGGGATCTTTTGTGTCGACACTCTCCCAATAACGACTGCCATAGATGTTCATGGCAGCCGGGACCAACGGCTTAACGTGCTCTCCGAGGCACGGAGCAGGCGATAATTGTCAATGAATACGTACATAATTTCGAAAAGTCATATAACTTCCGAAAGTCAGAGGTGCGCGACGTGGGTTCGAACCCGAAACCCCCTGCATTGCATTCTGTTGGTCTCCTCACTGAGCTATCGCTGCTGTAACCGCGGGTTAGGTTTTAAATTGCATTCTGGGGTACTAAAATGCAAGCATATCAAGTTCTATTCTTGCATAATAGCGGAACACTAAAAAGACAGACAGGTACCTATAGAGAAATATTTTTCAGCGTCGTCACAGTTTTATATTTGAGCTTAAAGATAAATATACGATCATAAGGAAATGGTAAATATATTTTAGATAAACACCCCTCGGTCTAAAAACAGGTCTCGGGTTCGAACCCAAGGCGCGCATCTCTGACTTTTCGAAGTTATATGCGTATTTAATAATTAGTTATTGCTTGCTTTAACGGTGAAGGAAAACGTCGTGAGGAAACCTGCATGTCTGAGAGTTCTCCATAATGTTCTCGAAGATATGTGAAGTCTGCCAACCCGCACTAGGCCAGCGTGGTGGACTACGGCCTAACCCTTCTCACAATGAGAAGAGGCCCGTGCCCAGCAGTGGGACAATTTAATACAGGGCTGATATTATAAACACCCAAAAAACAATCACTCATATGATACACATTCAATTTTTAGATAATTTTGCTATTTATTACTAATACTTTACTCCAAAATATTTCTATCCCTTTAGATAACAAGCTGTATAAGCAAAAGCTACGACAGTGTAGCGTTTAAACTATCAAAGAACACAGTGAAACATTTCTAGGTACAATGTAATTAAAATATACGATGTAAAAACAATGGCTACGAGCCCGTACGCCCCTTGACTTTCGCCCCTTTCATAGAAAGACGGTGCCCCGCTTTGCAGGGCTCCTATTTTTGGGTGGATTTTAACAACACTTTTTGTTTAATACAAATATAAAATATAAATTTACCATAACAATAAATGTGTTTACAATTACTCCGTGTAAAAAACTTAAAATAATTAATATTTTCGCCTACAAAATTACGTAAATTTGCTCGAAAAATGTAAACTCGTGTTACGTGATTTTTAGATTATAACAGTAGAAATCTATTCTATTTTACAGCTTAAACGAAACATTAATAGTTATATTACAATTTGTCCGTCCCAAATATTTAAGTTATTGGTTGACAATAAAGATACATATTTATCAATAAAAGCACTTCAAATCCTTCATTCAATTTTACTATGGCGGCCGCGCGCTGATTTGAATTTCGAGCTCTGTCATTCAGTCTAACCGCGTCTTACGCTCGGCGCAGTCTTAAGAAGAAACCTAACATATACCTACTAGGGGGCGAACCTTGATGGGCGAACGAGCTCGTAACCAAAACAATATTACACTTTGTCGTGGTTATGTAATAGTAGATAGGTATGTAATATCGATCGCTAGCACTAAATAATACCTAGGTACGAGATTACCATGAAAATGACCGATGCCTTCGTACAAAAAGAGAAAACATATTACTTTTGTTAAATATTAATTTAATGTGCATTTTATCATTATGTTAGAATTAAAATTAGACTACTTTAGGTTTTATCGCCTTGTTTTTATGTCATTTAAAACATAAGTATTACATATTTCTTAAATGATTATACTATTACTGGAAAACCTGGAAAGAACATTGACTACTTTTTATTGATGTGCGTACCACGGGCGGAAGCGCGCAGAAAAGCTAGTCTACTACATAAACTACTAGTTTTTGCCCTTGGCTTTGCTCGCATAAATGTAGGTTAGGTAAGTAGTAGATCTTTTTTCTAGATGAAAGATACCCTGTCCTTTTTTAAGCTCCTGACAACCTGTGCGCAGAGTTTCATGATGATCGGTAGAGACGTTAAATCGTGGAAGCATAAAAAACTAATTTGAATTATAATATAATTATTATTTAGGATTAGGATATTGTCGTTGCTAACATTCCGGGAAATAGGCGTAAATACTATTGTAATATAATATTTACTAATGCATGTAGTATTTGTATACTACATGCATTAGTCTATGAAAAATGAAAATATATTTATTATGAATTATAATATTTGTATGTTCCCTTGGTGGCAGTACTCCCTAGTGTAAACTGTTATCCATACTAATATTATAAAGCTGAAGAGTTTGTTTGTTTGTTTGTTAACGCTACGACCCACGGGGGCGGTGCAGTAACTATAAACGCGGGTGAAACCGCGGGCACATCTAGTATTTAGTATACAGGCGTTACCGTAGTCTGTAACGCCTGTATATTGAACTAGCTGACCCGCGCAACTTCGTCTGCTTCACATAAGAGAATTTTCCCCGTTTTTGCAACATTTTTCATTGCTGCTCCGCTCCTATTAGTCGTAGCGTGATGTTATATAGCCTATAGCCTTCCTCGATAAATGGGCTATCCAACACTGAAAGAATTTTTCAATTCGAACCAGTGGTTCCTGAGATTAGCGCGTTCAACCAAACAAACAAACTCTTCAGCTTTATAATATTAATAAAGATATAACACAATATCAGACCTTTTTATAAACTATCCCACTGCTAGACACGGGGCCTATTCTTAGTAAGAGAAGGGATAGACCATAGTCCACCACGCTGGTCCAAAGTGGGTTGGCAGACTGCACACACATATTCGAGAAGATAATGTAAAACTCCCAGACGTGCAGGTTTCTTTTACTGTTAAAGCGAGCGATATTTACTGTACATATAACCACGAAGAGTCAGCCTTAAGATCGAACTCGAGAGCTCCGTGACAGTCCAGTAGTCTTCAACTAGGCTCTTGCTGTTTATATACACAGGTTTGAACCTGACTATCTGTATAGTCAGGTTGAAATATGACTAGACTGGTACTTAAAAAGTATAAAAGAAAGAAAGAATTAAATATTTTATTTTAATGAAGCATTGCAAGACACAATCAAATATATTATAATATAAAATTTGTGTGTAACAGTTATCTTATCTTATGTGGGGGCCAGTCAGTGCAGACCGGCGACACTTCGACCCAGTTGGATCTTTTATGTCGACACTCTCCCAATAACGACTGCCATAAATGTTCATGTCAGCCGGGACCGACGGCTTAACGTGCTCTCCGAGGCACGGAGCAGGCGATAATTGTCAATCAATACGCACATAATTTCGAAAAGTCATATAACTTCCGAAAGTCAGAGGTGCGCGGCGTGGGTTCGAACCCGAGACCCTCTGCATTGCAGTCTGTTGGTCTCCCCATTGAGCTATCGCTGCTCTGTGCTGCTGTGTGTAACAGTAATAAATGTATTTATAAATAGATTATAATAAAAATAAAACTTATATACATTATTATATATCTATATGAATTACTACAATATAATACGTTAAATAATTACATATACTATTATTTCATATATTATTATATATAATATAGACTACACATTTATCAAGCCCTTGCTATTCAATGTGCGTGTCAGTGTTAATTAAAAAGAGATGTTGCTCAGCATAATGCTGCACCGCTTGCGATACAGCGCTGATTTTTAGCAACACCTCAATAGTGGTTATGGGCGTCTAATACAGTCCAAATTAATACCATTAAACTACAAAAAAGTACAGAATTTTTAATTATTACAGATAATAAGAAGCACAGATTACAGATAAATTATATAAATATAGGTGTAACATGTAAATTTTTTATAACTACAGATAATAATTATAAATTAAATATTTTTATTATTGTAGATAAAACTATAAGTAGATGAAACAAATATGAGTATGATGTCAAAAAGGAGTTAAATACTTGGCGATTTTAAATTAGGAATATATTTGTCGATTTAATAAATATTTTTTATAATTTATCTTAAATATTAAGTTTGTTTTATAACCTTCTTTTACCCATTGTTAGTTTCAAAAGAACGTTCAACTTGTTACTTTTATAAATCCGCTAGTATGCCGTGACTCTATGCTAGATATTGACGTTGATAGGGCGTTATAATTTCTGTTTGCAGACGGTGAATCGTGAATATTTGATTGCAATCGATAGCATTTCTTGGGAATCATAAGTAAAATAAGCTGAATAAGAACGTCGAGGGCATATCTATCGCAATATTTGCTTTTCTATACATCAAAGGTGGCATATGGTCCGCCTTATGGTAAGTTGTTATCGCTGGCAATACCTGGAATCATTCGCGCGTTGCCAACCTTGGTGTTAGGGAATTAAAGATGTGATGAAAGAAAAGTATTCGGCGAGTATGTATACATATGAGGCTCAGGTACTTTTACTTGCCGAGTAAAATAATTCACGATCTTATATACGTACCTATATATTATGTAGTAGGGAAGCAGGTATACAACTCACTCGTGATGTCCCTTATTCAAAATTCAAGCTGAATAAGGTGTTGGGTTTATGCCTATAATGATAAAGGTAGATGATGCCAGCGTACCTGTAGCTATCACGTCGGAATTACCATGGCCCGCTAACCCCAAGTATCAGACAGACAACGGGTGGCAATATACAACACTTATTATATGCAAACCTGTCTAAGTCTTTTTGTAGATAAAGACAGATTTTCACTGGCGATTTAAGAGTCGCACACGCAATTTTTATCCTTACACGTATCACGACCAATGCGTAGACGTTGCATAACTGCACGTCGTAATTTTAATGTAGTATTGTAAACAGAAGCCGGTGCGTTAACGGGATAATACAAAATAATAATAATTTCAGTATTATATATAAATTGTCCCAGTGCTGGGCACAGGTCTTCAGTCATTGGTTAGGTTACTGTCTAACCTGTTAGACCATAGGCCACAGCGTTGGCCTAGTTGGCAGATTTCTCATACCTTTAAGAAAATTACGAAGAACCCTCAGACATGCAGGCTTCTTCACATTGTTTTCTCTCACCATTAAAGCGAGTGATAACTACAAGTACCTAATTATTTAATACGCACATACCTACGAAAGGTCAGAGGTGCGTGCAGTGGCATGGAACTTAAGATTTCTGCGTGGCCATACAATGCAACTCTACTAGGCTATCGCTGCATAATATATCTCACAGAAGCAATTTCGTTCAGTATCGAATATTATTAATTTATTCGATACCGAACGAACGGGTGTGTCATAATAACGTGTTTACATAATAAGGCTGTATCCTAAGGCTCTTATACAGAAATAATTAAACGACATTGTCTAGAATATTCCTCTTTATAATGACTGTTATTACTTTGGTGACGTGTAAAATTCTTTGTGGCGGGAATACCACTTACTTTTGATGTAGTATTAAATGAAGCATTTATTACAGTTTATCAGCACGTCATAAAGAAATTACGAGTGAGGATTATACTAAATACATAGTGTCTTTAAAGGATTACGTTTTGAAATAACGATAATAAATTATATTACGTACATTACATATTTATCGGCATGTGATGTTAAAAGTACAATAAACACACCTTTCAGAGTAGTCAATTTTATAAGCGTTGCCATTTAAAACAGACCACAAGGCATGAACGCTCTAAAGTATTTGGTGGACTTCATAATTTATAAATATTTGTTTTAAAAGAAACAAATTTTATCTACGCGATACTTGACTATATTACTTTTATTACAATATCGCATCTTGTCTGGTTATATGGCGTAGCGGGTGTGTAGTCACCACGCGGCTACCGTCACGCTAAGTATAGTGGACTCGAACCCCACACGAACAAACTATTTCGGTGATCAACTGATCACAAATAAATGCATCGTCTCTGGTTTATGGTAGGTATATTTTAAAATATAATATATATTTGTTTCTAGGACATAGGTTAAAACTTACTAAGGCAGCCTTTGACGGTAATTTATTTTACGCATGCTTACTTTTCGGTACGTAGGTACATAACGTCCTAGCATTATTTTTGATAGTATATATATTATATACTTAGACAATGTTAAAGATTCATAATAAACTCTTAACGTCGCCTAACATAACTATATCCAGCGTAATTAGTGTAAGTTATATCGTGTAATATAATAAGAAGATTTAAAACGTGAGAAAAACCTTAAGCAATAAATTATTCAAGTACAAATACAGATCAATATTGCCGTTAATAACTTAATAAATAATAATTTATCTAAGTGATCTTGTCTTTATTTCTAAAAACAATCTTTATATAGTGTAACAGCTGTTACATGGTCTACGAAAAAGTGACCTGTCCAGTAATCCAACGACTTCAAAACTCGTTTCGAATATTTAATACCAGCGATATGTACAATGTATGAAGGATGCCAAACGGCACTTACAAACTCCAGTATGCTTCGCACGTAACAATTAATACAGTAATTAATATGTTGATGACTTTTTTAAAGGCTATGCAAGACAAAGAATCCTTTCTAATTGTTTATAATGATGCTTCAGAAACTACTCGTTCCTGCCCGCGGCTACATCCGCGTGATTGCTACGGGTAAGCAAACCTAGCAGGCATATTTTCTTTTCCAGGTGTACATGGATGGATTAAGCCAGGATATTGTAATAAATACTAATATCGGTCACCTTTATTTTATTTCTTTTTAGTGAGTTTTACTCTTATCGATGACTAGCCGACCCGTGCATCTTCATCTGCTTCATATAGAAGAATTTTCCCCGTATTTGCAAGATTTTTCATTTATGCTCTGCTCCTATTGGTTGTAGCGTGATGTTATATAGGCTATAGCCTTCCTCGATAAATAGGCTACCCAACACTGAAAGAATTTTTCTATTCGAATCAGTAGTTTCTGAGATTAGCGCGTTCAACCAAACAAACAAACAAACTCTTGTATGTATGCAATCGTCCGAATCCTGGCTAGAAAACAGTTATAAATCTGTTAATCCTCCTTTAGGTTTCATTAACATGGGCCCTAGGATTTCTTTGAGTAGCTATTTTCCAGTATTGCCGTTAGTTTCGGGTTGACCATTTGGAAAGTTCAACCTATCAGGTATACTCAGATATATAAAATGCTGTCAATGTTTTGTGTTGCAACTTAAATGGATAAAGGTATGGCATTATTTAACTACACAATAGATGCAGTATCTTGAACCAATACTATATTATCTTATCTTTTATGCAGAAACTGTCTATCTGTCTGTGTCATCGTTTTCTCGGCAACTGATAGCTCACGCAGGAGCGACCTCACGTACTAATGTAGTAATTTAGATTTATCTGTGATAAGTATGAAGATAACATTCTTATCATTAAGTGTTCTGGTTGTTTAGGCAGCATCACAGAGAGGCGTACCCAAGATCGATGGAGCTCTAGCCACTTCCAACTTTATTCAAATGTATCTGAGATTAAAACTGGTATCAGAACAATTTAAAATGAATATTCTCTATCTACTTTATTATAATCATGGTTTCAATCATTCTTATTTTAGAGAAAGATTTAAATTTAAGTATCTCACTTAGATATAATACCTGTATCGTGGTAGACCTTACAAACAATCGAACAACGGGCACAACGAACACCATGATTAGAAACAACTATTTGTTAAGCGTCCAATTTCTTTGGCTCGTTTGAGGTTCAAATCCACGTTATTTAGTAAACTGGCAGTGAGAGCGGCCACTTCAACTGCCACACCATCTGTGAAGCCAGTCTCTTTATTGTTGTAATCTGTTAAGAGACCCGGTAAATTACGCAATTTAGTCACAAATAAATCAGACTAGTCACTTTAGCCAGTTATTGAAATTAAACTCTTTTATACGGATTTTATCGCATTGTTTATTTAACACTGTATAACATAATTTTGAAACTGTTACACTACTACTAGATACTATTAAACTTTACTAATTTTTAAGCTAATAAAATTATTAAGACTATTAAAACTATTTATATTTAAGTTTACACTTTCCTCGACGTTTCGGTTGCTTTTCAACCGAAACGTCGGGGAGCGTGTAAACTTAAACATAAGTAGGTTTAATAGTTTTAATAATTTTATTAAAGTTTAATGGTAGTAGTAGTGTAAAGTGTCTAAACAACGCGATAAAATCCGCATAATAGAGTTTAATTTCAATTAATAACATTCGCATAAACAGAAGACAATATTATGCACTCTAGTCAGTTTTAGGAAAGTATCGGCAATACATCACCCCGGTATTAAGTACTAGTTTCTGTCTGCGGCGCCACCCTCATGAAACCCACTGGAACCTACACTGGAATACAAGTATTTTATCCAGAACACGGTCTAATTGTGTGCCAGCTTTAATCTAAACCTTATCAACAGTTTACGCGAGATTAAATAATAAATCTTCACAAACTTTAATATTTATAAAGCTGGAAGAATGTATTTAATAGAGGCTGATACCGCTATAGTACACCTAAGTTCCGTCGACTATGTTTTAGTCGAACGTAATATCGGAGAGCATATGGCCGTCTACTTTAAGACTGCGCCGAGCGAAATGTGCCAAAACAGGCGATCACAGTTAAGTGAATAAAATCAACACTTTTTGCTTAATACAAATATAAACTATACATTTACCATAACAATGAATGTGTTTACAATTACTCCGTGTAGAAAACTTAAAATAATTAATATTTTCGCTTACAAAATTACGTAAATTTGCACGACAAATCCAAAAACGTAGGCTCGTGTTACGTGAATTTTAGATTATAACAGTAGAAATCTATCCTATTTTACAGCTTAAACGAAATATAAATAGTTATATTACAATTTGTCCGTCCCAAATATTTAAGTTATTAGTTGATAATAAAGATACATATTTATCAAAAAAGCACTTCAAATCCTCCATACAATTTTACTATGGCGGCCGCGCGCCGATTTGAATATGCGCCGCACGAGTTCTGTCATTATTTGTCTTACGCTCGGCGCAGTCTTAATATTTGGAGACATAAATGTATCTATCGGGCAAATGTACGTCGGACTTGCGCACCTAGAGTCACACTCACTCGATAGCGCAAGCTCGGCTAGCCTATTATTCGTCGTTTTACTTTGATATAATCACTCTTTCAAAACTTGTATATATCACCACTTTTACAATTGAGCAAAGACTAAAATCGTGATACAAACATGTTTCCGTGTGGTCCTCTTTAAAGTTTTTAACTACTTTAGTTTTGTTTATTTTTTTGCAATCCATAATATTGCAGGGGTTGATTTCTTATACGGCAAACCAATGTCAGGATGTTGATCTATACTTCTAGATTCCTTGAAGTTTCATCGGGGCTTACATCTCAGCTTTATAACCAATCAGTTGTTGGAGATAACTAATAACTAAAAGAGAAAAGGTATAAATAAAATTATGTCAGGTCTGGACTTTAAACAATTAGGTATTTTGTCAATAATATTATATTTATGGATATATAAATGATTAGTAAGATTCCATATCTATCCTAACATAATAAAGATGAAGAGTGGGTTAGCTTTTTGGTTTGAACGCTTTATGCTCTGGAACTACCAACGGGATTTAAAAATTGATTTTTGCATTTCTTAGGCGTATTCTTGAGAAAGATTATAGGCTATATAACATTATACTAAGGCAAAGCTATAGTCATAAACGTGATAGAAACCATGGGTAACAACTAGCTTATAATATTAATAAAATGTTTGTTAACGTGTCAATCAAAATGCAATTTGGCATTAAGCATTACCCTCAAGTCTCTAACTACGTTAACCCGCTTCAATGTCTTCAATGATAAGATCGAATTATAGAAAAAAAATAATCTTAATAGAAAGAATTACGCTCGTAGGGGAATGTTATACCTAGTATAGCATCAATCGAAGTTAAAAATAGCTGATCCTTTAAACAAAAGTGCCCGAAACGCAGTAGATCGACATGCTATTTCAAACAATCATCCGTCGTAGAGAATCTGAAATAGTTTCGCACATCGCGGCATCGTCTGCATGAAGTATGTGATTACTACAGTGAAAGCAAGAACCTAAGTCATATATACATATATTAAAGTCAAGACTATTTCGTATACAAAAACACTTCTTCTCTCTTAGCCTTTATTATTCCCAAGTCACTTGGGGTCGGCTTTTCTGGTCTAACCGGATTTGACTGGATATCAGTTTTTACACGGAGCGGCTGCCACCTAACCTCCGCAACCCGAAGGCTAACGATACCCTAAAGCTAGACCAGTGTCAGGATATTAGAGGGTACTGACTTTCCCAATAACGACTGCCATAGATGTTCATGGCCGGGACCAACGGCTTAACGTGCTCTCCGAGGCACGGAGCAGGCGATAGTTGTCAATCAATACGCACATAATTTCGAAAAGTCATATAAGTTCCGAAAGTCAGAGGTGCGCGACGTGGGTTCGAACCCGAGACCCTCTGCATTGCAGTCTGTTGGTCTCCCCACTGAGCTATCGCTGCTTATACAAAAACACTAAACTAGAAAATACTGTCAAAAGCACATCATTTTGTCTAAGCATCACTACTAGTAGTCTAGCAGCGATAGCCTAGTGGAAAAACCGTTCGACTGTCATGTAGAGATCTTGAGTGCGATCCAAAAGCACGGCATGTGATTTTTTGAAGTTCGTGCGTATTAAATAGTTAATTATCGCTCGCTTTAGTGGTAAAGAAAAACATCATGAGGAAACCTACACATCTGAGTTTTACATACGTAATGCTCTCGAAGATACGTGAAGTCTGCCAACCCGCCCTGGGATAGCGTGGTGGATTATGGACCTTTCTCATATTAGTTGGTTGCTTATAAAAACATAACAACGTGGGCAAACTAAGTCGAGGTTTTCGAGTCAAAAGCAACTTTGACTGCTTTTGTCACTTAAATGTAGTCAGGTCATAATAACCTAGTAAAAATGTTTACTCAGCCGAATTGTCCAGGACCGATGACACTTCAAGGAAACTAAAAGGATATCCTTTTAGACTTATAACCCGACTTCGGTTGGCTGTATAAGATCTTAATCAATGCAATAAGTGATAAAATAAACATAATTTAAAAGTTTAAAGAGGACTATACACAAACATGTTTGTCTCACAGTTTGTATTTATGTAAAAGCGGTGATACATACAAGCTTTAAAAGAGTCATCAGAGCAAAGTAAAACAAATAATGTGAGTGTGTGACTGAAACTAGGTATGCAAGTCCAACTAGCATTTGTCCAGGGTACCTATTCGTTACGAAATTAAAATGAAAGCCTGCGAAACGTAGGTGTTACTTTTACTAAATACATTCTATCAGCAATTTAAATATTAAAGTTTGTGAAAGTATTTGTTACTTAATCATGCGTAATATGGTGATCAGATTAAGATGAAATGTGGTACACAATTAGACCCAGTTCTGGATAGAATACTCAGTCTACATAACCAGAATACTTAATCATAAGAATGTTATCTAAATACTTATCACAGATGAATCTAAATTACTACATTAGTACGTGAGTTCGCTCCTGCGTAAGCTATCAGTTGCGGAGAAAACGGTGACACAGACAGATAGACGGTTTCTGCATAAAAGATAAGATAATATAGTATTGGTTCAAGATACTGTATCTATTGTGTAGTTAAATAATGCCATACCTTTATCCATTTAAGTTGCAACACAAAACATTGACAGCATTTAATATATCTGAGTATACCTGATAGGTTGAACTTTCCAAGTGGTCAACCCGAAACTAACAGCAATACTGGAAAATAGCTCCTCAAAGAAATCCTAGAGCCCATGTTGATGAAACCTAAAGGAGGATTAACAGATTTATACCTGTTTTTCTAGCCAGGACTCGGACGATTGCATTCATACATAGTTTCACGCCCAATTTATATCCCCAAAGGAAGCAGGCAGGATGAAGTATGTTACAATCACATTTCGGCAACTATGGTTTTTAGGCAATAAGACCGCTCTTATTACGTAATAAGAGCGGTCTTATTGCCGTTTATCGGACACAGTACCAAACTCCATGATGCTGTTACTACCCAGAGCAAGAGCGCATGCACTGCCGCTGCACCACCAACATAATACGAACATAGTGAGAATACACACACTTTCAGTGCCATTTCCTATAGTATCTATACTAAAATTATAAAGCTGAAGAGTTTGTTTGTTTGAACGCGCTAATCTCAGGAACTAATGATCAACATATTTTAGTGTTGGATAGCTCATTTATCGAGGAAGGCTATAGGCTATGGAACATCACGCTACGACCCACGGGGGCAGCGCAGTAATCATAAACGTGGGTGAAACCGCGGGCACAACTAGTCATCAATAAAAGTAAAATTCACTAAAAAGATAAAAATAAAGGTGACCGTTTTTAGTATTTATTACAATATCCTGGCTTAATCCAGCAAAAGAGCTCTGGATTAATCCATCCATGTACACCTGGAAAAGAAAATATGCCCAAAGGAGTTCACAACAAGTATGCAAGTATGGCGCTTAAAACTTTAGAAGTATGTAGGTATATCAAACGTCATATGGAATCTAAAGAACTCAAAGTTTTCGAATCGGTTCATATTTCGAATGTCTTCTATAACCGTGTGACGTAAACAATCTCAACTAAAGCCGATAAGTAATGACGGCAAATCGTGTGTTGATCCATTAGAAACAATTGCCTTCAATAAAGTCGGCGATACATACAGTGTCGATAAGATAACGATGTAAATGTACCGCGGGCTGGTAACTCCATGTGTTTATTAGCCTCCATTGTTTTACAACTAGCTGCCAACTGTACTACTGCGTAGCGTGTGCAATCATGTACATAGAGTGACGATAACATCCTACTCTACATTCATATTATGAATCATACGTAATTTCTAATATTGGTTAAATAAGTACGCACAAATTGGGGGACCAAGGCACGTATGGAAAAAGTAATAGCAAGAAACTCAAAGGCACAATATTCAAACAGGTTAAATTTACAAATTGTTTAATTTCATAAATGGCTGCAGTGTCCAGATACAAAAATATATATTTAGGTAAAAACATAGGAAATGTGTCGGATTAATTGGAAATTATAATCTAAGGGCAAAATTATGTTACTTAATTTATTTATATTATACATGGAAGACTTACACCTAAAAAAAATTGATAAGTAATATGTCCTCGCTTATAAATGCAGATTTATATAGATCTACCTAATTTTTTTCTTTGCAACGTAATATATATATATATTGCAATGAAAATATGATTCGACTAATTCCGTTGTGAAGTTAGATTGATCAACAGCACACTGGATCATGTAATGTTCGTGTACGTAAGAGAGCAGTAGTAGTATGCGCACACGCAGCTATCCGCGTTGGAAAGCGCAGTTCCGCGGCGCATGCGGTGACCGGCCCGCTCCTCGTGTCTTGATGTACCGCATCGTACGGAGAAAGCCTTTCTACGTGGCTACATTTATATTGACTGACGCCTATGACGTCACTCTACGATATATGCCAGTTTTCTTACTGAATCTCCTTATGATATAGTTATTCTGTTGTATTAATAATTATGGGCGCCGTACGCTTTATAATGATAAGTAAAATGCACATTTTTCTACTGTGATTTCTATTGGCAAAATACAATCGAAATATACCCACACTTTGGCACTAAAGCATCATTCATGTATTTTCATCTATTTATTTGCCGGACATGCTGTCTATATGCCCTAAGCAATTATATGCTAGAAATAGACATATCCAGTACTAGGAATGGTTTCTGCATCGCGGGCGACTTTACGGAGATCCAAACAACATCTTTACAAAGAACAATAATTTGTGGTTCACACGAATATTTGTTTCATCTCAACTCATAACACTCGGAGAACTGGCAGTGGCGAGGGTCCTCTTAAACCACTGAGAACTGTGTCCGTGCTCTCTATGGTAAGTATATTATAAATCTAATATAATGTTACTATACTCCCTTTGGTTAGGTACTTAACTAAAGGTAAACAATCTTGATGTGACTTTTTACACAAACACATATTAATCAAATAAACTGCTGCTTAAACTAACGGTTCAATTGATTTAGTAATCGTTATTGTTGTATTTACATTGATCTTTAGCAGCGTTTTATTTTTAAACTGAGTTTTTAGATAAAAAGACGCATCATGATTGTTTACCTTTAGTTAAGTACCTAACCAAATGAAGTATAGTTACATTATAAGTACGGCTGTGGTTTTGGTTATTAGAAAATATTTTGTTCATTACAATGGAATAACGAGATAATTTGTTGCTGTTAAAAACAATGCAGTCGTAATAACGGATATAACTCATCTTATGTAATAATATCATAATTGAAAGAGCAATACGAATTATATAAGGCTTTATGTGGTCCATATCACGGTGCATCTGCCAACCACTTATTACGAATCGAAGTTGTTGTCAAACAGTAAATATGCAGACGTGCTAATCTGTTAAAAAAATCATCTCAATCTCGACTGCCGCGTCAATGGTTACCATAGTAACCAACTGCTTAATACTCTGTCTACGGGTATAAATGGTTACCGTGCAAAACCTCACAGGTAACCTCAAATTATAATCGCTGATTCGAATGTGAGTTTACTAGTTATATTTAACAAAATTGCAGTAGCTCGCATTTTTACACGTTACACTTGTAATTCTTGCAACATTAGCTAGTTTTGAAATTTCAACATAATGTTGCGGAAACAACCCAATGCTATATTTGCTAACGAAACTTATAATTATATAAAATATACTAATAGATACAAAAAAATAATTATAATTATGACCTTACCTTAGACCTTCTCATACTGAGAAGGCCTCTTCTCAGAAGGCCCGTGCCCAGCAGTGGGACTGTTCGTACACTGAGCTGATATTATTATGACTTAAATTAATAACATACCGCACTAGTCGTTGTTCGGAAATTCTACCAGATAACCCAATAGACAAGACAAGTTTTGGATCGCGAGGTCTCTTCGAATACCATCCATTTTATTACGGACGCACTTGAACCCATGCTTTACACACGTATATTACATGATATTGTCTTACGTTTACGCAAATTATACACTTACATTACTTTAATCATTTTAAAATTATGTAAGAACGGTGTGTAAGGTGTTTGCGTCGGAGAGATCAAAGAAACGCTCAAGTTGAAAGTACGATATTTAATGCATGCACAAAATACATGTTACACCTTATATACTAGATCTTATACTACACTACACGCCCGCCGGCGAAAGAAAAATAAAATACATGCAAGTATTTTTATTTTTAACAAGTAGACAAACATACAAAATTAACAAAAAAGAAAAAAAAAAAACAATATCATTGAGTTTGGTTTAATTCTATTGGTAGTCGAATAAGCAAAAAAAAAAAATAACATAACCAATTGCTTTAGGTATAACATTGTTTACAGTATACTAAAGAAAAAAGAAAGAAAAAATAAAACAATTCAATAAACTTAATAATTATATTTTATAGGGTCTAGTCCTATTTTTATGAACTAGTATTTCTTTACCTTTGTAATTTATTTTTAAATTTGGTGCACAATCTTCTAGTACATTGAAAGGACCTAGATATAATGGATCAAATTTATTGACACAGCATTCGTTTCTAAGTAATATCTTATCACCTACATTGTACTTAATAGGGTTTGTGTATGAATCATATTTCGATTTTCTTAATTCTTTAGATCTAATCAAATTTTGTCTTGCATCATATTGCGATTTTTGTAATCTAAATTGTAATTGTTTACTGTAATCAAACGGGTTATATAACGGCTCTATATCAGTAGTTAAATTGCTCGGTAAATTGCAAGGTTTGCCAAAAACAAGTTCGTAAGGTGTATATTGTGTCTCAGTATGCACGGTTGTGTTAAAAGCGAAACACCAAAATGGTAACCACATACTCCAGTTATGTGGTTCGTTCTGTGTTTGAATACGCAAAAATGACATTAAATTTTTGTGGGTGTTTTCTAAGCTTCCGATCGACTGGTGGTGATAAGATGTAGAAGTAATTTGTTTTATTTGAAGAACATTGCATACTTCTTTCATTACGTTAGAAACAAACTCTGTACCGCGGTCCGATATAATGTTTTGAGGTATGCCATAACGTAATATGAAATTGTTTATAAACGCGGTTGCTACGGAAACAGTATCTTTATTTCTAAGAGGGTAAGCTTCAACGTACTTACTAAGGTCACACTGAAGTGTGAGAATGTATGCATAACTATCACTATCCTTACTTAAGGGCCCTACTAAGTCTAAATAAATTCTATCAAATGAAGAATGACCCGTATCTGTTAAAACCATGGGTTCCTTAATGTGCTTAAAATGTTTTTGGCGTAAACATTTGTCGCAGCGATTTACAAATTCAGATACGTCTTTCTCTAGTCCTGGCCAATAGAAACGTTTCTTAATATTATTTATCATGCGCCGTATGCCAGCGTGGCCACTTGTCGGTAAAATATGATAGTCGTTCATAATAACACGCTTTGTATCGTGATCACATATTCTTTTCACACCGTTTAAAACACATAAACGTAGTCCGGACCAATTCGGTGTCTTATTTATAATAGGAGTTAACTCTTTTAATAATTCTTTATTATATTCATTTTTAATAATATACATACAATTAATATTTAATTCCTTACAAAAGTAACCCAACTTCCTCACAAAGGCATCTCGTGCGCAATATGATTGAAAAGCGGGATTGACGTATATTACTAATTTCTTTGAACTAAAGGCAAATAAATTTGACCTTTCCGATAAATTACTTACAATTTTATTCCATTCAGTATCATTCACAAATAATAATTCGGGACTGTCCTTTGGTTTTTTAAGGGTTCCTACAACTCTTGGGTGATCAGTCCAATCGTTAGTAGTAATCTTATCAACCACAGGGCTGTCTTGAATTTGATCGTTTTTCTCGCAAAATCGTCTTTTTTGGGCTCTTGTTAACACAGATATGACACGTTCATTCATCTCTTTCAGTTCTTCGCTGGAAATTTGGATACGAGACAAAGCATCTGCAGCTGCATTGTCCGTTCCCCTCACATACTCAACGACGTAGTCATACTCTTCTAATAGTAATCTAAATTTTGTCAAACGGCTCGATGGGTTAGTCATATTGAATAAATATACTAATGGTTTATGGTCTGTCCGAATAATAAACTTTCTGCCGTATAGATATGGCCTAAAATATTTTACAGACCACACTATAGCGAGCAATTCTTTTTCAATTGTGGGGTATCTAATTTCTGCCTTATTAAGGTTACGGCTAGCGTATGCCACTGGCCTGTTATCATTGTTAGATAAAACTGATCCTATTGCATAACCAGAAGCATCAGTCTGTAAAATAAAAGTATTTGTTTTATCAAAATTTGGGTATTGTAATATAGGGGGGGATATAAGTGCTTTTTTTAAGATAGAATAAGAGTTTTGGCATTCCTTGGTCCAATTAAAATGCACATTTTTTCGGCAAAGGTTATTAAGGTGTAAAGATTTTTCAGCGAAATTTGGTATAAACTTTCTGTAAAAATTTACAAATGCCACGAATCTTTTTATCTCCTCGGCATTTTTTGGAACTGGGTAATTTTGAACGCACTTAATTTTTTGTGGATCTGGTTTTATGCCTTCACTTGTTACCACATGACCTAAAAATAGCATTTCCTTTCTTAGAAAATCACATTTAGTGGGGTTTAATTTTAAATTTACTTTACGAAGCCTAGCTAATATATCAATAAGATTCTTGTTATGTATATCTAAACTTCGCCCTACACAGATTAAATTATCTAAATAAATAAATAACTTATCATGTGTAAGACCGGACATAGCTATTGTCATTAATCGGGAAAATGCACTCGGACTTATTTTTAATCCCATAGGGAGACGAGTCATTTGATACTGACCGGAAGGTGTTGTGAAAGCTGTATATTTTCGACATTCGGGGCTCAAATTGGCTTGATAATACGCTTGAGATAAATCTAATTGCGAGAAGTACATGGCACCAGACAGAGAATCTAAAATATCTGTGATATTTGGAAGTGGGAATTTATCGTCCATGATCTGGTTATTTAATTTGCGAAAATCAATTACCAATCGCCACTTTTTTGTGTTATCGTCTGATTTTTTAGGGACGAGCATCACTGGGCTGGACCATTCGCTATTCGTCGGTTCAATAATATTTTCAGAGAGCATATTTTTTATATGTTTCTCAACTTCGTTTCGCTGAGAGAATGGTAATCGGTATTGTTTTACATAGACTGTGCTAGAATGTGGTTTTAACTGAATAGTCTGGTCATAAAGATTGGTGGTTGTTAATTTATCTTTGGGTAAATGGAATACGTCCGAAAACTTGGCACATATATTTTCGATTGATTTACGTTCTTCTAAATTAAGATGGCTTAAGTTAAGAAAGGACAGCATAGTCCGTACCCTATCAGCATCAATGCTATCATTCTTTTCAAAACTACAAATATTATAATCAGATAAGTAATGTAATTCGGGTCTAAAGTAGCTGAGATGTGCTTCAGTGTCACGTGTGTTTAATATCTGAATATTAATAAATCCATTTTTAGGTTTACTGATGCTTCCAGCTATGTAAACATCTTGGCATAACTCTCTTGGTAAAACGACACACTCATCTAACATACTGCTTTTAATCATAAATATTTTTTCACACCTTGGTGGAATACTTAAGTAATTTCCTTTACCTAAAGAACCGTTGATCATTGACAAGGTCATGTTTTTATTTTGATTATTTAATATTAATGTATTGTTTTCAAAATTTATAATCGAATTGAATTTTTGTAAGAAATCTATCCCAATAATACCATGCTGGTGACACGGTAACAATTTTATAACGTAAAATTTATGATTAAAAACCATATCATTTTTATGTAGTGATACGTTAACATAACCAATGCTATTTATGCTACCACCAATTCCATTTATTTTAATACATTCTTCATGTATTGGAATATTCCACTGTGCAACTGTTTCATATTTCAAGGCGGAAAGCGATGCGCCGGAATCTACTAACAAGAGATATTCAACACCATGTACTAAGAATTCTACCGAGTTGTTATATTGACAAGCTAATATAAAATTATTATCGAAAAAACTGCAATGAATTGTCGCAATTATTACCTTGGACCTCCGAATTTCGGCTAGTTTGAGGTGTTGACTCGGGGTTACTCGATTCATTTCCTAGAAAATGAATGTTACCACCGGTACGCGAATAACTATGATTTTGCCTACCGCGGTATGGTTTTACTGGTCTGTAACCGCGATTAATTTGCTGCTGTGGAAAATGTCCTCGACCTTGGTTATAATTATGATTTGGGTTACTTCGTGAATATCGTGCATTTGAATAATACGATCGTGTGCTATAATTGCCTCTATTTGTACCTCTTGTAAATCTAAAATTATTGTTACCTGGCTTTCCTCGATACGAGAAATACACCGAAGGTTCGGCATCCTGTCGACTATACGCCGGTTCCTCATCTTTAGCCGCACGAATTGCATCTTTAAGAGAATTATAATTACGCGCGGACAAAATAGTACTGAGTTGACGATTTCGCAAGCCAGCGGTGAAGCTTTTAATAGCAATATCTTCATTTAAAGGACGTAATACTTCGTATTTATTTTGATCACCATCAGCTTGAGAAATTGTCAAGTCAACAAACAATTTCTCAATTTTATTGGCATAATCATGTAAAGGTACACCGTTTTGCCGAATTTTAACCAATTCATTGTGTATTGAAGTACTTGATTTTTTAGTCAGAAGGTGCTTTCGTATATCACTCACGAGCGCTTCGCATGATTCATACGTCTGGGATAATCTAAGCTTAGCATTTTGACTTAAACGGGTTTTTAAAACGAAATTAATTAACATAGCTTTACCTTGGTTGTTAAGTGAAGAGTTGTATAATTCTATGGTATCTATGAGGTTTTTTGTGTCATCTTCCTCACCCGTCATGACCGGAATAAGCGAAACAGCTGTTTTATAATCAAAATTTAGTTCCATGTTGGTAATTTTGCTTTCAACACTTTTGGTGGAACACTCAGGGATATTTAAAGAACTATAATCTTGAGAACAGAATGTTTCTATCTGTCCAAATAAATCTCTAATCAAATCGCAATATGATTGCACATTTGCTAAAGCTGAGCTTTCTATTTCTTTACATTCAATTTGTTTCGATATAATATTAATACATTCGTCGAACTGAGGACGCAATAAACGTGATTCTTCTAATTTTTGTTTTAAAATCGACTTAGTTCTTTTAGGATAACTTAATTTAATCAAATTATCTTTTATGTATTTTAGCTGCTCATAAATATGTTTTAATGTGCTTGCCATTACATTCACAACGGTAGCTAAGCAAATATTTAAGAACTAACAATAATTGTAGAGAACAACATTATAAAATATCATACCTATGGAGAAAACCTGAAAAAGAACACTTACACGAACTCGCACATTTCGTTTTTACCGCACTTGCCACTTCACACTTTTAAAGTAATCCACGCACTTCTTCACTTTTGCAATTTTACATGAGGCTCCTGATGACTGCTACCGTGGAGCACAGGCTCCTGCCGCTGACACTCGTAACACACGCGCACCTCCTGTCTTAGGTTTGGTCGCCGGAACGAACGCATCAAGTTTTGGGATACGACTTCATTCCTTATCCAACCATAATGACATTTTCGGTAAAGTAGATATACTGCATACAATGCCGCTATACACAACAGGGTGCAAATCACAAACAAAACGATGCTTATGTTTGACAGATGAAAGGCCTGCGTAGCCGAATTATTGGTGCCACCCGACGCATTTTGTGTGATAAAAACTTCATCTTTTTCTATTTTCGATCCACACATCTTGATAAAATTTTCCCACAGTTTTTATTTCCATAAATACTGTAACATTTTTCACACACTTTTCTACATTCTTGGTAACGAAACCTAACGCCGTCGCACCTGTAACGTCTCGAATGGCAGGGTCGCCATGTAAGGTGTTTGCGTCGGAGAGATCAAAGAAACGCTCAAGTTGAAAGTACGATATTTAATGCATGCACAAAATACATGTTACACCTTATATACTAGATCTTATACTACACTACAGGTGTTTTGAAATAAAAGACGCCATAACTTCGTATAAAATAGTTTAATTTCAACTAGCACATTACTTTATTTAGAAGGTTCAACAGAAATACTAGGCATTTATAACGCAAATTGGCATTAAACAATAAAAATAGTTAATTTATATCTTCTTTTATGAGATCTCTCCGATTATATTTTTTTTTTTTACATTTATATACATTTTTATTTACATACTGCTCGCTTGACGATGACAGACGTGTATTTTGTTTAGACGAGTAATTATACAATATTAATTAATATTTATTTCCGCGACGTCAGTAATACGAACGTACGTTAAGTAGGCCATGAGTGTGTAGATTTTCTTCAAGTATGTGTATTGACTAGATTGACATAAACTGTGTATTGGTGATGGCTAACCCATTGTTTAGTCCTTTGGGCCATAGTAATTTAATAAGACGGAGTATACGAACACAGAAAATCTGCTAGACCTCTTAAAATGATATTATGAACTATGAATAGTAAATTTAAAGTTGTATAATATTTCCTAAACACATTTAATCGTAGATGTACTTGACTGTAAATACTTGTAGCAATAATCGCTAGTATAAAATAAAATTGTCATATGATGTACTGAAACACAGGTTTATCCTAGTTCAGGCAGGCGTAAACATAACCTTTTGAACTTCATTTATTTTGTATACACTATAAATTAACATGTTAATAAATAAATATTGTTATATATTATTATATTATCCGCAAAAAGTAGGCCACACAGCACAGTGCAAAGTAGGTCTACGGGTTAAAATTTCAAAGGAAAATATTAACTTGACTTTCTTATAACTCCATTAATTGAATCGTGTTTCAAAATGCATTATTAAACTAAGATGTTCATAAACAAAACAACCTTGCGCGTCAGACAACTTTGCAGTCTTTATGTACTTATCTAAGTACCGACAAGTAAATTTGATTTAATTCATAAACTAATTTACGACACTAAAATCGATTCCCAAATTGTGCGTTGCGAAAGTCGTCCGGTACATTCATAGGAAATGTTATTAATTAGTCGATAACAAACAATTCAGTAAATTAAATAGCTGTATCTTTTTATAATTATGTAGTATTACTATTCAATTGTAGCTTTTTCCCGCGACTTAGCTTTAACTCTAAGTATCTATCGATTTTTTAGTAGAAATAAATAGCTCATATCAGAACTCTTCTCCCTAGCCTTTATTATTCCCAAGTCACTTGAGATCGGCTTTTCTGGTCTAACAGGATTTGACTGGATATCAGTTTTTACACGGAGCGGCTGCCACCTGTCCTCCGCAACCCGAAGGCTAACGATACCCTAAGGCTAGCCTTAGGGTATCGTTACTCTGGTCTGTTTACTGGTCTAGACCAGTGTCAGTATATTATAGGGTACTGACTTCCCAATAACGACTGCCATAGATGTTCATGGCAGCCGGGACCGACGGCTTAACGTGCTCTCCGAGGCACGGAGCAGGCGATAATTGTCAATCAATACGCACATAATTTCGAAAAGTCATATAACTTCCGAAAGTCAGAGGTGCGCGACGTGGGTTCGAACCCGAGACCTTCTGCATTGCAGTCTGTTGGTCTCCCCACTGAGCTATCGCTGCTATTTCATATCAGAACTGTCAGAAGTAAATTAACATATGTATGTGAGACAGATTATAAGCGGGCTAAAAAAAATATCTCTACGCAAAAATCACGCAGCTTTCGCATTATAGTTAATATTATTAAGAATTAAAATAAGTGCTTATAAACAGAAAATAGAGTACCAATAGTAAAGTACCAAGAGAGTAACCATGACTGTTTTCCAAAACGATACTTACCAGCTGGCAATCTGACTCGGCCGGAAAGACAACAAGCACGGGACTAACAGCTTTACGTGTATACCGAGTCTTGAAAAATGCTGACTGAATAATTACAGGCTGTAACTGAGCATTTGTTTTACATAAAACTCCTAAGCTCCGACCTTACTACCCGCAGCCATGCATACACCAGCTACTACACCAACGAGTCGCACAAGTCGCCCGTATTAAACTATTCTGACGTTAGAGTAGCTTATTTGTAGAGACCTCTAGTTACTACATAATATGAAACAAAGTCATTGAAATTAAACTACTATATACGGATTTTATCGCGTTGTTTATTTGACACTTTATTACATAATTTTGAAAACTGTTACATTACTACTACTATTAAACTTTATTATTTTTAAGCTAATTAAATTATTATTAAAGCTATTAAAACTATTTATATTTAAGTTAAAACTTTCTTTGGGAGACTGTCTCCCCATGACCATGGCTGCTGAAAAGCAACCGAAACGTCGGGGAAAGTGTAAACTTAAATATAAATAGTTTTAATAATAATTATATATACACTAATATACACTACTGTGTAACAGTTTTCAAAATTATGTAATAAAGTATCAAATAAACAACGCGTTAAAATCCGTAATAGTAGTTTAATTTCAATGAATAATATTCGCGTAAACAGAAGACAATATTATGAAACAAAGTCCTCTGCCGCGTCTGTCTGTCTGTCTGTCTGTTCGCGATAAACTCAAAAACTACTGAACGGATTTTCATGCGGTTTTCACCAATAGACAGAGTGATTCATGAGGAAGGTTTAGGTATACACTATGTTAAGGTTATGTACTACCCGTGCAAAGTCGGGGCGGGTCGCCAGCACTTATATATTACGAGTATTGCATGCGATAGATATAATTGATTACCACAAAAGCAGGGTACCTAAATACTTATAAGGAATGGATATATATAAGCATCTAGCTAAGCTGGGCGGTTTGATAGAATTATAGTATTTTGCAAATCAAAGTCCTTAGTTTGAATTGTTTCCGTCGATGGCTTCCCACGGCCCGTGATTTTACGGATTTCTACAAACGCACTCACACCGGTGCAGTATACGAACTATATCGTCCGTGGCAGTGCAGTTGGGTTCAAAGCGCTGCGTCGCATCTACCAACACTCGTGAAGCTAGCATGAGCTTGCGCCAAATGGAAAAGGTCATACGTGGTTACTCAGACGCGCCCGGAACAGTCCATCGCATCGGCAAAAAAAGCATGCGCGTGAGCTTCAGCCAAAGCCCTAAAGAGAGTCGTCCGTGGTATCAAAGACGCGTCCAGAGCGATGTCTCGCATCAGCGCAGGCCCCATTTCTTAATCAGGGTAGACCGCGATTGTCTTCGGGATTATGTGAAATAAATAATAATTCCTACATTTTCCATTTTATACGTAAATTTTCCTAAATTCGCGCTGGAACTTGTTTTTCGCATTTGGCTTTTCGGCGTTGGCATCTGGCGTGACTGCTTCTCTCACTGTACTCCAGAGTCGGCAATGACTAGCATCCACCACGACACGAAAAGCACGCATGAGCTTACGCGAACTAAAGCGGTAGTATCGTTACATTATCGTTATGCGGCTATCGGTGGTATCGCAGCGCAGAGAGGTCAATAACTTACTTTAGCGTTCGTAGCGATCCGTCCACATCGTGGCTATCCACGGTGCGTGTTTCTACGGACACGCACGCACGAACTCAATTTTAACCTTGTATTATAATTTTTAAATGTGCTTGATATAGTTTTTCTTCTACGTAACTTACGTCTAGTTTACACCCGACTATTTGTTCAGATGTTTAGCGCCAATATCTATACGTCGCTGATGTTGACGCCAACGCTTGGATCACAATACAATAGAAGTACTGGCATTAATACCATGAGTGATTGATATATTTAAGCAATAAGAATGAAGTATACAATAATAGAGAGTAAAAGAAAAGAGAATAAAAATTCTACGTTTAGAAGGTAAGAAGAAGGTAATGCGCTAATCTCAGAAACTAAAGGTTCGAATTCAAAAATTATTTTAGTGTTGGATAGCCTATTTATCGAGGAAGGCTATTGGCTATATAACATTACGCTGCGACCCACAGGAGCGGCAAAGTAACTATAAACGCGGGTGAAACCGCGGGCACATCTAGTTAATTATATTACTAGTCGATATCGGTGGCGCTGCATTAATGTGATAAATATAAGGAACCGTGTATGGACTATGGCTATTATAAGTGGAAAATACATTCGTATCAGTCTTAAACCGATTAACCCTTGATTAGTAGTTTGCAATCGCATGGACTCCTAGTGAATTGTATTAGTCATTCTTAGAAAGAAAAATAAAGCCTTTGAAGTAAAAGAGTTGTAATAACCAACTCTTTTACTTCAAAGGCTTTATTTTTTCTTTATTATTATATACATAACTAGATGTTGCCGCGGTTTTACTCGCGTTTATCGATATTGTGCCGCCTCCGTGGGTCGTAGCATGATGTTATATAGCCTATAGCCTTCCTCGATAAATAGGCTATCCAACACTAAAATAATTTTTCAATTCGAACCAGTAGTTCCTGAGGTTAACGCGTCAACCAAACAAACAAACTCTTCAGATTTATAATATTAGTATAGATTATAAAATATTGATAATTAGCAAAAGCTTGGTGCGTGTTGCGGCGTGACGGAGTTGCGTGACCGCGTAGAGTTGGGTCTTACACGCTGCACGTTCGCGCCGGCACGCGCCGGGCGCTGGGCCCACCCGCGCTCCCGCACCCGTGTCGCATGCCGTGGCCACTGCAGAGCCGGCCATAGCCTTGACACATTTACCTTTGCTAATGTCAGATGTGCCACCATACTAACTTATACACTGTTATGCCAAAAGATATATCAAAGTATAGCGCAATACAATTCAAATCCAAATCATTTATTAGTAAACTAAGTGTACATACATTAGGTCTAAAATATGTTATAATTTTTACTTAAAACTTAGCAGCGATACCTCAGTGGGGAGACCAATAGTCTGCAATGCAGAGGGTCTCGGGTTCGAACCCACGTCGCGCATCTCTGACTTTCGGTAGTTATATGACTTTTCGAAATTATGTGCGTATTGATTGACAATTATCGCCTGCTCCTTGCCTCGGAGAGCACGTTAAGCCGTCGGTCCTGGCTGCCATGAACATCTAAAGCAGTCGTTATTGGGAGAGTGTCGACACAAAAGATCCCACTGGGTCGAAGTGTCGCCGGTCTGCACTGACTGGCCACACATAAGATATATACATATTTAAAACTTAGCGGGCTTTTACAGCCATAGCAAATTAGAGTGCACTGCAAAATATTATTCATTTATTGCTAGTTTACATAAAACAGAAATCATTCTAAACAAATCCATTTAAACTTATAATGGTGCTCCCACACTGGCTGTTACAAAATTTTTACAAACATTTTTAACACTAAACATTTATTAACAAATGTTAGGAGTTGTTACATTCGAAGGCATAAGCAGGGTAACTTTAAAGAAAAGACTGAAAAATGATATGTTAAACGTCATTAATAGTTGGGCACAATACAAACTATTTTAATATTAATACACAAGACCATAATTAATATAAATATATATTTAAGTTAAATATTGTTTTAAGCATACATAGTAATTAAAGTAAGTAGAGTTTATGTAATGTATGAAAATCTCCTCTAACATAATAATATTATGTCTATAAATTATAATTTAGTATAAGTACGTAACTAGAATTAAGAAGGACCGCCTCTTTCGCCAAAAAAAATGTGTTTTTTGGCGAGTTTGTAAAAATGTAAATTTTTTTTTAATGGAAATAAACGCTTTAAAAAAATGTTATGAATTGTAAGATGTTTTGAGTGCGCCTACACTGATGAAAAATGTTTACAAACATTTTTTAACATTGTAAAACATGATATCGGTTCGCAGTTTGGATTTACGTCCCGAAGCGTCTACATGAAAATGGAAGAAGATTTGCTCATCGGATTAGCCTTTATTTTTTGATTAAAAAACAAACAAGCGCTCTAACTGGATGCGCCAAACGCTAAGAGCTAGAGAAAAGTATAGTACCTATAGGTACCCTGATGTCGTCTGAATAAATGTTTACAAACAAATGATAACAGATGTTTTAATTTGTTAACAAACAACTTTGTTTAGAAATGTTAAGCAAACATTACCTAACATGAAAACATTTTAAAACATTTGTGATCAAATGTTTGCTAAAAATATTTACTAATATATTTTGTAAACATTTTGTAACAGCAGTGTGGGAGCACCAATAAGGATGTTTGTATTCTTGTAGATCGCCATATTAGGTATTTTTATTCGTAGGCTATTAAGGCTTATTAATTCGAATTGACATAAGATATTTTTTTTTAAGTACATCACGCGCACCATTAATTAGACTCTATATAACTCAGACTAGTAATAAATCCTGTATCGAGAGGGATTTCACAAATATTCAAACAACCGTCAGAAAGATCACTCCGACTTGTAACAACCATTTATAGGTCATAGAAATGTTTGTCTCGAGTGGCGATCGAGCTCACAATACTCGGTGCTGCGGCTATCACAAAGCGACCACTTTAATCACTAAGCCATCTGTGCAGATTGATTTTGCTGCTTTTTATTAAAAACTGGCACTACTTTGAATGGAGGCCATATTCTTTACGAAATATATGTATAGACTTGCTTACTTTGTCGGCCTCGATGGCGTAGTGGTTAGTGTAACCGACTGCCACGCCTGAGGTCGCGGGTTTGATTCCCGCACAAGTCAAACATTTGTGTGCATGAACATGGATGTTTGTCTTGGTCTGGGTGTTTCTATGTATAATATGTATGTATTTACAAAAAAAAAGTATATAAGTATGTTTATCCATTGTCTAGTACCCATAGTACAAGCTCTGCTTAGTTTGGGCTAGATGGTGTTGTGTGTATGTGGTATAATGTGTGAATATTATTATTATTATTATTTATATTAAAATTATTTAGAATTCAAATCCAAAATGTATACTTAGAACAAATAACGATAGGCTCATTAGTTGCCAAACTGTCCTAAAGATGCTTCTCGCAGTGGCAAAACACGTGTCGACGCATATTTTATGTACGAAGCAGAAAATTCCAAGTTGGGGTAAATCCAAAACTCATAACGAAGTTGTCCATCATCAGAGGAGTTCGTTATTGTCAAGCTTTTTCTATTGCAATAGTTAGATGGTCAAACCGAGGGTGCGTAGTAAATATCTTCGTAAACAATTTTTTTATTACAATCGATTACCAAATGATAAGTATTTCGTTTCTATCTACCTTATATAATTATGTTTATATTAAATTAGTTGACCCGCGCAACTTCGTCTGCTTCACATAAGTGAATTTTCCCCGTTTTTGAAACATTTTTCATTGGTGCTCCGCTTCTTTTGGTCGTAGCGTGATGTTACGTAGACACGGGAAAAAAAATTGTGTGATCTACAAATTGCTCTGAGTCTGGATGTTCTTTGTGTTCATTGATTGAATGTATTTAAAGTCCCTCGTAATACAGCAATTAATCCTAGTTATTAGGGCACCTATTTTATTATACACCATCATATCATCAGCTGTCTATACTCCTTAACTAATAGTTATTAGAAAGGTGTAATACATTCAATGTTACCAATAGTAATAAGCGAAAGGTTTTACTTAGAAATAGACGATAATGATTAAAACTAACTTGAACTTTATGTGAAATGCCTTCTCATAAATATGAATTTGTAAACGTGAAGGTTTGAATATTTATTATCTGCTCAATCGCATTCAACCTACTGTTGTGATGAAATTTGACTTCGATGAAATTCGACTTGAACCAAAGATAGCTACAGAGATAATATGCAAAATTACGTGTATACCAATACCTATTCAGGCTTAATTATTCCTCGTAACTTAAATCGCAATTCCAATACTGATATACGTACCTAACTTTAAATGAAATAGTTTCTACATAATAAAAACGCTGTAACAATTTTTGATATCAAAATCTTGCACCCAGATCAGTATAGACAGGTATCAGTATCGCATAAGAACCTGACTTTATGTATTACATAGTAAAAGTACCGGTTTTTAGCGACCTGCTCACGAGTAGCACTTTATAAAAAATACTTGAACACCGGGCACCGGTATAAGGCGTACGTTGGCGGGATGTGGCAAGATTCCATCACAATAACAAGTTTATATTATGTATAATATATGGGACTCTCCACTAGACAAATAAAGCTAACGCTCTGTTAGGAATGAATACAAAATCGTGTGAAGCTTGGTTATATCATAAGAAAAACATACGAAATATTGCTAATATGGATGGGTTGAATATTCGTTCCATAAACAGTATTCACAAGATTCGCCAAGCTTATCAAATCGCACCCTTAATAAAACAGAGACTTATCTCAGTATTTTGGATTAAACAAATTTGAACTCTATTGCAAAGATTTAACACAAATATAATATTAGTATTTAACATATACAATTAGAGTTCAAATTGCCTTATTTTCAAATTTCGAGTTAAGTCGCTGTTTTATTAAGAGTGCGAAATATTCGGTTAAATCACTGATCATTCGGTAATGTTTTATTTAAAGTAGGTACCTACATATTTAATGTATGGAGCTGCAAAGTTGATATTAAAGTATTTACAGTATTGAGCTGAGATTTCAGTTCTATGTATATTGTTTTATGAGGTAAAGCTAGTGCTTTCCGCCCACGGCTTTGCCCGCGTGAAAATCCAAATTTTCAAGTCACTAACTTCAACGGTGTAGAACTTTCATATAAAAGTTTTTCACCCCTTTCACCCCCTTCGGAGTGGATTTTCCAAAAATCCTCTCTTAGTGCTCCCCTACACTCTCCAAGCAACATACATGCCAAATTTCAGCTTCTTGCGTTCAGTAGTTTCGGCTGTGCGTTGTCTGTCAGTCACTCGGTAACGCAAGAGTTTTATATATATAGATTTTCAATTGCATTAGATTAAAAAGAGGTTTATTAAAAACTAAAGCTGTATTTTGGATTACCGCAAACCGCCTTTATAATTGAACAAATGTTTAACATGAACCATATGTAACTTAATTTTAGTTTCATTCAATATTTATTGTAACAAATATTCGCCTGAATATACGTATTTGGTGAAACCCATGTTTGGTTTACCTACCTATCTTTAATTTGCAGACTCATGTTCACACAAAATATTACGATTTATATTATTTTATTTATATTTTATTGTTGTATCTCAACCAGAACAACAACTTGAGTGCAACGCTCAAATACAGTACCTATATATTAACAACAACGACCAAATCTAGCATTTAATGTCAACAAGTAAACTAAAAATTTGTTTTATTATCTAATTTATTTCGCCACACCAGTCTCGCAGTGAATTTAATATTTCATGTCACGTATGTTTGACAAATATGTACTCTTTAAGCATTATCATTTATCATTGCACGGGCGAAAATGAGACAGCGCGTAAGAAAGTGCATAGCCATAAGTATATTAAATAACGTAGATACGTAACTATAATATAGCCTTGTCTTGTTCCCGCGTATGCAATGGGAATGTTTTAAGAAATAGCGGTAAATTTTCAGCTCTGTTTAAATTTCATCCACATTCCACATCAATACTTATGTAGGTTCCTGCTTGGATTTTTTATACGATTCGCCGGTCACTTGGCGTCGTTGTTTATTAACATTTTCATATTGACTGAGGTAAGTACTCGTATTATCACAACGGCTGTATTAGGAAACATAGAGTAAATAATGCCATATAAATAATAACGATACGTAATGAGCGAGTGTAAATAATTTACTCGTTGTAGATAGCGTTGCTTGCAGAAAACAAGTTGTTTTATCACGCTAGTAAATATATTACAAGACGGAGACGCTGAACAGAATCGAATTCAATAGAATTTACCTTTTACATTGAGTTGGGTTTTGAGCCTGGTCAGCTCTCTGGAGCGACTGCGACTTCGGCCATGAGCGGATATTCTTCTTGGCGAGCGCGCCATGCTGGACTGGCTACTGTTGCTGCCGTCGCTGCTGTCTCCCGACGGGGACGCTCCTCGTGCGGACACCATCCACTCTCACAACACTCAACTGGCATCGAAGCACACGCCGCGCATCGCACGCACACAACACTACACTAGAGATCAGCTGACAACTGACACAGTAAACAGACGCCGCCAATAACACTGTTTGTAAACAACTTTTTAATTACGAAATATTAACTCACGACAAGACGAAGTACTTCTAACTGTATATAAAGTACTAGCTAGTTGTGGGGCATTTCTTAGAACAGAAAAGTTGTTAGTTATAAGCGAAGTTGGCGTGGTAGCGTGACGTAAGACACGAGCGTCGTGGTGAAGGCACTGCGAGGTACTGAATCGTGCTGTTGTCGGTAGAGACGGCCTCGCGCGGCGTGCTACCGTGGCGTGGTGCGCGGCCAGACCGCTCGCGTCTGTACTCCGAGGCGAGGGCAGAGCTCGCCGGTTTGCAGACCACACCTGTACCTGTCAGCACCGTGCCGGCCGCGCGTGGCTCTTACGTCACTGATAACACGCGCCAATCACACCCATTGTTTGGCGTTCATAAAGCTTTCCCTTTACGTTCGATATTCAGAAGTTCTGGATGAAAAGTGATTTATTTAGTTAATAAGAATATTAACTAGTAAGGTTTCGACTGCACCGATGACGCAATGGATGCAATGGTTTAAGTATGTTGTGAATTCGTCACTAGCATTACGCAGTGTTGTGGTTTTGATATCCATACATACAAATATTTGTTGTGTTTGAGTGATCTTTGTAACTGTTGTTTGAATGTTCGTAAAGTTCCACACGAGATGTTAGGATATTCCAAGTTCGAGAGACATCATATCAAAATAACATAAGAGGTCTTTTAAAAAAAATAAGTCCTAGTTAATACTCAACACTAAACCGCAGCAATAAGAACTTAGGTGTAAAACATACGATAGGGTTGTGTTGGTAGCTAAATAGTTGTCTGTCGGATGATTTTCTGGTATGTTAATCTGGTGATGAGTCACTATGTTTTGCATAAAAATAGGATCAGAATAATTCCATGTAGTGAGAGCTATTGATGTGTTTTAATAGTAGGTACTTACCGGTGCCTAGGGTGGCCAACCGTACTCTTAAATAGAGTACTGTACTCTTTTTCATGTAGGTGTACTTTATAATCTGTAAGTAGCATTACAGAATATATATATTATAGATTATGGCGTGCTCTATGCTAATAGAGCACGCCATAATCTATACTTTTTTACACAATGTTTACTATATATTATTACTAACTAGTCATACTCAATGTCATAACCCAAAAATTTTACTGTTTACTGTAAATATGTTGGTATCCCCAAGCCAAAATTGGATATCTCTAAACACACCATCTTTAAAAAAATAGAGTATCTATCTCTTTTTTATAAATAGGTAATCTTTATTTATTGTCTCTGAAATCAGATATAATTACTCTATTTCTTTTAAAAAACGTTGGTAACCCTACCCATTTTGCGGTGATGCAATACACAAACACACAGAAAGCTGATCATAGTGTTAAACAAATTAAGGAATTTTTGGTTCCGTGGAAATATGAAGTAATTTAGTTTGTGCTTTTATTTAGTAATAGTTAACGAATGCCAGCACGAACACAATTAGCTTAATCTTCACTTGCTGTGGAATATTTGTGCGAACAAAACCTGAGCTTTGTTTCAGCAAGGTCACTGGATTTTATATTTAGAATACATGTGGGTACCTACTACTTACTAACTAGTTTAGTATTCCCTACTCATTCAAAATTCAAAAGTCATTTGTATTATAGGTATCTTATTACTGATATAAGTATATATTTTTATTTGTTAAAAAGACTACCAGCAATATGCGTCAAAAATCTGTCTATTCTTGTTAACCTTTTCAGCTAAGTTAATAGTTGCGGTAGAATTGGGTGCACGTCGATAGTGCTGTGGGTAGAATTCGAACCCGTGATCTCACGTTCGCATGTCCAATGCTGTATGTAATAATATGGATTCAACGTAAGTACCACACTCGTTTCTGGGATAAGACACGTTTAAGCAGAGATTCTGCTTAAGACTGCGCCGAGCGTAAGACAGATAATGACAGAGCTCGTGCGGCGCATATTCAAATCGGCGCGCGGCCGCCCTAGTAAAATTGTATGGAGGATTTGAAGTGCTTTTTTGATAAATATGTATCTTTATTGTCAACCAATAACTTAAATATTTGGGACGGACAAAGTGTAATATAACTATTTATGTTTCGTTTAAGCTGTAAAATAGGATAGATTTCTACTGTTATAATCTAAAATCACGTAACACGAGCTTACGTTTCTGCATATAGCGATATGTGCCAAAACAGGTGGTCACAGTTAAGTGAATAAAATCAGGCGCAGTCTTAAAATAAACCGCATCTAGTAGTTGAATGTCAAAATAAATAAGTACAAAACAAAAATACTATTGTGACACAATACCTGAGCATTGTGTATATTATTTTATGAGTAGTAGAGCCTCGCTGATTTCAGCATGAATAGGCCGGCTTGACCGAGGAAGGACTACCCTCTCACAGAATATCGATGTGAAATACCAGTATTCCTACTGTTGTGTTTCGTTCGGTGAGTGAGAGTGCCGGAGGCCCAATCACTCTCTTTCCCTCTTCCCGCTCCTTCTCCTTCCCACTCCCTTTCCTAAAGGGTCGGCAACGCGAAAGTGATGCCTTACCATCAGGCATATGCTTGTTTACCAACTTAGTTGTATAGAAAAATAAAAAATGTAGGTAAACCATGTAGGTAGATACAGAAGGCCAATTCTCGCTGCATGGTTAGAAAGAGTATAGTAAACGGTACTGATATGCACATGTATGCAGTTCACATTTGAATAACATGTGTGGTATTAATGACACTGTGACTAGATCGGGACTCTATTTTAATCAGATTTTGTAACGAGAATAATTGATATTCTAGTTAGCTAGTTAGTTTTCTTCTTCATATTTTAGGCTGATGAGCTTCTCGGACGGGTCAGTCAGCTTACAAATTGTGTTGAAATGGTTTGCGTAGGTTATATTATAATCCTTATAATACCTACTAGCTGTCCCCCGCGGTTTTACCCACGTTTTTGGTTACTACTCTGTTCCCGTGGGCGTGATGTTATTCGCCTATGTTACTTATGGATAAAGTAGTTTTCTAATAGTAAAAGAATGATCAAAATCAGTCCAGTAGTTATGAGTTTATTAATATATTAATTTTAAACAGAGCTACAAGTCTATTTTCTTTATAATGTGAATGTGGAAAAGGTTTACCTACTGTCAGGTAAGCCTGTATTTTATGTAGGTATATTATTTAAATGACTAGGTAGGTATTGTGAGACAGTCTGTAAGCATTCCGATCAATGCTTAGACCCAAGAACAAGAAGACAGGTCTCTGCATTATAACTAACAAAGATGCACACTTAGTACATTGAGCGAGATATTGAGTAGCTGAACATTAAAAAAAAAAAAAATATGAATTAAAATCTTGATTTATACTTTTCTATCTGTGGTTTAATAAACTGATACAAACAAGAGAGAATTGGCAACAAATAGCCGTAAATCTTGGAGTTCGAAAGAATGGTTCATGTAATATGCAAAGGTCACGTGATACCACGTGACCTTGAGGTCAGAGTTCAAAGGTCATAGTCATTTCGGGGTATATCGACTATGCTGAGTCGAATGGCGCGGGTCTCTAGCTCTTACGGTTCTTGAGTTGAAAGTTGTATAACAGACAGACGAACAGACGGACGGACAGACGGACGGACAGACGAACAAAGCTGTTGTATAAGAGGTTTTTCGAACTCTAAAACTGATAACATTTGTCATAATTTTTAACGATAGAGTAAATCTAAATCTGGCAAGTGCGTACGTATCGACTTATGTGTGTCGCTGAATGTACCTACACATGGTACCGTAGAAGTATTAGCTTGATAAAATGGCGTAAGCCTGGTAGCTTTGGGATCTAATACTTAGTACTATGAGTAAGATAATGACTATGTAGTGTCGGTTAGATTCACACTAATGAACCGAATGAATCACATCTTCGTTAGCGTAATCGTAGTATGGTTATTCCGCAGCGACAATTTATTCAGTACTCCCATGACCATGATTCTTGTCATTCTTGCAGTTAGTAGGGGTTGGTCACCAACTCGATACAAGAGACTGGGCACACGTGTGTCCAGTTGGTGAAACTCAAAATTAGTATCACCTATTATTTCGTCAAATGGACACGAATATTTTTGCGCGTGTCCACATAGTAAAATTTAAATTAAATCACTTTTATGTTTTTCCCAAATGGACACACCTAGATTTTTTCCAGAAAAGAGTACAGCCAGGTTAAAAATCGCCTCTTTCATTAATTTATGCAGTCTCACTTTTTACTGGAAAACTTAATATCTTCTATTAAAGACAAATTTAGAAATAAATCAGATATTGTATATAAATTAAATAATGTGATGGATTTTGTGTTACTGTCATCATCGGCCACTACACGTCCCATTCCTGGCAACGGGTAATTTTGTTCATTATTGTTTGTCATTGTAAAATTGTTATTCACCATTTGTGAATTTATAAAGAATATAATATTTTTGACGATGATAGTGTTTGCAAGACTATGCTATGACTATTGTCTATATTTTGCAACAGGTAACCAGTTTTATTACACTTTTTTGTTTTCCCGGTGGCCGGTGACTAGCAATGACGTAGTCTGCTCTGATCGGTTGGATCAAAATCGGTTGGTAAAAAATCCCAACCTGGTAACCCTTTAGTCATAATTCGTTATCAATTTACTTTGTTTAGTATGTGTGTGCATTAAGTGCAGTAATTGTGCCATTTAAAAGTGACGTGGATTTTAATATAGGTAAGTACTCATTTAGATTCAAAATCGTATTTTGGAAATGGGTCTCTAATTATTAGATATATTTAGATAATATTTAATATATTCACGTAGTTGTAATAAAAGTACCATTTGGTAATAAAAAAAGAATAAGCCAAGTATGCTTGTTTTCAAATTAATAAATCATATTATTTAATTAATATTATTTGTTTTATTACAAAATTTGTCTTAAATAGAAGCTATTGAGATTTTCCAGCAAAAAAGTGAGGCAGAATATTCATGAACGTCTCCTTCATTAAATGTATGTACGAGGCGGTTATTAACCGGACTATACTCTTTTCTTTGCAAAAATCTAGGTGTGTCCAGTTGGCAAAAACATAAAAGTAATTAAATTTAAATTTCACTATGTGGACACGCGTAAAAATCTTCGCGTGTCCAGTTGACGAAATAATAGGTGAAACTAATTTTGAGTTTCACCAACTGGACATACGTGTGCCCAATCTCTTGTGTCAAGTTGGTGAACAACTCGTTAGTAGGAATCCTTAATTCCTTAGTACGTACTTGTTTTTAAGCTCCATGTGTTATTCACATCGCTGTTTTGCCATAATAACCTTTCTTTATTTCGGTTTCTTCTTTAAGGTATTCACTTGAAGTAAGTACCGTAAGATTTATGAATCGTATGGTAAGTTCTAAGAAATAACAAAGTTCGGCGTATTTCCCATCTAGACCATGAGTTGTGACTTGCCGTAATTGTCTGTATTTACTTATTTTGGTTTGTTCTTCAAAGTATTCACTTGAAGTTAACATAGTAAAATAGAAATTGTATGGTATGTTCTGAGAAACTATAAAGTTCGGTGTTGGTGCCATCTGGCCCATGAGTCACCTTAGGTTAAAAAAGAACTATGTTTTTTTATGGTAAGGGCAGGTAGGTATACAGCGTGTAGGTAACAGAAAGGTTTGGTTATATTTGAGGGTCAGTATGTATATATATAATAAATAACCTTCGTGCTTAATCCCCGGATCATTAAGAAGTATTTTAAATATTATTTCAATTACATGCATTTTATTTAATTATTATTTAAAATCAAATAATAATATGTTTATTCATTTAGGTTACTAAGTAAAACTTATGAACGTAAGAATTACATTATAATGTGAATTCATATTTATATTTAGTTAACTGTTGCCATATTCAGCTAAGCAAGGGCGTAGAACTAATGAGAAGAACTGGCAAGAAACTCAAGGCCACATTTTTAATCACTAAGTTTACGATATGATTTATATTCAAATCAATATAAGAAGCTGCAAACATTACTACGCGTACCTACCACTCATGAAACATTCAAGCAATAAGTACCTAATCATATTTTCAAGTTCGTCCCCAGGAGCATCCACTTACGAATGCAAAGATTAAAAACAACGCGAGAAAAAATTACAGTCCACGGTGAAGTCTCAACTAAGATCAGTGACAATCGCCAGAATCCACAAAACCAAAGCCAGACCAGTCGACAACAATACGACGCATGGACCAGCCATCGTCCCCTTCGCCATATATAGGGAAGGAATCATCCGGTCCATTTCTCTTGATTTGAACATCGAAACAAACATATTACGTATTTACTACCTACATTATAAATTTTTACCCTTTCAATTACTCAACCAAAATCTCTTAGCATCTCAGATATCTTGGTCAAAAGGATAAGGACGTTGAGATATAAAGTTAAATTAACTGTACTTAGTTTTCTATTCCCCTGCTACTAGATATGTACTTAGTTGCGCTTGCGATGATTCTCAGGAATACATACACAAATACACAACAGTTCAAAATCACTCGCAATTGTAATGATTTAAAATTTAGTTAAAACTTATTTTCGTACAGATTAATCACAATTTTAGGCTAAGAATTAACGAAATTCGTACACCATATACCAAAATATTGAATGTGTACACTTTTATCGTAACATGACTACAATCTTGTTACCTCTTCGTTACCATTATCAGAACACTCAGAGAATGCACACAATACGCCACAGTTGCTTAAACACACGTAATTATTATATAAAATCACCAATATTGTCTAAATGAAACTGTTCCCATTACAAATTTAAATGTGTATTAATGTGTACATTGAGTAAAAAGCAAAATCGACGACTGCGTGGTAGTAGTTGCAACTTCTTATTTTTCTCTTTTCAATAAGAATGTAACTATAACTTTGAACTTTACCTAATAATCTCAACGTTTCTCGGAAAATCATAATATTTTTGGATTAGGAATCATAAATTTCGCTTAGTAGGTATTTTGTCAGTAGGTACTGTAATATAATTTTAAATAAAAATCTATTTCAATTTAAAACAATTTTAAATACGTAGGTACCTATTACTACTATACTCACTTTGGTTAGGTACTTAACTAAAGGTAAACAATCTTCAGACTGCCCCGCCTGGGCATCGCAGCGCCTTGAGTTGATCGCGGCAGTCGGTACGGTTGCCCTCTCGCTCCCGGCCGTGGTTCAGTCCATGGTCCGGAGTGAGAGGTTGTGGAACGCCGTCGCCTCCTTCTGTGAGGAAGTAATTTCTGTCAAGGAGGCGGCGGAACGGGAGAGTGAGCGCTCAAACCCTCTCTCGACGACGTCCAGCCACCCTGAGGTTTGACTTGAGGGTGGCGGGCTTCGTGGGCCTGCCCGCCATCTGATCAGCACCAGGTCTGAGAGGCGGCGTACGTGTTCTCACGCGCGCCTCTGTGTCGTGTCTGTCTACCCTCTAGGGGGGGAAGGGGAGGGGGCACAGTAGGCATTTTAAAAGTAGTGGTGACCAAAGGGTAGGTCTTATCGCATAGTGGCCTGCCGTTTCATACGGCGGGCCGAAACCTCGGCGGGGTCGCGATTGCATGTAAAAATGATTCTCGCAGCCCCGCCGATTGCGGTTCTGTCGAGGAACATCGTGGTAGGTTTAGTCGGTATTACCGGGAGGTCCATTCTTATCATCATTACCATCTCTCTTTTACCCCGGTGAGATCGACATAGCCCCTCCGCCCGCCCCAGCGAAGAGGTATGTGTCAAAGCATTATCCCAGGTAAAAAAAAAAAAAAAAGTAAACGGTCTTGATGTGTCTTTTTATCTAATAACTCAGTTTCAAATAAAATGCTGCTAAAGATCAATGTAAATACAACAATAACGCTTATTAAATCAATTGAACCGTTAGTTTAAGCAGTAGTTTATTTGATTAATATGTATTTGTGTAAACAGTCACATCAAGATTGTTTACCTTTAGTTGTACCTAACCAAATGGAGTATAGTATAGTACCTATTATATTATCTGTGGTATTACATAGTTACTTTTATTGAAGCAAATTGAAATATGATTAAATACTTAGGTACTGGTTTTATAAATAATATAATTATTGCGTTGTTACTATTATTACCGAAAATCGAAATGTGTGATTTCTAAACATGATGTATTGCGTATTTATATTTGCTTTTCGAAGACATTGGCAACAACAGCTGGCCTTTACTGTATGAACTACGAATCCTTATTAATGGTAAAGTTCGCTGCTCTTATCTCGCTCTTAGCGAGGCAGATCATAGCTTTTCTGTGCGCCTGGTCCAACCTTTGCTCCGCCACAAGTTTTGTCATTTTGATTTTGGCGGCTTATCGCTGACACACATATCTCTATATTTTAATGAATTGGGTTAATTAAAGGTACTGGGTAATTCTAAAATGATTTTATTAATCCATTGTGGTCGAGCAAGTTACCTGCATTTGGTCGTATCTTGTTATGTCGGCTGACAAAACGATCAAATAAACATTAGCAGTAATGACCCAGAACTCTTACCTACTAAGCTGATATTTTTTTAATTAACCTTATTATGTACCTAAATATAAATATAACCATTCAATCAGAGATAATATTTTCTTCGGCAATGGAAGTAATAGTAAAGTTTATTATTATATATATTAAATATTGACTTGTTGTCGGCAATGATGTATGTATGATGTAGTGGGTGAAAAGTGCTCAATAGGTACCTAATTAATTAATGGAGTGGGCCTGGTGTACTTCCCTGTGGTACTCCGTAAAAATCTATATTTGAATAATCAGTTTCTTTTTCTTGTTTCTAGTGCATATTTTATTTATCACGGTAATTTGTTGACGATTGTGAAGATTAGATAAATTGCCTCGAATACCGCTAGCGTTATCAATTAGTAGCTATTATATCGCTAAATAAGTGTAAAAATGCATAGGTATGATTTGCGTTTTTTTTGTGGAATCGTATCGAATCATTAAGACTGCGCCGAGCATAAGACAGATAATGACAGAGCTCGTACGGCGCATATTCAAATCGGCGCGCGGCCGCCATAATAAAATTGTATGGAGGATTTGAAGTGCTTTTTTGATAAATATGTATCTTTATTGTCAATCAATAACTTAAATATTTGGGACGGACAAATTGTAATATAACTATTCAAGTTTCGTTTAAGCTGTAAATTAGGATAGATTTCTACTGTAATAATCTAAAAATCACGTAACACGAGCTTACGTTTTTGCATTTTTCGTGCAAATTTACGTAAGGCGAAATGCACGTAGGCGAAAATATGAATAATTTTAAGTTTTTTACACGGAGTAATTGTAAACATATTCATTGTTATTGTAAATGTATATTTTATATTTGTATTACACAAAAAGTGTTGATTTCATTCACTTAACTGTGACCGCCTGTTTTGGCACATTTCGCTCGGCGCAGTCTTAATTACCAGCAGTATCTTCCTTCGATTTAGGAAGCATTTCCTTTACATCCAGTACTTATATAAACTTAGGTAGGTACCTAGAATCTTGTTAATATAACAGTTATTTTAGTGACACATTTTATGGTACCTGTAGCACCGCTACTAAAAGTCACTAAAAGCATTGGCTACATCAGCACATAGTTAAATCAACTACATTCGGCGCCACTCGGCTTGCCTAGTAATCTTAATAATCATGGAATCATTTCCTGCTTACTACACACACCGAATGTATATTTTAAAACAACTGACGAACTGGGATTTGCTCCTGTGTCACGGGGGAGATAACAAACATTCAAACAACGGTCACAAAAAACACCTAGACTCGGCACAACTAATTGTGAAGCGCACAATTTTTTGTTCCGTGCGAGGGTCGAACCCACAGCACTCGGCGCGGCGGCAGTTCCGACCACTTCAACCAGTACGCCATTAGTGCACTCATAATATACATATATCATACATATTAGAAAGGTATTTCTTTAGATTAGATTACACATACATCGCAGGTATTTTAATGTCGCCTTGCCACTGTCTGCCCGCCTAGTGTTGTAGGTTAAGATTCCCCGCAAACTGCAGATTTTCGATCGGCCGATAGTTTAGTTGGTTTTTTAATCAGTATGAAGATGTATGGGAGTGCGCACATTATAACGATTCGGTATCGCCCGATAAAATAGTTTGATGAGCTACACGATTGCGTTCAAACTGAACCGTCGGTAAACTATCAGCCGACTGCTAAATCAGTACGGCGCCCTTCCACGCGCGCATGCCACCGATTGTTTAGTCGGCCAGACTCGCTCTATAGTTCAGTTTGCTCTGAGCTTTGGCACTCAGTGTTTTGTTTCGGATAATCTAGTAATTTGGAATGCATCGTGTAAAATTTTCCTTCCAATAATCTGTCACTGTAGATAGGATGCACCCAATACTCTCGGTTTCTCTTCTTGATCTTTCTCCTCCGTTGTATAAAAGTCATCATAACACTTCAGGAAAATTGTGTAACTTTTATTATGCAACCACTCTCGCCAAAGCCGATTTCAAACTAAATAGCAAATCGTCCGAGAACTGTCGGCCGATTGTTGTCTAGTATGCGCACTCATCACAGACCTGACTGTTTAGTCGGACCAGTGTGCGCGCTTAACAGCTAAACTCGACCAAACTATTGGCCGATCCAAAGTCTGCAGTTTGCGGAGTCTCCAAGTCTCAAACTGGACAAACTGGAAAAATTGGATTTACAAGTTTTTTATTTCTCTGCGTCGGGCTGTAATTTTGCTAGTTGTTTCAATAATAGTTAGTAGTAGTAATGTCTTCAAGGATGCCGGTATAATACCTAGTATAATAATTGTTTGAGACACCTACAAACTCAATCACTTCGTATGAGTATGCAAAGGTTTTAAGGTAACAGGCTTGTGGCAACGTGATAGAAATGTTTTTAGACCAAGAATCACTGTCACCATAAGTTGCATCGCTTTCAAAAGTGGCACATGACGACGGTGTTAAAACCTGTATTAGGTACTACATAAGGCCTTCAATTAGATTTTAGAAATTATTAAATCCGCACGAGATTGAACGAGGCTATTCATTACATATTTAGAAAACTTCTCAAATATTCATATAGGTACTTACATACTAGATGTTCTGATATTTTCCGAAAAAGATGTTACAATGTAGAAATATAGTGATGTGAAGTGGTGTGAAGATATATTACCTACGTGCACATTTCAACAACTATTGTTTTCGGGCCCACCTAGCAAAGGACGAGTCTATTGCCGTCTATTAAACAGGCTATGTGCTACCACTAAAATTTTTGGAAACACTATATAACAACGCAAGATCCAGTAATCAAAACCTCATGCACAGCAGTTGAATAAACTGCGTCAATGAAGCAGTATCCTCTTTAGTGTGATGCCTCATTAGTGCGTTGCTTTGCGTCGTCGCAACGGATCAACGCATTGTATGCTACATCTGTGCTGTGACGACGCACGACGCACGCACTAATTTCAGTCTTCATTCCACAATGAATCGGAATACTGTCCAGAGCAGCTCCATGCTCTCCGCTTCGTTTCTCGTCCGTCGATCCGTTAAAACGTCGCGTGCGACGACGCAACGTATTAATGTTGCATGTCATAAAAAATATATGGAAAACGACGCAGCGTCGATGCTGCGACGACACAACGCAACGCACTAATGCGGCATCACCCTTAGAAAGAATTCATGTCTTGTCTAATATTCGTTTTAAATGACATGTGAACTTACATTTTCCACTAGCCCACTAGCGGACACGTAGATGTACTAATCGAAATGTATGGCAATTGGCAGCACCAATTCGATCTATCAAGCCGAAGCACATCAGGAATGGAAAGGTACAGGATGACATGAGCACAATGTATATAAATAAAAGATCCATAATAAAGAACGAGAACAAATAATATAATTGATATCTGTTATAATAACATATCCCTTTAATTATAACGGCGTACGAGACATGGCTGCCCAAAGTAAACATCATAATTATGCACCGCTAAACAACTATATGTGCTAACTATACAGTATAAAGCAATAACAAAGAGATTTTATATACTAAACTAGGTATTTTTGTATAAAATAGTATAAATGCGTACTTATAAGGTTTGTTTATTAACATTGTGACATAATATTAGGATGATTTTGAATACTTACAATCATTTTATAGGACGTCCGAAATGTCGAACGCTTTTTTATATTGTATTTTACGTTTAACTAAAGCAGAATAGCAATTTCCCCTTAATAAGGTAGGTGTTGCTGTTGTGGTCAGATATATTAAAGTATTTAAGATTTACTTCAATTCTTAATTAACAGTTAAGACATAAATAAAATACAGGGCTCTCTCATCAAAGGATCGCATGGTTTAAAGCAAAGGTTTCCAATTCACTACTGGTTTCATTTTTGTGGTAAAGGTCACGCCGGGCATAAAATATTATGAACAAAATTATATTTACAGGATGCTAGTATTTACTGTTTAAGGCAAGCACCACGTCTCGTACGTCTTTAAAATAAACCATTAATTAATCAACAGTTAACAATAATAAACTGTTACAGTCAGTGACAAATACCAGTATCATCCAAAACTAGCGCGCTTCATTGTAAAAAGTCTGAAAATGTTAGCTTCATCGGTTACATATCACATTTATTTAGGTATTTATACTTAACATTTTAATCATTTAACACAATATATAGCGTTATACCTGTGGCGACAAGCACGCGATACGGATACCTATACATATTTATTATACTTATAGTTGAATTAGGTACTACCCTAATAATTATTTTGATATCATTTGTACAATGAAAACATTTTTAGTTTGCGTGGAAATATGTGAGAGCTTTAATAAGTGAAGCATTCTTAAATTAATTGGGGCTTGGTATGCTAACAGAAATATTTATAATTAATTTATCATAAATATTTTTAATTTTTTTGAAGATAACGTTGTTAGTCATACCTAGTTATTACAGGAGACAGGACCGATAAGCAAGTAATTATTTACTTACTTTATATTTTTAGCGTCAAACACAATTTTTTATTGAAATATGAACATTAAAATATGTACGCATCAATTTAAAAAACGACAAAGCTGACTAGATTTCAAGGAATGACAAATTAATGAATGCTGTGCCAATGTGGTGACATTAAATTATCGAGTGCAAAACGCTCAGAGATTCATTTAGGTGCTTCATAGTAAAATATTCGAATTAAGTTTAAATTTTCATTTGAAAACGTTTAACTTTTCATAACCTACTAGTTATCAAGGAAATTAAAACTACCCCTTGGTTTTTAAAATGCCAATCAATACAAAAATTAGTTAATGACGCTCAAACTGCATGTCATCTGCTGTAATTGGCTGGCTGAATGAGCAACAGCCAATCAAAGCGCTTGACATGAGTTTCATTTTGACACGTCGATGATTTGCCTTTCAGAAACCGGCGGTTAGACTTCTTTCATTTTTATATATTTAATATCTACATAATTATATAAGCAACATCACATTGTTATACGCGCAGCTGTGTGTATCCAATTACATATTTATATTGTACTCTCACACGGCAAGCAGGGTTATTTGATCGCAAAAGAAAATCGCGTAACATTAGGTACAATATTTTATACAATTCGTTTCTTGTTTGAATAGTCCGTTTTTCGCCGATTCTGATTTAAACATGCATTTGATTCATCACTAATTAACAAAACATTTTAGCGTATAAGGATTCCCCATCATTTACCTGATTATTGTTCTATTTATAATATTAAACTTAAACATGAATAAATTACTTGCGGGTTATAGTTGAATAGAAAACATTAGTCCATTTTAAAAATAAATCTTTTGAGGTATTATTAATTTAACGTTTATAGTAACCCCTGAATCTATGCATGGAAAGAGCCCACAAAACATAATATTTATAAGACAAATCGCATGCTGTCTCTCTCGTGTTAGTTAGTTAAAAAAGAGAGATGGCGAGACTTTTATCTTATAGATAAGTTCTGTATGGAGGTGATACAAGCCCTTAATGTATTTATTTAAATGTTGTATCACTTTTACTATGATATCTTTAAACTTGGTCTGAATAACCTTTCTGACATACACACCGCATACTTATTCCTTTTTACTTTTCTTTCTAGGCTCATTTAATTTTGCATGCAATGGTCGCCTTAAAAGGTTACGCAACCAACTAAAACGTGTTATTGTATATTTCTTTTGTATTGTTGTTGTAATCACTGGTGGTCCTAAATAAATAAATAATAATAAAGACAACTACTAAAAGCGCTAAAACATGTTTACCTTTACCTACTTTCACAACGACTAAAAATATAATTTACCTACATATCAACATAATTGTATTAATAAATATTACAGAGGAATTTTGTTCCTGCCCTACTTGGAAATAATGTAGTTTAGTCTTTTAGTAATAGAAGGCATTGGATTGTTCCGTAAGATTTATACGATAAATGATTACGTAGGTACGAGTCCATCTCTTTCACAATCTTTACCAGAATTCGATTCCAAAATAAACGAGTTTAAGGTATTAGATGTTTTTCAAACAATTAAAATTACAGGTTTTAAAAACATTACTCTAATTTTTGGTCAAGGATTTAAAAACATGATTTCCCTGTGACCGAAAGTCATAAAATATTCAAAATAGATAGAAAAACCGGAGATGATGTATACCATCTACAGTCATTATACTATATTTACTTTGTATACATATGTATAATTATTTATATATAGTTAATATATAGACAAAGTGCATGCACATAGTACCAACACATTAAGTACAGTAAGTAACACTTAACTATTATAATATTTGTCATGATTAATAATAATTCAATAAATAATATTTATGTAACAATACTTTTCAGTATTGCCACGCTAAAAATCAACAGTGAAATATCGTTTACGTGACGTGATATTACACATAATGATTTAAATATATGTGATAGCTCGTAGTGTAGTTGGTGATCCAAGCGGCAGTAGACAGTAGGTACTAGGCGCGCTAGGCGCAGTAGGCGCAGTGGCAGACGACGTCAGCTCAGGAGCGCGCCGGCCTCGGCTGGCTCGTGTCGTACGCGCGGATCACGTCCGCCTGTGACACGCTGCCGCCTTCCTCTTGAGAGAACGCGAATCCATCTGCATGCACACACGACACACGTTCAAATATAACAACTGTTCGTATCGCCGTGATCTCTCAAACATGTGTAATGAAATGATTAGTGAGCACTGTAATTCGTCGAATCGGCGCAATGACACTACACAATCGTGTGCTATAACACAAATATGTGGATAAAGGAAAATAAGAAATCTATGTACCTTTGTAAATCCTCGATAGCTCTGCGGTTTAAGTAAAATAATAGTGTGGGCCTAAGTGTGCGGTGCGGTTACTCGGTGTCGGCGGTGCGCTGGTGTGTGTCGGTGTGTGGGTGTGTTTGTGTGTATGTGTGTGCGGGTGGTCAACTCACGCGACAACTCCAGTTCCATGGTGGCGCGCGTGGCGGAGCGGCGACTGAACACGGAGCGCACGTTCTGTAGCAGGCGCGCCGTCTCCGTCAGGCTGCCACAAGGAGCGCGCCGTGACAACATAACTTAAACGCGGCCCTAAGTATATCTTACGTCGAAATGGGAACTATTCAGTTTTAAATATCAATTTAACCCTTCATTACTCGTCCACGTTATATGTATACTGTTCCCAATCCGACGATTATAATCCGAATTTATTTTCAAAATGATTACCTATATAAATGAACCATCACCGTTCGAAATTATCGTTATAGTAAAAAGCGTGGAGTATCGTACGACTCTTCATAGTCTTACCGTTGTCACTTCTGAGGACTAATTGAGGGCAAAAAGGAGAGATGTGCAAATATCGTCAGGAGTGACAAGTGTGTTGTTAAAGCGTGATGCTCAAGCCATGCAAGCGCGCGTGCCGGGGTGTTGAGGCCCCGGCACTGGTACTTACACTGAGCCAGCCTGACCAGGGCGTGCCGGGTGTCCGCCGCGCTGTGTCGGGGAATAACCACCAACGTTAGTCACACATACCCGGTTAGTCTCACGCCAGTCGGGTAACACGCCTCACACGTCACAAACCGAATAAGATTTTATTCCCCCTCATACATACAGTGAAATAGACAGAGAGCAGGCAGTATTCGTTAGTCTTAGTTGCGATATAATTAGTGGAAGAAGTAGCACCAGCAAAGAAACCCGATATTTTAAGGTCTTACTTCCACGAATTTATGGTAAACATAATTTATAGATAGAGGTCCGCGTGCACGTGTGAAGTATGTTAGTTACAATAATATACGTGTTTCTGGCGATAAGAACACCATATTCTACGGCAACAGTTACGACCCACTGGGAGAGGAAGATTGCGATGATTGGACTACAGAAATATTTTAAAAACTATACTTTTTTTATCGGCCTCAATTAATTAGGATGGCATTACTTTTTTTAATTTACTGAGTGAAGTTCAATGAATATTTAGTGGAAAGACTTTAAAGTTATTTTTTTGTATGACTGAGTGATGTGAGTGTTTCTGATTTATAATAGTTCATTTCAGGTCGCCTTAATCAGGCAATTTCCAAAGTTCATTGACGACAATTTAGATAATTAAACAAAGACATTATTCTCCAAAGAAGGTAACGGGCAAATAAATACATTTAGATTTCAATCACCTTTTACCTTAACTAATAAATGATTTAGTTAATTATCATCTAAATGCTTAATTAGGCTCTATTACAACACCCACAATTAAAATATATAAAGTGAGAAAGCTACGTGCTCCAATCATCGCAATCTTCCCCTTAGTACGCATATTCGTCACTTCAGTGACATAAACACCAGCTCCATATATAATTACCATCACCTGCAAACTAGCCCAGTACACAAAACATAGCCAACTAACAGCTCAATTCTTAAATACCAGTTACATAAAAACCACTAAACCTACCGGGCTGCAATACACAAAAGAAACAAGCATTATTTTGGCATACATACTACATAGATAACACAAGAATAGTTTCAACAATTTTATTGTAACACAGTATTCAAAATAAGGGGCACGGATTCCTTTACAATAGTTTTTACAATTAGTTACAAGTGCGACGTGAGGACAAGTTAACTTCAGGGTGCCTGAACGAATTGGTTTTACGTTAACGCGATCGAAAAGTTTACCGCGTTTTGCTCTCTGATTAGTTAAGAGTTTGGAGTGGGTCAATCGGAGCGTCGAACGTCATAAACGTGTCGATCGCGTTAACGTAGAACAAACTCGCACTAAGCACTCAGATCAAAATATACATAACAATACAATCTGAATTAGCACGTATGTTGTATAACATATATTTGACAGTTAGATGTTCAGACTCACGAGACTTTCACAAAACGCGACGTGGCTACACGATCTCGGACTAGATCAGATTTCTAGAACAATCAGTTTTAACGCGGTATAGGAAATCTAATGCTGTTAGTCTTCCTCGTTATTTTTTATTGTACTGCACTTAAACTTGCTTAAAATTCTTGCTGCATTTTACTTAAATGAAATCACATCGTAACTAATATTATAAATGCGAACGTGAGTTTGTTTATTTGTTACGCAATCACGCCTTAACTGCTCGATCGATCATCATGACATTTCGCATACACGTTGTCAGGGATACAGAAAAGGACCGTTCATTGAAAAAAAAAAAGTACTGTTCCCGAGAGAGAAAAAAACGATATAACCTACATTTAGGCGAGCGAAGACGCCAGTAAAATCTAGTAGTATATATTTGTTAAAGTAAATTACTTTACGATATTTCACCTGGGGAAAGGATTTTTCCATGTCATACGTGCTAATTTGCATGGATACTGAACGTTCATCAACAGTATTTAAAACAAGACATATTGCCAAACAAGCATCTACAACTATTACAGCTTATAAAAATCATACACAAAGACAGCAACAGCAGATATTTGTATACAAATTTGGGGCAGGCAATAGGTGAACTCTTTAATATGAAAAATACTAAGTACACATTAAACTACTTAACACAGAATGTGGGTCAGAAAACATGTTTCAAAATGTATGTATATTACACTCCACTATGTTTCGTTTGGTGTTCAAGAACCATGCTCACGAGTAGGCTAACTACCCATGACCAAGGATTTTCACAGAAAAAGGTTGGAAACAAAATAAGCCGTGATAAAATCCGTGTTAAATAGTTTAATTTAAACGCTTCAAATTCGCGTTAACGTAAGCAGACAATACTAAATGCTACTAGCCATTTGTTTATGAAAATCTCGAGAATGTCAAGTTAGTGTGTTTGTGTCGCGCGGGTTGTAGCCAGGTCTCATACTTATGTGTGACGTGTCATCAGCGACATTACGCACAAATTCGGAAAGCGTCGACTACAACTCACGCTTTACGTATTAAAACATTTATTCTTGAGATGGAACTATAATACAATTTCAAGAATCGGATATGTACAAACAAGTATCTTTATATGACATGCCGGCTTTTCAATCTTAAATATGACAGATTTTATGTACAAAAGCTGTTTGAAAGTCAAATTGCGTCTTAGTAGTTTGATCTTTTGATTGAAAAATCGGCTCCGAAACTGAGTTAGTGACAATTATTGTTATATTACAAAGGCATTATGTGCCATGAAAGTATTGACAGTTTATACTGTAATTCGCTGTCACAATCGATGCTTTATTTTTAAGTTCTCGGTTTTCTAACGTAATCATACAATAGGCTAAGTAGATATGAATTGATTTGACATACTATGCAAGTGTGGTATGTACGTTCAAACAGAACAACATACTCAATTATTGTTCTTAATTGTTATTGAATCGTACAGCTGGTTATAAGTAAACAATATGATCGATTGTGACAACATTTCAGTTTCAAGACATGATGAACTGTGTATTTTATATACAAATGGGAAACACTTAAAAGATGAAGATGAAAAAGCTAATGAATAGACCGACCGGCTGGCGCTGCAATTTTATCGAACTTATTAGGCAATTTAGTAAACAGAATAAATTTTCAGAGAGTGCGTGGATGGCCAAAACTGAAACTATAGATTTGTAATGATAAGTAGAATGCTATCATTCGATTTTTGAAAATATTTTCGTAGCTAGGAGCCGAGCGTTAATTAAAAAGGCAAACATACTGTATCGTTGCACCACCCTGAAGTGTATCTGTTAAGGATTACATTATGAGAACTAATGACACATACAGAAACTAATAAGTGCTGATTTTTTAATTTGTGTGTTGATTTTAAAGTATGTATGGCTACTTTAAAAAGTCATTGATATTTTTAATGGTACCTGTAAATATTATTCTTTCTATCTATACATAGTTTCGAATTTGTCCATCTATCACTTTACGAACTCTAAATTGTTCTCTCTGATCATATTATTTTAGTGCAAGCATCTACACTAAAATAAAACCTAAAATCTACTTTAAAAACACGACCCATGTCTCAAGAGACGTGGGTCGTGTTTTTAAAGAATGCCGTTCCTTTTCTGACTATCTACATACTAAAATGCATTAACATGGATCCAGCTGTTTAGGTATGACTGAGAGCATCGTATGGATGTTTTAACCGCAATCTGAATGAACAGTCTCTTATATTAATCATTCATCATTATTTCAATCATTATTAGCTTTTCAGACAAATATGATTTGCCATTTATTTGGCTAAGATTTAATAAGGCTTATCACTGCAGCATTGGCAGTCAATATAGTGTTTCTAAATAAGGATAATAAACTTAATGTTGTTTTCTATTTTCTGCTCTGTGTACACAATATCGGTAAGAATATCAACTGAAAACTAATAATGAAACTGTATTTCTAATTATATATCAAATTAAGTAATAGGATTATGAAAATATAATAAATAATCGACTAAAATTCTCATTAAAGATATTTTAAATTTTTGGGGTGTATAGAGAAAGAAATCTTATCTCTAATATATGATATCATTATTATTGACATTTGTTGGATATGTGTTACATCCTGGGTTGGATTCGAATTCTTTCGTTCGCGAGCCAGACGCTAAAACCATTGGCAATTGAAGATAGTAAACGAATTAATTGTTTCAGAATCTAATGTTAACAGCTATATAAATATATTTCTTCACTTAAACGTAACTTTTAGGTACATAGCAGGATAAATTACCATTATTGCAATCAGTACATAGCATGCAACGCCAGCCGAGACAACAAGACAAGACGTACAAAATAAAAAACGAAATAGAAAAGAGCAAAATAAATTGCAGGATATATACTACACACAACTATTTACAAATTATATTTATATTCAACGTTGTTTATTTAATAATTGTTTACAATAGGTATACATCATTGACAAAATATCTTAACAATGTCTGTGAGATTTCATTCATATAAGGCATTATATAATATTTCGATATAACCTTACAAACGTTGTTTTCAATAAACAATCTAACAAACATACTGTCCTAATATAACATTTAACATCATATTTCGATATTTCATACCTTTTATATATGAACCTTACGACTAATGGAAAACAGAAAATATCAGATTCAATAATAGTAATACTATTTTATTCGAGCACATGAATCGAAGCCCTACGAGAAAATAGAAATAGTAGCATCAATAGACAATAAGTATATTTAGTAGTCTGGTCTGCATGTCGTGTCAGTCGTAATGATCATTTGAATGTTCGATGAGCATTTCATTATAAATCTATCCAATAAATAACTTAAAAGTACCACAGACTTTAAAACTGTCATGTGATGTAATTTAATACATAAGCAAGGGTGTAATAATACAGTCGAATACTGTAGTTTTTGTTAATAAGTTAATACCGGGACAACTAAATTCGACTGCTAATAAGTATTTCAATCACTTATTTTTCTAAGCAAGCAGGCTAAGTCATTTTCAAACGAGTTTGTACATTTGCAGCATAATTGTCAAACAATGGTTTAATACTTTTTATAGTAAAACAAAACAACGTTTATAAGTACATTTTTTACATCTAACTTAATGCGAACTAATGTTTTTAATAAGCCATATTATAGATAATTAAATATGAATTTGCCGCTTCATATCAAGAAAATCGATAATGTTGTGGTTTTCATAGTAACTATTTAATCAATATTTTTTAAAGACCAATTCGAATTTAATTTCATTTCATGTAAAGTTGCTTGTATTTATGCCACCATAGTTAGCCTAAAATTAACAAAAACATCAACCATCATGTAATTATGTCGAATTGAAACAAAGAATACGGGCAATCACTAAGCGATATAACTTTTAATAAAAATTGTATAACAAGTTATTTATAATTAATAACACATGTTATTAATAAGAAATATAGACTATTCTCGAAATATAAATGAATTTAGAATATAACCATTGCCTTTTATACGGCCTCCACGAAGTTAGATGTAGAACAAAAACGGCAATTTCATAGTTAAATACCTAACACATTTAGGCACATGATCGAAGGTTGTATATTGTATATGCAAGCTTCGATCACGACTACATAGGTACATATACACGTCCAAACAGCGAGTTCAATTGCGTCTACTAATGCTGGGGCAAAGTTACACGTCAGTTGCTTATCTCTCTTAGCTATAGATATTATTTTATATAATACAAGACGGACTTGTATGTAAATAGCAAAAGTAATATATGATAAATTATGTATATTAATTATAAAAATACCTACTTTAATAAGTATTAGGAACATCTAAATAGTTTATATATTAAATCGGCTCTGAATTATAAACTTCTTCTGCTAGGCAGGATACGCGAGCAGGTTTTGGCCCTCGATGCTAACCATCTGCGGGCTCTTGGCGTATCATAAACAAAATTATAGGAAGCAATAGGTGTAGCTTTATAACAATAGGTATCTAATTGTCACGGTAGACCAATGGTGGACAAACACCAATGTATCAAGCAATATGCGCAAGTTGCTGTTTTGTATACCGCACATTTTTAGTGAAATGGCAAATAGTGATACCATGATAACGCTTGCGGATGCGATAGCTTGGGTTTAAATTTGATTCTTTACCAAGGGAAATATTATGCGTTAGTTATGCGCGTAAAAAACACGGCACCTACATTGTATGCTCTAGGGCGCAGCATTCGTACTTACATATATTCATTCGAATATAATTTGAATGAGTTCGTGCACATCGCTACTACACCGTCACTGTATTTTTTACACCAGCAACTTTGAACACAATCTATAATTATAAATTCTATCGTATTGACATTCAAATTATCAAACTTTATTAACGTACTCTTACTTTTAAAGGTTTAAACCTGTTGCAGTTCCGTATGCCGAGTTTTCCAAAGAAGAGAAATGTCATAGAACTTGAAGACCTTATTTGCTATATAAAACATCCCTTGAACTCTCATTGGGGTACGAGGCAAAGGTTATACTAAATTCCTATAATAAATAGCTACAAACCCTATACACAGTTTAAAAAAATATATAGCAACTAAACTCGCTGTATGAACACATCTAGCCGATAGTACAAGTTGGCTCCCAACACCTAATACAAAATTTACACAGTATAACAATCACATTTGGTGTATAAATAATTTACTACCTAGCCATCTCAAAATCGACTTGTTCTACTTCAATATAAATTCTCATCAACCGTGTATGTTACACACACACATAAAAAACCTTCATAAATATGTGGCACACAGATTTATTAATAACATTACTACTAAAATATTGGAATGTATTGATTGGAAATACTTAGCAATGTTAATAAATAAATAATTTACACATTCAATATTAATTCACTACCACAAAAGTGTATGAGTTAAAATGATTTCATTCTTGCTACTTGTGACATAGCCACTTTATAAAATGCTAGGTTTGGTAAAGACATGGCCAGCTTCGGTGTTTTTTAACAAAAGGTAAAAAATAATACAACCTAAATATAAAATAATTTAACATACTTGTTCAATTGAAGGCACTCGATTGGACTACCCACCACTAACGTTATCGCTATTCGTTCAATATTTATTTGTATACCATTATACAGACATCTAATGAGCAATGTACCACATTTTACTACGGAAAATTGTCATAGACATGTAATACCTATAATAATATATCACTGAGCGAGCTCAACAAACATCTATTCAAAATTTACGTCAAAATCACGTCATCTTGAAGTTAGAGAGTAACTTACTTAAAATTATAAAAATATCAGCAAATATTATTAATATATTTTTTGGTTATTATTAAAAGCGACATCAGATTCTTTTAAATAATGTATATAATTGTATTTATTAAATAGGGAATGTTCTTTAATGTTTTATGGAATGGAATTTATTTTTGTACTTAATATAATAAATGTTGTATTAAAAACGAGATTTAAATAAGATTCTTGCCTCTCGAATATCATCTGAATAAGTTATAGTTCCACATCTCATCATCATAGTCTAACAATTATTACAACAATTCAATAAATGCTTCAGTTGCTAATATATTTTTTGTAACTAATATAACGAACTAAGTTCTACTCATGTTTATAACATACCATACACACCTATGTTTGCCCCAGATCTTGATGTTATATGTGTTATGTGATATGATGATTTTAGAAATATGCGAGCCTGATATGTTTTAAAAAGAAATAAAGAATACTAAAGGCATGCTAGATAAAGTATAATAAACTAATATATATTCTGGATTGAGCAATTAAGGAAGGCAAACTGATTTTAGGATTATATGATGTACTGCCACATGTATAAAATGGAGAATTAAGCGTAAATAACAGATAGAAACATTTACGCATTTTAATTTTAAGACTTAAGACTGCGCCTAGCGAAATTTGCTAAAACAGGCGGTCACAGTTAAGTGAATAAAATCAACACTTTTTGTTTAATACAAATATAAAATATACATTTACCATAACAATGAATGCGATTACAATTACACCGTGTAAAAAACTTAAAATAATTAATATTTTTGACTACAAAATTACGTAAACTTGCACGAAAAATGCAAAATCGTAAGCTCGTGTTATGTGATTTTTAGATTATAACTGTTCAGGGTTGGGGTGAGATAAAGATAAACTAAGATAAAAGATAATAAAATTAGCTATATTTAAAGACCACAATAAAATAATAAAATCAAATTAATTAAAGACTGAGGATGAGTGAAAATAATGAAATGTAAGATATTTGAGTCACGCGGACTAATGATGAACTAGTTCATAATTGCTGCGTAAAGTGCAATAAAATAAATGATTTAGAATATACACGTGTTGTACGGTTGTTGGCCCGTACATGCTCCCAGGGGCAAAAATGTGGTTAGTAAGATGAATGGATGGTGAGTAACAAGGTGAAACAATTTTCAACTAAAATAATAAATGATTGAAAGGGTCATTACCTACATAATCGAAATAGAAATCTATCCTATTTTACAGCTTAAACGAAACATAAATAGTTATATTACAATTTGTCCGTTCTAAATATTTAAGTTATTGGTTGACAATAAAGATACATATTTATCAAAAAATCACTTCAAATCCTCCATACAATTTTACTATGGCGGCCGCGCGCCGATTTGAATATGCGCCGTACGAGCTGTGTCATTATCTGTCTTACGCTCGGCGCAGTCTTAAGGAATTTTAATAGTCGCTATTTTTGTTTCTATGTTAAAAAACGTCTCCTTATAGTAGGTACAAAGAGAAGATATTTGGTAATATATCAGTTACGGACGAAATATAATATCAATCAAATCCACAATCTTTAGAAGGTACTAGATTCAACTTGGTTTTATGCGTAGATCCTGCTAAAAAACAGTGCGTTGGTATAGACATAAGATATAAGATTTTTCTTCATTTGATTATCAGAATACGAGTATCTCAATAATACCTACCTATTAAAATTGAAATATAAACACTAAATTAAAAAAAAGTCAAACATAATGAAGAACCTTCAAAAACTAGACAGAAAGTTAATTATAAAAAGCTGGCCATGTCTTTAATGATTTGATTGAAATATAACGTTGAATGACGTCGGGAAAATCTGTAGGAAGATCGTACAAAACTAGCGATCACTCGGGCGAGTGAAGTGATGTACCGACTATCGAACGAGCGTGAGCGACTCTACGTGTCGCTGTTTTATAACAAAGATAGAAATATTTACCACTTAAGAGCATTCCGTTTTCCTATCATATATTTGACGTACGTCCACCTCGAATCAAATGTAAAAGGAACATTAATTACTACAACAGATAGATTATTAATCATCACACGGAGTCTATAAAATATATAAATACAAAAATAGCTGGGAAGATCATGGGGAGACTCGCATGACGTCGACTACTACGGCGACCGGTACGGGGGAACCCGCCGCCTATGTGATGCAGCGTGGCCCGCGTCGTCCTTGCCTGCGGTTTCGACGACGGGAGGAGCGAGGGGCGGGCGCCGCCGGCCCGCGGGGGGCGAGCGTCAGATAACGTGCGAGTCGCGCCGCGGGCGGCGGGGGCGGCGCGGCGTGCGGGGCGCGGGGGCGGGGGCGGGGGCAGGCGCGGGCGCGGGCGCCACCGCCGCGCGGCGCCAGCGCAGGCCCAGGGGCTCTCCGCGTCGTTTGCTGCCGCCACAACACACGTTACTGGCGGCGCGCGTACGCTCGCGCTAGGACCCCGACGAGGCGCTATACGATTCGTCCTCCGGGCGCAATACTCTCCTGCTCCACCCCGTGAGATCTATCTGGCATCGCGTGGAGGCATATCCCGCGCGGAGGTGTAACTGTCCGAGGTCCGGTAACGGATGGAATGTAGGCGGGAGGTCGTGGCACGAGCGTACGTGTGAGTGCGGGGAGGGGCGATGCAAAGCGAACTAAACACATAAATACCTACGTACTAACGTTGCGTGCGAACTATACTAGTGATCGACTATCGTATTGCCGGCTGATTGCCCAACGTCTACGATACATTTACATAAAGTTTAAACTACTCGGTAAAGCTCACTACTGAGATACTTGAAATAAGGTACCTATTGTATTGTAAAGAAAATATACAACTTGTCTAAAGTACATTCTGTAGAACGTTTGCAGAGTAATATTTAAATTCTACAAGTATAAAATCTACACTAAGTTGCTACATATAGGTGTATAGTAATTAGATAGAGGAAGCTGTAAGGTTTGTGCTCATCAACCGGCAACGATACACGTAACATACATACATAGAATGAAAACGTGAATGATGTGACGTAAACCAACGCTCGACGAGAATAAATACATTAAGTCACTGAACGTTTCCCTTCATTCTAGTCGAGTGTAAACATCGGCGAGACAATAATTATGCGACAAATAAAATACAAAAAAACACGCTGGACATTTATGAAGTATCTATAATAAAATATGTGAAAATATAAAAAAAAAATCTAGTTGTATATATAACTATTTGTACATATAGACACTTCATACGCGCTCCCTATGATATTACAGTTGATATTTACATGTATATACATATACTAACTGTCAAATCAATATATATTAGTGGGTCAATACTCAATCTATGTATATTCATTCCAAAATAATGCACAAGGAGCATACACAACACACGCATACGTTATTAGTGAAATCGTTCGTCTCACATCGACGCTATAGTCTCCAGTACGTACGACAAAATAATTTATTGTTCTAAATATTTGTTCCGAATAAGTAATCAGCAAAAAAAAATTTTATTAACTTCGTTCAGAAATACTGATGCCGATTTTGTTGACTTTGAACACTTGCTTAGTTAAATCATTAGTTATATAGTGAGACGCCAAGTAGTTACCGTACCCTGGGGTATTATTCGTAAGTTACTGGCATGTCGGAGGTAGAGAAATACTACTGTCAGAACAAAATTTCAGCACAAGAGCTCCTGAAGAACTACTCATTGCAGAAATACGACACAAAGCTATTTAGCTGCGATTTTATGTTGGATGGAGTTACTATTCTATTCGGTCTACTTCAGGAAGATACTCCTTGGAATTGCTTCTCATGTATAATTTTACGTGATATGAATACATTTGGAACAACAAAATCGAAATAAATATTTCAACCTCTAATGCTGGTCAACATTGAGGATTGCATTTGGTACTGGCTAGCTTATCCAGACAATATTTTGAGAGCACATGCAGTAAGTACACGTTATCAGGGCCGTCTCTAAATTATCTGGTGAAGGGTGCAAAGACAGTTCAGACGCCCCCTATCGATTTTAACATGACCCCTCTCCCCCTTGCCTGTGCTTTGTCGAAGCTTTCGGCGCCTCAACATCCAACTTCAGAAGAAGGCATGCCCTCGATGCCTTGGTGCCCGTATTCCCTGCACCCTACCAACTCCGGTTAGAGACGGCCCTGTCCCTTATAAAGGAGTCACATATAAGCAACATACTAAAAAGAATTTTGATATACCTTGACCTGTGAACCTATCACCAGTGCAATAAATTACCACCCATTTGTGTACGCAAGTGAAAAACTAACAAATAATCCTTTATTACAATTACTTTCAGTTTATATTTTGGTGTGCAAAAGCACACATCATTATACTGCATGTGCTCTCAATATAATTCATACGAATGGCTATGTTTCAAAAATAGGAGTTGGGCATCTTCTAACTAGGAAAATTCTCTGTCATGTTTTACGAAATTCTATTGCTAAAGATTCGAAACCTTACTTATTATTAATACAAAACAATATTATAAAAAAAACGGACAGTGAATTTTCGTATCCGGCAAGATGTAGCATGTTGCCACTGGCAACACTTGCCAAGGAGGTATACCTTGGCAAGTGTAGGAATACAGGGTGTACGGTAGCTACTGAAAAATAACTTACGAATGTCTCTGGTGTGTGAGTAGTGCGGTTGGGTCACGTTGTTTTATCTCGCTCTCTCTCACCGCTTCCGTCATCGACTTGAACGCCGAGTTGTGGACGCTGGAAATCGAACAGAGATCACATTAATTGGTGACTGTAGTGTGATAGTATGTACATAGTTCCGTTTTTTGTGTATAGATTCCTTCGCTTCGCTAAATACATATTGGGCACATTGATCGCAATCTCATGCCGTCGACAAAGTCAACAATAGAGTACGCTTGGTTAAGATGTACTTCGTCCCTTGTGTATTTAAGACAACCAGATTGTACTTTAATAAGTATATAGCATCGAAATAGCACGAAAATTCACTTGGTGATCCGCAATATATAAAAAGAAGCCACGCGCTTCGTTAATCGTCAAACGAACAACGGATCAGACAGCTAACCTTTATTGGCAGTATGTAATTAGTACATACATACATAGTAGTATAATTAGTATATACATAGACTCACGCCTGTTTCCCAGAGGGGTAGGCAGAGACTACGGATTTCCATTTGCTACGATCCTGACATACTTCCCTGGCTTCATTGACTTTCATCACATTCCTCGTACACGCTTGCCGGTTTTAGCGTTTATTCCGACGGAGCCGATTTCGCGGATTTTTATTGTTCTATTATGTTAACAATGAATAAAAAAGAAATTGTAAATCTGAAAGTTCAATTGTTTAAGGGAATGTTAAAGAGAAATATATGAGCTTTCATAATAAATATTTTAAAACGGATGAATTTAAATTGCGCATATTCGTAAAATCTGTAGTTTAGGGCGAGTTAATTGCTTGCTAGAGCAATAAAAACTAATCGTTCTATAATGCTGTAAATGCAAACTATACAACCATAAGTTGTACTGGGGAATGTATTAAAAAAATGTGTACAGTCATTCATTATTTTTAAGAAAACAGTAGGTCAAAACAGAGCTTTTAGCACAATATAGGCGCGCAAACCTACTCTGATTTCTAAAAAACTACTATGATTATAAAATAGATACAATCACATTTAGGAACTTTAAGATTCAAATTGGGTCATATAAAAAAAATTGGAATCTAAACATTTTGTTTGTAATTGATATGATTTTTTTATAACGACCTATAAATCTCGAAGTGCGATGCCATCTCAGCCATACCGCGCTAGGCGCTCTCAGAGGGTGGACGTAACGCTTGTCGCCGCGCCCGCCATGTTACGTAGTTCATAGTTCGGCTGAGCCTTCTTGCTCCATAAGACTTTTTCACTACTTATTTTTATATAAATATGAAAAGTTGATGTAACTTGATTTACATATTATGTATTCGACTGACGTGTTGGTCTAAAGCCTAGCGATTAGTATTGTGGCGCGGTCAAACACGGGCGGGGCGGGATGGCGACGGAACCAGACAGGATTTATAATGTACCTACTATCTATATATCGCAACTTGAACGATTCATAAAACACAAAAAATAATCCTACATATGTCCGTTATAGACTTTAATACCATCCAACCGACGTATTCCAAACCGGTTTTATTAGAAAGGCTATAATGCGAAGATGGTTTTAGAACAAGAAAAACAAAATTTCATTTTCTTTTTATAACGTAGTAGCACACACCAGATATCCGCTAGAATTGTATAGAAAACGTTCCACGTATGTGTCATATTCAACAAGTATATTTCTAGTAATCTTTGCGCTTTGAGTAGTAAGATATGAATGATATAGAGATGAAAATGCCTCTATAGCTTTTGCAATCTTGCTGTGAGCCTTTTCCCTTGTATAAAGGTACTATGACGGCCTTGCACCAATCACTTGGTACCCGGCCGATATTCCAGCACAAGTTAAAAAGGCGCCACAACGAGTTGCTATGAGATCCTGTCCAGCTGTCAGCATTTCGACTGTAATCCTATCATAACCACCAGCCTTTCCTAATTTCATGCTTTTCAATGCTTTCATTATTTCTTCCATACTAATAGGGCTTTTATCATTACTATCATTATCATTCATTTCGAAACTTTGCTCTTGCCATTCCTCTCTTTCAAATAAACTTTCAAAATATTCCTTCTCTCGCTTCAGTACGCTCTTCTCTTCATTCAATAAACTTCCATTCTTATCTCTGATTGATTTCAGCTCTGTAGTTACAGTTTTACCTCGAAACGAGCGAATGGATTTCCAGAAAAACTTTGCGTTGGTCCAGAAATCTTCAGATAATCTTCTATCAAAATCGTCTTTCAATTCCTCTTTTTTCCTTTTAATCACATCTTTCACTACCTTATTCATTCTTAAAAACTTATTTCTGGCTTCGTATACGAAGACATCCTCATTCGTTGCTTCTTGCATTCTTTCATATGTCTGACAGATAACCAGTCCAACCATGCCTGCTTCTTCTCACGTGCTAGGATAAAGATGTGCAAGGGGTAATGACCCTTGCACATCTTTATCCAAGCACGCATTCTTCGATTTTGTCATTTTTCTCTTCTTGCTCACATCGCATATTTCTGACGCTACAACAACCACTTCATACTTAAACGACTGCCATAATTCTTCTATATCATCAATGTCACAAAATCTTTCAAACCTTTTCATCAATTTACTTTTATACTCGTCTTTCAATACTTCATCTTGCAAATTTTCTACTTTTATTCGTTCTTTGTCGTCATCCCTTGAGGAGGCCACGTATCCGGCTCAAAACCAAAAAATGGTCGGTATGGACACCAATACCTCTATATACCCGAGTGTCTAGGAAATTTTTTCTCAATCTTTCATCCACTACAACAAAGTCAATTATACTACCTCTTACATTCTTTGCTTCTCTTTTATACTGGTGGATTCTTTTGTGGGCAAACATAGTATTGGTCACACAAAGATTCCACTCCAAACATAGCTCAAGCAACCTTTTTCCATTGTCATTCACACTTTCGTCCCCATACTTGCCTTTCGTATTCTTCATTCTTTACTCCCACCCAACCATTAAAATCCCCTAAAATTATCAACCTCTCGTGTTCCTTGCATTTCCTCAAGACATCTATCTCTTAAACACTCCCAAAAATCTTCACTTTGATCCCGTGCGCTCTGAGACATACCCGATGCCATGTTTACGGGTGCAAAGACCCCTACTATGAACACGCGAGTAATCTCCACATTCATTCTCATCCATAGTAACCTAGCATTCACGTATTCAAATTCTTTTACACACTCATTCATTCTAGCAGACAAAATATCACCAACTCCCTGACAGGCTCTAGTATTGCTAGATACGCCGGACCAATACGCCGTGTAGGGTCCATGCCTAATGGTGTTACGGCCTTTCCTTTTCGTCTCAATCACGCACAGAACATCAATCTTTCTCTCATTCATCACCTGACATACTTCATTAAGTTTTTCATCCATCCCTCCTCCAACATTCAATGTAGCAAAACGGCTTTCCGTAGGCCACTTTTAGCCCTCGCGAGAAACGAGACGTGTCAGGTGGCGCACCGCGTCGCCGCCATGCGGATTTTTAATATAATCAAAGTCCATATGCGTTTCCACGATTGTTAGGGAAAATACTGTCCACCTCCGCAGAGCCTTTTACGGTGGTAAGGTGGATCCATCCTGTGCCCTGTGACCTCCGTTCACGACTAGCTTTTCCCTCTGGCCACGAATCCATCAACACGGGTCGGTTAACACCTTGGTTCGGGGTTTGTTCTCGGGATGCTATGCTCTCTGAAATTTGGCTTGACTTCGGAGTTTCCTTCTCCTAGACAGGTTGCAAAACTTACAAACCAAAACTAACGAGGCCCATCTCTCCGAGAATGTAATTAGTAAGGAGCAGTTATTTTGTTATTGCTATTATTTTCTCAAAGCAATGTCTTTGCCACATCACGACTAAAAGAAACAATAAATATTATTAATAATATATCAAATCGAATAACACTGACTAAAATAACGATATACCTACGATATGCTACCTATACAATATTTTATACCACAAATTAATAATATTACATACATCTATTAATGGCTAATGTAACTAGTATTCAATACAAAAACTAAAACAATGCATTTAAAAGATACAGATAATACACGTTGTTTATTATCAACGGTTTACTTTCCACGGAGGTCTTGGTAATATTCAAGTTAGGGTAGAAAAGCATATAGGTATTATGGAGATAGACGAGAATACGAACCCGATTGTTACAAAACTCAAGTGCCGTAGTATGAATGGTCTGGTCGTAATCAACAAGTAATGATGTCATGGCAGTTTATGTCATGACGTTATTTAGTGTCGAGTAACTGACCAATTTTATACTTTTAATACTTTGTCAGATAGATTTTTGGAAAATATAGCATTTAATTTATGTTACACGTATAATATTTTTATGATACACATATGATTACAATAATCAACGCATTTTTTTTACTCTTTACTTGCCGCACATGTGATGGATTGCTGATTGTTTCCTGTTGTTAATTCACCATACTACGTACAAACCCCTGATATTTGATTTATAAAAAAGTCTAGATTTTTATAATTGTGTACGCTGTTACCGAATGCTACTATTAGTTTATGGTCTGGACCGAATCGGTTAACTAAATAATTTTATATCATATCTTGCCGGCTTACTTTATACGTCTAATTACCAAACGATACCGTCAAACAACAAGAATAAATACACCGTGCAACCTTTCTAAATCAACACTACAAATAACTAAAACTTGTGTACCAAACTACACAGTTGAAAAATGTGTGTGATTACTATAGCAAAGTAAATCTGTCGGGGCGGCTGTTGGCAGTAGCAGCTGCTGGTCTGCTTATGGTCGGCGTGTCTCGGGGCGCGGTGTGCTGCGGCGCGGTACGATGTGGCGTGGAGCGCGAGCGCGCAACGCACGCGCGCGCTCAGCAGACGCGGGAGCGGCGCCTCGGCCAGCACGCCCAGCGTGTACGGCGACCACGTGCCCGCGCCCAGCGACCGTCTAACCCTTTATCACCCCACTCATTTTAGCCACTACCGTCGCCAATCTGCCGGAATAATCCCACTCAGCTAGTTGCATAAACCTTCGTAAACGCAGTTATAAGCTAATTTATCATCAAAGCTACTACGTACTCGATAAAATATTTATCTTGGATAAGTATATTAAGCAAAATCTTTTAAATAGTAATCTGTGAGTAAACCTATGATCTAACCTTTCTTTATTTAATTTAGGGCTTTATTTATTCAGAGTGTTTATTTTTTCTTTTATTAACTGCCGGTTTCTGATAGCCAGATTAACGTAAAAATTCGTAACCACCGGTCAAACACATGTCTGCTGTTGTGATTGGCTGGCTGACATGACTGTGTTGCCTTTCAGAAATCGTAAGTTATAAATACTTTTATACGAAGTATACTATATATATTTCTATTGTAAAGGTTAACTCAGATTAAGAGGAAAAAAATGCTCGAACACTTTTAAACGCGACCACCCACACGCCGTTTGGCCACCTTAAGGCAAGCCTACCCTAGCTGTGTCTTCCGGTCCGTGGTGATGACCATTCTGATTCTGATTCCAGAATATTTCTGCCCCAACGGCCATCGGTTATGTTAGTTATGTACCCTGCCCACTACCACTTCAGCTTAGTTTACCTGTGGAACTTCAGTTTAGTTTACCTCAGGATCTCTTCTTTTCTGATTCGATCCCACAAGGACACCCTGAACATAGCTTTCTACATTGCCTTCTCAGTGATTAAGCCTTTAGCCAAGGCCCTTAGTGAGTGACCACGTTTCCGAACAGAATGTCATCACTGGCAACACACACTGGTCTTTAGTCACAGAGATATATTGGAAGCAAAGATATGTCATAGGTTTCCGAACGCTGCCCAGCCGAGTTGGATTCTACGATTGACCTCTTGCTCGAAGTTGTACCCACTTAATTGGATCATTTGCCCTAGGTATATTTTTGTTGACAAGTTCGAGTGTATAGTCTCCAACTTATATAGGAGTATATACAATAGGAGTAGGTATGACATAGACGTTGGACATGATTTTCATCATGTTCATGTTTGGACAAGTAGGTCCCATCAAATAGATCTTAAAATGAACACATTTTAAAGCCTACTTGTTGAAAAACTTTACAGAGGCCATCGAGCATTGTGACGAGGTCTTCTATGGTCTCAGCCATGACCACGATATCATGTGCAGTCCAAAAGCTTAAAAACATCTGCCAACGAAGTTAACAGTTTTGAAGATTTTGCATCTCCTTCTCTTAACTCTCGTTGTAGGTGGATACTATTTGAACTCTAGCCTTGCAAGTGGAATGAGATGGTGGCGTTTTCATACAAACACTTTAGCACTTTAAGATACAGGCAGTAAATCTGGCACCGTTGTAGAGATTGCAGCCCTGCCCAGTCTTCGAACTACGAGATGGCTTTCTTAGAGTCCATAAACGCTAAGCAGAGGCCGGTTATAGGTACTCTTCAGACTTTTGCATCACCTGCCACAGCGTGTGTATGTGATCTATGGTATTTATAGCCTAATGAAATCCTGTATGTTGAGGCTCAAAGTCAACTAGCCTACTCTCGTGACGATACATGATGACCCTCAGAAAAAACTTGGAGACGTAGCTCTGAAGTGAGATAGACCATTGATTTTAGAAAGGCACCGTTTTAAGGAAAAGCGCCACCATACGTCTGTGCCACGACTACGTTTTGCCCTCGAGTATGACGGCATTCAGAAGTTCAATCGTAATTCCGTCCTCACCCGGCGCGGCCTAGTTGTTGTTGAAGTCGTTGAGGAACATACTAATTTCATGCACCATGACGTCCATAATATCATCGGTATAGAGTCGGGGCAGCTCAGGTCTATGATCTGCTGTCGGAGTGGTAACAGTTGGTCGTGTAGTCAAGTACAACTGTCCATAGAACATCTCGATCTCCTAAAAGAGATCAGATTCGGACGATACTATTCTGGCATTCTCCATCTTTAACTTTGTCAGCTGGCATCTCTCGCGAACACTTTATGGACATAAAATAATTTTGGCGGTACATAATCCTAACTAATATTATAAATGCGAAAGTGAGTCTGTTTGTTTGTTACGCTTTCACGCCATAACTACGTGACCGATCATCATTAAACTTCGCATACACGATGTCAGGGGTACAGAATAGGACAAAGGGTACCTTTTATCCAGAAAAAAATACTGTTACTAACCTAAGCTACATTTACGCGAGTGAAGCCGCGGACAAAAACTAGTTCAATATATTTTTATCGATTTTCGTTCTATAAGTTTTACGTCATTGTTTCATAAAAGTTGAATGTATCATTTTTTATATTTTGTAACCAATTTGGACGACAAGTTAAGCAGGGAAAGGTTAGATAATAAGATTTTTTTAAATGGTGTTACTTAATCATAACAAATAAACAAAAATATATTTTATATTCTACCTGCAGGTTTTCTAGGTACTACACGACGATCAGGGCGATGTCCCACACTTTGATGGTCCAAATTTGGGATATCGTGCTTAAAATTAAAAAGCCGTTGATTAAAAACTAATAACCTTTTTTTAAACCTAGGTTATGGTAATTTTGACAAGATTACATGCTGTCCCGTAAAGATTGGATATTCCTAAACCACCATATTAGACACTAGATAGAGCTACTGGACCAAAAAACGACCCAGGTTGAATTACGATAAAAAAAAAAACTTTCAGCATATTAATAGCAATATCGTTAGATTATTTTACCTCGTATTCACACGACATAAAACTATGTATTATACCATTCTGAAATCTATATTAAATACGTATTTATTAATGGTTTCATCTTTTCTCAGCCATGGTATACAGAAAAGCAAAGTATGTAAAAGTAGTATTTTTTTAAATTACATGTTTTATTTAATACCTGGTAAACATTTTTCTTTTAATTTATTTTCGGTCACCAATGGCTATACTATAAGGTCTTTCAGAAATATCCATTATTTTGCGGTACATCGTGTATCCCCTAAATTGTTGAGGGATATATAACCCAATCACAGATCACCCCCAACAGATACCGCATGTTGAACATTTTGTTCTGTTTAGAGTTAACAAAATTTGGCGGAAGGCACGGGTTGCGCGGAGAGTGACAAGTGCAATACGAATGGCTATTTCAAGGACACATTCGATTGTGCACTTGTCGTAGTGATGAGACAGAGACATTAAATATCGATTCTGTAGTCGATATTTTTTTTAAAGGAATAAAGATTAATGTATTCTCTTTTACGTCATAATATATAATGTTCATAATATGTAACTTCTGTATTATCGATATGTCATACAAAATAATTTTCAAGTTTGTAAGAGAAATAAAACTGTAGGTTTTTTATATTAATAAATATAAATCTGCGCATAAAATATTACATTTCTCCCACTAATATAAAATCTTATTTTGTAACAAGTCCTAAGAGGAAGAGGGCTTAGAAAGAAACGGCAGGTCACAGTAAAATAAAATATATAATTAAAATAAAACAAAGTGGTAGATCTAATAAAATGAAATTGAGCTGAAGAAATTAAAAGATTAATAAAAAAAGGTTTACCTCGACATGTTATAGGTTTAAAGCCAGTTAGTGTACTTGTCAGTGAGTCAACAAGAATGCTACTGATTTTTAAAATGGATCAATTTCGTGTAAATTCTTCTCACAGAATATTTAGGATCTGGGGGTCTACCGTGAAACGCGTTATACGCAATTGCGTACGTTCTTTCGTGCTTATTCTTACCATGAAACATCATTCGCGCCGACACTCGTCACGAATATCGTCGTATGACATTTGTACGTCCTAATAAATCCGAAGTGTTTTCATGGTAGGTATATGCTTATTATTTCGTTCGTAATTCGTTTCGGCACGTCATTGCGTAAAATCATTTTCACGGTAGACCCGCAGTTCTCCTGATTGAATAAAGTAATCTAATGTCAATATATTTCTCCATTACGCTCTTAGCTAAATCAATTATGTGATTGCAGCTTTCGTGATCAAATTGGTAGCTATTTATGTCAGGCAACAAATCTTCACTAACAAAGCTTCTCAAAGTAAGAGTAACAAGAAGGTGCTTTTGAAATTTTATCCGAATTCAGTGAGCTTCGGATCACTTGTTCACAACGCCTGCAAATTTTGGTGACTTGATGCGACGGATATAATAGTCCACCTGCATCTCTAATGTGAATTAAACTTGTCGTTTCTTCACTAAATGACACCCGTGCTCTTACGCAAGTATTGCATTTAATTTTTTTTATTAAATTGTCAATTGCAGCGCCAACAACATACTGAATAATGCTTTCTGAAAATTGAGAAAGGAAGATTTGTTGCAAAACTTCAATGAAACCATCATTTTTTCGCTTTCACATATATCACCGTTTTCTGTTGTAAAGTTCAAATGTTGTATAGCCGACGAACAGTTTAATATACCAATATGTTTTAGTGCGACGCAGTTACCTGTGTTGATATCTTGCAATTACATGTGTACTAGCATTTTTCTGTAAATACTGAACTGTTTTGGTGTTGGATTGTTATTGGCTCCATCATAAGATCTTATATTGCAAAATAGCAGTTCAATGTGGTCTTGACTAATGCGATGGAATGATATGTAACGACAACATTGATTGTTTATTAAATCGTTATATAATAACCCGGTAAATCTGGGTGTCTGAATCAACATATTCTGTTTATTTTTATATAATTTGTAGACAAAGTCATGAAAGTCTATTTGCACTCCTGATGTCTCGGCAGGACAAACTCCGCATTTTCTGCAATTAAAGCTCTTTTTAAATATATTCGCGCACTTTGTAGTCTAAAATATCAAATAGGTCGTTAAAACATATTAACATTTTCGCTGGCCCTTCTAATTCGCTGAATTGCTTCAGTTGCAAGGCATTTTTGCATAATAGTAGAGCTAGCGCCACGCTCCTGCTAAACAATTGAGTAGCAAGCATAACCTCATTATGTTTTTTTTAAAACACAAATGTTCAGCTCTAAGTTTGTTGGCTGCGTGAAACTTCTCATCTTCTTGTAACTGATGTAATAATTCAACGTGACTCCATTTTATACTGTTACCATCAATATCTTTGAATTCTTTATAATGTTCAAAGCTGTTTCTGATTAATTTGATCATATGGGCTTGATCAAGAAAAATTGCGATGTCATTACTTTTAAATTTAAACGAGGATTTTAAATTTTCTTATTCAAAATTACAGCCAAGCATCTTGCTCATTGCGATATTGGCTGGATAGCCATCAAATGTCACACATTTTATAACAACATTAGCCTCAGTGCATAATTCAATAGCTTGTTTAAGCAGAAATACTTTTTGGTCAACTGTAATTTTATTTATTAAAAATTACCCTATAGTGACTTTCCACTTCCCGTGTAACGGGACTACCAGATAAACTAATGCATCAGTGCATTAGTTTAGTTTAGCTCTGAAGTCCACGTACCCATAAGTCTTCTTTAGTTTACTCTTAATTTTCATTTCATCAAAAACGATACAGCAATTAATTGGAGTTTCTGCCTTTTCAGGCTTAAATCGTAATGCTTTAAAAGCTTCCTTTGTGAAACCTGGATGCCCATCCACAGACGTGTACCACTTTCCTAGTGTTTTTATAGAGGGCAAACAAGTATTGACAGTTTTGCGTACGTAGTTGTATGACTTAGTTGAATAAAAATTAAAAGTAAGGGCGAAGGAAAAAAGTTGTTTAGAATATTTTTTTCTAATGATAGTTGCAGATTTTCCTTTTAAAATTTGTCGCCGAATAAGTTCGCCACATTTGACACCTAACGAATTCAAAATTGGTTGTTTTTTGCGTTGATTAAATTTTTTCTAACTCATCCTGTAACGATTTTAATGATACTATTTGCCTTTTAAGTCTTCGGTTGGAATCACGTAATTTTGTTAATTGTACACTTTTGGATTTCACAGAATCGCTTAATTAATAATTCTTCTACAGTGACGTTTTTTGACAGGACTATCATATGCAGATAGCGTCGAGCGACCTGTTGCATCAATCCATTTCGTGTTTCTCTCGGGGCATTTAGGAAACCTAAAGATAGAGAAAAACCATCCAAATTTTCACTATTCTGTATAATTATTATCCTTCATTTTGTTCCGTGAATACATAAAACATCGATAGTATTCGATAAGCATTAAAAGTATCATTCATAACAATAATGTTTTTGTGAGAAAAAGACAGCTATAGAATAATACCTATTGAGTGAAAGAGACTTTTCAAAAAGACATCGACGAGCGTTCCTGCACCTTTTTATAATTTACTATTAGTGTCCATTATAACTTAAGCTCTGCTACAATAGACGAATTTGAATTATTTTACTTACCGGTGGAATGTTATGCCATCTTTTTTATAATTGGAAGTCCTGGATGATTTGCCACAGCATTTTACAGCACAAGTTGACATTTTTAAGTGAGCTTTCTTGTTAAATCCGATTTTATAATAGCATTAAAACTCGAAACAGCATGCGTCACTACAGGTCTAATGTCTAGTTGACACTGAAGATGTCAATCTAAGTATCGAGTTATATCAGTGCAAATGCATTGATGTGTGGTGCGCAGAAATTGCATTCTATGCGGTATCTATTGGGGGGGATCTGTGAACCCAATGGACATAGCTAATTTTAAATAATTTTCTTAGATACGGAAAGATTTCAACTCAGAAAATTTTAATGAAATTTCCACTGCTGGATGTTTTAAATCCTGCTTTTACGAAGGTGTAGGCAAATATGTAGCTTACAGGATTCTTTGGGCAGATGAACCTTAAACTACTTGGTACGTATACATAACTTAAGAAAATGAACTATGATTGTGGAAAAATGGGTACCATTTCTCGTAGCAGAAAATATTGGCGAATACTTAATCCTATAGATGCAGATTTCTCGAATGATCTGCAATCAAGGTATTTTAAACAATATGCGTAATCATAGCCTGCCTACATTCTTGATTCTTATAATTTGGTAATATTCTTGCACCACGATAATATGGAACCGATACGAACAAATATATAGTTGTGGGTAGTTTCGCATATAAACTTACTATGCGCACATGCAAATTGGATAAGAGGCCGCACGTACCGCAAATATGTATATATCAAAATAACTTCACCAATATTTTCTTTTTCCTTATTTAGGATGACTTCGAATAATAAAATTAACAGATATAAATATCGCTAGAAAATCAATTTTGAACGGCGGCTGACTGAAAATAACCTGTAGTTTGCAAGCAGAACAAATCGGATACACACTATAAATTAATATTGTCACGCGGACCAGGCGTGCCTCGGCGTGGGAGCGGCCACAAATATAAACCCGGCGTCGCCCTGGAGCGCGTTTGGTTCGCCTACCGACGCTCATCAGCTAAGTGTCTCATCTGAGCTCCAGCCGGATCTCGCACCGAAGCCTTATCTTGAAACACCCCCTGAGATACTTCTTATTGTATAAAAATTTAGTTTCGCGTACTTTTGCCTCTAACCTAGATACTGTATTAACTGCCGTCTTTTTTTAATTAAAGATCGTGTAATTGCGAATTGCAGTATTTAATTTATCTCCGCAACTTCGGCTTGCCTGGTCGACCACGTGCTAAAAACGTGGCCTAAGAACAACGTGACAATATATTAACATAAAATGATACTTACACAGTGACGAGCACGTCAGGGATGAGCGTCGCGATGGGAATGATGATGAGGCCGAGCCAGAACATGAGCGACGTGAACAGCATGCGGTCCATGCCGCGCATCACCGCGCCGATTAACACTATCGGGTATATGTTGCTGCGGAAATACATCAATGAATAGTTATCAAGTCAAACATATTAGCCGGATTAATAGTCATGGGCGATTATCAATTAAAAACGAATCGACTCATATGACAAATTGCGGCCCTTTGAACACAAACAAAATATAAGTTATCCGACATCCACCGGACACAAGATAATTGTCATCACGATCGCCTACGACTTCAAAATAATGTCAGACGATTAATAATTATACACCTTGCACCAAATTTTGCTTAGAGAAGTGTTAAAATGACAAAATACCGGTCAAGTGCGATTTGGTCAATTGTAGTCGCCATTCGCCATCTTGGCTTTTTAATTATTTGTTTTATAGCGGCATTAGACACGCATAAACACTGTGAAAATTGAAAATTTCCTCCTATATGGTTCATGAATCAAAACAGGTGGAAATTTGAAAATTTGTGAGACAATCCGCTTACAGACGGACGGACTGGTGACACTTAGTAATAGGGCCCCGTTGGTGCTCTTCGGAGCGACAGGGCTGGAACTGTGAAGACTATAGCAACTTCAGTGCGAACTAGAAGTTTGACCCAAGGTATACCAGCATAGGAACAAAATACACTAACGTGTACGCTACTCAAACAGTCGTACCTATGCATAAATTGATCTACAAACAAGTCGTCGTGTTGTTAAACAACGTTAATGTTATTCAATAGTGCTTACCTGTACAGAAGTATAAAGATGAACCACATGACGACGGAGCCCCATATAGCGACGTGAGTAACCCACGTCCACGAGTGTGTGCATAGGCCTGCCTTCAAACACACCGTCATCACCACGTACTACAACACAAACATATTACCAAATTAGTTACGTAACACGTTCACATTGGTCAATAGTACCGTATTCGACTGCCTCTGTGGCGCAGCGGTAGTGAATGCGTCTGCTGTGCATGAGGTCTCGGGTTGGAGTCCCGGGTCGGGCCAACAAAAAGTTATTGGGTGTTTCAATAGCAGCCTGGAGTGAGAATGTTGGCAGTGTTAGACACCCTCATGCTACCGAAAGCATTTAAAGCCGTTGCTCCTGCGACTGATCTTTCTCCAGTCGTGTCGTATTACCGTCCATCGGATCATGAGAGTTAGGGAGAGAGACTTGTGTTTGCGCACACATTTATGCACTATAATATCTCCTGCGCAGGTGGCCAGTCTTCGTTAAGAGTGGCCGCCGTGACTGAAATTCTGTCTGGAGGACATTACTATTAGTAATTAAATTGCTCAAGGAGGAACTAATACAATCTGATACAATACTGGAATTTATTTAAAAGATGGTAGGTATAACTCGATAGTTAGCAAAACTAGCAAGTGAGTCTTATTGACTATAGTTTTGTTAACGAATTTAACTCGGCGATCATGTCAGTCAAATTTTCTGTAGTATTTTGTCTTCGACGCCAGGGTGGTCTCTTGCTGGTAGTGTGGTTTGTACACCTTAGAGTTCAATTTGGACTCTGGTTTACCTAATTACTATAACAGAAGCACCGGGATAATCGCACCGGTATAATCATCATAGAGCTAAGTTCGTCGAGCGAGACAAGGACATCGTGATACATAAGCAACCTATAAATACTTCTCACTCAGTAACAACCGAATAACGACGGCAGTACTGCCAGTAGTACTGCTAGACGAGTGAGCTCACTCACTCACCTAGCAGGTTCTTTATGAAGTAATTGTTATTATTATTATTATTTGCTACTATTATGTTTTTTTTCTAAGTTAAGTCTGCCAATCCGCACTAGGCCTGCGTGGTGGACCATGGCCTAACCCTTCTCACAGTGAAAAGAGGCCCGTGCCCAGCAGTGGAACAGTTTAATACAGGGCTGATATTATTATTATACAAGTTCAAATACTCAAAATCATATAGAATATTAATTATTTTCAGTAATTGCTTTAAAGTAATTCTTCTTTTTCTTTTCGTGTGGTTAGTGGCCAACCTGTTGTCAAGAGTTGTTCAAGCCGCCCGTAGGCCTCTGACATGGCTTAACGACTGCTGTCAATTTGACAACAACCGGGACCGACTTTTTACGAGCCCTCCGAAACACGGAGGCGCTCAGATGAAATACCACTAAACGGTCACCCATCTATAGACTGACCGCACCCAACCAGCTTAACCTCGCTAATCGTTTACCGATCAGTGAGTGCAACTGGCTATGAGCGCCTCTTAAAGTTATTGAAACAATTCTTTTCGTGTAGTTACTTTATAAGATCTGAGGGCTGTTGGTAAAAACAGTCCACATAAACTATATAGGTGTTTCTACAGTTTACTTACGGTATAAACAAAGATGCCCATAACGAGATACCCGCCGTCCTTCCCGCTAGGCCACAGCACATGGTGGCTGGTGATCAGCATCGGTAGCCAGAACAGTAGAACTGAGTGCAATAGGGCGTTCACCGCCCACACCCAAAATACTCGCACGTTGAACAGTAGGCCTTGTTGAGACGGAAGGTATAGGATGGGATGCTGAAAATAAAATTATTTTTAAAACTGGGTATAATACCAGTGTCGCGGAAGATATTAGAAATATTCAAAGACGAACACAACGGACACACAGACTCGATACAATTTCTTGTGGCACACGTTTTGTTCCGTGTGTGGATCAAGCAAGCGCAAACAGAGTGGCGACGTCTGCGTAATTACGCAATTATGGATATTAAAAGTATAACAAAAGAAACATGTATGTTAACATGCGTAAGAACGAGTTTAGCCAAGCGCGTTACAGTGCCGAATCCCGTGGCACCGACACTAGGTACCGGAGAAACGTCGTCAGGGGTTTAGTGGGTATGGGGCCGGCTTTTCTGGCTCGAGTCCCACACACCCGCGCCCTGCCCGGGCGCGAACGGTGCGTAAAAGCATTCTCCTGGCGTTAAAAAAAAAAAAAAAAAAAAAAAAAAAAAAAAAAAAAAAAAAAAAAGCGCGTTACAGTGTGCAGCTTTGTCATGTTTCCGCGGATACAGTAAAAAATACTCTAAAATATAGTGTTACTGCATTACAGCGCCGATATTTAATTTTAAAACCATGTATTATCGATAAATATAGCAAGTAGCCGGTTCTAATGTCCACTGCAAATTTGGGTGCTGTTCCTAATAGTTGATGTCTTTGATATTTATGTCATATGGAACATAAGAACATAGAAACGTAATATTTATGTTCAGTTTTAGTAATTAACTACAGCTAAAATTAATATCTAGAGAAAAGTTGACTTTGTAACTAAGTAAGTGACACTTACCCTTAACATTATTTCAGGTGAACATATTTTGTCGAAGAGACCGATGGCGAAGGGCGGCAGCGCTGTGAATATCACATTGTAGAATCCTATCGTCCATCGCTCGAATAAAATTTGACCCGACCTGTTGGACAATGTTTAAACTAACATTTAACTCAATCCTCATTTAATTTGGCGCATGAGAATCTTGTTACTAAAAGTACTGGGACTCGTAACCTTCACAAATGACCGTAAATAAAATATAATACAAATGTTAAACCAATTAATTTTATTTGACTTCTACAATATATGTAAAACACTTAGAAACATTTGTCCAATAAATCATACTAAAACGATAAATATTATCCTGTACAAATCTAACCTTACATAATAATGCATAGCTTTCAAAAGCGTCGGAAATACTTGACAACTTACTTGATACTATTACTTTAACTCTATAAAATGGTTGACTTACCATGCTGAGTATATCGCGAACCACAACTCGATGACGTAGAGGCAGATGTTCTTGTAGAACGAGTACAGGATCAGCTTGCTAATGCGCGAATAGTTCCACGCGCCGTGCACTAACAGTAGACGTAGCAGGAACCGGAACTAAACAGAAAAAGATATTCTTTATTTTTAAACTATAAATTATGCCTAAAGTTTGATTCTAATTATACATACATAAATGAGTAGGCAGGTAAGGTATTGTGGAGGAACGTGGTCTGATGTCCCTTCAAGACACACTTGATCGTGCCTGGCGGCCCGCGGTCCGATGGTTGTCGACAGGAAATTTTATATATACTTAATCGCTGTGTAAACTTTTCTTGTGCGATTCAGCATTTTATGGTAGTCGTGGTTTATAAGCGCTTATTGTGTATAGCGCCATCTGTTGGATGTAGTCGTAACTTCTTCATCTGTGCGGAGTCAACACAGTATCATACTTACATTTTGCCAGCATTGGTTTTAGCTCATACGTAATATGAGGGCGAGTTTTATTGACATCTACCAGGTACAGTTAATGCAACTGCTGTACGTGGTCTTAGATACTCGGCTCGCGACTCAGGGTTGGGTCCTCGGATCTTGACCCCAATAACACGGGCAGTTGCTGCAGACACGCAGATGGCATTTGCTGCCTGTTGTATCATGGCGACGTCGTTGTATAGTAGGAGGAGCAGCGAAGTACCTGCGCGATGCTGTAGTCGGAGGCGCAGACGGCCTGCAGCCCCTCGACGCCGGAGATGCCGACGCCGACGGCGGCGCGCTGTATCATGGCGACGTCGTTGGCGCCGTCACCGATGGCTAACGTCACTGCGCCCGTCGCTGTCGCCACAAGCTCCACTACCTACAACAAATATGTAAAGAGTCCATGTACATATATCATGACAGCCCGTAATAAGGCTACGCACATTCGGGATATGGAAGTCACACCGTCCATGATATGCACATTCGGGATTTGGTTGTTATGGCTCGTGACAAGACTGGCGCACATGCGTGACGTGGATGTTACGGCCCGCGGACAAGGCTGCGCAAATTCGGGATCACGGGGTCTCAAGTAGCCACGTGCACGCGCCCTCATCAGGGAATCAGTTAATCCTATACAAATCTATTTTCAACTCACCTCAGCTTTTTGTATCGGCGAGACTCGACAGCATACAACAACTTTACACGACAAGCACAGATCTAAGAAATCTTTATTGAGGTCACAGCCCATCGCGTACTTGAGTGTCTTGCCATCAATAATGAGCGCCACCTCGTTCTGTTTGCGGATATTGTCGCCGAACTCCACTGCGTGCCGGGATATCGACTCGCGAGTACCCTGTCGGTTAACGAAACAAACCTTAATATAGACAGGGCAATTATTTGCAGCGATACAATAGCGCGACTGTGTCGCGACTTTAGGCGTTTGTTGTTAAACACATGATTGTACGAATGTGGTTGTTATAACTAATATATTAAATGATGATTGTAGGCTTAACATATTGTATAATATAGGCGTGCATGTATAAAAAGATTTGCTTTTAATGACGCTAATGCACCGCGAATGCATTCCCGCAAAATGTCTCCGAGTTTTATCACCATTTTGGCATTTAGTCAAAGCTTCACAAAAGAACAAATAAAAAAAAATTATACCTATATTAAAAATCAGCCATTGACATATAATGTTGTTAAAAACATATTTAGGTTTGGTGTAATTTTATTAACACCCTGTTTTTACTAGTATTCGTGGGTCAAGCCTCAAAGAAGTAGTGACACAAATATTTTTTACAGAATCGAGTTTCATCAAACCGCTATCAACTGAGCATTCTAAGTATATAATATTCAAACACCTACCAAAATTATTAAGAATCTTTATACAGAAACCAAAATAAATGTTTCAGTAATACCTAAGTAGTGGTTAAATCGTTTTCGACATGTGATTGTCAATCACAGGTACCAGGGGTAAGTAGGTATACACTCACGTCGAGGCTGTCCTCGTTGAGTATGACGAGCGGCATGCCGGTGTGTATGAGCCGCGCGGAGTGCGCGATGTTGATGGCCGTCTCCTGCTTGTCGCCCGTCAGCACCCACACGTGGATGTTCGCCTTCAGCAGGGCCGCTATCGTCTCGGGGACGCCGTCCTGTACAAAATTATACTAATATGTACAAACTGCTGACGGACAGATACAGCTATTTCACGACAGATATTGCTTTTATCATTCCTTTTTTACATTGATTTAATTAAAATAGGCAATCCCCACTAGGAATAATTCTTGTGTCGCGAGAGACATTACCATAAACAAACAGAATTATTGTGAAAAGTATACCACAACACTCAGCGCAGTGGCAGCCGGCAGGCACCACTTAAGCCGCTAACCGAAAAAACAAACAATTAAATTGTTTCGACTAAATAACCTAATTATTTTTTAAAGACGGTTTTGTTATGAATCTCGAATCGAATCAGAATTCTATTCGGTTACTATCAAGACTGAGATGGTTGATTACTATAAATAGCTTGAACATGTCACTACAATACGAGAATTACTTTCTTATTAATTATTCCTCGTTTAAGGGACCAAGTACACGCGTCACAACAGAGTTTACAAACATACAATTGAATGACGCAAAGCATACCCAGACTCGGAACAATTATTTAACACACAAATAGTTGCCCCGTGTGGGATTCGAGCATACAATACAACCGCCGCTTCTGGGCTACGCTATTCGTGCACTTCATTTACATTATGGCGATCTGGTGATCTGCATTATATGCCTATCCAGCTTCTTACATAAATGAATTTGTACAAGATGTAAAAAAATTATGTTGAACTTTATCAATATATTACACACACATTATGTAACAAAATTTGTAGTGTTTATGTGAGAAGAAATAAAGCAATATTACTATATTATAGTATAGTATTATTAACAATTTATTAATCCATAATAATTATTCGAATAAAACAATATGATGATTATATTGTGCCGTACGATTCGTTATCAGACAGTTTCTGTATCGTATCTTTACTATAGTTGAAGAGATGTACGTACCTGCAGTTTGTCCTCGATAGCTGTGGCGCCGAGCAAGCGCAAATTGTTCTCAATAAGTAGAGCAGCCTCTTCTATCTTTTGTTCGCGGTTCTGTATCGCTATGGTTGCCTTATGGTATGTGTTTGACCAGTCCTGCGAACGAATTTAATTCACATAAACACATTGTATAGGTCAGTTTGAACTCTATTTATCTGTGTGCAAATGGTCCTTCTTTTTTTATCACCTATATTATAAAATTTTTGCTAAGTAAGTGCATAACGTTAAAAATTAGATCTGCATAATACTAAAAGATAACAAAAAAATGTACGATACCTATGTTTGACAGCTATAGTTGTGTCTCAGTGACATGCGACGGTTTGTGACATACATTTGAAATAACTCTGCGTGTTCTAAGCGTCACGTCAAAATTATTCAAATGACAATTAATGAAAAAATTATTTCCCGTAACATAAGCGTATTTATATTGTCGCGGCCCTATATCACGGCTCAATGTTTGACTCGTCCGAAGTCGCCAGCCGGGTAGATGACCGAGTGCTTACCCTTGCAGTACAGCTTTATTTGTACCTTGTAGACGTGGTCGGGGATGTCCGCGACGGCGAACACGAGCGTGCGCAGCCCGTCGCAGGCGAAGTGCTCGGCGGGTAGATGACCGAGTGCTTACCCTTGCAGTACAGCTTTATTTGTACCTTGTAGACGTGGTCGGGGATGTCCGCGACGGCGAACACGAGCGTGCGCAGCCCGTCGCAGGCGAAGTGCTCGGCGGGTAGATGACCGAGTGCTTACCCTTGCAGTACAGCTTTATTTGTACCTTGTAGACGTGGTCGGGGATGTCCGCGACGGCGAACACGAGCGTGCGCAGCCCGTCGCAGGCGAAGTGCTCGGCGGGTAGATGACCGAGTGCTTACCCTTGCAGTACAGCTTTATTTGTACCTTGTAGACGTGGTCGGGGATGTCCGCGACGGCGAACACGAGCGTGCGCAGCCCGTCGCAGGCGAAGTGCTCGGCGGGTAGATGACCGAGTGCTTACCCTTGCAGTACAGCTTTATTTGTACCTTGTAGACGTGGTCGGGGATGTCCGCGACGGCGAACACGAGCGTGCGCAGCCCGTCGCAGGCGAAGTGCTCGGCGGGTAGATGACCGAGTGCTTACCCTTGCAGTACAGCTTTATTTGTACCTTGTAGACGTGGTCGGGGATGTCCGCGACGGCGAACACGAGCGTGCGCAGCCCGTCGCAGGCGAAGTGCTCGGCGGGTAGATGACCGAGTGCTTACCCTTGCAGTACAGCTTTATTTGTACCTTGTAGACGTGGTCGGGGATGTCCGCGACGGCGAACACGAGCGTGCGCAGCCCGTCGCAGGCGAAGTGCTCGGCGGGTAGATGACCGAGTGCTTACCCTTGCAGTACAGCTTTATTTGTACCTTGTAGACGTGGTCGGGGATGTCCGCGACGGCGAACACGAGCGTGCGCAGCCCGTCGCAGGCGAAGTGCTCGAGGTGCGTGAGCGTGGCGTCGGCGTACCGCGCTCGCTCGCCGCCCGCCGCCAGGCGCGGGTAGATGACCGAGTCCGCGCCCTTGCAGTACAGCTTTATTTGTCCTGCGGCACAAACACATGCATATATTATTACATGCATTGGATTACTCTTGGCCACACCAAGGCAGGCGTTATCGTAATAAATATCAAAGTAATTACTCAATCCAACATGAGACTTGAAATACGATGCGCGTCAGAAAGCGTTTGGAAACATATCAAGTAGGTAATTATACTAAACTATAGTTTTGAATAGTCAGTAGTAGTAGAATATTCAGAACAAAACACCCGACGCATTAACAACATCAAACCGTTTTACGCACTGATGATTAAATGACGTCACAAATGCAATGGTTAGGAGTAAGACATAAGGTGTACTGACCAGTAGGCGTTTTGACAATGACGGACATGCGTTTCCTGGTGGAGGTGAAGTCGATGACATTGAGTATGCTGTACTCCTCGAGGCTGTCGGCGATGCGCACGGTGACGGAGGTGGGCGTGCGCGTGTCGAACACGTAGCCGAACATCGCTGCGCCCAGCACTAGCGCGCGCTCGTCTGTGGAGTGACATGACATGGATAATTATTTAAAAACAAAAAGAATTGTATGGTGATAAAAATCTTCACGTATAAGTCACTCAACAGTTTCGACGTTAATAATATAATATCAGCCCTGTATTAAACTGTCCCACTGTTCCGTGCCCAGCAATGGGTCAGTGTAATACAGGGCAGATTAAACTGTCCCACTGCTGGGCACAGCCCTCTTCTCAGTTTAAGAAGAATTAGGCCATTTCGACATTAGTAATCGTTATATTATATTTAGCAAAATTATCATCCTAAATTGTGTAAATTAAGATATCAACACTCGGATGATGGAATTTCACAGGAGCTTTTGTGACGCCGATACCCGAACTTAATCAGACCACTCAAAACTGACAGACTATGGAGTATACTCTGCCTAAACAAATTTATTGTAATTTCATATTTTTGACAATTGTGTGGTTGAGAGGTGTAATCCTGTCTAGTTTTCATCAAAATCTCTGTTTAATATTCGCCATAATTTTTTACAGCTTCAATCTGTACATTTGCACATTACCTGGTGAAGCTGCATGGTAGTTAATCTTGCCGTTGACTCTCTCAGGTATGACAGTGTGGCAAATGGCCAGCATGGTCAGGAACTCGCGAATGACAGGCGCCGTCGGATGATTCCGTTGTAAGTTCTGGTAGAGTAGTGTGTCTTCCAATTTTTCGTTGAGACCGGGACGGTTGTACATTACCTGTTATTTAAATAATCATAATGAACATCAATAAAGTTGATAGTACTATCAACTTAACTATTAGTTATTTTGGTACTAATTGTTACTTATATCTTTTTTTAAATAACCTCCCGCTTTAGTAAACAAAAACGTTCACCCTGACTCAGTACAATTATTCGTGGATCACACAAATATTGTCGTCATTAAACACAATGACGAGGTGACCGCTTACCCGCTGCGCCATCCGTGCATTAATTCATTTCTATGATGATACTTATGAATAAATGGTGATACACATGAAACTGCGTGCAATTTCAACGGTCAAGTAAAACAATATAATTAATGGCACTAGGGTAAGGCTTACCGAACGAAACTTATGTATTGTAATATGAGACTAATAATATCTTTTAAATAAAATTCGTTGTTAAACATATTATTCTGTGTCTTCGTAAGACACAAACCAGACTTGTATAAAAACTATTGCACTACTTACAAACTCCACTCACTATCACACACTACTTAAAATAAATCACTACATAGAACATTGCACTAGTGTAAGATTAGGAGTCATCCATAAATTACGTCACACGAATTTCATGATGTTTTTTACTCTCCCCCGTCCCTGTCACAGCTGATCACATTTGTAAGACTCCCCCCGCCCTAGTGTGACGACACATATTTTAAAGAAATCATTAAATTATAACAGCAGTACCGAAATTAGTTTTCATTTCCATTTAGGAGTTCCCACTCCCACAACTTTCTCTGCCCATTTTGATAAAAGAATGGGGAATCCCCTCAGAGTTTTATCTTTGGGGATACCCTCTTTTGTTCCGTTCATTTGTCATAATTAAATATTTCTTTTTGTTTTTTTATATATAACTTTTCTTAATCGTATTCTATTTAAAAATGTGACTTTATGAAATTTAGGATCCCACCCACCCCTTGTCACATAATGTCACATTTCGTCGACCCTGGCGTGTGACGTAATTTATGGATGGCTCCTTACCGTAAAAGTAAGGAAGACTCTGCTTTGTTTTTAGGATGAGCTATTACGAGTGCAACTAAGAGTGTTAAATACAACAAGTGAATCCCTTACCTCTGCTATAGAACATTTCCTAAACTCCATGATATTGCAAGTGAGCGTGCCGGTTTTGTCGCTGAAGATATACTTGACCATACCGAGCTCTTCGTTGAGGTTGGACGTACGCGCCATGGCGGGGGTATCAGTCTCCTCGTGGTACATCTCACTGTCCATCGCTATGAACTTTGCCTGGCACAACAACCAAACATTTAAAATCCTGGCCAAATTGCTCCGCATCGTTTCATACTAATTAGAACAAGACAAAAATTTCGCCACCGGTACCGATCCTATCATGAAGTGATACAAACAACGAATCCATTTTAAAAGAAATAAATGCGGTGAAACTTTATAGTAGGAACAGTTAGCAAAGTAAGCCGATAGACACTTGGGAGTTATCGATTGCGTTTATCATATAAAATACTTTATTTTCAAAAATTTGAAGAGATATGTTTGGTTTTTTATAGCAGTAATAGTTAAAAGAGGTATTAAGATATTTAATTAATAAAATACCATTAAAAAATTGTTAAATGTTCAGCTACTTACGTTGCTGACTGTATATTCTAACATCTCGTTCGCCTTAAAGTTTTGTATAAACATTTTCATGGTAGGCCTACAGAGTTAATAAACATCGTCATGAATCGTGAATAACTAGACATGGCGACAAGACCTGTATTTTAAGTTGAACTGTTCCTTGCAGGACTCCTCTTATGACCACAAAGTTGGTCGGAAAGAGACCCAAAATCTACATCTCTCTCTCTCTCTCTCTCTCATCTAACTGTGATAATTATGGAGAGGAAAATATCCACTAGACTGTGTTTGTCTGACTGTGTGTTGTTTGTGTGAAGTTTGGTTATAATTTCGGTCTATATGCTTGGTCTATACACCGGTGGCCAGAAACAATAGATTTTTAATTATGTCTAGTATTGTAAGACTGGGCGGACTACGTTTGGTTGATAGAAAACTGTCATTGTGTGTTTACCTTACCTATATACGTATAGTCTAAATCGTAGTTCTATCTGACTTGTAATTTACACAGTTTTAAGATAATTAATAAAGTACAACTGATGCAAGACTAAAAAAAATCATTCGAATCGATCGAACAGTTTAAATAATTAGTCTTGTACAAGAAGGCAAGACGTGTTAACGGCCGAGTCGACCGGATTAGTGACGGACTCAAATGAATACAAGCGTGACGCCTCTCTGTACGGGTGTCAACACAATTTGTGCATTGTATTTCTGTTATCTATACTAAGTATTATAAAAATATAAAACGTCTCAACATTTAAAACACTAAAAAACGAAGTCAGAACACGAGCAGATATGATTATTTTTATCTTATAGATTGCTTCAGTAGATTCGCGGTAGTTAATGCCACAACTACGTATAAGGTCCCGGATTCAATACCCGGGTTAAGCATTGCTATTGGAATTTTCTGTTAAAACATTCTGAGTAGCAGCATGTAGATGAACTGTGCCCGGTAGACGCCAATAGGCTCGAGCTCAGTTACGTAGGACTGCAAAGTATGTCTGGTGAAATAAATGGCTTTAAGTATTCCACCTTTGTCTTCACCTTCGAGGATATAAAAAGCGCGAGTATGTGTATGTATGTAGATTTAAAGAATACTTACTTGAAAAAATCTAACAATTTCCGCAGTAACTTGTAACGATATAGGTATAAGATTGTTGTACAATATTAAAAATGTCAAAAAGTTAAATCCAAAATGTGCACTTTGCGCCTCTGAAACAAAAATAAACATCAGTACATTAAACAGTATATAAAAAAAATGTTTCTTAAAAGTTCTCAGTCTCAGCATTATTATTATTTATGATGCGTATATTACGTATAACGTTATCTTGAGCGATATAATAATTATCAACTACACTACACCTTTTTTATTAAGACAAAATATTCACGTATTTTATTGGTAGCGTAGCATTAAAATGAACTGTTGCCGTACCCAAGTATTATTTCTATATTACATTTTTTTTAATGACTGGTTTCTTTATATCGTCAAGCACAAACGAAAAAATACTACTGTATGAAATTACAGTGGTCCCTACTCATAAAGACGACCTCAAATGACTAAAAATGACTCAAAAATGCGATGGATAGTCTCTGTACTAATATATAAGTAGGTATGGTACCACGAGCAGCGATAGCTCAGTGGGGAGACCAACAGACTACAACGCAGAGGGTCTCGGGTTCGAACCCACGTCGCGCACCTCTGACTTTCGGAAGTTATATGACTTTTCGAAATTATGTGCGTATTGATTGACAATTATCGCCTGCTCCGTGCCTCGGAGAGCATGTTAAGCCGTCGGTCCCGGCTGCCATGAACATCTATGGCTGTCGTTATTGGGAGAGTGTCGATACAAAAGATCCCACTGGGTCGAAGTGTCGCCGGTCTGCACTGACTGGCCCCCACATAAGATAAGATAAGGTATGGTACCAACCATCGATTCCAATATACCAGTCGCTGTGCAATCTTATCCACAGCCCGTTGAAGGCGGCGCTGAGTAGTGACAGAATCAGCAGGATCAGGAACAACATCAGTATGTGGGTGTTCGTCTGACGATCGATCGATGAACGTTTTAATGGAGCTGCAGAAAAAGGGCATGTTATAGCAATGACTTAGGTCTGGCAACTCTAAGACTGTGTTGCATTAATTCATATAGATAAGTAAGAAGGCAATTTTATAACAGTATTCAAAGGCGGACTTTATGCCTTAGGCATTCTCGTCCAGTCAACCTTAAGATTATGCTTTTGGAATGCCCAAACGTAAACCAGAACCAAATTGAAAATTATTTTCTATTTCCCGTCTGTAGACATGATATACAATACAGCAAACATGTTTCGTTTTTATTTTAATACTAGATGTTCCCACGGTTTCACCCGCGTTTATCGTTACTGCACCGCCCCTGTGGGTCGTAGCGTGATGTTATATAGCCTATGCCTTCCTCGATAAATAGGCTATCCAATACTAAAATAATTTTTCAAATCGAACCAGTAGTTGCTGAGATTAGCATGTTCAAACAAACAAACTCTTCAGCTTTATAATATTAGTATAGATATCTCCGACGTTATTTCCTGTATCGTATTCATGCAATCACAACAAGAAACTAAAGCGAAGACAAAAGAAATAATATGGATACCGTCGGACGACGTAGGTAAGGCCTGATCAACGGAGATTTATTTTTAAAGGTACTATTCTCGCATATTGCCTCCGGCGGATCTCTGGGCTATACAAACATAGAATTAACCGTCACAAAGTACACCTAGCCCGAACAGTAAGTACCTTTGGTCGAGTTCTTCATTAGCTTGCTCTCGTGTCCCGTGTACACGACGACCCCGTATATCCACGAGGTATTCCGCAGCATCGAGCCACGTAACAACATTTGGTCCAAGCCCAGCGGTGTAACTCTGTAAACAAATAAAATATATATATAGATTATCAAAATCTATAGTCTACAATATAAACAATGTTAAATTGAGATAAAAAAATCGATTTTCGTTTAAAAAAGACTACGCACCCGCACTAGGAATAATTCCTGTTTCGCGGGGACTTTACAAACATTTAAACAACGGACACAAAGAACATACAGACTCGGAACAACTATTTGTGGATGACACATTTTTTTTTTATACAACTAAGGTGTTATACAAGCATACGGCCCGCCTGATGGTAAGTGGTCACCGTAGCCTATAGACGCCTGCAACACCAGAGGCATCACTTGCGCGTTGCTAACCCTTCAGGAAAGGAAGTGGGAAGGAGAATGAGCGGGAAGGGGGAAAGAGGGTGATTCGGCCTCCGGCACTGTCACTCACTGGGCGAAACACAACAGTAGGAATACTGGTATTTCGCGTCGATATTCTGTGAGAGTAAACGTGAATTTACAGAAAAAAAAATTTGTAACTTCATAAGCGTTACCTTGTAACCTAAATTGAATAAATTTATTTTGAATTTGAATTTGTCTTTTAGAGGTCGAAAAACTCTTATACAACAGCTTTGTCCGTCCGTCTGTTATACAACTTTCAACTCAAGAACCGTAAGAGCTAGAGACTCGCAGTCAGCGCCATTCTACTCAGCATAGTCGATATATCCCGAAACGACTATGACCTTTGACCTCAAGGTCACGTGGTATCACGTGACCTTTGCATATTACTTGAACCATTTTTTCGAACTCTAAGATATACGGCAATTCATTGCCGATTCTCACTTGTTTAACTTACTTACTTCACCTGTATGATTGTATGTTTTTGTTTTTTGTTAGTTTGTTTGTAACCGACTTCTTTGGACTTGATTTTGACCCACTTCAAACGGTCAGTTTTAGTTTAAATGTTGTAGACTTATCGAGGACCGATGACAATACAATAATTTAATAATATAATCTTCTCTCCCTCTTAGCCTTTATTATTCCCAAGTCACTTGGGGTCGGCTTTTCTGGTCTAACCGGATTTGACTGGATATCAGTTTTTACACGGAGCGGCTGCCACCTGACCTCCGCAACCCAAAGGCTAACAATACCCTAAGGCTAGACCAGTGTCAGGATATTAGAGGGTACTGACTTTCCCAATAACGACTGCCATAGATGTTCATGGCAGCCGGGACCGACGGCTTAACGTGCTCTCCGAGGCACGGTCAATATAATAATATAATAATTTATAATATAATAATATAATAATTTATAATATAATAATTTGATAAGATTATCTCATTATCCTGATTAGGATCGTCAGGCTTAATGATTTTCTCACAGATCCTTTGCGTGAGAGCGAGAGAAATAAAGCAAGCGCGTGGTCTGCAGTTAGCCGAACTAAAAACAGAAAATAAATAATAGTTTAAAAAATCTAATAAGCACGCTTCATTTAAAAATCTAAACTAAAAAACGAAAATATATTTTTTAGGTAATACAAAATAACGACAGACTGATTAATAAAAGAAATCATTTTAGTGTAAAAATGCGTGAGGTGCTTTCTACGAAATTTTGGTAATGACGCTATTTTATCAAAATATCTTAAAAAGCACCCTACGCTTTGAAATAAAGCGCGTTTTTAATTTACAATTACGGTTGGTCCAGTGATCGTGACCGTAAACGCATACGAAAAGAGCATCAATTCAATCGCGATGTTGTGTCATAGTATTATTATACTGCCAAGATCACAATCATGCATACAGCTCGCCTGATAGTAACCGATTGACGTATCTTAGCTTGCAATGGTATGAGGTAGACTTATATACCTATGTCACGCCTCCTGAACTCACTCGGTCCTTGAATATAGAACGACGTAGACTTCTAACAAAAATGTAAACTTCGCGTGAACTGCTGTATAGATGGAAAAGAAAGTATTTTACAAACAATACGGCGGTGCCCCAACCAATGGATAAGTCATTATAGTCTTGCGATTAAGCTCGTGGATTCGAATCCCACCCATTGCGCTATCGATGTGAACTCATTTCCCACACAAACATATTATTTTAGCATGAGAGAGTGATTTAAAAAAATAAATTCACGTGGTCTCACACCGACGAGACTCGCTTGATGCAACAACGCAACAAGCTGATCCTCTACAACCTGAGCGAACCCAGGGCACGTCGCTAGTTACTGATATCTAAACTAATCTAAACTAATATTATAAAGAGGAAACATTTGTTTTGTATGTATGTTTGTAATGTTTTCACACAAAAACTATTGGACCGATTTCAAAAATTCTTTCACCATTAAAAAGCTGCACCTTCACTGAGTGACATAGGCAATACAAAATTTTCAAAAAAAATAGGGATCCTTAATAAAAATGCAATAATATAACCCAAAGTGTGAAAATATTAGTTTTAAAAATCTGTCATCACGTGCGCTGCGGAAACTATTGATGATAGAACAAAAAATGTTCTACAGTATTATAGAACGTATCAATATCTACAAAAAAAGTCCGGGATACCATATGTCCAACTACTGTAGTTATGCTACTATAACTACTTTTTTACATTTTAAATGTTGATTAAAGTGCCGACAATAATCAAACCATATTATTCATACCTCTGTATTAATCCTTATCCCATTAAATGATATTTTATTAAAGATCTTTTCAATACCCGTAAAATACTTTTTAAATTATTAAAGTCGGACATTTCATTCAAAAGATATAATTCTTTAGATATAGTAGGTAGTTTCTAAATATTAGTAGGTAGTTTTTAAGTATTAGCTATATATATAGCTAACTACACCTATATAGGTGTAGTTAGACTTATTAATATCTTTAGTTGTAGTTTTATATATTAAAATTAGATAACAAATTAAAAGTAGGTATTGGGTAATAAATTAAAGTCCACGCGGACGAAGTCGCGGGCAACAGCTAGTATTAAATAAAGGAAAATATAGTTTACCTTGCATTAGTATCCTTGAAAGTGCCGTTGAACTCATATAGATGTCTGTTAGGTTGCTCGCACACTATCGTGCCGGTAAAATCAGCTAAGGCCGGCGTGTTGTCAAAAACAGCTGTGTCTGGGAGTGCCTGGCGAATCTTCAAGTTCGTCTCACCGTCCAAATTGGAGGTCTCGATGAATGATATGCCTTGAGGCTCGCTGTATAACGAAAGCATTTAATTAATTAAATTTTACTTAAAGTGTTACATTGAAGTGTAGACTAGATCTTAGCCCATTAACTTTTGAGTGGTAGCGCACACGGGCTACCACAAAGACAATAGCTTTTCAGTTATGTCTGGCATTTCAACAACAAATGAATATAGCTACATCGTAAAATGCATTAACATTATATCGATTTCAAAATTTTTATATCACCTCTAACATATTTAAGTTATTAATTTAAAAAAAATAAAAAGAAAGTGATCTCGTATGAAAGTAATAATAGATTATTTGCGTTCGACTGAATATCAATGCGTGACAATAATCTACTTAGATGTAAATTGCCTTAAACAGGCTTTATTTATAGTTATCGTTTTAATAATCGTCGGCCTCGATGGCGTAGTGGTTAGTGTAACCGATTGCCACGACTGAGGTCGCGGGTTCGATTCCCGCACAAGTCAAACATTTGTGGGCATGAACATGGATGTTTGTCTTGGTCTGGGTGTTTCTATGTATAATATGTATGTATTTACAAAAAAAAGTGTATAAGTATGTTTATCCATTGTCTAGTACCCATAGTACAAGCTCTGCTTAGTTTGGGCTAGACGGTGTTGTGTGTATGTGATAGAATATTATTATTATTATTATTAATTTCAAAGAATAAATATTTTGGATATTATGTATCTTTCCTTAATTGAAATAGTTACATATTGGTTAGGCTGTCCTTTGTATTCCTATTCATACTTTAAATAGCTGTTTAATAAGGTATCTTACCTGGACGATAGCATTACGATGTCAGCCGGAAAGAACTGGTTGTTAACCACCTGGCAGATATCTCCGACTTGCAAGCCCTGCCAGCGGATAGTTTGCCATTGACCATCTCGAAGGACAGACACCTTACGTCTGTTAGTTTCATCGTCCGCTCTATGTCGCTTCTGTTTAACAAATAAAATATATTATTGTAACTATTAACTTACACGTACGTAAAAAATCACGATGGTATAATACGAATAAAATAATTAAGAAGAGATGAACTCTCGGATGCCCACCCGATATCGAATACCGAAGTCCTCTGGATAGAGACAGCCGCGTCGAGGGATATCACGAAATTAAATTCTTAGCTACTAATGGTGTTCCTATCCATTTTGAAGACAGTTGCCGAAATAAACGTAGTTTCTGTGTCACGGAGGACTTTACAAACTTTGAAACCAGGGATGTTGCGAATATTCGCAGTCGCATCCGCAATTGCGGAGCTTCCGCATCAATTTTGACATCCGCATCCGTATCCGCGGATGTGGGTCTTCAAATATCCGTATCCGCAGATGTCAAAAATTCGGCATCCGCAACATCCCTGATTGAAACAACGTCCACAAATAACAACCAATTCAAGCAGCAGTTTAGCTACTGCTTTTCAAGCAGCAGTTTAGCTACTGCTATTCAAGCAGCAGTTTAGCTACTGCTATTCAAGCAGCAGTTTAGCTACTGCTATTCAAGCAGTAGTTTAGCTACTGCTAAACTGCTGCTTAAATTAGATGTTCTTTATCTTGTGGATGGTCTTGTGACTTTGCTGTGCAAATAATTTTGCTTAAAATACCTATTATTTCTGTTAGTCCTTCACAGCAATTGCATTCACTATCGTTGCGCAACCGAGGCAATTGAAATAAATAAAGAGATTAAGTCAAAGGTTAACTCAAGTCTAAATGAATGTCGGTTTACGAGTGTTCGTTATGAAATTAATGTTTACTATAAGATTATGCTATTGCGATAACTGTTCTTTCTTGTCCGTTCATTTTGATGTACAAAACAATAATTTACTCTCTACCTGGGAAATAAATAATTGCTTCTGTGTACTAATAATAATGTTGTCTACACACTGTATCTCATTCACAAATATAATTACATATTTGTAGTTAAATATATAGCAACATTAAATTTACTCCTATTGAAATAAATATTATAGGAATTCTCCGTACTCGTGTATGTGATGACATCACGTATGTGTATATACTGATAATTTGATAATAGTCAACTGTGGTTACGAATGTTTGTATATTTTATCTTATATTGCAAATAAGTAGTTCAATGAAGTAACATTTAGAGGAAACGCCGCGCGCCGCAGCGTTTAGTCCATCAAAACCCATTCTCTGTTTTCTACCAGAATAATGACTTATGAGCATAAAATAGTAATTTAGACTTTTTTTTTTTACGTGAACGTATGGAGGTGACTGGATGGCGAAAACGGGAGATCGGGCCTTGTGGCGCACCCTGGGGGAGGCTTATGTCCAGCAGTGGACTGCAATAGGCTGAAATGAATGAATGATGATGAATGAATGCATTGACGCATACCTCTCCGCGGGGCGATAGTGAGGTTGTCGGAATCACCAAGAAAAGATATCCTGATAATACCGACTCAACCTACCATGGTGTTTCTCGACATAGCCAGAGACGGCGGTGCCGCGAGAATTACTTTTCGCGGCCCCGCCGAGGTTTCGGCCCGCCGTATGAAACGGCAAACCACACACAATTAAACACACTCTATTACGAGAGATTTTTCCTTACGGCCTTCTTGTGCGGGGACGAAGACACGACAGAGAGGCGCGCGTGGGCACACGCACGCCGCCTCTCGCACCTGTTGCTGATCGGGAGGCGGGCAGGTGGCCATTGCCACATGGCAGTAAAAAAAAGGAAAACAGAGACATCCCTGTTTAATTATTATATGGTCATAAATTCATTATTATAGACTAGGAAGCACAAAAAATAAAAAACTCGCTGTATTATTTTTATATTTGTGCGGTATAAAATAGTTACAATTTAATTTAAAAAAAAATATTTAAAGTTGTTACAAATTTTTATCTTTAATATATATTAAAGTAGCAATATATAAAATATATAACTCATAAGCGAGTTTAATAGAAAATCTATTTATGGCCCTAGTTTTATAATTATATTTATGCGTTTTTAAATAAACGACTGTATGTATATATTTATTGTATAATACAATCTCGATTCTATGCTGCAGAATTTAAAAATATGCCATGCTTCGCTGGTAATTTATTCTTCAAATAGAACTATGATAACTCATTAAAATGTAACAAATTCAAACAAAGATTATATCGTCATAGTAATCAATTTAAAATTCACCATAAATAATATCAATAAAAGGAATAAACATTGGTTAACACCCAGCTTCTAAAAGGCCAACACTCAAATTTGTTAACAGAATGTGAAACGCATTTCAAATGTTGTGATTGGCTGACTGAATGAACAGCAGCCAATCAAATCACTTGACGTGAGTTTGATTTTGCTACGTCCTTGATTCATGATTAACGTTTCAGAAACCGGCTATTAGAATAGTCTGGGATTAGGCGCATCTATTTCAGTCATTACATAATTTTTATTGTACGTCATCAGCATACATATTTACCTTATAAACATATTTTATAATTCTACATTGCTATAGATGAAAACAGTCTAATAATAGCCAACGCACATTACAAACAAGCATACGACCAGGCAGGCAGGTTTTCTATTATTAGCTTATACCCAAGATTCCTAAATCCATAAATACTTCATCAAATGGCGTTACTAGGTACCGTTCTAATGCGTAATTGTTAGTACCTAAATAGCTTAACTTAGCCACGTTTCGCTATATCTCAAGTCTGATATTAATTATTATTAGGTATGATTGTTTCCGTGAAAACATCAGGATAAAAAAAATAATATCAAAATTAGATAATATTGTCTTCTGTTTACGCGAATATTATTCATTGAAATTAAACTACTATATACGGATTTTATCGCGTTGTTTATTTGACACTTTATTACATAATTTTAAAAATCTGTTACACTATTACTACTATTAAAATTTACAAATTTTTAAGCTAGTTATATTATTATTAAAACTATTTAGATTTAATTTAATTTTACACTTTCCCCGACGTTTCGATTGCTTTTCAGCAGCCATGGTCACAGGGAGACTAAGATGGTAGTTGTCTCAACGTGCCAGTGTAGTTATTTCAAAGTACCCGAACATAATTTAATAATTGGTGTTTCTATTTACGCAGAATGAGCTCAAAATATCATGAAGTCGATAAAATCCGTATATAGTAGTTTAATTTCAATGAAAAGTAGAAATAAAAAGTAGTATGAAAACTCGATTACTTTTCGAGTTTTGCGGACACAAATTGGGTGATACTAATTTAACCTTTTTGTAATCATGTGATACCCAAAATGAATTGAATGAATAAATGATTTATGATTTATGGAGGTTAAACATATGAAAGCTGAATTTTTACTTTTCACAATTCATTTTACTTTATAGATATTTATATACATACAAATGTTGGAATGGGTTGCTCTAATCGCACGACTAAGACTTAGGACTACCTGCACGCGATCGGCGTATGCAAACAACACTACGATGGAAGAGGCACACTGTGGAAGGCGCAAAACATGCAATTTTAAAATAGAAAGTTTATTTTTGAAAATGATATTGAATTTTGTAAAAAAAAATATGATGTAAAGAAGACACGGGTAAAAGGTTAATAGTATTTTTTAATTAACCCTGTTTAAAAAGATAGAAGCATAAGCATAGTAAAGAGTAATTAATAAACCCTTATTTATGTTCAAGTCATGCATTTTATTAATCTATTTGTCGATAATATCACAATTTTCTAGTACGCATATGTTAAAACACATATTATCTCGCCTTAGTATATATAGCCTTATTCACCATATTAAAATTAGCTTGCTTTTCTGAAAAGGGTAATAATTAAAACATATTCAAGGGTAAATGCCACGAAAACAACTATTTAAACGATGACAGACAAAACTGGCCGATGTCACAAACCGATGTTAATTGTATATTACACAAATACTTCTACTAATTTGAGCATGACATTGTCACAATAGGGACAGTAATATACATAGCTAGTCTCATGTCTGTATCCCCGAAAGCATTTGCATATATGTGTTATGCCTATATTGCACCAGGTACGGTCGTTAGATCTTACAAAAGCAAGTTGCTGTTTTCCGGTAACAGTTTCAGATTTTCTACAGCTAATGAGAATTGACAGGAGACTCGATAACAATTCACCCAAGCCGTAAGTCTAACCTGAGACCTCATGCAGAGCCGTTGTATTTACTACCACTGTGCCACTGGGGCAGTTTAGTCATAATGTAACTACTATTTTTTATGCGGTTACAACATTAACAACCGATAACCTTAATTAGTTATAACATTAACTCTTTAAAGTGATGAGCAATCGTCACCGAAAAATACCAATGATAATAATTATGATCATTACGCGATCCTTATTATTTGATAAGATGTTCGCGCACTCTCAAAAATTTAGCTATCCCAGGGCACCTTATACAAAAATTTTTTACGTCTTTTAATTCATCCCTGTCGTAAAAATCTGATTCAAATCGTATTTAAATTTACTGTAAAATTCTTCTGGAAGAAACCCTTTGCATGATGGTCAAAAACTGCCTACCACCCTATGGTGGTAAATCCTATGATTCAACCCTTTTTTGTCCTCCTTAATCTCGCTCGTAAAAATCATATCATAGTATTTACTTATTGTTAAATATTTAAGATAAGTATTATAAAGCTTATGAAATCAAAAACAAAGACTTTTATATAATCAGTCAACCACCTTTTGACCCTGTCATAAAAGCCTTTCTTGGCCATCATCTATGCCCTTGAGAAATTTACATGGCATATAGCAGCTTCATAGATCAAGTAGTTTCGAGATTTCGTGCTTAGTCAGTGAATAAGCCAATAAGTGGTGTTTCGCTGTATAGAGATTTAGGTCTTCGGTAAGAGCAGTTCGTTTTCTTAGAAAACTGCGGTGGACATATTAAAACACTAGCTATCGCCCGCGGTTACACTCACGTTTATGATTACTGTCTCGACGCCGTGGCTTCTAGTTTGTCATATAGCCTACCTACGTTACTTCTGAATAAAGTAGCTTTCTAAAGGTGAAAGAATTATTCAAAGCGGTCCAGTAGTTACAGAGTTTATTAATTACTAATAAACAAACAAATCATTCGTCTTAATATTAGTACATTATATAGATAATAGAATCAGACCAATTCGTACCTCTTATACAAAGCGCCACCTATGACTTTTCAAGACAATTATAACTAGTTTTCCAAGTACCTATTACATATGCAATAGATAGTTAACTGGAATTTCAAATGTGGTTAACGTTTTGTTTGTTTTCCCGTATTAATATTCGTAGGTACCTACGTACGTTCCTACGTCATACAGGACACAGGATGCCTTATAACACTTATTCAGTTACCAATCATAAAGATATGACAAAAAGTAAGAACATACATACATAGTCCACATATAGTTTGCCTAATCGCGGAGGTGTATTATTATACCTACCCATATTTTTCATTAGCTATAATTTTAGTCCCATGTAATAGGTGAGCTAAATGCCGTCTACCGAGTAGGCCCAGACACCTAACCTCTACTAAAAATGTTTGGCAGAAATTCCAAAAACTATGATTTTAGATACTATGTCCTATTGCCTCTACTAAGTAGATCCGAACGACGCGTCTGTATTAAGAATTTTTTGATAGAAAAGGCCAATAACAATTTGATCAGCCCAGAGGTGAAACCTGAGACCTTATGTACAGCAGTCGTCTTCACTACTGAGTACCAAGACAGTCATAGAGAACTGTTATATAGTACACTTCACTACCAAGACAGTCATAGAGAACTGTTATTTAATTCGAATTTTGAAATCCAAACTCAATCGAATGTTATTTGTGGTCGCATCATAGACAGAGTTAACCTATATTAAATATATTTCTCCAATTGGAACTGTCGTTTGGATGAACTGCGTGTGGCGTCGTACTTGTGAACTGGTGCACATGTGGTGTGTTCTCGACCTTGGCAATAATAGATGATGTATGTATGATTGGCTCGTTAGTCAAGTGACTAACGTATGCAAAACGAATACATTGTAATCACTGGTCAAGCCAGCAAAGAAATTCTCTATAACAGACTGAGGCGAAGTTTCACCCCCCATTCCTTAAATAGCATGTAAAGTATGTTCTCTATCCGGTTGTGTCGGATTGCCTTTCTACTATGACAATGAGAGAAAATACAGTTCATAATTAGCCGCCATGGTCAAAATTCAGTCTGGAGGATATTCATATTAATAGAAATTTACAAGTAACTAAGTCTCAGCCGTATCTGGTTAAAATAAAGAAACGTCTTGGTAAGTTAAGTAGCGTAGTGGTTAGTGTAACCGACTGCCACGCCTAAGGTCGCGGGTTCGATTCCCGCACAAGTCAAACATTTGTATGCGCGAACATGGATGTTTGTCTTGGTCTGGGTGTTTCTATGTATAATATGTATGTATTTACAAAAAAAAAGTATATATGTATGATTATCCATTGTCTAGTACCCATAGTACAAGCTCTGCTTAGTTTGGGCTAGATGGTGTTGTGTGTATGTGGTAGAATATTATTATATTATTATTATTATATTTAAATGGTGTAATGATAACCTGCACCTCTTCACATGTATTATGATTAGTAAGGTAGGTAATTAGCCATATCTTGTTCTAGCATACCATACATACCTACCTACTTGTCATTTAAAGCACTTGCTGAACGTGCGTCCTTATAACGACTTTACATAAATACGCAGTACTAATGTAATCTACTAACGGCAGTATCAATTTTAAACATAGGTATAAAACCTATAAAGACTATCGACATATCTATTCAAATGGTCCTAGTTCGGGAATTTAAATGTTGTCTATGTTTAAGTAATATAAGTATCTAAGGCGAAGCTAAGCTTCATCTATAGCATACTTCTTTAAACTATCAGCAAGTACATATACCGAAATTAACAATTGCTGTGGAAGATGAACGCGGGCCTAGTACTAATTTACTATATTATCTGACTGCATGGATGGCAGAGTAGTTAAGGTTATCGACTGATCATAGCGCCGAGTGTTGGAAGTTTGATTTCTATAAGAACACTAAGCGACCAAAATGTTTATTTACAAATCAGAACTGTTGTTTCCAAGCTAGATGTTCTTTGTATTCGTTGCTTCTCTATTTTTAATTGCCCGGCGTCACAGGATCTATTTTTTAGCGTAGTGGGTAGTCTTATAAAAAAGGATACTAGAAATATGCAACTACCCACCTTTTTACACAATAATGGTATTCATCGACAGATAACACATATTTACTCACAAAATCTTCAACGATTTCCTTGATGGCGCTGACGCTGAGTATGAGTATGAGCGGCGTTAGAGTGGTCCAGCGGCCGGTGGGTGACACGTCTGGAATCTGCTGCAGCAACGCGATCAGCAGGAAGAAGCAATTCGAGTAGCGGCGGAATTGCTCGAAGAGAAACAGCGGGATGAACGAGGGTACACTGCGGAATAGACGAAAATGCTTTAATTAGCTAATGTTCAAGCCAGGAGCTCCTTGGAGCAACTATTGTATTACACAAAAATATAAATATAACCTGCCGACTTGTAACGTTTATTGTTATCAACCCGCTTTAGAGGCGTGGTTGACTTAGGAAGTGAACTAAGCGGAGATAATTTAAACAATATTCTACTCGATCAAAAGATTTTATATTTGATAACAATTTGTACTAGTATATAAACACTTTTATAGCAAACAATAATGACTAGAAATTAGATAGAAAAACAGGGCGTGGTTCTAAGAGGCCTGTTGCGTGGTCTTTAATAATAAAGACCACTTAACTTCGCAATGGCTGCGCAGCGGGAGCAGACAGCATCTCGGCGCGGTCTTGTTTATTTAGGACGGCTACCACCGGCGGGGGGTAAGAGAGGACAGCCACCACCACCCGACCTGCGCGCGGCTGCCATGCCGCGGGCGGTCGACGTGACAGACTAAACCTACCATGGTGTGCCTACCATGTTAACCTCTTGAGTGGCAGGCAGATTCTGGCTAATGTCAAAATTCCTTGTGTGGCAGACAGCCAGAAGCAAGGATTTTATTAATATTGTCTTATGTTTACGCGAATGTTATACATTGAAATTAAACACTTTATACGGATTTTGTCGTTTATCCTTTATCCGTATAAAGTGGTTTAATTTCAAGGATTTTAATAGTTATACAGGGTTAATTAAGAAATACTAATAACATTTTACCAGTGTATATAAGAAAATCAGTATCCGTATGTTAGCATCTGCAAAACTCGAAACATACCTAGTGGATGGATTGACTTGAAATTGTAAACACAAAGTTGCATAACTATATATTTCTATATCTAATAATAAATATCAGGAGACAGCCACAACATGGTCTGACCGGGTTTAAAACGTTACGTACATTAGTACAGCAGGCATTGTTCTGCCCATCCGGCAGGTGGCACATAAATCGATTACTGCGCCCCCTTTGCTAGTTGTCTGTCTATCACTATTTTATTTCCCACAAATAATTTGTTTAAAACCCAACTTCGCTTAAAAGACATATATCGTAATTAGAATAATTCCTACGTCGCAGGAGAAACTTAACTTCACAGACATTCAAACAACGGACACAAATAACACCCAGACTCGGAACAACTATTTGTGGATCACACTAACTTTATCCCCGAGTGGGAATCGAACCCACAACACTCAATCTGGACCAATGGCAGTGGCGACCGCTTAACCCACAACACTATACGTCATACGTGCACCCAACATAAATATTTATTTTATAATATATATATTATTTATGTACTTAGCATCGCACTTCCCAAGTTCATACTTTAGCAGCGGGGATTTACAGATTCGTAAATGTACTTTTATTTATATGCGCGTCATATATATTACATTATCTTCGAAACTATTCGTCTCAGTAACAAGCAATAGAGGGCTAATCTTTATATATATAATTCTACTGTACGTGTGTATGTCACTGAACTCCTCCAAAGAGGCTGGACGGATTTATATAAAAAAATTGTGTGTGTTCATGTGGATTCGACGATGGTTTCGATTTGTTTTTTTTTTTTCTTTTCGTTTGTACAGGACAACGTCTGTCGGAACACCTAGTGTTATAATTATATATACATTAAGTCTCTGCGACGAAGAAAGATTTTTTATTGTACATGTTAATATTTTATGGCTAAGAAATCCACACAAACTTCACCTTTATTTTACAATCATTACCTATATTAAAAAAACAGGTCGTCTTTATTCGTGACTAATTATAAGTTAGATATAGCGCCACGGCATTTAAGTAAAACTATTTAACCATAGAAGTGTTTCCAAAGTAGTCGAAATTCGACCATAATCATTATTAAAAATTAAAGCAATACGTTTTGCTTTAATTGTGACTTGATCACTTCACAGTAAAACGAAACTAACTGTTTTAAAATTTCTACTACTGATAATCCTAAAGCTCGTCAACAGCTTTTAAACAAAACAAAAAAAAGCTCGTTTGACAAACACAGGAGAAAAAGGTACTGAATGTTCCACCGTACCTATCTATATATACATTTGCCATACATTATATCAACCGGCAGCACATGATAAAAGGTAATTTCTTTGGTCCAGGATAAAAATTCCTATCGCCTTTTTTTTAAATATACACGAACACCTATGTCTGTCCACGATGCTTAAGCAACTTCTACCAAATTTTATAAATTTTTCTCACATATATAATATCAACAATCCTAACTAATATTATAAATGCGAACTTGAATTTGTTTGTTTGTTACGCTTCCACGCCTAACTACTCGACCGATCATCATAAAATTCGCATACACGTTGTCAGGGGTACAGAATGAGTCATAGGTACAATACTTACCTATCATTCAGAAAAAACTGTTCCGAAGAGTTAGAAACTTATTGAAAATCTAGATTAATGCCAGCGAACCCGTGAGTAAAACCTAGTATGGATTATAAAAGTGTGAACTGTTGTATTTAAATACGTAGGTACACAGATTGATAACTGGTAATTTGATGACCTTTTGTTTCACCGTATCCCACAAAACGCAATTAATCTGTTTACCGCAAAAATGGAAAGCAATAAATTTTGTTTAATGAATTGCGCCAGCTACTTTTTCCAATAATTACTATAAGCATATACTACAATACTTTTCATTACATTGGAATCTAAATAAAGGTACTATGTTTACTATAATACAGAGATGGCAAAGCACAAGTACCTTACATTTACTACATCGTTAAGTTATAAAGATTCGACATTATTTTTAAAGGAAATGAACCTAGTAAACGTTATAACTTACTAGATGTCACCGCGGTTTCACCCGCGTTTATGATTACTGCGCCGCCCCCATTGGTCGTAGCGTGATGTTATATAGCCTATAACCTGCCTCGATAAATAAGCTATCCAACAATAAAATAATTTTCCAATTCGAACCAGTAGTTTCTGAGATTAGCGCGTTCAACCAAACAAACAAACAACATCTTCAGCTTTATAATATTAATATAGATTTAATTTATCTGTCAAGTCTTAGAATACCAGATACAAATAAAAATCTATTGTACCTGGCCACCGGTGTGCCGCTGCGACTTAATATGTTAATATAATATTATAGTTATATCATCGATTAATCCTGACGCCGGTATATTAATGAATATTCCACGTATTAAGAAAAGCCCCAAATACAAAACAGATATTCAATTCAATTCGTTTATTGCACTACATAATGTATATACAAGTCTTATAAATGTAGAGAGAAACAATAATGGCAAAATTAGGAGAGAATTTAATGACGATTCTATCAGAACCAGTTAATTAAAACCGTTAACAATATACGTCACACTCGTGAATGACGCGTGCTGAAACTAAAACTACCGATACCAACTCACTCATTACAGGCTACTAGTAAAACAGCCTTGAAAAGAACTTGAAAGCTTAGCTGTTTAGAAAGAACGATCTGATAAAAGTTTTATCCAACAAGTTAAAGAAAGAGTGGCATTTGTTTCAAGAAAGTCAAGATGAAAGCGGTATGCTTAGATTTTTTTCTACATAAAGTTGCGAGATAAATACTTTTCTATAAGTAGGTAATATAATACAAGTCACTTTCAAGAATACCATAAATTGTATGTAACTAGCTTTTGCCCGCGGTTTCGCTCGGGATCGGTATTTTCTTCTGGCTTAAACCCTTTTCTATACTCCTGACAACGTGTATGTGACATTTCATGATGGTCGGTCTAAAAGATGAGGCGTGAAGCGTAGCATATAAATAAATAAACTCACATTCGCATTCGTTGTGTAGGTACATTTTCTTTTTTAGTTTATTCTAATAATATTATGGCACCGTTTTTAGATTTGAACATGACGGCCAGCTGCTGTGTCAGGTAAATGATTTAGCCAGCTAATTACGTTTCAATAATAATCTTCGTCGTACAAATCTTAACAGTGCACACAGTACACCAATAGTTACATTGTAATCCGAGAAAGGAAACCATTCAGTTTTACGCGCACAATATTCATTGCCAAACTTGTTATGCGAGTCAGTTCCTCAGTTACGAACTATCAAAGTCACGGCACTTGTACGAATACACGTTATACTGGCTATAAATAGCGGCCATTATTGAACATCATATATCACTTATAGGAAGAAGAAATAGTCTTATTGGTAAGATAAGATTTATCTACCTATAATAATATACCAATCACAAGAAATTCACCATAGAAACACCAAAAAACTACTTCAACAAAATTTTAGGAATAGACTACACAAAATACTACTCATCTTAACGCAAGAAACACCATCATAGCTATTAACACATTCGCTATTTCTATATTAACTTACTCTTTTGGAATCATCCACTGGACACAAACAGACCTTTATGTAAAAAAAATCTAAGCATACCGCTTTTATCTTGACTTCCTTGAAACAATTAACTTGTTGGATAAAACTTTTATCAGATCTTTCTTTCTAAACAGCTAAGCAACTAAAGCACTACACTACAAAGAATCATTAACACCACATTGACTAAACATAGGAAACATCACCCCAGAGCTTGTATTCAAAGATTATCTTTGCCTAAAAGTGAGGGTGGTCGAGGCCTCATCGACATCACAAACCTTCACAACAAACAGATCACACTACTCGGGACATTCTTACACAACCGTTCACCCCATTCACAACTACACAACACTATATGTCAGGCAGATACATTCACACCACTCTCTCTCACTGATCAGATTAAAAAAATGAACACAATAACTAAACAACAAAAATAGATATGTGGACTCAAAAATCTCTACATAGCCGACATCGTCTCGACTTAAATAGCACTTATGTTGACAAGATAGCATTTAACGCAGGGCTAAAGCGAAGAGGCGAGCTGTTTCCTGAAACAGAAGGCTTTATGCTAGCGATCCAAGACCAGGTTATAGACACAAAACATTACAGGAAGTACATCATTCGAGACAGCAGTTTAACTAGCGATCATTGTCGGCATTGTCACAGTGTACCTGAAACAATTCAACAGATCACAGACGCATGCTCATCAATCACACAAACAGACTATAAGCACAGATACGACCAGGTAGCAGCTATCATACACCAAACACTTGCCTACAAACACAAACTACTATCCGAAAAAGCACCATATTACAAATACACACCCCAAATTATATTATACTCACCAAACTTCAAAATGTACTGGGACTGAACTATACTCACAGACAAAACAATACTTCATAATAGACCGCACATCACACTACACGACAAGCAAAATAAAGTTGTATATCTCATTGACGTAGCCATACCCAACACACACAACTTAAGTTCCACTCATACCAACAAACTTTCCAAGTACGCAGATTTGACTATTGAACGCAAAACCCAGTGGCGAGTTCATACGGTCAAGACCATCCCCATAATCATAGCCCCCACAGGCGTCATATCTAAAACACTCCATACAATCCTAAAAACACTAAACATCCATCCTCTCACATACACACTACTACAGAAAGCAATTATCATAAATACATGCAGAATTGTCAGAAAGTTTTTATCAATAGATTAATTATCATACCACCAGAGTTGTTTTGGCCAAAAGCCCGCAATTCTGGCGCATTTCCCCAGTAATGGGCGAGGATAAAACCAATAAAATAATAATAATAATATTCTATCACATAATATGCAATGGCAATGGGAGGAGATATTATTTATAAAAGTAATAAAATAATTTTATCTCAATAATATTAAGTACCTACTCGTGGTACCATCACCGATGTGCAATTGCTACGGAAAACATGGCAATCGAAAATTTACAAATCATCTTCATTAAATAAAAATCGGATTACAATCGAATATTCCAAACTGGATTAGCACAATTGATAAATGGGTCGTGGCCGATCGATCGTGATTCGAACGATGTTTCGTATGTATAACCTTGGTCAACAGTGAGGACCTTTAGCACATCCTTTTCATATTTGCAAGCAGTCCTATCTTCCGCCAACTGGCGTGTGCGGATATAAAAGAAAAATTATCCATGATCAAATGATGACTGATGATACCCGGGATATTTGGAAGATGACACACTACGTCGACCTCAATTAAATTGGGATCAGGGTAAGAAAATGATGAGATAGGATTCTGCAATTAGGTATACTAATATCTTCGATCATAAAACCAAGCACATAAATTGGGCTAAAAACCGATACAAATATGAAGCAAGCTGCGAAGCAATGCTCCGGTTACTATGGAGATATCATAAATTTATGTATGACATCAGTATCTACGGTGCACGGGAACTCTGCCAAGTTCCAGATCGGGTCGCGCGTAAACAATACTCAAATGTTTACAGAGCCGCTTCGCTGTTTAGACTCGCATGTATTATAAGTGGACTATATACAGTTGGATTTTGTGCTTTGACATTGCCGATGGCTTGTTATTATTTCATGTAGGCAACTGACCATCTCTTCTCTCACGACTAGTCCAGTTTATGACATAGCGTTCCCCTACACCAATAGTCCGGTTATAATAGTGGGGGCCGCTGTACCTTCCAGTACCCGAGAGCACCTTCCGGGACCAGTTATAGACAGGCAACTGACCAGTCCTAATAGGAAGTTGGGACCTGGCAACAAATCTAAACGCATTTTCATTACATGCTCAAGAACAAGACAAAGCTATAGTTCTAGGTTGTCTGGACCTCGCATATGCAATGGCAATGCTTTTAGATAGGGAGGCAAGGCTCCTGGTATCAAGATTTAAAAATGAAAAGCAACTGTAGCGGCATTCGTTAGAATCTAGCCATGGATTATACTTTATATGCCTACACGTAAAGAACAAATGTTTTATACCTAATTCAAAGTACGCTTGGGAAATGCTAGGCATTAGTAAAATTCTTATAAAAATAACTACCTATTCATACGGATGCTAGAATTCATACAAACGCTTTCAGGGGAGTTCAATAGATACTGCTATGACATACATTAATATTTAAAACAGTAAAATTAACACCTATATAGATCATGAGCGTCAATTATACTGCTGGTATCATCCTAACCTTGACCATATCAATTCATTATTCTATGTGAAAATACAATTATAAATATATCCTGGACCACATCTGTACTAACGCTAACACTTTAATTCCTTTCACGTGGATAGTATTTTGTATCAACGATAAAAGAAACATGCATGTACCTATTATAAATTTAATTGTATTATATACGCTACGTTGGAGCTACACGGGTTTGTGTTCAAAGCATTACTTTAGACTTGGTTAAAACTACCTAGTAGTTCGGTTGCTAGACTAGTCGATGGAATTGGGATCTTTTCAGTGACAATAAACCGATTACCAACAGTCTATAGTAGAACACTGTCTAGCCTGTTTTATCTTATATTGCCACCAGCTCTAAGAATTCGTTTATGGTCTACCCGAACAAAAAACGGTTATCAACGAATTTAAACTATTTTTATTTATTCGTAAGTTATGCAGGTAAAAGGAAATCTGTACTTAAAAGCAACAATAATGGCTTTTGCCATTTAGTTAATTAAATGTTTCACCGATTCTTAAGAACAGTAAAGCATCTTCATAATATATGGACGTCAATCGTCAATATATACGCAACTGTTGTCATAGATGTCAGATTCTACTTACACGAATATAACTGCACATCTATAATATGTCGGGTTACATACACAATTATAAACTAAAACTGCTACAAATATGGAGTACTAATACATATTCTTGGCTTCAAAGACGAGGGTGTTTTTGTACATACTTCTCTAAAACGTTAGGCACTACTAACACCTTTGTATGTATTAGTACAGTCGATATAATTTTCTAAACAATAAATTAATTTCCAATACAATTTAATGAAATAACTATTCCTCATGTATAAATTGTCATTAAATTTATCCATCCCTAACTATTATTGCATAAAAAATTGGGCACACTTAATACTACGAATAATATTTTATACTCTCGCGATGTTTAAATAGTGAATTACAAAGCTCACTTGTACCTATCTATTTAGTTGCGGCTCGCTGTCGGTATGTACTAAGAACAATACCAGAGCATAGTAGACACACTAACGTATATACAAAAGTAATATGGTAGAAGAACCCAGTAATACTTTACCCAATCATTCAGAGCTATGCCATAAATAAAGTCGAATAAATCTACTAAATCCTTTTACGTCAGTGACAGGCGCGAATATATTTTACAAATCCGCCTCCGCCGTTCCCATTGCCTTTGTTTTCATATAGTGAAATAAAAAGAACTATGTTCGTGATTAATGGGAGATGGTAAAATTTATGGCAATATTGATAGGAGAGTGATTGAAAGAAACTCAGTAAATAGTCTTTAAACCCTTTATTAATCGCAGAAACGTGACACAAGGCACGATAGGCGGTACAGTGTTACAGGGAGGAGTGCTATTTATACCAGTCAAGTCTTGCAAAGCCAAACATAATTAAAAACCTTTTGTGTCTGGCCGTCGCTGTGCCGCTGCGATTCAAAAGCTTAAGGACGAAAGTAGAAGAGAGAAAATGCAATATAAATGCACTGAGAAGTATTTGACACACATCCTTACTAATATTATAAATGTGAATGTAAGTTTAGTTATTTGTTTGTAGCGATTTCACGCCTAAATTACTCGACCTATCATCATGAAATTTCGCATAGACGTTGTCGAGGCTACAGGAAAGGACATAGGGTACCTTTCATCCAGTAAAAGTACTGCATCCTTTTATTTTTAACTTTGTGAATGCTTTGACGTATACCTGTCCACGGGGCGACGGAGAGGTTATGTCAGGCTCACCAGGGAAAAGATACCCCGGTAATACTGACTAAACCTATCACGATGTTCCTCGACATAACCTTAGACGGCGAGGCCGCGTGAATCGATCACCTCGATCGATCAATCGCGACCTCGCCGTGGTTTCAGCCCGCCGTGTAAAACGGCAGGCCACTACACAGAAATACTTCCTCCACCATTACCTTGGGAGGGACAAAGACACGATACAGAGGCGCATGTGAAAACACGCACGCCGCCTCTCGGAGCTGGTGCTGATTGGGTGGCGAGCAGGCCCACGCAGTCCACCACCCCCAGGTCAAACTTCAGGGTGGCTGGAGGTCATCTCGCACTCTCCGCCGCCTCCTTGATGCAAATTACTTCCTCACAAAAGGAGGCAACGGCGTTCCACAATCTCTCACTCCGGACCATAGACTGAACCACGGCCGTGAGTGAGGGCAACCAATCCGACTGCCGCGATCAACTCACGGCACTGCGATGCCCAGGCAGGGCATTCCGCCAAAGTGTGCAGCGCCGGGTCCACAACAAAAAGTACTGTTACTAACCTAACCTGTATTTAGGCGAGCGAAGCCGCGGGCAAAATCTAGTCATATTATAAAATAAAGAAGATGTGGTAAGTGGAGTTGTAAAAGAGAATCATAGTAAGAATTTATAAACTGTCATGCTGTGTACACAAGTTTTGAAATGCCGTCTTGAAATGTATTGACTGTATTCTGTTTTGTGCCAAATAAAATAAATAAATTCAGAATGATTAACCGCACGGGTGGCGTAGTTTGAGTAGTCGCCTGCCTGCTTACGTCGATTGATGTGGATACGAATCCTAAATCCCTAGCCTAGGCGATTTTGGTAAACTATTTTTGAATTTTTGTAAATTTCCTCGTGATACGCGAATTGTTTCTAGTGCAAGTGTTTCATTTTTCTAGCAGTAAAATATTGCTTGAACACAGGGACAGTATTGGCGAAATAGGTAAATCAACATTTAGAAGTATATTAATTACGTATAGGGATGGACTAGACTAAAATAAGAAGTGTGGCCGCCCAACTCCGAAAATTTTAAAAGCCAATACAGCAAGCTAAGAAAACAAAGTTAATTAAGGAAAATCTCGAATCAAAACACTACACCAACCCGTTGCCAAAAGCCTTCCCAATACAATCACTACTACCAATTAACTAATGACCTGATTGTCACACAAAATATACTTGGATTTGTTCTATATTATATACTAGGTATTTAGTATACATGTATAGTATTTGAAGCCATTATCGCGTAGACTAGAAACTATAAACCGCGAAGCCAGCGAAGCTCTTTTTTTCTAATATAATTTTCTTAATCTTATACTCGGAGCCCCAGGCTGCTAGACTACGACGTTTCCTTAGCGCCGCTGAATACGCCAAGATTTGATTGAAAATGTAATTTAGACAGGAGTACACGATTTTATTAAGAAACGTTTAGACGGCTTATATGGAACAGTTTCTCGGGACTGATTACTAAGACTTGTCTCGATTGCGTTTTGCAAATATATAGTCTCACGCCCGTGTGCTTGAAGAGATGTATACATTTATATAATATATATAATGTCTGCTCTGTATTAAAGGGTACGACTGCTGGGCACGGGCCTCTTCTCAATTTGAAAAGGGTTAGGCCATACTGGCCCAGTGCGGGTTGGCAGACTTCACCGTATCTTCAAGAACATGATGGAGAACTCTCAGACATTCAGATTTCCTGACGATGTTTTCTTTCATTGTTAAAACAAGACTATTTTATAAGCATATAACTTCGAAGAGTAAGAGATGCACGCCTTAGAGGGCCTTTTGCTTGAAGAGGTGTGCAGAGTTGTATTACATACACCTTTTGCCAAGTATGGTACTTATTAAGTCCCACGCATAGGCGGCGAGCCTATCGCTGTCTACCAAGCACATTTCCAGACTGCGTGCTACAACTGAGAATTTCTTAACAGCAAACTCAATAACAGTTCATCCGACCCGGGCATTAAATCCGAGACCTAATACACAGCAGATACAAACGCAAAATGCAAAATGATGGTTACCTGTACTTAGCAGTAGATATTCTGTTGTTTAAGAATTTGATAGGCTGCGTTCTGTTGACGAAGATGGTACGGTTCTGTTCGCCCGGCGATCCATCTGTCAGTCCAGATGTCGTCGCTTCGTCCTCGTCTGAAAACAAAGGTGAGTCGTTAATTCCTCAGTTCAAACGTGGAATTCGAGCGACCAGACTCAATGCTTTTTCATATGTCTCATATTGTCTCATTAAAAAAGTTTACCGAATGCTTCATTGTCAATGCCGCATAGTTTAAGAGTGGAATCAATGCCCTCCGTAATATACTGTTATATAAGCGCCGAATATAACAGTTTGTGGACAATTTTAGTCAGTAGTAGTTATACATACTATGGATAAAATCGTAGTGTGAAATGTTTGTAAAGAGGACAGGTTTACAAACATTGCCGCACTATTCGGTCTATTTTAACTATCAAACTGCGACATAACAGGAATATCAGATATATACTAGTCAAAAGAAAATAAGGGCCACTTGTATATTTTACATCAGGCCTAATATATTAATAATTTACTTTACGCAAGTGGTGAAATCTGTAGTGCTACGTTAGTTCAAGGTATTGTGAACAATTTTTTTCATATTTTCCTGTATTAGTGGGTAATTGGGTAGTTAATTCATAATTTTTTGTAACCATTTGATTCTACCCTATTTTAACGTGAACTTTAAACTTATTTAACATTTGCATTGTACAGCGAACAGTTTATTTTTGGTAATTACTTATGGATGTGGTTACTACGACTAGGACCATATCATTAATTCAAGAAGGCCATTCGCAGCGTTCAGTAGCTTTGCAGCTGGGTTTTCGCGAAGAGCCATCCTGAATGCTTGAAATCAGTTTCAAGACACTGGGAGAACTACTAGAAGACAAGGTTCAGGCAATGTTCGAGAAACTACAGCACCAGAAGACCGATACATATGCTTCAATGCACGTAGAGAGCATACTGTCACTGCCCGCACTTTGCAAACACGCCTGAACCAGTCAACAAGGACTCGCGTCAGTGACCAAACTATCAGAAACCGATTGCATGAAGACCAGCAGTTCTCCAGAACACGAATAGTGCGGCTTCCATTAACAAGTGCTCATCGCGCAAACCGTTAAAATTTGCAAGGCAACATTTGGATTGGGACATGAATGGCTGGAGTTTGTTACTGTTTACAGATAAGTAAAGTCAAGTTTTTAGTGAGGATCGTTACATCAAAGTGTGGACAAGAGCAGGTGAGCGATAGTAATGATATTTAATTTAAAACATATCGTTCCAACTATTGTAACACTTAGCCAACGCCAAAACCCTTTAATTTAGATAAAATATTAGACACATAGGGTGGCCCTTATTTTATTTTGAATAGTATAGTTATGCGGTAAAAGCAAGGAAAATCAATAATCTATAAGCCTTCTAAAGCCTACTCATGCTTACGTCTATAAGAAATTGTCTTAATTAAATATACCTTACCGATATATTAGACATTAGACGCTACAATTCATTAACTTAGATTAAGTAGTGTATGAAGTAGTTATAAAGACAATTATTTTAATTTTGAGTGACGTTGTAATGTAACAAAACCAGTTTATAAATATTTCTGTCGACCAAACTTCTTCGGGGTACTTAAGTTCATAAATTAATACAACAGAATTCAATTCAGTAATGTACATATTATAATTATATATACATTGTGCTAAGTCTAAATTACCGAACGTTTATAAGATTGTAAAACTTGTGAAAGTTAACCTCCTGCGGTCTCTATAAAGAAAATTGGTACCTAACGTTTTGTTTGTCGAACAAACTATTTTATAATTAATATGTATAGTAGATAAAGTAGCTTGACTTTTAACGCAAGGTACGCATGCTTATTTTTTATTTTTGTTTAAATATCCAAAAGCAGTAACCGTGATGTAAATATAGCGTGTTGGGCAAAGAGTGACATAAGCTACAATTTACAACAAATTATACTTATATTAATAGTGATGTAAGCTCCTTAATATATTCAGTATGAACTCACGGATGACTTGTTTAAAGCTAGTAAAAATAACATAAACGTGAATATGTGTATGATTGTCGTTTCCTTAAACTAACATTTTGAACAGTTATGAGTGACGAAACAGACAATATCAGGAAGAAATAAGATATCGTAGGATCTATGGCTACGGTATACCAAACGGTCTGGGCCGAAAACAGAAACCATTCTACCTATGACCTTGCCCGATAGCCAGAATTGTCTGGTGCCTCTTAGAATGTTATATTGCAATTCAAAATTGTAGGGTTATTAGTAGGCCATCGCTGTGTGACCTGGGCATGGACCCTACTGGCAAATAACCCTAGATACGCAGATCATAACAGCCATACTAGCGCATATATGTATATAATATTTTCATAGAACCACAACTCATCCTTTCTCCCCACTCTTAATGGAAAATACTGAAGTAATTTTAAGTATGTGTGTGTATTTTAAGAAAAGTGAATTTTTCTACTAAATTAAACGCTGAGGAACAGCTTTACAAAGTTGCGAGAGTGCTACCACGAAAATCCGTTCGTCATTAAATGAGAAATTCTTCTAAAAATACACGCAGGACGTGGTCGACACCGCACAGCGAGGTAAAGGTCATACGGTTGTTCATTTTTAAAATATAATCGATATGCTGTGTCATTGTGTAGATTAGTTACGGTCGTCGAGTTTATCACTGAAATCATCGCGGACTTCGTTCACTTATTGGTAAGGTGTAAATATGTTCAGGTTGTCAATTATCTTACATTATATATGTGCCACTACGTCTTCATAATAATGATGGAGTGACATCATACAAAACAAAACAGTACAAAGTAAACTGAAATGTTTTAGGTAGATTATTTACGTAGGTACTATGCAATAACAGAACGGTGTACAAGGTTGACATCTAGTGAAAATAGAATATATGACATACATTGATAATGTAGACGCAATAAAATAAGAATTTCTAAAGAAAACTAACAGTGTTTTTACTGAAGTTTATAATATTTTGTATATTTATGATTTTCGGTGGTATTTACCAAAGGTCAAAAGCTAGACGGGTGACCAAGTGGTCACCATAAACTAACCAATACGTTATACTGGTGTATGTCATGACCACTTTTCGTTCCTTTAATTGTTAAAATATACTAGAATTCTAAATGCACTTAATATAACCGTTGGACGATTAATTATAAAGCGTTTTATTTAGTAACACGTCAACTCTCGATTTTAAATAAGTACTTACATAGTAAGATATTCGAGAATATGGGTACGTATTATGTAGCTATTAAAACTGAAACCGTGGTTTGGAATATCGTTATATTGCGTTGATTAATTTCCGTTTAAAACAAGGGTAACATTTTCTTCCTTTTTATTTTTTCTGGTACAAGCTGTGCCTGTGTTTTTATACCCTTAACTGATTCTACTACAATAAACAATACAAGTTAGTCCAGTCATATTTCTATTACTGACAATTACATCCAAACTGCTTCAGTCTTCGGGTACATTTATAAGTGTGGACCAACATACAAAATGTCTACTTGCGATCTCAATATACATACCTATGTATTCAACTATTCGAACAGTTGCAACACATCCTAGAAAAATAATAACAAGATAAAGTATCGAACAGAAAAACATGTAGGTACCTATTAATTACCTAACTGGCCAGCTAACAGGCATGACCAAAGTAGCTGTTTTAATAACACATTGGTACTATTATAAAATCCAAATTATAACAGTTTATGGCATGTATACCAATGACCTCTTAACATACAATCAGCATTGAAATAAGGATATATCATAATTTCGTAGGATCAACAGTGAGTGTCGTGCACTTGCGCATGTCGCGCTTACGTCACAGGAAAAGATATATCATTCAATCACCGATGTTGTTGTTACACACAGCTAATTCCGATAAATACTCATACACTCGATGTCCAATGTTTGAAAAGTTTAATACTCTTAAACCTATCAGAACGTGATGGAAATTGGTAAGTTTATGTAGAAGAACTTAAGAACAAAGTCTTTCGAACTGTCTGTTTCGAAATGTCGAACTTTTCTTATGATACAACTTAGACTACGTTACAGTAGAAGGCGTTGTTGTTGGTCGAAAACGTAGAAAGAGCTACTGAACTGCAGCATTTAGTTCTGAATACGATATTAGCCTATCTCGTTAGTTATATCGCATAAGTAAGCGCTTGTGACTGCGTATGATCGGTAAGAAAGTCGGGCGAAGAAAGTCTTTAATAGCGACACACATTTTAGAACTGAGCCCCATAGAGGGGAATAGGTTCGTAACCTATTACGTAAAACTAAAAACCTGCGACTGCGAAACTGTGCATGTAATATGTAGGTAGATATAATATAACGGATAACTGAAGCGTTTTCATTTCTACGCGAACCAGGTCAATATTACTGTAAAGCAAAAAAAAGCTCTGTCGGTTTTTGTATAAAAACTTTCTATCGAAAATCTGTATCGCGTTAAAGCGGACCGTGAAAACGGTACAGATTGGGTCAAGGTTATTTAATTAAGTCTCAAGTGGTGATGCATCGTTCTCGACATTATACGCAGCGGTTCGATGCAATAGACGTGTTTTTTCGCGGCACTATGCTAATTACCATAATTGTTTGTAAGTCAAATAATAGCGAAGACAAAACATCTTTACAAAATACTTTAATGTGCATTATGCGACTAAAATCTTTTTAGTCAAAAAGATACGAGATTTGAGTAAACTTATTACTCTAAGGATCCACGAGTCTTAGTACGAAAGTTGGCTTTCAAAAATATTATTTTATTAAGTCGCAGGCTCACCAGAGGCTAGACACAATAAAATTGCTTTTCAATTATGTAAGGCATTCCAACAACTCACAGGTTAACCAAAAAGCTATAGTATCTGTATTGTATTTAATTGCTAATTATCACCAAAGAAGGCAAACGTTACGAGGACGAAGTGGACGTACCCAGTGCGACGGGTTTGACACACAATACTGCAAATCGCGCTCTACTAGACGCGAAATTAATATATTGTTCGTGTCAAACGACAAACAGCACTGAGCGCAGTCATATTACTGTTAGTTCCACAATACAAAGCAGCAACGGATAGCGCCAGATCAAAAAACGTAACGCACACCAAGGACAAAAGGTCGCCGGATATATTATCCGCTGAAGTTCGCTAACATACACTGTAACATTTCTTAATAATATATTAGAATAATTAGAAACCTAAGTGGGAAAATTATAACAATAATATATAGTATGCAGTACTAGTCCCTACTTAATATTATAAAAACAAATGTGACTTTGTTGTATCGCATACACCTTGTCAGGGGTACAGAAAAGAACATAGGGTACCTCTAATTTAGGAAAAGTACTATTTCCGATAAATGTAGATTAAAATGCCAGTTGACTTTCCAAAGCTTCTATTAACAGGGCTTTCGGCGAAACGCGAGTCGACGTCAGTCCAGTAGGTATACAGTTACACGCTCAATTGTGCTTTGATAAACGGTGAATCGATTATTACTATATTCGACATAAAAACGCATCGCTCAATAAATTGCTTCGACGAAACGTGAATCGGCAAACTGAATTTCGGTAATTCGTGGTAAACTCTGTATACACAATACTTTTAAAAGCGTGACCAACCTTTGTTTTATTTTACACATTCGATGTTTTATACGCAACAGCAAAAATAGAATTTAAAAGAAGCCTTTTTGTGAAAACTATATTATAATTGACTTACTAAGCAAACTATAGGCACGTTAATAGAAAATTTAAAAATATATAGGCATAAAATATACGATGCCATAGCATTTTAGTAAGGCAAGACGGTCGGAATATACAAAAACTAACACTTCAGCATTGGTCCTTACAAAACCCTGACTACATGGCAACAATCTTATGTAGTGTAGAGGTCCTTGCCGAATCGGCCTGCCTCAATAAGTAAGTTGATGTGGAGATTTTGATTTAAAGGTTGATAAAATAAAAGAGTATTGTAAAGTACCTGGCAATCACCCCATACATCATGGTAAGAAACTAACCACTGACGAAGCGTCAAAATACTTCCAAACGGACCTATTCCAAATGACAATACTCAATGTTAATAATACTTCTGTTTGATCGCTAGATACAAGATAATTACAAGCTCAAGGACAAATACACGTGTACCGCATTCAACACCGTAAACTAGCTCGACACGTTTCACACGTTCACGGATAGTTCGGAATGCTAATAAGGATGACGTCCAGTTGGTCCATTTGAAAATATCTAAAGCTAGAGGATGTCCATCAAACAGCATACGTTTTTAATATTCATCAACAGATTTGGAGTAGCCTCCACTTCATTTGGACAGTTAGTCTATCAGTGACTCGGTTTTACACCGGCATTTCCAGGCTTCACGCTTTTATCAAACTTTTACTCGTTAGATACGAGCGTGACTATTACTTACTAACAATTAAGCGCATTCATACTCACACAAGCTCGCTTTGTTTTGCGGCCGTTTAAAGACGCATGCTTAAAAACATCCTTGCAACGTTTTGTTATTCTGCTTTTATGCCTTTCAGCAATCTAGTACAGGTGGCACGGCGCAGCAAAAATTTCATTTCATATTTTTCTACGACTTACGGCTATTATAAAAGCAAACGTGGTACAGCTCGATTTTATTCTTGAGGGTTGCATATTTATACACCTATGTCTATCGTGGTGAATATACAGTTCCATAGCAAGTATATGTAATCCTAACTAATATCAAAAGTGCGAATGTGAGTTTGTTTGTTCATTTGTTTGTTACGCTTTGACACCTTAACTACTCGATCATCATAAAATGTTGCATACACGTTATCAGGGGTACAGAAAAGAACATAGGGTACCATTCATCCAGAAAAAAGTACTGTTACTAACCTAACCTACATTTAACATTTAACCGTGGGAGAGCCGCTTCGGCACGAATGGGTCGGCTCAACCGGAGTGATACCACGGCCTCACAGAAAATCGTTGTGAAATAGCGTTTGTGTTGTGTTTCGTCGAGTGGGTGAAGGTACCGGAGGCCCAACCGTCCTTTTAAATTTGCCTCCTCCAGAAGGGGGCTTCTGGTGGAGGTAAATTTAAAAGGAACGCAACGCACTTGTAACTCCTCTGGTGTTGCGGGTGCCCATGGGCGGCGGTAATCGCTTACCATCAGGCGATCCGTCTGCTCGTATGCGGTTGCCAATAAAAAAAATTAAAATAAAATTCGCGTGCGAAGCTGTGTGCAAAATCTAGTGCTTACATATTTGTATAAGTAGGTACGTAAGCTTGGAAGCATGATATGCAAGTCACTCTTGTAAATGTACTTGGACCTCATAAGGCTCGCAGTTACTCACGGCCCTGTGCACGCATAAATAATGTGACCGTTCTCATACGCAAACAGTATTCAAGATCAACATAGGTGCCCTCAAAAATAATCAAAAGAACGTATTACATTTAAACAAAAGTAAAGATTTGTCGTAATTTCACCAAGCCTGTCGTACAGCTGAGCTGTCGCGATGAGATCATAATAACGCAATTCTGAGAATTTCATATAAAAATTATTAAGTATTGCTTCACATAAAACGGTTCGTTCTTTCATATATATCCTATGTATATGGTAATATCCATTATCCCTAATCCTAGTGATTACTCAGCAATTCTGCCTGCACACACCATTTCAACATTCGCGCGTGTCCCTTGCCCTACATAAATCGAGTCCATTTTATAAATAAAACTCCTTGAATTATATAATTTATTTTTGAAAGTCACTGCCCCTAAAAATTTCATTCAATTGATATATATACAGGTTTAGCCCTGGACCAATAAAGCTTCTGTGGTTCAGACAATTACTATCTTACAACGATGATCTTTTTTTATTTTCTTTATAGCAGTTTACAGTAGCAATAGCCAGATCAAAACGATACTTGGCTGAGAACTAAAGGCAGAAAACGTGTACTAATTACTTTGAAAACTTCCAAGACAGCGAGAAAGCAGTTTTCTAATTCAATAAACGTACAAAACATAGTCTTTGACCTATGGCTGATTGTCATGTAAGGCCTCTCTAGGAGTGGCTTATACAATAAACCAATTGATTAGTTAAATAATAATAATAATATTGCTTTATTTCGGACCAGTAATACAATTTAACTTATTTCCAAGTGTTAGTATAAATTAACCTAGAGACAAACTTTTTTAAAAGTGGAGAATGGAAATTCTCTGTAACAGTTCTCAGGATGCTGTTAGGACTGTCTCTCACTCTCCTCAGTAATGGTTAGTATAATAACTATGTTTATAAAATTTTCTTTACTTTTGTTTCACTAAATATAAACGGCGTTCTGAATACTAAAAAACACTTGTTGTATAAGCTCCTGTTGCATATCCAAAAACTCAATTAGTTTTTGAATAACAATTCTATTTGCCACCATTTATTTACAACCCCAAAAGTATGACCACATCTTGGTGTTACGCCCTTCGTAATAAAATATAACAAGTCCGTAATCAAGGTCTGAGGCTTCATAAAGCAAGGTCAGGGACGCCGTAACCGCCCCAAGGCCTTTACTTCCATAACTTGTATTTTGATTTAAACGAAACGTTCCTTTGTTTTCGATGCTTTTAATTTCCAGGATCTTTACCGAAATTATTTCGAAAGCTTTCTTTCTTTTTCAATTATCATGTGAAATAGGTATGCAGTTGCTTTTAAATATTCCTCGTACTATTTTTTATAACTCGATGTCATGATCGCTTTAATGCCGCTAACGCGCCAGGTGCGTTGTTTTAAAATTTCGTCATATTATACCGACAAGGCGCCTGGCGAGGTAAGAAAATAACAAAAATAAAGATGTATTCTTAAAAAAAATACGGTTTACTTTAATTACTTTCCAATTTAGCAGTGGCGCGAATACTGAACGATTTTAATATTTCACGCAAAATAATGTCATATGCAATGTCGGCAATACGCTAGGGACGTTGATCAATCTCATAAAGATATTATCAACCTTTAATTAATGCGTCAATATAAATAAAAGTACAAAAGTGACTACTTTCGTTTTTATTTAAAGTACCTATTAACGAAACGTTTTTCATCGGTCACTTGTCCGATACTGAAATATTTATAACTTGGCCAACTGAAAGATACCTATAATAAAACATTGCCGATCAACGCATCTTGCGTGTTCATATGTATTTATTTTAGCGTCTAGCGTCAGAAACACGTCTACGACGTTCATCGCCATTTCTATAGCAGCATCGCTAAAGACATCGTGAAAGTGTGTTAAGAGCCAGCGTTTTTTATTACGTTTTGAGCGCTTTTACAAAACGTGGTAGAAAACGTCGACTCTTTGGAAACTTTGATCAACTAAGTAATCAGAGTACGTGGTAAGACACGTCGACGTTCTACTTAACGTATTAAACAACTTTTAATACTCATACTACTAGCATCCTACGAACACACCAGTTTTTAAATTTTTACATACTTGGTCTCATACATATCGCACTCTTAATAAAACAGCGACTTAACTCGAAATTTGAAAGTAAGGCAATTTGAACTCTAATTGTATATGTTAAATTCTAATATTATATTTGTATTAAATCTTTGCAATAGAGTTCAAATTTGTTTAATCCAAAATACTAAGATAAGTCTCTGTTTTATTAAGAGTGCGATATATCCATAGGTGCAGACAGAGGTGCATAACACCTATACTTGGCTCTATGTCCTACGTAATAGGGCGAACCTATTGACTTTTACCGAGCACAGTCTCAGACTCTGTACTACTGAAACATTCTTGCCAGAAATTCGCCCAACTTCACCACAGTCAAACTCAAGATTTATGATGCATTACAGCAGCGCCAACAAGGCATAGCATGCATAACAAAGAATAATCCTGAATTTCCTTGTAGGTTTGCATGTTCAACAACTGTTGACGTCAGATTGAAATATAATTTACATCAATGTCAAATCAATTAAAATATAATATAATCCAAGTTTCGAGTAATAAAGTGCAAATATAATGCGGAATAAAACCAAAAAGAAACGGTAACAAAATATTTAGTAGCGCATGTTTATCAAATTAGGTAAAACCATTAACAGGTATTAGTATCTTTAAACCCGATAGACAATATCTAATACCTAATCTACAAATGACAGCCATATCAGTTGATACCTTTACAGAAGCATAAAGACAGTGATTGAATATTGATAAAGTTTTTATGTCATAATCATAACTTATAGACTCAAGAGCAATATCACCACTTATTTATGTTAGTATATTGAGGAGAGGTTATCTGATAATATGTTGTTATTGTTTTAGTTTTAAATACATAGTTTACAGAGATTTTTATCTTTTAAAAGCACATAAAACAAGTAGATATATACATATAGATATATGTATAGAACAGGGACAAAATTAATAGGTATTGCACAGTAGTTAATGCCATTAATTGTTTAATTTATGCTTACTGTTGCAGTCTATTAAGGCAGCACTATTTGATGTATCCCTATTTATCTATCATCATAATGTTTCAGTATATGCAAACAAAAGGTTTATTAGATATATTTAAAGAAAGTGATAGAAATATGTTTGTTGCTTATTAAAACTTCAACAAAATCTAATTGACAAATACATCTGCCTCTATTATTTGAAGTTATTTAGTGGCAAACAGCCAAGAATTAATATTTATTCGGAATTTTACTTCAAATAAAACAACATAATATATTCCAATTACTTATATTAAATGAAGAACAAAAAATAAAGCAGACTTAGAAATAAATATTTATATATTACACACATTTTACAGTATTCTCTCATTCATTTGCAAATATATTGCGTTTAGTATTGGAGTTAAAGAGAACATTGACCCAACATAAATATTAAACATTATATTATTTTCAGAATCTCTTTAAACTTTTTGTATAGAATAGAGAGGAATAATAATTATCTTTATAGTGCAATTATTATAATACTATACTATAACTATTATAAACAGCAGTAGTGAATGAGTCCGCTGTGCACTCTCTGATTCAATTCCAAGATCAGGCATACGTTATTGGGTTTTTATGCCAAGAAAATCTCAGTAGTACACAAAGTCCCAAACGGATCTATTAGATGGTAAAAGATTCACTCTCATTTGCTTTTATCTATTCCCATTGCTATTAATGGACTTAAAATTACAGCTGGTGAATAGCGGGCATAATACACATATTATATGTTCTTACTGCTTTTGGAATATAGGTCTGAGCCCTTACATAAGTAATTACAATCTTTTTACGAGGCTAATAAACTTGGTACAACTTACAAAAGGTAATTGTAGAATACTTAAAGCAATTTCATACAGGCAAGCCACGGATGCAGTTAAAGATAATAAAGATATGTTTAGTGAGTACTAAATCTATATGCAGTATTGATGTTTAAAAGATAATAGAAATTACTATCCATTAAATTATGCTATCCTTAATATACTGATTTTGTAGGCAAATATAAATAACTACACAAAGACTGAGATGTCATAAGCCTCTCTAGAATTTTATGTTAATACTAGCTGACCCACGCAACTTTGTCTGCTTCATAAAGAGTTTTTTTTCCGTTTTACCATCATTTTTCATTAATGCTCTGCTCCTACTGGTCCTAGCGTGATGTTATAAAGCATATAGCCTTCCTCGATAAATGGGCTATCAAGCACTAAAAGAATTTCTCAATTCAGACCAGTAGTTCCTGAGATTAACGCGTTCAAACAAACAAACTCTTCAGTTTTATAATATAAGTAAGTGTAGATTATAATCAAATATGAATCCAACTAATTTTGTACTATTGTAGTTACTGAGAAACAAAACATATACTAAAAAAAAAGTGTTTTTCTAAGAATTGTAAATGATGCTTCATGGACAAGTTGTCAATGTAGTTAAATATTATGATATTGATTTGTATAATCTATTCAGTGTGAAAATGTAATGAACTTATGAGATTTTAGAATAAGTGTATGTGCAAGTTTGATCCCAATTTGTATATACCAGGTCATTCATGATCTGAATTTGTATATACCAGGTCATTCTTGATCTGAATTTGTATTTATTTATTAGGTCTTTATCCTTAAAACTTTTTTCTCTACCTGTTTGCCATTAATGCCATTAGATAAAATTATATCTTTATAATTTATTTAACTGTGCAACGGCCTACCGGTTATCATAGACTATTGTTTTTAAATCATGTCTGGCATTTCCAGTAATCAACAGACTATCTATATGATCATAAAACTGTTGTAACTTATGTGATTCACATAAAATACAAATATCAAATATAATAGCTAGTATGGATTAAAAGTATACATTGGAAATGCCTCGTTTGAACATCTATAGATTAAAAAGAACTGCATATGTTATTAATAAATACTTTTATTTATATTGCAAATGACATTCTATTCAGATTGCTTACTAAGATCTGTGAACAATTCTTGGCCCACTTACAGTAGGACAAGAAAGGTTGTATTGTTTATACCATCAAAACCAAGGCTTTGTATGTTCAGTATTTTAAAGGTTTCTTAAAGGAACTTTAAAGAACTATATTACGTAAATAACTCTCTGAGCACTAACATTGATATAAAAAATATGAAACAGAACTTATGAGCATAAAGATGACATCATGTTTGCAGGCATTGTCAATGTAAGGTATTAATGTAGGAATAACATAGCTTAGTTAGACAAATACAGTCCTATATGGCAGATAATATAGATCGTTTCCAGGTTTTTATTCTCTATAAAGTGTAAACAAAGCGGCACAATGAAAGGTACCTCCCCTGACAGTTCTGTGCATGTAAGTTAATTTGCTAGTTGGTGTTTGGTGGCTACTTGGAAGATTTTTATTACTTACGTTGGTTCATTTTGAGGACCATGGCTCGGTAGAACCTGGATAATGGCGCCATCACGTTGCGCGCGTGGACGAAACGCAAAATATTATCCCTGAAATCCATTTCTGCGATTCGCGAACAATTTTCTGTGTAAAACTCCTGACCAACACTATTTAAACACTAATAAAACGCTAAATTTGACACTCATTATCACCGCGCAGTATTGCGAACAAAATTAAAACTATACTCGAATAAAAACAACTTCGTTTAGCGACGATTTCAACATTATTTTTTCATGTGCAAGACGGCTTATTAGTTCTGAGCCTTTAGACAAATAATCACATTTCTTGATTCACAAGGTTTTTACATAAATAAAAATTGTTTGAAATACATGTTGACATAAACTGGCGCTTCGTGAATCTTGTCTACATTCTATCATTCTACTTGAATGTACTATGTAGTATGTACGATCGATCTGTCCATCCATACGCCCACGACACGACTAGTGCTGTGACCCCACATGGTTTCTATAATTTATCGACATAATATGTATTACTCGACGACGTATATTTACACATAATTAATATGTTATTTCTTCCTAAATTATTATTATAATAATTGTGTAACCTATTGATTCAAAAATTTAATATAAAACATTGTAACGGGATTGACACTCGATACATTTTTTTATATTTAATGTAAATTTTAAGTATTTACTTTTACATTTCATTAGTATTACAAAAAATATTGTGTTTGGAAAACTGCTAAAATACAATTTTTTGACCTCACTATTCAAAATATATTATTCCGTGTCTCCAAACAAATATTACACGAAAATTACTGCATGAATTGTAATTGATCTCTATACAAACCTACTAGCTTCTTTTCCGATCCAACATCAAAGATACTTTTGATGTAGGTATCAGTAAATCCACTGAACAAAATAAATTTAGTGGACTTACTGATACAGCTCATCATTGAAAATTGCGAAGGTATTTTTAAAAGCCAAGACCAAACATGTTATTTAAATGGCTATCTGTCTAAGGTGAAATTAATTTATTTGGATAGCAAAAGAAACCTACGTTATGTTTAAGTAAAAAGGCATCCCTTCTTTTATTCAGAAGAGTAAAGATACTTAGGAATACAATTTTAAGAATTATTCATTTTATTTTCTTACCTTAATTGACGTCCTTTTATGTAATTTATTTCATAAAATCTCGATAGGTTCTATTTTAAATTACCATTCAAAATAGAACCTATCGAGATTAATGTTAATATTTATAGATAATAAGAAAGATAAATACAAATAAATTCAATATTTACTGTCCCTTAAGTTACATAAAGCATACGCACATAATATATAAATATATTATGCTCCTGCAATACAAAGCTAGCCTAGCCTACAAAAGTACTTATAATCCATATTTACATATTATTTCATTTTACTTTCGTAATACAAAATGTACAAAAAGAATATTTAAATGAAGATGCTTTTTTGTCAAAAACGCAAAACAAACTAGCTTAAATACACAATGTCTATCTGTCAATAATGATTACCATAATCCTTTAAATAATCGTGATCGTACATTTTTAATATGTATTATTATTTTATCGTAAATTTGTGTCGATACCTAACCTCCCTAAAGTAAAAGTAATGTTGCCAGTTACGAAAAAGGTGCGCTGTGTTCGGGATATGATACGCCAAACGTAGAAATGACAGAAATGTCAATGAATTTTAAAATGACTTTCAAATAACTTAATTGCCAACGAAAAAAATCTATGTTGCTCTCACTCAAAACAATCAACCATACGTACGTACATGTACGTTTCAAAGATATTGATACGTTTAGTATTTAGCGTTTATGAAATCCCATTAAGTGCATTTTAAAATTATTTAAAATGCAGTTAAGGAGATAGTTAATAAAAATAAAACACGCACCTAAAAGCTAAAAGATATCTGTCAATTTCTTAATGTACCTTGAGTACTTTCTAATTACATTATGATATTTCTTTCGCTGCAAAAAATGGATTGGTGAAGATAATAAATAATAATATATATAAGACAACTAACGATCTAGAAATTGTTAAACGTACTTCAACACCTTTGATTAGTGCTGCATTTGACTTTTTATCGAAACGCGTCTCCAATATCGCCCACAATCGTGCTTTTACAGAGAACTATTTTATTTTTATTATTTAACTATGCAACCCATAGTAGATCGTTGTTTAATATTTAACCGTATTTTTAGGCTCCGCACCTCTTTTCTCTTTTATTTTCTCCCTTCTCTTTTATTTTCGTTATGTAGGTCTGCCCGTATGTCACGGCTATTTATTTAGAATTTGTAAATAACATTTTAATAAAATTTAGAAGGTGTGTCTTCTATAAACTGCTATTCAATAGTGTAATGAAACTTTGATTCATGTATGTAATTATATGAATTAAAGTATCAGAGCTAAGCTTTATAAAATACAATGCCTAGCTCTTTCCCTACAGTCACTAACTTTAACATGATGGTTAGACAATACTCATAATTTTACACTTTGAACAAAAATAGGTTTCAATATTCTTCTTTTTTGTTTTTATTGATATCAATTTTTATTATACGATACTTAGGTAGTTTTTGAAATATATTTACGGCAGGGACAGCAAAGTGAGCTAATGTAATCGCTGCGCACTGTAGCTCGTAGCTAGGGTCTAATGAGTGGGGAAGTGTTATAAGCACTAAGTAGAGTTATTAGGTGCCACGCCTACCCTTTAAAGAGGGCCCTTAACATTTAATAAGATATTAACTGTAGGTAAATTTTTACTTGGTATATTTGCTGCACGCTTTTAATTTATTGTTGTTGATGTTGATATTTACCTAATTCTCAAAACTCCTTATAAAACTGTCAATAAATGTAGGTACACACAGCGACGCATCAACCTAGACTGTTTGGACTTTGAACTATTAGAAGTTAAACGCGGCGAACCGTGCGAGAGAGTGCGTTATATTTTTGTTACGCTATATCCTTACCATTACATCGACACCACTATGCACTGTCCCTTGCCGACAATTCTCTATTTTGTATGTAGCGTAGTTATGCGTATGTAGGGTGTCTAACTTGATGTGTAGCCGTGTACCTACCCGTTTTATAATTATAGAAAATAATTTTTTTATTGCAGTTTTTTTATTTACAACTTCATAGAAGTTGTAAATTTTCCATTACGGAAAATAAGAAAGCTACTAAAACGTGGAGACATTGGGAAATAAAAAAGAAGTCTTACTTTATCATCTCGGCTCAAGCTTAATTTGTAAGTCTGCCTCGCTGTCTGTCTAGTTCCTATTAAGTTTAGATCTACCCCATCTCATTGGAAAGGAAGATAAACGAAGCCATGTTAATACCTAAACAAGGTACCTAAACAATACACGTCTAGATACCGCGGCGCTTCGAAACAGGCGTCATAAATAAGTAGCAGACATATTATTTAAGTTGTTGGCTGCGTTTGTATTGAGTACTAGCTTTTCCCCGCTATTTTGTACGCTTAGAATTTAAAAGAAAATATACGTAGTGGAAAAGACGTCTCTCTCTCAACCTATATTTTTGCATTTTCAGAAATAATAAGGCTAAACGACGTATTAATATAAAACATGCACTAAATTTTAAGTTAGAACTTTAACAATACTACTGTGGAAATCGCATTTCATTCCATGCAGTAGTTTTTGCGTGATGTACAAACATATCTAGACAGACAGACAAAAATATTAAAATAATTGTGTTGGCTTTTATACCTACATACATACAGAGATTCACGCCTGTTTGCCAGAGGAGTAGGCAGACACTACAGATTTCCATTTGCTACGATCTTGATACACTTCTCTGGCTTCATTCACTTTCATAACATTCCTCATATACGCTCGCCGATTTAAGGTACTCTTAACCTGGCCTTTATCCAGAACGTCTCCGATCTGATCAAGAAACGTTCGCCAAGGTGCCCTAGGTTCTTTCCCTTGCGATTGTTCTATTCACACTAGCCTTATGAACTTTCTTAATCAGTCTTTTCTCGTCCATTATTTCTATATTGAATAGTTTGTTTGTTTGGTTAAACGCGCTAATCTCAGGAACTACTGGTTCGAATTGAAAAATTATTTTAGCATTAGATAGCGTATTTATCGAGGATGGCTACAGGCTATATAACATCACGCTACGACCAATAAGAGCGGAGCAGACAAACCAGACAAACCCTACACTAACGCGAGCATAGCCGTGGGTGAAATCTAGTATCTCATATGTACAGAAATCGACCAGTTACAATTTAATTATACATAGACAATATATGTATCGACATAGAAGGTCTAGAATAATAACAAGTTAAAATAGTTTTTCATTATTCGTGCATACAAGTTAAATGGCATTGTGTATTCTGCCGTCATAAGGAAAAACGTCGGCAACAAAAAATAAATATACTGGAAAATGCGTAATTTTTACTGATTCCAAATAGACCAAAATCTTAATTTCGATTTTTTTTTTTATATTTCTCTTATGACGACAGTATTATATTTGACTAGATGTGCCCGCGGTTTCACCTGCGTTTATCCTTACTGCGCCGCCCCCGTGGGTCGTAGTGTGATTTTATATAGTCTATAGCCTTCCTCGATAAATAGGCTATCAAACACTAAAAGTATTTTTCAAATCGGACCAGTAGTTCCTGAGATTAGCGCGTTCAAACAAACAAACTCTTCAGCTTTGTAATATTAGTATAGATTATGAGGTTAAAATGTGTCTTCCTTGTTTCAGAAATACCGATTTAGTAGAAATGGGACTAATGGCTAGCTATCATGTAGTATAGTATCTACTACTTAGTAGCCACGAATCTATAAAGGTCCGTCCGAAGGGCTAGGTAGAGGTGAAACAATGGACCCTCGTATTGCCAGCCATATATGTCTGGTATGGCTATACCATGGTCCAGTTGCCACCAAAGCTCAAAGCTTGATTCCTATAACACCATTAGTAGCACAGTTTTCAGATATCGGATACAGAAGATTATTAGTAGAGTGAGAGTCTTACCTTAAGTAATGTTACCTTATTACAGAGTCCGCCGGAGATTCCATACAATGAAATTCCCGACGGACTCTGCAAATAGATCGCCAGCATCTTGAATATTTGAAGTACCAGTCATCTTGAATATTCGTTGTAACCGTTTGCTGCTCCTAAACCAAAACCATTTATTCTGGCGTTCGTAAAGGCTGCATGTTAATAATAATGTCCTCCAGATCGAATTTCGGTCACGGCGGCCAGTCTTAACGGAGACTGGCCATCTGCGCAGGAGATATTATAGTGCACAAGTATGTGCGCAATCACAATTGCACTCTCTGTTCCTTAACTCTCATGATCCGATGGGACGGTAATCCGACACGACCGGAGAGAGATCAGGTGCAGGACCAACGGCTTTACGTGCTTTCCGAGGCACGGGGGTGTCTAACACCGCCAACTTCCTAACTCCGGTCTGCTATTGAGATTTCTTAGCAGAAAAATGCAATAACTTTTTGTTGGCCCGATCCGGGATTCGACCCCGAGACCTCATGCACAGCAGTCGCATTCACTATTGCTGCGCCACGGAGGCAGTTTGTAAGTGTTAATAAGTTTATTAAGAAAATGCATTGCCATGCGGATAACAGCGCGAGTGAAATGCCTAATACCACCAGAAGCTATCTTTGGAGCGAGCCTCTGATCGGTACAAAAAGAACTTAGTTTGGTTCAACCCGTTGAAGACACACTTGTGCATACACTATGCGCATTTGCGATGTTTGTCTTGGTCTGAGTGTTTCTATGTATAATATGTATGTATTTATAAAATTAAAGTATATATGTATGTTTACCCATTGTCTAGTACCCATAGTACAAGCTCTGCTAAGTTTGGGCTAGATGGTGTTGTGTGTATGTGATAGAATATTATTATTTATTGCAAAGGAGGACCTTATCATTATAGCGCCACTGTTTCAAGTAGTCCCTTTTTTATTTCCGACAAAAGCTCTGCAAAATTTAATTTGGGAGCCCTTTAGAAGGTAAAGCAAGACTGTCATGGGTTCTGAACATACCGTCTCATCAACCTTTTATAAGGCACAGGTTTGGCATCTATGGGTAGAGTTCGTAAAATACCGGCTCGATCTAATTGACTACCCATTTTTTTTTTTTTTTTTTTTTACGTGCTGGAATGCATGACGCATATCCCTCCGCGGGGGCGGGCGGAGGGGTTATGTCGGACTCGCCGGGGTAAAATAAGATGTTAAGATGATAAAGTACCTCCCGGAATACCGACTAAACCTACCACGGTGTTCCTCGACAAAACCACTATCGACGGGGCCGCGCGAATCACTTTCGCATGCGGTCGCGACCCCGCCGAGGTTTCGGCCCGCCGTATGAAACGGCAGGCCACTACACGAAAGACCTACCCTAAAGGCACTTCTACCACTCCCTACTGTCCCCCCTAGAGGGGAGACGGACTCAACACAGAGGCGCGCGTGGGAACACGCACGCCGCCTCTCGGACCTGGTGCTGAACGGATGGCGGGCAGGCCCACAAAGCCCGCCACCCCCAGGTCAAACCTCAGGGTGGCTGGAGGTCGTCCCGCGCCCTCCGGCGCCCGGCTCTGCGGTTGGGGAGAGGGTTCAAACGCTCCCTCTCCCGCTCCGCCGCCTCCTTGATGGAAATTATTTCCTCACAAAAGGAGGCGACGGCGTTCCACGACCTCTCACTCCGGACCATAGACTGAACTACGGCCGGGAGCGAGAGGGCAACCAATCCGACTGCCGCGATCAATTCACGGCGCTGCGATGCCCAGGCGGGGCAAACCGCCAAAGTGTGCAGCGCCGTGTCCTCAACTACGTCGCGGCAGTCGCCGCAGTGGTGACAACCGGGCGTCTCTTGCCGGCGTATACGACACAGGAACTGGCCAAAACAACCGTGGCCAGTCATTACCTGTGTCAGCCGGAAGGTGAGGGCGCCATGGCGCCTCTCCAGCCACTCCTCAAACACGGGACTTACCGCCACGATCGTGGCGTGCCCGAATTGACTACCCATAGAGGCACGCTGTTTAGGTGTTGTGAAGTACATACTAAGTTGTCTTTAACAATAAAGATATTTAACAGTATAAAAGTATTTAATAATTTTTTTAAGTACTAATAATAATAATAATAATAATCATTTATTTTGTGAAACATGAGTATACAATACAAGTTACATTAGCTTGCATGCAAGGTGGTACATTCTTATATTTCGTAATCAGCTACAACCTAGTGGGAAACCGTTGGACTGCCACGCAGAGGTCTCGAGTTCTGTCCCAAAGGCGCGCATTTCTGACTTTTCGAAGTTATGTGCGTATTACATAGGTAGTTAGTTATCGCTTGCTTTAAAGGTGATTAAAAACATCGTGAGGAAACCTGCATGTCTAAGAGTTCTACATAATGTTCTCAAAGATACCTATGTGAAGTCAGGCAACCCGTACTGGGCCAGCGTGGCCCAGTGACTATAACCTAACCCTTCTCACACTAAGAAGAGGCCCGTGCCCAGCAGTGCGACAGTTTAATACAAGGCTATTCAGTGGCGTAACGTGGGTGTCAGCCGCCCGCGCCGGAATATTTTTTTGCTGCCCTATTATTTAGGTATTTCAAATTAAAATATGTACTATAATTTTCAGTAATTCCAAAGAACTTTTCGGCAAGAACAGTCATCAATATTGTATATTGCACAGTTCAAATATTTACAAGATATTATTATTTCTTGTGAAATTTCGCCACCCTCTAAAAATGCCGCCCAGGGCGGTCCGCCTCTGCCGCCTCTACTACGCTACGCCACTGGGGCTGATATTATAATTATATAAGCGTATTTATGTATCACGCAATTAATAAATCCAAAACTTTCTTTCTCTACAAGTTCTGCATATACTATATGCTACTTAATGAGTTCTTGCAGTAAGCCGACGGTATATACATATATGTTCAGACATCTCAACGCCTTTACCGCTTACCTGTTACTTGTTTCTACGGTGGAGACATAAGTTCGTACACAAATGCTAAGTTGTGAAGCAAGTTATGGAGAGAGGTATGCTCGGAATTACATTGAAGGACTTGTCCTGTTTGTAAACTTCGTAATAGGTTTATCTGACAAAGAAGCAATGTTACTAATATAGCTCGCGTAATATATAGATAGGTTAGGTAGATACCTACATATATAAAAATAAATTTATTTTAAGTAAGCCCATGGAAATAAGCGTAGGCCGTTCCACCATAGATATTTAGTCTACAGATAGAAAACTTATCTAACTGACACAAGTAAAACTTAATAAAAAAAATACAAACTGTATTATTGAAAATATGGAATATTGCTTTCTTTTCTTAATATACTTATTTTTATTGTTCTTAATATCTTATAACGAAATGTTAACCGTTACCGTGAAGCGATATATGGGATTACTATTACCTTTCTTTCTTTTTGCTTTCTTTTCGTGTGGTTAGTGGCCAATCTGTTGTCAAGAGTTGTTCAAGCCGCCCCCGTAGGCCTCTGACATGGCTTAGCGACTGCTGTAAATTTGACAACAACCGGGACCGGCTTTTATCGTGTCCTCCGAAGCACGGAGACGCTCAGATGAAATACCACTAAGCAGTCACCCATCTATAGACTGACCGCACCCAACGTTGCTTAACCTCGCTAATCGTTTACAGATCAGTGAGTGCAACTGGCTATGATACTATTATCAACCATTGTTATAAGTTTATTGCACAAGTAGTTACCCAATTACTGACATCAATCGATAAAATACAATCAATCGAAACGTCAGGTGAAAACAATTTTGCTAGTAAAGTGTAGATAGTTAGTGTTAAATGTTGTCTTTATTGCGAAGGCGTGAATAATCCATAGGTACCTTTTAATTCAGCTTTAATTCTATAAAATATGGCTGTATGCTACATGCCACATATACCAACCTACAGTACTTCTATATTTTATAAAATTAGGTAAGTACAGCTACGTTTAAAAATCTTTCGAGATATAATAATTAAGTACAAAGTAACAATGGCTTAATAAAATTATATGGACAATTAACAACATTTTAATATAGGTAGGTATATAAGTAAATAATTTTGGTAGATCATTACCTGAGATTTACTTTTCAAATTGTTATCTGAAAATATCCTTTTGTCTTTGTACTAAACTTCTTTGAAAATTAACTGAAATGAAGATAAGAGAGTCCGTAACAACTCATTAAGAGATTTCTACGAACTGTAAAAGTTATCTTATATCTTTTAATTAAAACCGTTATAGGAAATAGGTCACTCGATTGTCTAAAAACTCGGCATTAAGATATTGAGAGGAATTATGTTATTATTCTTCTGAGGTAGGATAAGCTATGTTCTAAAAGAAGATTTAATCTTCAGCAACATATTAAAATCCGTAAGTTGTCCAAATAATTCACGGTATCGAAGAGGACTAAGACAAAATTAAAAAAGATAAATAAATTGTCTTTCGGTCCAGCAACTCTAGGGTTTGCTGTTTGCTTTATTAAATTCCTGTGAGGCCGAGAAAATTTAGCTTATGACATTAATGATATCCGAAAATTGCATTCTGTACTGCTAATTGTAGTGATACCAAATGCAATAAATAATTTCGTACTGGTCCGATTTTCTAGTGTTTTATAAGTATTAGTTACACGATTGGTTCTGGTAAAAACTGGTCTTCCATGCATACAAAAGTAGCATTTAAAAATGCTATGATAGAGTCACCAAATCTTATATATAGGTGATACTAGAATTTGTTATTCTAGATTCAATTTAATTTTTAACCCTCGGGAACAGTACTTATACACGCTGCAATAAAAAAGCTGATGTCCTTTTATGCATCCGTGAAATTTCGTAATCACTTTGGAATGCGAAATTTCACGATGATCAGCCGAATAGTTGACGTAAAAGCATAAAAAATTCACATTTACATTAATAATAATAATTATAATTTATTCAACTTAAATTGGTAAAAATTGATACAGAGCTTAGGTTACATCGTAAAAGTAATATATAAGAGGTGCCTGTACTAGGGTAAACCTGTGCCACAGGCATTAAGGGCACATAGTGTATAATATAGATATAAATTTTAAAACAATACTTATAAAACATTATTCTTTGTATATAAAATCTTAGGAATTACATTATAAACTAAGTGATTACTATGACGATTTAAAGAGCTATTTTATTGCGTAACACTTATTGAACAACAGTTATTAAATTTTCAGTTTGATCGTAGTTCGAGGTTTGTAAATATTGTTGAACTAATTGCTTAGTGTTAGCATAATTTTTGCCATAAATCGCAGTTATTTTATTTATATTATTATAAAGAAATGGACCTAAAAATGCGGAAAACCTATTGGTAAAAATATACTTAAATTGAGACTGAATAGTACAAACGATATCTTTCCGTCGTTTAGTGTTAGTAAGTTCCGGGTTATACCTATAATTTACCTATATAATATTTATATAAAAAGGCATATAATTTTGAAAAGTCGGCAATGCATGCCATTTGCCAGGTGATATTACTCGAGACGTTGTTGTCGATACATTACTTTTTTTATGTAAAAACATTGCTTTTTTATTAAACACACTTAACTATTTCACGTGTTTATTTATTTATAGGTAGGCAGCGGGAGCGTAAATGGGTACCATGGGTGATACAATCGCTATTATCAATTCATAAGATTCGATTAGGTGTTCCGTGTATTTTTTTAGTTTTATGTGTTGTGTTTTCGTTGTATATACACCGATTATACTAAGACTTTATCGTATCGGTAGCGTGCAACTGTAATAGTTATTATCGCGTTTCAGTAATTTGTATAAATTGGGAACCAGAAATTAATCGAGGTATATTATGTTATACTTTTTCACTCAAGGTTTTTAGTACTGTCGTTATCGTGATTAATATTATACATGGATGCTAAAACTTTTGAAGTAATTAGTATAGTATAGTATCTTATGTGGGAGCCAGTCAGTACAGACCGGCGACACTTCGACCCAGTGGGATCTTTTGTGTCGACACTCTCCCAATAACGACTGCCATAGATGTTCATGGCAGCCGCGACCGACGGCTTAACGTGCTCTCCGAGGCACGGAGCAGGCGATAATTTTCAATCAATACGCACATAATTTCGAAAAGTCATATAACTTCCGAAAGTTAGAGGTGCGCGACGTGGGTTCGAACCTAAGACCCTCTGCATTGCAGTCTGTTGGTCTCCCCACTGAGCTATCGCTGCTCTTATTATTTATTACCGGTACCTCGTTAGCAACTCTCAGAGTTCGCGAGTGGTAAGCGGCTTTATTGCTCTGGTACCTATCTACCTACCTATACCTATAGGTATTATATGTCAGTCGATTTCTGCTGAACAATAAAGTCGGCAAAGCAATTTAAAGTCGACTCATAACTGCATTTCGGTAAACTAAGTTAAGGCGAAGGGTAATGAATGAGCATACACGAAAACGTGTTCTTATGAGCTTTTAAATTTATATATCTTGTACCACATGTCTCAAAGTTGTGTCTTTAGGTTTCAAATGCTTGATGTTTGTTATAGTTAGTACAAAAAGCTTTTTAAAAATACATGAAGTACCAAGATCGTAGGCATATTATCATACAATAATTACAAAAAGAAAATCTACCACAAACCCTCGAATTGACCACCCGGCTATTGTAATAGAAAACAAGTGAGAATCGGCAATGAATTGCCGTAAATCTTAGAGTTCGGAAAAATGGTTCAAGTAATATGCAAAAGTCACGTGATACCACGTGACCTTGAGGTCAGAGGTCATAGTCATTTCGGGGGTATATCGACTATGCTGAGTCAAATAGCGTTGACCGCGAGTCTCTAGCTCTTACGGTTCTTGAGTTGAAAGTTGTACAACAGACGGACGAACGGACGGACGGACAAAGCTGTTGTATAAGAGTTTTTCCGAACTCTAAAAGGTTAACGACAACCGTGTGGCAACCAGGCGTACTTGCAGTTTTCCGATTCAAACACAAAATATGCGTCGACACGTGTTTCAAACAATGTCAGCAATACCGAACTTTTCTGGTGATGGACAGCCGCGTGGGATCCAGGCGTATTCTATCTAGCAGTGTTACATATAATATACAAATAAATATGCGTCGACAGTTATTTCGACGTCGCGAGAAACATCCTTATGACAGTTGGACAACGAATGAGTTTTATTTATTACTAGGTAACCCGCGCAACTTTGTCTGCTATACATAACATAACGACCTAGCTAATAAAATAATTATATCTTATAAAACTACAAATAAAGAAAATCGAATATTTAACTATGCCAACTTTTTCAACTAAAGAAAATAAGTCTAACTACACTTGTAACTATAATGTGTATGTACTAATACCTAAAAACTATCTACATAATAAAAGTCGCGCTGATAAGCACGGTTTGTTTACGATTGCTAAATGTCAATAAGAACCGATGCTCAGAACGTCTTTCGCTCCGGGCCGTGTTGTGCGATATACAAAAATCAACCGTATAGCATACGTATTACACGTTAATACAGTCGCAAATCACCTACCACATCGTAATTACTTGAAATTTTATTTCATGAATATCTTGTGTTTATAAACTGATTTCTATAATTCTTTTTTTATTAGTTAGATATTAATGTCTACTTGTTGACCGTGGGAATACTGTGAAGATACAGCTATGTATCATACGATTTATTTTTATATTCCAGTACATTTTTAACGAATACTTCGATTCCCAATTATTTTTTTGGTATAAAATGTATCCTATAACCTGCCCAGGATTAAGAACTATAACTGTACAAAGTTTGATTAAAATCGCTTCAGTAGTTCTTGATCCATGCGTGCACATACAGACAGACAAAAAAATTACTGATTGCATTTTTGGCATCAGTATCGATTACCAATCAACCTCCAATAGTTATTTTGTAAAGGGTAGTATTTAACTGATCCTCAATTTTTTGCCTTTGTTCCACCAAAAATACTAATTGCACACCAAAATATGCTTACTAAAATATTTTAAAGAGATCAAAATAAGTCGACGGAGCTTTTTTTTGGGTAGGTTTAAGAAGGAACCTAACATAACCTAACCCTTTCGAGACAGAATGCAGTGATTTGAGGCGTATAGGTGCTCGTAATGATATATTTTAGTAAGCATATTTTGCTGTGCAATTAGTATTTTTGGTGGTCATTATATTTAATCCCTTTTGTAAATATATTAAATAATTTTATTATAAGTATTGATAATATAGCAGCGATAGCTCAGTGGGGAGACCAACAGACTGCAATGCAGAGGGTCTCAGGTTCGAACCCACGTTGCGCACCTCTGACTTTCGGAAGTTATATGACTTTTCGAAATTATGTGCGTATTGATTGACAATTATCGCCTGCTCCGTGCCTCGGAGAGCACGTTAAGCCGTTGGTCCCGGCTGCCATGAACATCTATGGCAGTCGTTATTGGGAAAGTCAGTACCCTCTAATATCCTGACACTGGTCTAGCCTTAGGGTATCGTTAGCTTTCGGGTTGCGGAGGTCAGGTGGCAGCCGCTCCGTATAAAAACTCATATCCAGTCAAATCCGGTTAGACCAGAAAAGCCGACCCCAAGTGACTTGGGAATAATAAAGGCTAAGAAAGAAGAAGAAGAGATAATAATATCATGTCATCAAAGGACGTCTACAATGTAAAGTGTAATTTATAAAACGAAGCCGTGGGTCACGCGTTTGCAAGCAAATAGTTGTTAGCAGTTGCAGGTAAGGCGAATCAGATATGTTTGCTATTAATACGTACTTAAATAAAGTACGTACATACCGAAATCCTTCTTTTTCTTTCAATACCACTTGCAGTCTTGCATGTCGGCGATAAGCTGGCCAAAGCGTGTGCTTTAGTGTTAAAGGCAATATTATATACCTGTTAGCTAAGCCCGGCTACGGTTCGCTGTAGCTCAGGTTGATATTTTAAATTGCCCATTGCTGTAGGAACTTCGGGATAAAAGTAGGTATATAAAACTCTTTAATATAGAAATGCCACGTTGTGTAAATATTTCAATTCAAACTCTTTCAAGGATTCAAGCAATCTTTATTTAAAGACTAGATTTTGTCCGCGGTTTGCTCTCTAAATGTAGGCTAGTTTAGCAATAGTAGGTACTTTTTTCTGGATGAAAGGTACCCTATGACCTTTTCTGTTCCCCTGACATCGTGTATGCGAAATTTCATGAGGGTCGGTCGAGTAGTGAAGGCTTTAAAGCGGAACAAACAAACTTCCATTAGGAATAACTGTTACACACGACTTTATCCGCGTGGAATTTAACAAAAATTAATATTTTTTTTGCGTGACCTTTTTAAAATAATGGTAATATTTTTTTTGTCTAAAATTATGTTTTTTTCCCAAAACTTTGGCTATGTGCCAGTGAAAGTCCCGTCAAAATTTGTCCAGCCGTTTCAGAGACTAGCCGTAACAAACAGACAGACGACTATATAAAAAAGAAAAAATAACTGCCTTAAATACTTTCATATACATACATATAGTAAAAGGCTGTTATTTTGACATTACAAACAGACACTTCAATTTTATTTATTTGTATAGACTTAAGATTCCTTTGTGTAATAATGGTAATGGCGAAAGTATCAGATATATCTCCAGCGGTCGGCTATCACTGGCCCTTATAACAAAACAAATAGCACATGTCTAATCAAAAATAAAATGAAAAGGTTAACCATTCAAATGCGGCTGTGAGGAGTGAATTGCAAACAGATAATTAATTTATCTGAGTAGTAGAACCTCGCTGATTTCAGCATGAATGGGCTGGCTCTAACGGTAAGGACTACCCTCTCACAGAATATCGACGCGAAATAGCAGTATTCCTACTGTTGTGTTTTGTTCGGCGAGTGAGAGTGCCGGAGGTCCAATCACCCTCTTCCCCCTTCCCGCTCCTTCTCCTTCCCATTTCCTTTCCTAAATGATCGGCAACGCGCAAGTGATGCCTCTGGTGTTGCAGGCGTCCATAGGCTACAATGACCACTTACCTAGCTTGTATAATTGTTTGCCAACGTAGTTGTATAAAAAGAAAATTATATGTAACTATCGATTCCAGCGACATCCACATTGATAATCGTGAGAACGCTTAATTGTTTTTTATGAGTATTCTTGATAGTCACTTGTATTTATTAAGTAGTTTGTTATTAACTTATGATGCTTTCTTGTGTGCCTGCTTTAGGCAGACTGTTTTGCTGTAAATAATACAGATAAACGTCTGAATAATGTTATAAAAGAGTCGACAATATGACACAGAGGACTGTTTCTACGTAAGTACCTACTAATTAATGCCGTGGTATCTTCAGATATGTAAATTTACAAATAGAAGTTATCTAAAAGATAAATTGCATCGCTTCTTATTAATAAGACAGCAAATTAAGTACCTACATATTTCTACTTTGAAAAGCGTTTGCCATGATTTTGAAACAGATCATATTAGTTTTATTTTCATTTAATATTTTATTTAACCTATATTTTTTCTTTACGGACCTAACTCATAAAATTACGAAATAAATAATTGTTACTTTGAAGGCAGTATTACATTATACGAGACATTCTTATTTTTAAATAGACAACTTTTGCTCTAAGACTAAGTTTGTAAAAGCACTGCAAGCATGGTTACGGGAACATGTATTTTATACCATAGAAGAGTTTTACGACTTCAAATAAATTCAAATTTTAAGTAGACTGTGACAAATTTGTTAATTTTAATTTTAATCTATTGTATATTTGCATGCTATGTAATATAGTTAAATGGGCTTGTACAACTTTATATATTGTGTAACAACTTTTGTAACCCTATTTACAGCAAATAAATGATTTTGATTTTGATTTTGATTTTGAATTCATATAACGCGAGAGACTTTACAAGTGCTTAAACAAAACAACCAGATGTGGATCACATAAATTATTGCTCCAAGTGGGATTCAACCCACAACATTCGGAGTAGTGTCCGTGGCGAGACGACCTCTTATACCACTATGGCAGCCCTCTAGACCACGTGGATAGAGTGTTGATAGAAACGTGAAAACGTTAGCTTTCAAAGATTAGTATTAATCGCATTAGTATGATACCACTATATCTATCTACTATAATTATATGAAACCACTTGAACCCCGCCCGGTGAAAACACGCATATCCTACTTTTCGCTGTGTGTAAAAGGACAGTTTTGTAACAACTTTAGTAAAGTATATAATTCAATTTACTAACAGCAAAAGGCGTGAGGCGTGTTATCTGCATAAAAAACAAGAATTTGAATATCTCTATTTATAAAGTTTTGTCATTCTCATATACCCTTATATGTGTCGTTTTCAATAGTAATTTCCTTAATCAACGAACCACTCAATTCGAGATGTGGTTATCGATTAATTTATCTACGTTCCCATATTAGTTTTGTTTATTTAGTTACAACTTACAATAAATAATACCTATTTCTTTATTGTTAATAGAACATACAAACCAATTTAAAATTTCAATTTAACAAAATATGTACCTACATACTGATGGTGTTGTGTGTATGTGGTAGAATATTATATTATTATTATACTAGATTTTGTCCGCGGCTTTATGTCCTTTTCAATACGCCTGCCAACGAGTACCTATGCGAAATTTCATGATAATCGGTCGAGTAGTTGTGACGTAAAATCGTACGAAACAAATAACTCACGTTCTCATTTATAATATTCATTAGGATATTACATTACTCATATTATCATTGCATATACAATAAAAACATGCATAGTTGATATCATGATATAAATACATATATATTATACATAGAAACACCCAGACCAAGACAAACATCCATGTTCATGCACACAAATGTTTGACTTGTGCGGGAATCGAACCCGCGACCTCAGGCGTGGCAGTCAGTTACACTAACCACTACGCCATCGAGGCCGACATATGTTTCATACGTAAGTATAATGAATATTGTAGTGTATAATTTGTTTGTATTGAATGTCGTGGGGGCTATGGTATCAATATACTTGTTGAGTAATGACCTGTTGTGAAGCCTGAGGGCCGAGTTATGGCTGAATAAATTATTATAATAATTCATTATAAATATAACTACGTACATGAAATGTTAGTGGCGGCACTATAATTTTTGTTGGAATGTTAAATTCAATCAATTGTGTATATGTTTTAATGTTTGGGTACAAAAGAGATTTAAGTATATATACTTTAATGTCTTTAATAAGTGGTGCTCCCTAGTGATAGTGAACTCACTGGCACCAGGGGGCTTACCACCATCTCATTTTAATGTCATACTCAAGAACGAGATAAGGTTTGCCAGATTAAATAGACTGAATAAAATTGGCACGCTATTCGGCCCAATGTTACCATAGAGGTACGAGGGTATAATTATTACTTTTAAAGGAAATCTATATAAGTAATCCTGTCTAATTTTATAGATTTTCATGTTATTTTGCCTTTGCTACTAATATTAGGCATTACTGATACGATTTACGCACGGAAAATTTCTTTACTTTCGATAAATAATTTTTTTTTTTGGGATTTTTTCCATAAATATATCTATAGTCTGGTATGTGTACCACAGGTAAGGATATACTGTTATACATATTAAAATTAAAAGTACACTATTAGATATAACTAAAGATACAACTATAGATTAGATACTAGAGATTAGGACTAAGGATAACATAATCATTGCTGGATTATTTTTATCAAATTAAATAGTTTTTTGGCAGATTCTGACTTCGGATAACTTGAAATACTTTGTATCAGGCCCACATCTAGTAAATTTAAATCTTTAACTAATGAATTACGTTCACTCCTATTTCGAAATTCATATACTTAGAAGTGGATTCTTGATAAGAGCATTATAGCTATTTTAGGTTCTTTTACACTACACAAAAGAGTCGACGAAGGTGTTATCTTGTTATATCTTTAGTTTCCACGTAATAAGGGCGAACCTATAAACGTCTATCAAGTACATTTCCACACCCCGCACTACTGAGAATTTCTTAATGACAAATACAATAAATCCTTGTCCAACTAGAATCGATGCTGGAACTTCACGATTGGTCATACACATAAACACAAAATTATGTCATGGCAGCATCGGAACAGTCTTGGAACTTTATTTGATGTGTTTTAAATATAGTTGTGTCCAATTGTCAAAAGTCATTACGTCCGTTGTAGGTGTCAACGCATGACAAATGAAGGCTGACGAATCAAATGTTTGTAATGCATATATTTTGCCGCATACCAAAACTAAGGAGAACTCACTTTGAATTGGAATTTTTTGCTACGTGCATGTAGAAGCGATTCGCCCCGACAAAGCACGGGTAACCTTACAAATTGTACGCTTAAACCTTCCTCATAAATCTCTCTGACTATTGGTGAAAACCGCATGAAAATCCGTTCAGTAGTTTTTGAGTTTATCGCGAAGAGAGAGACGCGGCGGGGAGAATATGAATTGTTATCTTGTTGACTTGGCTGTAACAACAGTTTGGTAACTTCGAAAGGTAGAACAATAAAAACAATAAGAATACCTCACTCAACTGAAGTGTCAACGTGTATCCTGGTTTGAGAAAATCAAGGAGAGACGTTGGCAGCTGTAAACCTACCAAATTTTCATTTAAAATTATAAATAATTTAATCATAACTAAATATTTGTAAGTAATATTAACTGCGATTAAGGCTTTAAAATAGTTTAATTTGTAATATTAACTAATAATAACATTAAAAGGTTAGTTTATTTTACAAACACCTATTACTAAATAGGCAGCCGATATAAAAATAAACATCATGTTCTTTTTTCGAATCAAGAAGCCTCCTTTTGCGCGGGAAATTGAAATATCATCATTAATAAGCGGGAAATTGAAATCTTTCATTAGGTGAGGTCACCGAGCGTAAATTAAATACCTTAGTAGGCACTACATTATACTCACGACATCGTCCACGTGATCATGCTATGCGTCATAACCGAACCCATTGAACGGAATTAGACAAAACGTGGTTTACACTGAGTTCAATGCTTCCGAACTAGACCGCATGAAAATCTGTTCAGAGATTTCTGCGAAAAACTCAAATAAACAAACTAACATGAAGAAAAAAGCAGAGCAAAGTTTATCTGATTCGGCAACTCTTAATTAGTTCGTCTAAACTAGTACCTAAGGTACTATATGTTAAAAGTGTATTTAAGACTGCGCCGAGCGAAATGTGCCAAAACAGGCGGTCACAGTTAAGTGAATAAAATCAACACTTTTTGTTTAAAACAAATATAAAATATACATTTACCATAACAATGAAAGTATTTACAATTACTCCGTGTAAAAAACTTAAAATAATTAATATTTCCGCCTACAAAATTATGTAAATTTGCACGAAAAATGCAAAAACGTAAGCTCGTGTTACGTGATTTTTAGATTAAGTATAACAGTAATAAAAATCTATCCTATTTTACAGCTTAAACGAAACGTAAATAGTTATATTACAATTTGTCCGTCCCAAATATTTAAGTTATTGGTTGATAATAAAGATACATATTTATCAAAAAAGCACTTAAAATCCTCCTTACAGTTTTACTATGGCGGCCGCGCGCCGATTTGAATATGCGCCGCACGAGCTCTGTCATTATCTGTCTTGCGCTCGGCGCAGTCTTAATGTAGGTACTTACTGACACAGATTTTACGATTTTATAATGGCATAGAAATATAAACATTAATATTATAAACGAGAATGTAAATTTGCTTGTTTGTACTGCTGCACGTCGTAACTACTTTACCGATCATCACGAAATTTCGTATACACGTTGTCGGGTGTACAGAATAGGTACCCTTCCTTTCATCCAGAAAAAGTAGTGTTTTCGAGGGATAGATATTTTTCATAAAATCTAGATTTACGCGAGTGAAGCCGCAAGCATAATCTAGTATTGAATAATTAAGTGCTCGTGTACCTTTTTAAAAAGGTTGGAAATCTTATCTTATCTTATGTGGGGGCCAGTCAGTGCAGACCGCCGACACTTCGACCCAGTGGGATCTTTTGTGTCGACACTCTCCCAATATCGACTGCCATTGATGTTCATGGCAGCCGGGACCGACGGCTTAACGTGCTATCCGAGGCACGGAGCAGGCGATAATTGTCAATCAATACGCACATAATTTCGAAAAGTCATATAACTTCAGAAAGTCACAGGTGCGCGACGTGGGTTCGATCCCGAGACCCTCTGCATTGCAATCTGTTGGTCTCCCCACTAAGCTATCGCTGCTCTAAGGTTGGAAATAGTAGAATCCGCAAAACTTTGACTGTGACGTAATACAGTTAAATTTAAAATATGAATGTCTCAACAGTATCAAAATTGGTTGCAAAATTGGGGAATTTTGCAACCAATTTTGATACTGTTTGCACAAAACAGTTTTCTTTTGATTGCTATTTGCTTTTGTATGTTAAGTAATATACAACTTTGTACCTATGTTTGATGATTAAATACCCTATTATGTACGCATAATGCCGACATGGGTACATATATATTTACTTATACTATAATATTATAACCTGTAATTTAATACACTATATTATTATATACGATTTCACATACAACGCCATCAAACAAACACACACGCGCACACACACACACACACGCACACACAAATACACACACACTAACACACACACACACACACAAACACACAAACACGCACACACACTCACTCCGTTGATATTGTCAAGCCAATTAGTCCCATTTTTGAAAATTCTGAAAATTGTAATACCTATAAACCCTTTCCCGGACGAATGGGTCACCCCTATAACACAGGATTTTCCTAGCATCGGGGTCACTATTCACATTAGTATGTATTCAAACTAATATGTAACCACATTATAATGTCATACGCTATGTACTCTCTTGGCTAATAAAAATTATTATTATTATTATGGAACAAATTTTATGCATAAATACGTGTCCATTTATATAATACTGCACTGAAATCCTTTTCAAACTGACCTATATTATTTTCTTTGATGCTTGCAGAAAACCCAATGCTGCAAATTTTACTTTTTATTTTGCTAATTTCACGGTTCGGGCCGCGAGAGTAGTTTATATTAAATGTGTTATGGGACAGCTTCAAACCTTAATCATATAAATAGCAGTATGCCAAGTCAGATATGCAAGTTGTAGGTTAGCTACAAGTGGGTGTAATACTATTCGTACGTTTACTGCTGCGGTACTGCTTTGGTGACGCAGCTGTAGGGATTTAGGGAATAAGACTGCTCAGTGGTCTGCATAAGATATTGTAAAATGTAATAGCATTAGAGGTGGCCGTTTTTAAAAAAACGTTGCTGAACAACGATGTTAGTCTATGGTGGTGGCATCCGATGCCGAAATATTGCACAACGGATGGCAGTAACACCGACCGAAATTCAACGCGATCATAGGTGGTATCGAATAATGCCGACCATAACCGACAACGACCGATGTCAATAATACGAACGAGTACGAATGCGACCGAACGACAACGGTGCCACCAACTAACCGCGTGCCTACGAGCTTGCACCCGACTAAAATGGCGCGAAACTTAGGAGCGTACAGATCGCGCACTGTATGATGGCCGGTCTGAACATTGCGCGAGTGGCGTCGCAGTTGTAAGTTTTAGGTCTCTTTGGTGACAGGGGGTGGGGGCGGGATGCAATCCGTACTGACTGACAGACTGTACATGCGAAACAATTCGGAGACGCTATGTTCAGTCCGGCCATCATAGATTGCGCGATCTGTACCACAGAATTATCATTACTAGTTTCATGTTATTACGTTGAACTACGATTTTGTTTTTAACAACATCTATGAAAACGCCAACGTAACATGCTACCCAGTGAGTACGCTAGCTGTATGTCCGACATCGTTGTCGGAAACAACGATGTTGACAACGAGTGACGTTAGCTAAACAACGCTGCGCATCGATGATGAAAAATAACAAAAACGCCCCATCGCTAAATAGCATGCTGAACGAATATTCAAAGGTCCGAGGGCGAGTGGCCGAGTGATATAATATAATTAGTTCACTATGTCACACAAAGCATATAATTACTAGAAATACTCCTCAGTACTCTAAAAAAATATGATTCTGCGGTATTTATACCTGGCCGTGTAACGAAACCATAGCGCGATTCAGCCCAATAGGACAACGCCATCTTATCATCAATCCATCCATCCATCCATCCATCCATCCATCCATCCATCCATCTTATCATCAATTAAAAAAGTTTCGTTTTACAATAAACTATTAACAAAAACTAAATGTATTTGTGATAATCTTAAATTAAACAATATTTATAGATATAAACTGGAGACATGTTTTAATTTAAGGTTCTGATCTGTGATTTTAAATATTTTAACAAGGAAATGATTGTGGGGCCGGAGCTGAGCTAAGCAAACCGTAATATTTGATGGAATATGACGCGACACCCGCTCGGCCCCTTAGTCTCTGCCCGGCTATCGTCACTACATATTATAAAACAAACTTCCCCGCCGCGTCTGTCTGTCTGTTTGTCTGTTCGCGATAAACTCAAAAACTACTGACCGGATTTTCATGCGGTTTTCACCAATAGACAGAGGAATCATGAGGAAGGTTTAGGTGTATAATTTGTTAAGGTTTTGTACTACCCGTGCAAAGACGGGGCAGGTCGCTTGTATAGAATAAGTGAACATTGTAGAAAAGTGAAGAGACATTAAGTATTTTCAGTGAAAATATCTTTAATTTATCTCAAATACATATCTATACTAATATTATAAAGCTGAAGAGTTTGTTTGTTTGTTTAGTTGAACGCGCTAATCTCAGGAACTACTGGTTCGAATTAGTATGCTATGTAGGCTATATAACTGCACGCTATGACCAATAGGAGCGGAGCAGCAATGGAAAATGTTGCAAAAGCGGGGAAAAACCTCTTATATGAAGCAGACGAAGTTGCGCGGTTCAGCTAGTTATGCATTATTGACACACAATTGAAACATAACTCAACATCAGGTAAGGACTATTGAGAATTTCTGTCAAGAAATTTTCGGTTATAGTACGGTGTCTGATACTGTTTCCTATAGACAACAATATAGTTGTCTAAAGGGACCTAAATTCATAGTAACGTCACATCCACATTACATCCTACGTCTCTGGGGACAGAGGCGTGACACTGTGTATGCTAAGATGTATACATCTTAGCATACAGCATAGTAATTACGTCATTAAGGGGACACCGCGAAAATTATCGTTTAGAATAGCTCCGACCATATCCGCCCCAATGACTATTTATTTATTTATTTATTTATTTATAGGTTCACCTACAATTGTTACACATTTTACAAGTAATACATTCATAACAAATAAGGTATGGGTGCACAATATCAATCGGTAAACACAGCATTTACGAACAACATTCGGATTTAAGTATTAACTCAGATCAGATTATAAGAAAATAATGATGTTACAATATTTCAGTGAAATTTTGGTAATTTAAAATAAAATAAAATTAATCACACAGCTAACAAACACTAATATACATACAGTTATAATATACATATATATACTACAGTTTATAAAACTTAATAAATAATTAACGCAGCTTAATTTAATTAGGTAACTAATAGTAATTAGTTCTGTTGCGAACCTGGCTCTTAAATTTATAAAAACTGGTACTAAGCATATCAACTTGTTTGTCGAACTTATTATAAAGTCTGCTTAGTCTTGGTACTGGGGAGTTGAAGCCGAGAACTGTTTTGCGTGATGGTAGGTATAATAGATTGATAGGATTTCGGGGACACTTATGAGGGACATTAAAATTTATTGTAGACTATAATTGAGGGCAGTCAATAAAATTATTTACCAGTTTATATAGAAAAATTAGGTCGAGTGATTCTCTTCGTGTTTCAAGCGATATGATATTGAAGGTTTGTAGTCGCTCAGTGTAACTTCGGTTGATTGGTTTTAGTTATGGAAATAATGAGCTAGCAAATCACTAATATTGATGTTACGAATATATTTGAGTAATTCCTAAGCGTAATGATAGTGTAACTTTCTTTCCCTGGGGGTGGCGGGCTTTGTGGGCCTGCTCGCCATCCGTTCAGCACCAGGTCCGAGAGGCGGCGTGCGTGTTCCCACGCGCGCCTCTGTTGTTTCGATTCCGTCTCCCCTCTAGGGGGGACAGTAGGGAGTGATAGAAGTGCCAATAGGGTAGGTCTTTCGTGTAGTGGCCTGCCGTTTCATACGGCGGGCCGAAACCTCGGCGGGGTCGCGACCGCATGCGAAAGTGATTCGCGCGGCCCCGTCGATAGTGGTTTTGTCGAGGAACACCGTGGTAGGTTTAGTCGGTATTCCGGGAGGTACTTCATCTTTTCAACATCTTTATTTTACCCCGGCGAGTCCTTCATAACCCCTCCGCCCGCCCCCGCGGAGGGGTATGCGTCATGAATTCCCCCAGGTAAAAAAAAAAAAAAAAAAAGTGTAACTTTCTTGTAATTTCAAAAATAGTAATTTTTCAGAGGTGTTTTCGAAAATAATTATGATCGAGCCAAAATCACAATATCGTGTTTTTGAGCTAGGAAATTCTAGTTAAAGACATCAATTTACCTATATCAAAATTCTAGATTAATTGGTCTTCTCATAGTCCTATACTAATCGATGAAAGTTAGTGCATTTTTTCAGTGTGTCCTCTTAAAACATACCTATACGTGCTATCAACATTCTCCTCTACGGGAATCAATAGGACAATATACAAATCTCTCCTTCAGTTATAATATAATAATACATTTATTTCGGACATAATCCATATAAGTTAGTAACAATTTTCTTACAAACTATGTTAGTAAAAAGAAATAAATTAAGCATACATTACAGTTTTCCCGTAACGATGCCTACCCAGTGTGCCTGTATAGGACAATCATTACGGGAAGCAATCATTTGCAGAATGCTGTTGGTGCTACTACGCAATCTCTGAAACAGTGACGCCGCTTTTTTCCGCATTATAGCGTGAAAACCGTCAACGCGCGCAACTGCAAACATCTGCGACGCACTGCAATAACGCGGTAGCCCCAACAACATTCTGAAAGTTATGTAGAAGTGATATGATTAAGAGAAAATGTGTGCAACGTTTAGTACAAAAGTATTCCTGTTTTCTTTCTGAATAATGACGTCATAATCTATACCAACCACTGACGTGTTTTTATGTTAGTTTGTAGGTATATATTTATTATAATGAACCTTCTTCTTCTCTCTAACCTTTATTATCCCCAAGTCACTTGGGGTCGGCTTTTTCTGGTCTAACCGGATTTGACTGATATCAGTTTTTAAACGGAGCGGCTGCCACCTGACCTTCGCAACCCGAAGGCTAACGATACCCTAAGGCTAGACCAGTGTCAGGATATTATAGGGCACTGACTTCCCAATAACGACTGTCATAGATGTTCATGGCAGCCGGGACCGACGGCTTTACATGCTCTCCGAGGCACGGAGCAGGCGATATTGTCAATCAATAGGCACATAATTTCGAAATGTCATATAACTTCCGAAAGTCAGAGGTGCGCGACGTGAGTTTGTACTCGAGACCCTCTGTATTGCAGTCTATTGGTCTCTCCACTGAGCTATCGCTGCTTTATTTATTATAATGAACCTAGGAAGAGAAATCAATAAATAACATATAGCTCGGTTATACTGTTGTTCTGAGACACTCAGCAAGCAAATATACCGTAATTAATAAAAGCCATAAACTCATACCTATGTATATACATGGCCAAAATCCTTATCGGATTGTAAATGAATAATATAAAAATTGGTTTAGATTTTGAGGAATCTGGGGTCTACGAAATTATGATATCAGAGGTATACTTAGTCCGAGCTATACATATTTACCTCTTAAGCACAATTGTCGGCCTCGATGGCGTAGTGGTTAGTGTAACCGTCTGCTACGCCTGAGGTCGCGGGTTCGATTCCCGCACAAGTCAAACATTTGTGTATGAACATGGATGTTTGTTTTGGTCTGGGTATTTCTATATATAATATGTATGTATTTACAAAAAAGAAAGTATATATATATATATATATATATATGTATGTTTATCCATTGTCTAGTACCCTTAGTACAAGCTCTACTTAGTTTCGGCTAGATGGTGTTGTGTGTATGTGGTAGAATATTATAAAATTATAATTTATCCAGAATTATTGCGACAGTAATGAAATGAAATTGTTAAAAAAGTATAATGAAAATATTTTATATTGTGCTGACATCACTAGTTTTATTATTAGATATTTTAATTAAGTAGGTAAGTACTATACTAAAGTACCTGCTTAATGACTTATAAATATCTAATTATAGATATAATTAACAAGTACTTTAACTGGTTTTAGGTGGTTTAGGTACTTTTACCTAAAATTTTATAATTTTCACTAGTGTTGTTGCAATAGCGATAGTTTCGCTACCGATAATTGACCTTGAAAAATAGTCGATAGCGCGAATAGTCCTATCGAAAATATCGAAATGCTGCTATACTATCGATAGTATCGATAGTGAAAATTAGGCGATACTATTGAAATTTGACGATACTATCGATTTACATAATATTGTCTTCTATTTACGCGAATATTATTCATTGAAATTAAACTGCTATATACGGATTTTATCGCGTTGCTTATTTGACACTTTACTACAAAATTTTAAAAATTTTTTACACTACTAAGTACTACTATTAAACTTTACTAATTTTTAAGCTAATTAAATTATTATTAAACTATTTAGATTTAATTTATTTTTACACTTTCCCCGACGTTTCGGTTGCTTTTCAGCAGCCATGGTCACGGGGAGACTAAGATGGCAGTTGTCTCACACTGGAACATTGAGACAACTGCCATCTTAGTCTCCCCGTGACCATGGCTGCTGAAAAGCAACCGAAACGTCGGGGAAAGTGTAAAAATAAATTAAATCTAAATAGTTTAATAATAATTTAATTAGCTTAAAAATTAGTAAAGTTTAATAGTAGTACTTAGTAGTGTAAAATTTTTTTAAAATTTTGTAATAATGTGTCAAAGAAACAACGCGATAAAATCCGTATATAGCAGTTTAATTTCAATGATACTATCGATACCATCGAGATATGATATTATCGAAACTATTGATAGTATCGCGTCAAAAATGACGATACTATCGATACTATCTATGATCTATCGACGCGTATCGATAGTATCGATAGTTTTGTTTTAGTAACTATCGAAGTAATTTTGATACCTTCGGCTAAGAATAATGAGCAATAATATGAGCAAGCAATACTATCGTAAATTGTTCGACTATCGATAGGGCAAAATGCAATCTGTCGATAGTATCGATATTATCGATACTATTAATAGTGTTTGTACTGATTCTATCGATAGTATCGATACTATTGATCTTGAGCAATAGTATTACTTATTTTTATCAATCGATACTATCGATAGTATCGAAAGTATCGTCAAGGTTCGATAGTTTCGATAGGACTATCGATATTATAACTGATTTTCAAGGCCACTATTGTATCACGATACTATCGATAGACTATCGCTATCGCAACAACACTAATTTGCACACCAAATAAGGCAATATTATGACCAAGGATCCTTTTGTTAATTTTCAATATTTTACGTATAACCTGTGTTCATGTGTGACTTGATGTTTAATGGCTGCATTTCTTAATCTATTGAGTGGCAGCATCACAGCGGCGGTCAGCTTCAATGGGTTTCAATTATGTTTAGCACAACAATTGTCACGTTAAGAGCCGGGCTCAAATGGTTTTTAGTTGTAGTCCCAAAACAACCGAAAGTGCGCAGTCCACGTGCGGGCCAAGTACTCGATCGATTGTGGGGCTTCACGAGTCGCAAGGTTAAGACGCACCGCTTTGTTATTATCTCATTACGGTTACAATCCGCTTGCGGCGTGGCGGCCGGCGAGACGGCCCGTTGTAGCATTTCATTGTAATCACATCATATAAAATGATTCAAAACGGTCACTGATATTTTTGTAGACCGATATTACATAATAATATATAGCAAAAGGCTGTCATACTCGTGCATGAGTGCTACCTGTGGTAACTGTTATTGAAATTTTACTGAAGGTTAAATTTTATAACGCATTAACAAGTAATTAAAGGATTCTACATTTTTTTAGACATTCCCGTGCCTCGGAAAGCACGAAAAGCCGTTGGTCCTGCGCCTGATCTCTCTCCGATCTTGTCGGATCACCGTCCCATCAGATCATGAGGGTTAGGGAACAGAGAGTGCACTTGTGTTTGCGCACATACTTGTGCATTATAATATCTCCTATGCAGAGGGCCAGTCTCTGTTAAGATTGGCCGCCGTGGCCGAAATTCGGTCTGGAGGACATTATCATTATATTAAGCAAAAATGTTAACATAACGCACTCTTAATAAAACAGCGACCTAACTCGAAATTTGAAAGTAAAGCAATCTGAACTCTAATTGTATATGTTAAATTCAAATATTATATTTGTGTTAAATCATTGCAATAGAGTTCAAATTTGTTTAATCCAAAATACTGAGATAAGTCTCTGTTTTATTAAGAGTGCGATAAGTTTATTTGTTTATTTTTAAAAGGAAGTTTATTCGTAGCGACGCCTACGTCTGATGGTCTACGAGCTACGGCATGTAGCGCTACGCTCGATCTTAGTGTAGTGAATTCTTATTTTAACCATTATTAGGCCCTTTCGGATTGGGTCGTTAGCTTGTATTCCCCGTCTTCCTTCTTCCCACCCTCTCCTAGGCCGTGTACCTTATTTTTGCTACAATATTGATTGAACTCTGAATCTAAATTATTATTAAAGTTATGTTGGTATGCAGCTAGGAGCTTAGGAGTAGCCATAGATGAATTACCAACGACCAACTATGATTTTAGGATCTTCGAAATAGTGAGCGAATTATTTATCAAATTTTGACGGATGGCATTGTGATTTAAGTGGTCGAATCACCACTGCCTCCGTGCTGAGTGTTGAGGGTTCGATCCCCACACGGGACAAAAATTTCTGTGATCCACAAATGGTTGTTCCGATATTGGGTATTCTTTGTGTTTGTTGTTTGAATGTTTGTAAAGTCCACCGCAGCACGGGACATATTCCTAGTGCGGGAGTAGTTTTTCAGAGTTCTAAAAAAATCAAAACTCTTATACAACAGCTTTGTCCGTCCGTCTGTTTGTCTGTTATACAACTTTCAACTCAAGAACCGTAAGAGCTAGAGACTCGCGGTCAACGCCATTCAACTCAGATTAGACGATTTACCACCGAAATGACTATGACCTTTGACCTCTGATCTCAAGGTCATGTGGTATCACGTGACCTTTGCATATATTTTCTTTCGAACTGTAAGATTTACGGCAGTTCATTGGCGTTTCTCACTTGTTTAAAGAAATAAAAATCTTACATATAAGACACATTTCCAGACTCCGTGATACTACTGAGAATTTTTTGATATTAAATCCCAATAACATTTATCTCGACTCGGGATTCGAACCAGAAACTCATGCCTCACTCACTGTAGTTGACAGTAGCTGTAATAGTAACACAATATTGCTGCCTTATCCCCCGAGGATTCGCCATAATTAATCCACCACATAAATCTAACGGTATACAAGAAAAAGCATCTTGTTACGAGACCAGTTAATTAAAACCTTTTGCTAGTATATACGATATACATAGCGCGCATGCTTTTGTCAATGGAGAATTCATACCTTGTCACTTTTCGGAAAATTTATATAGAGATCAATCTCTGACGTTCGCAGATTTAAATATGAGCGATTCGCTTTTCAAAAGTTCGATAGAACGACCAGAGCTCTGCACACACTTGGATGCCAATAGCAGCGATTACCGTAAAGTTCTGGACTAAAACTTATATAGTCGCGGTCATTGCGTCGCTTAGAAAATCTAACCAAAAACTACAGGAGTTTTAAAACTATTTCACTTTTCCAAAATCGACCTAACGCTGCGGCAGCTGAAAAAAAATTATCAGCTGCCGAAAACAAATATCTATAAATCTCATACATATTTTTATTTTTAAAACATGCTTTTTGTTTTGACATTCGTATTTATCTATTACAAGTACTTATAAATTTGATGGAATTATTAAATCCCATTTTCAATTAACTCCAAACTACCGAATCAATTGGAATTGTGCATACCTATTGTTAACCGATGACATAACAATAATTTAACAGTAACTTTATTATGCTAAAATACATTACAGTCCCTTTTTAATATAAAAACAGAAAGGACTCTACAAATAAAAAAGCACGAAGCGCAGGTATTATGAAGCTGCAATTTCATTTTACTCAAAGTACACTGTTAAAAGTTTCGTATCCATGAGGTTTACTTAAGTGCGACTTAAGATTGGAATAACAAAGTTCGCTTTGTCGCTTTACCGGGCAGACGAATAAAATAAAATCGCTTTACTTTAAATAAAATAAAAACATGATTGGCAATTATATTATATTATATATATGTATAAAGAATAGTAGCGATAGCTCAGTGTGGAGACCAACAGACGGCAATGCAGAGGGTGTCGGGTTCGAACCCACGTCGCGCACCGCTGACTTTCGGAAGTTATATGACTTTTCGTAATTATGTGCGTATTGATTGACAATTATCGCCTGCTCCGTGCCTCGGAGAGCACGTTAAGACGTCGGTCCCGGCTGCCATGAACGTCTATGGCAGTCGTTATTGGGAAAGTCAGTACCCTCTAATATCCTGACACTGGTCTAGCCTTAGGGTATCGTTAGCCTTCGGGTTGTGGAGGTCAGGTGGCAGCCGCTCCGTGTAAAACCTGATATCCAGTCAAATCCGGTTAGACCAGAAAAGCCGACCCCAAGTGACTTGGGAATAATAAAGGCTAAGAGAGAAGATATATGTATAAAGAAGCAGATATGAAGTGCATTCATTTGTCTCAAATGTCCTAAATATGAGAGCAAGACGAACACATTTATTCAAGCACGTGTAGCACTATTGACATATATGAAATTAAAGCGGTATGGTTTATAGATATCTATCCCTTTCACTCTCGTGGTTTTTGTATCTTTATTCTGCAACATAAGTACCTACCCATCAATGAAACACACAGTTTTATGCAGCGAAACCAACTGTTGCTAAATACATTTAAAATACTTGCATACTTGCATAGAACATTATAAAAGGTTTGGGCGAAATTTGCTAGGCAATTATGACTACATATTTAGTTTACATAAGTATCTATCTAAAATTATCTGCCAATTGTAAATTTATCGATACAAAATAAATCCAGCTATAAGGTCGGCGTCTTTGACTCGGTGCATATCATATCGATGAAGTCACTTGATAAATGAAGATAGCCGATAAGGAAAATATTCGTTGGTACCTGGTAACTATGAGTGTCAGTCATCATCATTATTGCTGTCAAAGAGATACGCAATAGCTCCTCTGGACTGTCTATAGAATAAACTCAGATATTCCCGGGAATACATACATACATAGATTCACGCTTGTTTCCCAGAGGGGTAGGCAGAGACTACGGATTTCCATTTGTTACGATCCTGACACACTACTCTGGCTTCATTCTTCATTCACATTCCTCATACACGCCCGTCAGTTCAAGGTGCTCAACAAAGGCCAAGTTCTGAACAAAGGCCAGGTTAACCTGGCCTTTGTTCAGAACGCTTTCGATCTGTTCGAGAAACGTTCGCCTAGGTCTTCCTCTTGCGACTGTTCCATTCACACTAGCCTTATAAACTTTCTTAGTCAGTCTGTCCTCGTCCATTCTTTCTACATGCCCAAACCAGCTTAACATATCCTTTTCTATTCTTAGGCGACACGAATCCATCATCTAGGCCACTAATTATCGTCATCTGTTAATGAATTATCATGGCATGTCCAAGAAGGCAAAGGTCCCACCGAGGCAGCCCAAAATATCAAACGACGAGTTAACCCGTTCAGTGGCTTACACGGCTTATCACGACGCGGCGGCACCGACAGATAGGAAATAACCTAATAACCGATATACATAACTGTCGATACAAAATAGATTTCAAAATAATCTCTAATATAGGGGTAGTAATAGATGATATAACAACAAAATCTCTAATATTAACAACATATAACAACGGAACCTATAATTTTATTTAATATAGCGATTAGTTAATATAATAAACGATTCATATAATTTTAAAATAACTAATTTTTTTAAGCATAACATACATTAAATATGACATCGTTTAACATAACATACATTAAATATAACATCGTTTGACATAACATACATTAAATATAACATCGTTTAACATACCACTCAAAAGATATAAAACTTATTTCTTTGTTTTATTCTTTGTAAGTTCTATCGTAGTTATAGGTAATAGTAACCTAAGTAGATATTAAACATAACTAGTAACTGATTACCACCTGCGCTAAGATAGGTCGACGGCCCTATTTCTGGGAGGTTAAAAAAAATAACCACGAAGGCTAAGACTTCTAACCAAACCTATCCGAGTCGGGGTACTCTGAGTCAGGGTGTTAACCATAATGACGTTTTTTATATATATTAAACGTTAGACCTAATGATTTTCGATTAAATAAACAATATACATATTAAACGTTAGACCAAATGATTTTCGATTACATAAACGTTATATCAAACAACGTTATACTAATTAAGTTTTAGAATAAATAAATGTTATATGTAACGAAATTATATCAACAGTTGGTATATCTCACGTTGATTATATGTATCTTATGAACGATAATAAAATGAAATTAGACCAAATGAGTTTATACGTTATGAGACGCACCCGTAATATAGAACACAGCCTCATTATATTTCAAAATACGTCGATAGATTGAACAACCGCAGCTCACAGTTATTCCCTGTGGGTCACGCACTGATGTCGATGACGACAATCGTCGAATCAGACCAGCGGTCATATTAAGCTTGAGGTAGATAAATTATTAATACATATTTTATGCAATCCGAAAGCGTGACCCCATATCTCTGTGACAAGTTACGTGCTGCAACCTCGAGACGTGTGGCAAATGTGCGTGATCAAAGCTTCCCATTCGAAATTCTATTGAATCATACGTTTTTCAGTTTAGTGTTTTTGTTAAGTGCCTTTAAAATTGTTCTAAAACTTATGAAAATATAGCTTCATTCTTAACAGCTATGGCTGGATATTTCAATAACAAAATCAATCAATAGCAAACATTATTGCCTTGTTATATAGCCGAGACATACGCAAAATATTTTCGTATGCTGTTCGTCTGTGTGTTATTGATGCACGCGCCCGATGTCGCAGCCAAACATTGCTGTTAAATAAAATGGTGAATTTGAAATTTGCTTTCGAAACGGACATTAATAATAATAATAATAATATTCTACCACATACACACAACACCATCTAGCCCAAACTAAGCAGAGCTTGTACTATGGGTTCTAGATAATGGATAAACATACATAAATACTTTTTTAAATATAAATACATACATATTATACATAGAAACACCCAGACCAAGACAAACAGCCATGTTCATGCACACAAATGTTTGACTTGCGCGGGAATCGAACCCGCGACCTCAAGCGTGGCAGTCGGTTACACTAACCACTAAGCCATCGAGGCTGACTATTATTTTTAGAACGTGAATTGTACTTGTATTGAACAGACTTTGGTTTGTAACATCAAACCGATCACGGTTTGATGTTACAAACCAAGGTCTATTGCACCAGAAGTAATGTTTTATCAAATAAATTTCCAGCCAGTAGAAATTTAAAGGAATTACGAACTTTGTAAGTTACGCCGCCTCCGTGCCTAGTAGCACTGCGTCACATACACAGCTTACTGAAGCAGATTCGGCTCTCTACAACACTACGCATATTTAAAGTTACGCCCCTATCGCCGCGATAGTCGTTTCGCGCCCGCTTCCATTGAAATAAAAATACAGTGGCGCAGCGGTAGTGAATGCAATTGCTGTGTATGAGGTCTCAGGTTCCCGAGAGAGGCAAAGTGTAATTGTATTAAAGCTAAGAGTCTAGCACTGTGCCCAGTTAACGGAATAGACAAGCTCTCTATTACGTGGGTGATCACAGGTGGTGAAATATGCCTTCAATACAGCTCTGCCTATCGCTTCAGGGATACAGGCGTGAGACTTTGTATGTAGAAATATTAAAGTATCACACCGAAAAATGGACAATAATCCCTTCATTTTATGCTTTGCGTTGTCTCTATGTAGAGAAACCGTAACAGGAAGCTTTAAAAATCTTTTATTGGTCCTAACACATTAAAATACACAAACCAGAGTCCTTATTACAAACTGTGAAAGCATTTTCATTACATGCGTATGAACGAGATAACGCTTAAAACTCTGTAGCACGTCGTATCATTCTGACGCTTATAATGACAATGCTGGTAATCCTGACCCCTAACATCTTCTATGACATGAACTAAGCTAAATATAAATGTGATATCCGTTTAACATGAGATGATGTTCAAGTTTATGTTATTTCCGTGACCGCGAAATTAATAAAGGAACAGCAAAGAACTCACCAAGCCTTTTAAAATTGAACACTCCTTTGACTGGCCTCCACATCCTACGTGCAACACCTTCGAACACCCATCTTAAACACTTCTAGAAAGTTCTAGATCTATCACAATACTGAGAAGTAGTAGTCAATGACATGTGCGACATAAAACAGTAAGCAGGTACCTATGTACATAAACACGACTATTTGTACCAGCATGGTGCCTTCTTCACCGTCCGGACCTAACTGGTAAAATGTCCGCCTCTCGGAAGCCCTATGAATGAAGGTGAATGTGTATTACGTAATCATTTGTCACGTTAAGTGATAAGTGTCTGTGTATTAGATACGTCATTACAAATCTGCCTACAGTCCCTGTAATCCTTATGTGATCGGTTACGATTAAGTTCAAACGACGTTGTTAGAGCTGTGGGAACCGCCTGGATGTGTACCTGGATATGTATATAATACGTTTGTCTCCGAGGGATTGTAGAAAGCTGGATATATATTTCGGCGTAATGCAGACGTTGATTGGACATTTAACTGGTCACTTAGGCCCGGATCCTGTATTCAAAAAACGAGTCGTTTTACCTACGAACAGTTAATTTTGAGACACATTTTATGAGAGATATGTCCAAATTTAACAAGCTTTAGGAAAGCGCCGTAACACTTGGTTGGGTTACTATTTTGATCGCTGTGCAACACAAGAGTTTGCGTGCATAGATAACTTTTGGTGCAATTCTGGTTGGATCTGGATCCATGTACTGGATGCATGAATATTTCTTGCAAACATTTAAACAACGGACACAGAGAACAGCCAGACAGAAAAATATTGTGAACACACATTTTTTACACTGGCTGTAGTGAAGTTACTACTTAAGCCATTGTGCCATCCGTGCAGTAAAACTTTACATAGAATCTGCAATAAAATACAAAGAACCAGATGGTTATCCGTCAAGTTCACAAAAATGTTTCGATAACCACGGGTGATGTAGTTCAGCAATGTTAGGGGTATATACAGTCAAGTCGCTGTCTACCGGGAAGTAATACTTAATCTTTGATGAGTAGTAAGTCAAAAAGCTCAGGAGCTTTCCAGAGCTTGCACGTTCGTATGTGACAGAAAATACTAAGACGAAACCACGGCGATAACTATGTTAAGGAAATTGTGGCGAGATGGAAATATCAACGATAGAACAAAAAGTACTCCGCACACAAGAGACTAATTCTTTGTTTTCAACAAGAGAAGTTCATTTACGTGGACGTGAACGGTTACTATCGACAGGCAAAAGAGATATATACATATAATTAACAGGTATAAACGCGATTATGCAATCTCGAATTGTATAGTATTGATAATGTACTTATTAGAATTGTATATAGTATATATCATGAAACGGAAAATTTTAAAAGTTATTAAGGTAAAATAATAAAATTTAAAATGTGGTTTTGTGAGTAGATAGAACCTCTAAAATGTGGTGCTGTCCTTATTAATAGTACTGTAGATCGTTCATTTTGGTCAAATTGCATACGATGTAGGTACCGGCTACAGTTAAACTTACTACGCATTCAAAGTCATTGTCAAAAATCATTTATTCATTTAGGTCACAAAGTAACATTTATGAACGTCAAAATATATAGGTTAAAGAGTTTACTACCTTACCTTTACCTAAACTAGTAGAAGTTCAGGCAAACGCAGGTTGAACCTATGAGAAGAAACCTGCATTATTTCGCCTGTCCTACGAAATGGATGGAATTGATTACATAAAACGTGGCCATGATTTGAACTGCAAGTTATTATGAAACAGCATCAAAATTAGTTTAGAGTTTTGCAGGATATCGAAACAAACAGACTGACAAATATTATTAAAATTTTGTTAAGGGGTTTAAAGTCAGACTACTTCATAAATTATGTTGTTTAATTTGCGAAGAGGTTTCATCTTTTGATTCCATTTGACAAAAATAACTCTAATAACTATTTTGTTAAATTGTTTTATAATACACTAGCTTTTGCTTGCGGCTTTGCTCCCGTAAAAGAAGGTTAGGTTAGGTGTAACGAATTTTGTAAAAATCTATTGCTATTTTAATATAGCTATTCTAAAGATGATTTTTTTTTAAATAGTTTGTGTTGCTTTGCATTAAATAATAATAATAATAATAATACTAATAATATTCTGTCACATACACACAACACCATCTAGCCCAAACTAAGCAGAGCTTGTACTAGACAATGGATAAACATATACATATATATACGTTTTTTTGTAAATACGTACTTAATATACATAGAAACACCCAGACCAAGACAAACATCCATGTTCATGCACACAAATGTTTGACTTGTGCGGGAATCGAACCCGCGACCTAAGGCGTGGCAGTCGGTTACACTAACTACCACGCCATCGAGGCCGCATTAAATCATTACAAACAAACAAACAAAACGTCAAATCTTTCCTCTTTATAATATTAATATAGAATTATAGATAATGTTAGTCTTCTACGTAATAATAATTTAATTTTAATTTAAAGAAGATTTAGAACTTTGGTGGTTAATCTGCCTTGAAAATGAACGCAAATACGAGTATATTCACCCCGTAAAAGTGACGCGCATGATTGTATTCGATTGACATTCGAATACTCGTTGTGCACAACGTCTTTTTTTTCTATTTAATTTAGGGACTTCTATTGGTATGGCAATACAATAAAGATTGCAGCGCACATTCATTCTATTATATACCTAAAGTGAGCGTTACTAACATATTCGAAGATAACTCGAAAGAATTCACATCGCTACTTCGAAATATTCGAGCAGGTATATAAGTAAATACATTTAGTATTAGTAGAACTTATTATTATCGCGGTCCAACGCGAACTCGATATGTCCCTGTTCGGTGTAAACTAGAATGTCAATACCAAGTGTCACTATTGAAATCCTACTTGACAACCATTTACCCGCGATGATTGTGATCGGAATCGAATTAAAATATTGTTTATTAAGCGGTCAGCAGCGATAGCCTAGTGGGAAACCGTTGATCTTTGACTTTTCGAAGTTGTATGCGTATTAAATAGTTAATTATCGCTTGCTTTAACGGTGAAGGAAAAAATCGTGAGGAAACCTGCATGTCTCAGAGTTCTCTATAATGTTCTCGAAGATATGTGAAGTCTGTCAACCCGCACTAAGCCAGCGTGATGGACTATGGCCTAACCCTCCTCATACTGAGTATAAGAAGTTTAATACAGGGCTGATATTATTATTATTATTATATAAGCGGTTGGAATGAGCTTGTTCATTATTTGGTTTAGAATACTGATGTTATAAGAGTCATATTCAGAGGCGTAAAAAAAGATATATTTTACTATCATTACACATTACTTACAATTGAATATTATTATAAGGATGAATATGATAGTATTCTTATTGATATAACTGAAGGCGGAACACTTACCAAATTCACAGTAAACGCTGTGTACTATAAACAGAATGCGCATGTTTTTTTAAAAAGACGTGCTATTTTCGATGTGTTGCATAGTTCTAGCACTTGTCACTGTCTGATTAATACGTCCTTATATTCCATATCAATATGTTTGTACAGTTATATTTCAGCAATTGACAGATTATATATATATTAGGTATACTTACTTAATTTTTGATGTCCATCAACAACAGTAGCACCAGGCACAGTGAGTCTGTCAGCGTTGTCATTGGTGACGTGATGCAGAGGTAACTCCACAGTATCCGGTGAGCCTCCGGGCCAGGCCATTGTCACACGCACCACACATCACTGGTCTAACATTATCATAGAAACAGCACACACTTAGGTCACTAGTGGTGGACACTTTAACAAGTTGAACACAATCGGTCGACTTGCACCTTTGTCCAGCCTTCACGTTACTGTATATCTATTAGTTTTGTAAACAAATTATAGAAGTACAGAATCTATACATTAATATTATATGAAGACAACTATGTATCCCTTTTTAATGCATATTGCGCACATTGAGGTGTATGAGATTTAGCATAGTTAAAATCTATCTATATGGTGAAGGGAAGAAGAAAATTAAAATATATAAAACTAAATTATAATATAATAATAATATTCTATCACATACACACAACACCATCTAGCCCAAACTAAGCAGAGCTTGTACTATGGGTACTAGACAATGGATAAACATACATATATACTTTTTTTTTTGTAAATACATACATATTATACATAGGAACACCCAGACCAAGACAAACATCCATGTTCACGCACACAAATGTTTGACTTGTGCGGGAATCGAACCCGCGACCTTAGGCGTGGCAATCGGTTACACTAACCACTACGCCATCGAGTCGTCTAATGACAAAAAATATGTATTTCTTTAAATTTAATAAATTACGTAAGTGAAGAAAAATTTGTAACGTTATTCAAGCATATTGCTCGCACGGAATGTAGAAAGATAACATTTGTATACCTAAGTTAAATAATAATATATTTATTAGAGATGAAACGGATAGCAGTTTAGCCGGATACCGAATAATGATGAAGGGTGTTCGTTTGGCTGAGTACGATTCTGCTAGATGTTTCATACATACGCTTCAAAGAACTATAAATGACTCGCTCAAAGTTCAGGCTGAAGTGACAACAATGATTGCTACTGGAAGACGACTTGTGGCACACTTCAATCACTCAGGTTTAGCTCAAGAAAAACTGCTGACGATTCAAAAAGAGCTAAATTTACCCGAGCAACAAAAATTTAATAAAGTTTGCCAAAATCTATCTTTCAGCACCTTGCAGCAGTGTGTACAGCGAAAGACTTTTTTCTGAAGCTTTAGGCCTTATTTACGAAGACAAGTGGAACCGCTTAGATGAGAGTAGAGAAATTAGTATTCATTCACCATAATTTGCCATTGGTGCAGTATGTGTACTAATTCATTTTCCAAGTTGTAGAATTATCTTTTGATTACCAATTGTATTTCTTAAGTGATACTAACTAAATAAAGCAATTAATTACCTAAAATACATATTTTTTAATCCGGAATTTGGCCGGATAGACGCTAGATATCCGGTATTCGGCCAGATAGTATTTAGGCCGCCGGATAGGCCGGATACCGGATAGTTACCAGATATCCGTTTCATCTCTAATATTTATAAGTAAAAATAAGAGTTATGGTCGAATTCCGACTACTGAAGGAGACATCAATTTATTTAAATTGGCAAGATGCGAGCAATTTTTTTGGCATTAATAATTTTATGTATGAATATATAAATAAATACAAAAATTCATCGATCTTGTACTAAATTTATTGCTTAGTTCGGCTATCTGTAAACTGAGGGAAATAGCGTGGGAATGTGAATATCGTTGATAAGATAGATAACATTTTATCTTACTTATATACATATTTATCAACATAAATATGTAAGTACATATGTATATAAGTATGATAAACTACCATTAGTCTTTTCTCGCGACTTTATCCGCGTAAAACTATTTGCCATTGACATATTTCACTTTGACCATATTATACATTCTATCTTTAGTTCTTCGACGAAATTAAAGCACGTAATTAACAGCACGTTTCGAAGAGGCAGATCAACACAAAAATGGTTTCAGACTGTCAAACGCATGTCAACTGATGGAATTAGCGACAGCCAATCAAATTATAATATAGATTTTATTTATAGATTTATTTATAGATTTTATATTATAGATTTTGAAAAGTCATTAATTAGGTTTTCAGAGACAGAGATAGATTTAAAGCTAAAATTTATGCTACGATACTCTAACAACCGTATTTAAATAAGTCTAGTAGTATTTAGGTGATGCTAGACAATAAAATCATTGTTTTGTATTCAAACCCTTCGAAACAGTCGATTTTACAAGTCTTCCTAAAATTCGTCTGATGTAAATGTGACCTACTCACATTTTAATTGTATAATAATAAGAAGGCTGAGCTTGGCTGTTGAATAAAATCGAAGCTATATTTCATATTGTGATCCATGTAAATGATGCTATGGATGAATTGTAGTCTACGCGGAAGAAGGCCCGGACAAACTTTTAAAAAGTAGATCGAAGAAGCTACGCGTGATATAATTATTTTTATTGCTCTAGAAGTAATTTGTTGACACATTATATTATATATTGTTATATTATTTCAATAAAATCGTAGATTTTAATGAATTTTAGTTAGTAGTTTTTAAGCAGGGATATCTTTTGAAAATGATTCTTCTGTTTAGGTTTAAAGAATCTATTCTCAAAAAAGATAATACAAGCCACTTACATGAGAATAACTTATTTTAACATAAATAATACTATAATACTATTTCATACAATGGTCGCCTAGAATATTTAAATATTTAATGAAAGTTCAATAGGTATATTTTAAATAAGTAGTACAAATTTATAATTTCAGAAGAAACACGAATATCTGACACAAATGGTTTCGTTTTCCCAACAATCAAATTATTTTCAAATTTTAGTTTTGTTGTTCGGAAAATCTCTTATACAACAGCTTTGTCCGTCCGTCCGTCTGTTATACAACTTTCAACTCAAAAACCGTAAGAGCTAGAGACTCGCGGTCAACGCCATTCGACTCAACATAGTCGGTACACCCCCGAAATGACTATGACCTTTGACCTCTTTACATATTACTTGAAACATTTTTTCGAACTCTAAGATTTACGGCAATTCATTGCCGTTTCTCACTTGTTTAATTATCATGCCACTTTTTATGATACCAGGCCATAACCACCTCGGATATTCACAGTAACATAAAAAATGGTTTGGCAAGCTATAAGTGAAAACACACATTAAAACGGAAAACATGTTATGTTTGCATGTGAAAAATAACCTTATTTAACGAGCTTCATAAGCCTTTTGTGCAATAACCCGTCGAACTAGGGATATATTTTTTTTTGTAATAGAATATGCATTTAAAACCCAACAAATCAAGGTACGTTTCATGAATGGGAAATGTGAAACCATGCTCCATACTTCAATGGACATTCTCCTATTTGCGTTTGGGGTTATAAGCCCACAACACTTGGCGCAACAGTTGGTTGGGCCTGTTTTTTTGTCTGCCAGTGGTGAGGCGACTACTTGAACCACTACGCCATCCGTACATTAGTGCATCACTAACAAATCGATCACGATTGGTTACGTACTCTAATAGATTAAAATAACCTACATACACGGCGATCCGGCTTCTGATTCCCGGAATCAGAAGACGGGTATATTGTCGCGCGTGTCTTCAAAAGTCAAGTCAAGATTAGTATCCTTATAAATAGTAATATTTGTTACGTGTTTACTTGTGTAGAAGGATCTCGTGTATATTTACGACGTATGAAGCAACGTGACGACGTATTCTGTGAAATACTCGTTATTAATAATAAGAGAGCGTGGAAATTCATCCATCTGTTAGATTTGTTGTGATGGCGGATAATAAAAATATACTAAGATAGCAAAATTGGGAAGATCCGTTTTGCCAAAATAAGCAAAATTAATGATAATCTATTACCTACCTAATACGGCTAAGACACAAGTTAGATTCAGTTGTATACTTAATAATAGGTTATCACATCTAAATCATTTTTTATAAAGAACAATGGCAGAATTTTGACTAGTGTTTTTTTGACGTCCGTAGATTAAATTAATTTACTAAGATTTATCAAATATTCATTCATTTTTCTAAAAGCCGTAAAGCTTATTTATGTCAATAAAAGTATTTTAAATGACGTATGTACGAATTACGAATTACCTTCAAAATGTCAACCATACAAATAGGGGTGTAAGTACATGTGTATTCTATAGTTATCTGTATCGATTAAATTAAACGAATGATCGATATGGATTAATTGACTTTGTTTGAATCTTTATTAATATGCATTGTAATTCTTCTATTTTTAATTAAACTAATGGTAAAAAATGTTTGTTTGATTATTATGACAATTGTTATATTCGTACACAGTTCGTAAGCTAAACAATTCAAACCACAATATCAAATTTTTTCGGCTTTCCCAAGTGAAAATAGTTTCACTTATAGAGTCTGGAACTAACGCCGAATCTTTTGACATATTTTTTATTACAGGACGCTGCCATTTGATCCCAGACATTTTTTATTATGGAGACCTGCCATTGTTCTTTCAAGTAATGATTACAAAGATAAGGAAAATTTTATTTTTAGAAATTTATAAATTTTAATAATTATGACATATTTCATCATTTAGTATTTAAAATACAATTATTATACTATAAATCACAAAAAAAATAATAATATACAGGGCTGGTTTAGGCAGCACCCCTAAAACGCCTTGGCGTTGCTGTTGCTTTGAAATTCGTCTTATTGTATTAAATAACTAGCTGTGCCAGCGGTTTCACCCGCGTTTATGATTACTGCGCCGCTGCCGTGGGTCGTAGCGTGATGTTATAGCGGTTTCACTTCCTCGATAAATAGGCTATCCAACATTAAAAGAATTTTTCTATTCGAACCAGTAGTTCCTGAGATTAGCGTGTTCAACCAAACAAATAAACAAACAAACAAACTCTTCAGCTTTATTATATTAGTAGACTACACACTAGTTACAATACATTTGAGGATATGGATCTTTATTTACAACACTCCCTAATATCATATTCGAACACAGAAATACACTTTCTTAGAATACAATTAACCGTACTTATATAGATAACCTGCGGTGTGTAAGGCCCAATACCTTATGCATTGAAATACCGCAGCATATCTTACGATCGAGAGGTAATGGGTTCGGAACCCTCCCCTTGCACTACCGACTTGAACCCCTTCCTAAAACAAGCACATTAGCTTAAGTCCAGTCATCCAGGCCTGTCACCTCGGAATCTAACGGAATAAGCTGAATTTCTGTATAGTCCTTTATTTCAGCATAACAAATGTTGTCTTAAATGTCACATAATTATGCCAAAGTGTGAGCGTCCTTAGATTTTCAAGATCAAAGGTCGCAAAAATCAGTTTTTTGAGAACATCTCGTTTTCTCTGCCTCCTATCATACATACATACATACATAGATTCACGCCTGTTTCCCAGAGGGGTAGGCAGAGACTACGGATTTCCATTTGCTACGATCCTGACACACTTCTCTGGCTTCATTCACTTTCATCACATTCCTCATACACACCCGTCGGTTCAAGGTGCTCTTAACCTGGCCTTTGTCCAGAACGCCTCCGATCTGATCAAGAAACGTTCGCCTAGGTCTTCCTCTTGCGACTGTTCCATTCACACTAGCCTTATAAACTTTCTTAGTCAGTCTTTCCTCGTCCATTCTTTCTACATGCCCAAACCAGCTTAACATACCCTTTTCTATTCTTGTCACTCCTATCATGTTTGCATTTATTATGAAAGTTGTAGAAAATAAGATTTTCTACAAATTTCATATTGGACCTTTTTTTATACGTCGACTCGTGTTTGAAATAGAGGGTGCAGAGTGTGGAGCGCTCAGCATACCTTGGCGCATCCCAGTCTATTATACCGATCCCAGTCTATTATACTGAATCCCAGTCTATTATACCGATTTTTTACTTAATTTTTAATAAATATTACTTAAATAACAATTTAATACCTCATACTGATATTTATATTTCTTTTAAATCAAATAGTCATCAAATTACACTTACCTTTGACATACAAATAATTAAATAATAAAGTGTATCATTCTAAATATATTTTATCTTAATATATATATATATATATATCTTATTATTCTCGTACCAAGCTTTGGATAATAAATTAAGTTGTGCATCGCGAAAAGATATTATAATTAACCATTACATTTTTTTCGTAATATGATATCAGGTAAATACTTCTGTTGTAGTTTAGTCATCATTGTTTTATCATCGGGTACATACTCTTTACGGACATTTTTAAGCTCTGCCAATGTAAATTGCGAATCTTACAAATACATCTTTCCTCTTTTTACGTGGTACAGTTGATGACGTTGAAGGTCCAGGCTCTTCATGGTGACGTTTCGCTGCTGCAATTGAATTTTCACTATCGTACGATTTTCGACACTCAATATGAACGTTCATAGAAGACAACGTATTGAGTAGGTTATGTGTCCATCATTTCTTTCAATACTTGCTTCTTTTAAAGTCTTCATACCGCGCACAAGTCACAGAATCGCCTTCAGAAAGTAACTTATTGCAAATAAAACACAGATCAGTCCGTCTTTGCTAAGATACACTTTAAAACTGATAAATGAACTTTTTCAGTAGGTAATAGTCCCTTGAGAAAGAAACAGGCCCCCTTTATATAATAAAACATCTGTCCCGTCTTGCTATAAATAGAAAGGTCGGGTAGTGAAGTTAGTATTTCCAGGTCTATAATTTTAAAAGTAATACCTGTATCCAGATGACATTAAATGTCTTTTCTACTTAAAATACAATTTCCTTAATTAAAATAACATTAAAATATATTTAGAATGATAAGTAAGTGAAATTTGATGACTATTTGATTTAAAAGAAATATAAATATCAAGTAATATTTAATAAATAATTAAGTAAAAAATCGGTATAATAGATTGGGATTCAGGATTTACTTAGCGCTAAGGTATGTAGGCTGAGCGCTCCAGATTCTGCGCACTCTATCTCAAAAACGGTTCGACGTATAAAAAAGGTCTAAAATAAAATTTGTAGAAAATTTTATTCTCTACATTTTTCATAATAAATGCAAACACGATAGGAGGCAGAGAAAACGAGATATTCTCAAAAAACTGATTTTGCTACCTTGGACCTTGAATATCTAAGGAAGCTCACACGTTGGTATATGTGACTTTTGAGACAACATTTGTAATGCTAAAATAAAGGTCTATACAAAAATTTTGCTTATTCCGTTAGATGCCGAGGTTGACCCCTTTTTTGGTCTAAGATGACTGTACTACTCAGTTAACAGTGATAACACGAATACCAGTAAGTAACCCAAATTGCTAGTAATCTTCTAAGACAAACCGAAAATTCTAATAAGTACGTATTATAGTAGTATATTTACCTATAAAATGAATAATCACTTATTAAAATGTAATATAATTATCATATATAACACAACTTCTAACCGTTAACACAGCACGCACTTAAAAAAAAACATATTTGTCTCAAACACTGCAAACACGGTGGATGGACGGCCGACACTAATCAGAAAGAGAGCTGACACAACTGAATACAGTTGAAGAAGTTCCCATCAATATGTAGGTCGATAGCAACAAACTAACAAGATAAGATAATACATTTCTCATCAAAAATATACAATTCTCAAACTTAGTTTTGTATGAATTATTATTAAGTATGTATAACTTGTGGCTTTGCTCGCCAACAAAACTATTGTCGGATGAAAGATACCCTATATCCTTTTCTGTTACCCTGATATAATAATAATGTCCTGCAGACCGATTTCGGTCACGGCGACCAATCTTAACGGAGACTGGCCATCTGTGCAGGAGATATTATAGTGCACAAGCGAGTGCGCAAACACAAATCACTCTCTGTAACCTAACTCTCATGAACCGATAGGACGGTAATCCGACACGCCCGGAGAGAGATCAGGCGCAGGACCAACGGCTTGACGTGCTTTCCGAGGCACGGGGATGTCAACACCGCCAACATCCAACTCCGGGCTGTTATTGAGATTCCTTTACAGAAAACCCAATAACTTTTTGTTGGCCCGACCCGGGATTCGAACCCGAGACCTCATGCACAGCAGTCGCATTCACTACCGCTGCGCCACGGAAGCAGCTGATAACGTGTATGCAAAATTTTATGATGGTCGGTCGATTAGTTAATATGATTATAACTTTCAGAAGTAAGATACCAGTACCTTGGGATCGAGCTGAAGACGTTTGCGTGGCACTCCAACAGTCTTCTACCAAGCTATCGCTGCTATATTATCCTAACTAATATTATAAATGCGAATGTGAGTTTTTTTGTTCGTCACGTTTTAATTCTTTAATTATCGATCGCTTTAACGGTGACGGGAAACATCGTGAAGAAAACTGAATGTCTGAGAGTTCTATATCATACTTTTGAAGATGTGTAAAGTCTGCCAAACCACATTGGGTCAGCGTGGAAGACCGTGGTCTAACTCTGCCTATATTGAGAAGAGGCCCGTGCTCAGCAATGCGACAGTTTATATATGTAATATGTATATTATTTATACTAAACTGAACTCAATAAACTGCTTGAACTTTTTCAAACACAACAATTTCTCCAAAAAAAAGTAATGATATCCTGTTAAACAAAACACGACCGCTGACCGGTATTAAAATAATATAATTACGATAAATAATGTATGCCTACACCGAATGCTGTGAAACGAACGGTATTGCAATACTGCTCGACCCGGGACTCGACACGTCCCGATCCGGGACTCGAACCCGAGATCTTATGCATGCACAGCAGTCGCATACCTACCGTTGCGCCATCGAGGCGTAACTTATGTATTTTTAATTAAATTTAAGTAGATGGAAGTTAGAAAAAGATCGAAAGAAGAATCGAAGAAGTAGGTTATTGTCGCATATTAATAAAAATAATATAGGTTGTGATAGGAAGCTTTTAACCCTTTCCATACACATCTATAGTTAACCCTCAACTCACGCATATAACTCACAGTCGTGGGTTAACACACCAACCAAGTTATCGGCACACATTCGGTAATCACATCACCGGCACATAAATCACAGATTCAGCAAGCTGTCAATCAAATATGATCAATAGAGCCAGTTTTATGTACTGTGGCCAGTGTGACGGGCGCGGTAGAGGTGCGTCCTACTCTATGGTGACGTCATGTGCGCCGTATACAGAATTAAAACACACCTTTTTATTGCGGGGTGACCACGGCTTGGTAAAAGAATACAATGTCCGGTCTATATATTAGTATTGATGATTGGGGTGACCATTGCTGCTGAAAAGCTACCGAAATGTCTGGGAAAGTACAAAAATAAGTAGTAGAATAAACGGGGACTAAATCAGTATGGAGTAATTTAATTAAATGTGTTACATTCTTGTAAACGTAAAACTAAAATTATACGACAAATTCCGCACAAGCGGTATGTCGTGTATCGTGGTAAAATTTACATACATTCAAACAACGGACACAAAAAACACACAGTCTCGGAACATTGTACAACCAGTTTGCATTCACTTCAATGCGTTGCAATCACGCATTTGTGTGATATACAAATATTACACAAATTTTTCACAATTTTTAATTATTTTATCATTATTAGTTGTCAAGCTAATATTAGATCATGTTATCATAATTTTTAGGTCGCTAAAACAAGCGTTTTAAAATACTCGTACATACACATACAGGTAAGCATAGACAATTTACATTCTGAAACCGGCGAGATAGTGCGGTATTTACACTCACAGCAGAAAAAAAGCCGTATTAGGAAATCTGTTATTGCGATTTTCTACCAAAACATACTTTATATTAGTATGTATGTATGTATCTTATGTGGGGGCCAGTCAGTGCAGACCGGCGACACTTCGACCCAGTGGGATCTTTTGTGCCGACATTCTCCCAATAACGACTGCCATAGATGTTCATGGCAGCCGGGACCGACGGCTTAACGTGCTCTCCGAGGCACGGAGCAGGCGATAATTGTCAATCAATACGCACATAATTTCGAAAAGTCATATAACTTCCGAAAGTCAGAGGTGCGCGACGTGGGTTCGAACCCGAGACCCTCTGCATTGCAGTCTGTTGGTCTCTCCACTGAGCTATCGGTGCTCTCAAAAGAATCGCCCCCGGGTGGGCAAACCTTGTATTAGTATAGTCCTGAATTTTGTATGGTACCAGTCTCCCTCATTTTGCGTGTAACTGAAAACTACTTGTTTAGTTAACATAATATTGTCTTCTGTTTACGCGAATATTATTCAATGAAATTAAATTCGAAAAATTCAGGGAAAGTGTAAAATTAAATTAAATCTAAACAGTTTTAATAATAATTTAATTAGCTTAAAAATTTGTAAAGTTTAATAGTAGTAGTAGTGTAACAATTTTCAAAATTATGTAATAATAAAGTGTCAAATAAACAACGCGATAAAATCCGTATATAGTAGTTTAATTGTTTAGTTAAGTTACTTTTTAAAAGGCTTTTGTATCGAAGATTGCCCAAATGATGACCCAAATGAAGATGGCGAGATGAGCTTGACTCCTTTATAAGAAATTGGTGCTCAGTGGCTGTAGAGAGAGAGAGTGGGAAGGACAGTGGGAAGACTCTTGTCTTGCAGTGGGATATTATAGACTTATAATAAAAATATCTCACATTTTTATTTTAAATTGTTATCTTAAACAAAGACATCTCCTGCACTAGGAATAATTACTGTATCGCGGGGGACTTGCAAACACTCAAACAACGGACACAAAGAACAACCAAACTCGGAACGACCATTTGTAGATAACTGAAATGTTTGTCCTAAGTGAGATTCAAACCCACAACACTTGGCGCAGAGGCAGTGACGAACAGCATCAAAAAACATCCGTGCAGTAAAAAAGGATTTTTTTATTATTTGCAGACCTTTTTTATTTGGTATGTTTCACCAATGAATATAGTTACCGCTAATTTCGTCAAGGTTAGCAGTATGGGTTATAAAATATTAAGGTAGTATTTATAGTAATAGAAGTATTCTTGTTAATTCCAGTATAATCAAATCCTAGAGCTATTAGTGGGTTTACATCGGTCGCGTACCTACAGAGTAATTTTACAAGTCTAATGATTTATTCAATGGACTAATATGCTACGAAGTCCCAGAGCGTTCAACTGAAATTTACAAATTATTTGAAATGCTGCCACGTATTATCACACATGGCTTATTTAACTGAATATTAAACGCGGTATAATTTTATCAGCAGACTGATTTTCACTAATATAAGCCTAATACTGAAGCCTAATATAATATAATTTACATTTATTTTAATAATTTAATAGTAATAGTTGAATGTATAATTACGTACTGTTCCGAAACCCTGGGCGCCGTGTGACAGCACGCATACTTGCTAGTTTGAAAGCTGGGCGGATTTTGTATTTTGAAGTTTTCTAAACGCTGTGAGGCCTTTTCGGTCAATCTGTGCCTGTGTCAGTTTTTAGAGTTCGAAAAAACTCTTATACAACAGCTTTGTCCGTCCGTCCGTCTGTCTGTTATACAACTTTCAACTCAAGAACCGTAAGAGCTAGATACTCGCGGTCAGCGCCATTCGACACAGCATAGTCGATATACTGCCGAAATGACTATGACCTTTGACCTCTGACCTCAAGGTCACGTGGTGATGTATGACCTTTGCCTATTACATGAACCATTTTTTCGAACTCTAAGATTTACGGCAATTCATTGCCGATTCTCACTTGTTTTTAAGACATCGGAACTCGATTCGGTACCGCCATTTGTGAATCGCACACTTCTTTGTCCCGTGTGGGATTCGAACCTACAAGACTCTGCGCCGTGAAAGCGGCGAGGCGACCACGTAAACTACTATGCCATGCGTCATAAATACGCATCTAAAATATAATATATATATGCGTGCATTTGTCCACACACGGCGCAAAAATTTGTGTGATCGGCATTTAGTTGTGCCGAGCCTGGGTGTTCTTTGCGACCCTTGTTTGAATGTGTGTACAGTCCCCCGTGATACAGAAATTATTACTATCGCGAGAGTAATAACAATAACTCCACGCCTAAATCCCTAAAAGGATAACTTAAATCTACAGAGTTCTTCTCGTTGAAATTCCACATTTGCACAACGCTTTTATACCTAAGTATATGAAGTCCTTTGTGAAAAATCTACTTAGGTACCTGGATTTATAACAAAAGATACAAGAGAACAAACATTTAATTTAAAAGAGTTTAATAATATAATTTTAATACTATTGATAAACATAAATTGATATGAATATTTTTTACTTTAAATATATAATTTAATTGATAATTTTAATTTACTGTTACGCCCAGTGACATCTCTCGGCATTGTGGGAAGGACTCGGCAGTTCCGTCTAATAATTTACATCGCCATCTATTGACATCTTACGGAACTACGTAGTAGGTATGCGTACGAGAATCGTAAAGATAACGCTGGTATTTTCTCGAAACATCGTACTGTTTACATACCAATTATAACGTTACTAGAAAACTCTAGAAACGCTTTACCCGCGTATAAATAGGGCGCACGCGCACCGCCGAGTCAGTTTACAATCGTAAGCGATTAAGTGTTCATCGAAGCGAACGGAAGCGGAAATACTACGGAGTTTGAAGCAGTACAGTGAAAAAGTGTGTGTTTGTTGTGTTTTAAATTTAATTGTGTGTTTGAATAAAACGTGTTTTAGTCGGTAATATTGTTTGCATTCTTATCTGTCGAACCCAGCACGTAACATTACTATAAATTGTAAATATGGTGCTAGAAATTAATGTTATATTTTTATTTAACTAAGGTAGCACACAAGCTTACGGCCCACCTGATGGTAAGTGGTCACTGTAGTCTATGGACGCCTGCAACACCAGAGGCATCACTTGCGTGTTGCCGACCCTATAGGAAAGGAAGTGGGAAGGAGAAGGAGCGGAAAGGGGGTGATTGGGCCTTCGGAACTCTCACTCACCGAACGAACCACAACAGTAGGAATACTGGTATTTCACGTCGATATTCTGTAAGAGGGTAGTCCTTCCCCGGTCGAGCCGGCCCATTCATGATAAAATCAGCGAGGCTCTACTACTCTCTAAATTTATTTGATAATCGAGTCAATAATAATTAATGGTTAATGAACAGGCCTAACCTAGTGTAGGTAGTCTTTGGAAAAACAAAACATTACATTATTTAGTAATATTATTAATGTATACCTCTCTTTATTTGATTAATCATTTTTAATTTATTTTGTTATAAGCTAAGGTGTATTACATCCACATTTCGGCAACTATGATTTTAGGACCCATAAAAGAGCGTAAACCTATTGGCGTCTACCGGGCACATTTTCTGACAGTCCTGCTACTAGAATTTCTTGACAGAAGAACCCAATAACATTTTGTTCTTGCCGGGTATCGACCGGAGACCAGAGCACTTTAATTCAATATTGTTGGGTATCCCAGCATTCCTTAAATATACTATATATCCCTTGGGAACAGTTATTTTTATGTAAATGAAAGGTCGCTATGTCCTTTTCTGCAAGCCTGATAAATGCGAAATTTCATAATGTTTGGTTCAGTAGTTAAGTATTGAAGCGTAACAAAAACTTACATTCGTATTTGTAATATCAGTTAGGATTTACTGCTATAAATAGGCTGAGTTATTGAAGTAAGCCTAAGCGCTTTCTGTTATCATTCCCAATCTTGACTTAAATGATGGCTACCGCACACAAAGGGGAGACTTTAACCGGACATAACCTGGACACACACCCAGCTTTTACGAGGGACAAGGGCCCCGAGCTTTCTGTGATTAAATTAAGTGACCCATAGACTCTGAACGCTATCGTAATGAGTTCCGCACAGGCAAGCCTATATTTAGAATCAAATAAACTAAAATCCACTAGATAATTTCATTTTAAGTGTATATGTGTAGACTTTTATAGAATGTTATTGGAAGCAGTTAGAATACGCAAAAATGTGGTTCACATCAAAAAACTGTCATTACTATTTAAATGTAATGAAAATAAGTTTATTATTTGGATATCGCAACATAAAATAAGTATAGTATTTTTTTATAGTTACTTTAAACGTTAATAGTTAAAACTGAGTTAAAGTTAGAAAATTGTGTAGATTATTTTAAATAACATTTGACTTCAGAGATGGCATAGTAGACAAGCGATCAACTTACCGCTGCCGTCGCGCTTTTTGTTGTGGATACGAATCCGGGCAATTTGTGTAACCCGCAAAAATTCCGAGCCTAGTAACTGCAAATCATATTTTTGTTAGGTCCCCCGCGACACAGTTTTTAAACCGTAAGCAAGCAAGAGGAAAATTGATATCTATTATTATTTCATCCAATAACAATTATTAACTGCCGAGGAGGAGGTATATCCTAATTACCAATAGATACATCAGAACTTTAAACTAATGCTTAAGGATTCAAGAAAGTGTGTTATTGGCAAACACGTCAATCATTAAAATAATCTCGAGTTACCGTGCTTGTTTTGGAAGTGGGTTAAGGTCGGTAGTGGAAATGGTGAGATTCAAACCCACGACTTTTCGATGACAAGTCCAACAACCTATTCATTAAACTAGAGTCGCTCTATATATGATAACCATTTCTTATTTAGGAGTTCATTTGCATCAAATGTGCAACATAAGAATTGTTACAGTTATTTCATAGTACAGAGAAGCATTTCACTAAAATCGCAATACAGGTGTAAATAATTGCAGAACAATTATTGCAATGTTCAAAGACAAATCTATTATAATGTAATACAGTAAAATTTGCCCTATATTTAAACTGTCCCAGTACGAGGCATGTTCCTCTTCTCAGTGTGAGATGGTTTAGAGGCTATGAACCTGTACGCCCCTTGACCTTCGTCCCTTTCATAGAAAGACGGAGCCTATTTTTGGTGGATTTTAAGAAGAAACCTATCAAGTACCTACTAGGATGCGAACCTTGAGGGGCGAACGGGCTCGTAACTGGTTTAGGTTATAGTCAACCACACTGGCCTGAGCGGATTTGCAGACTTCGCATATCTTCGAGAACATTATGGAGAACTCTCAGACATGCAGGTTTCCTCACGTTCACTTTCGCCGTTAAAGCGAGCGATAATTAACTTTTTAAAACACACATAATTTTGAAAACGCCTAGATTTTCTAAGTTATGTGTGTACTGCGCGTACTTAGTATGGAGCTCTGCCTTGCAGCTCAACAATGATTTGCTATAAGCATGTCGAAGCGCAATGCTAAAATAGGTGTAAAAAAAATTACTTACCTGGACCTACGACGACTCCGAGAGCTTTTTAAAGTCTTTAGTTTGATTGTTGCTATTTTAATAAATAGGTTTCCATTTATTTCTTGTTTTTGTGTATGAAATTTGTTGATAATATCGCTGTGTTTAATTATTTTAATTGTATTAATTCTAATAGTTGCATATTTATTTTTCTGATTTGTTTGTATTATTATTTAAATATTGCCATTTATTCATATTAGCAAATTGTTATTTAAAGCTTTCCTGCGTGACAGGCTTTGCCTAGTGCAGGACGCTTTGCAAATTCTGACATAACAGGTTATTTTACAACAATATTTAATTTTTGATAAGCTGTCACTTATTATAAGACTTAATGTGTATTATGGCAGCGATAGCTTAGTGGGGAGACCAACAGACTGCAATGCAGAGGGTCTCGGGTTCGAACCCACGTCGCGCACCTCTGACTTTCGGTAGTTATATGACTTTTCGAAATTATGTGCGTATTGATTGACAATTATCGCCTGATCCATGCCTCGGAGAGCTCGTTAAGCCGTTGGTCCTGGCTGCCGTGAACATCTATGGCAGTCGTTGTCGTATGAAAGTCAGTACCCTCTAATATCCTGACACTGGTCTAGCCTTAGGGTATTGTTAGCCTTCGGGTTGTGGAGTGGCAGCCGCTCCGTGTAAAAACTGATATCCAGTCAAATCCGGTTAGACCAGAAAAGCCGACCCCAAGTGACTTGGGAATAATAAAGGCTAAGAGAGAAGAATGTGTATTATGTACTTATTGGCAATCAAAAATTATAATTATTATTTATTTTTATTATTATAAACTTATTATTCTAAGTTACCGATTCACTTAACCCTCACCTCGCGTTTGAAAACTTCCAATACCCGGGCGAGGCGAGTATTTAAATACATATTTATTAGGTACTAAAGTAATTTGCAATATAAAGAGAATCCTTTGAAATACAGCAGTGCACACGTACTTTAACTGCATCTCAATTACTCACACCAACGTTTACCAAGGTTGCAGTCGTGCGTTCAATTCTAATTAACAGTACTAGCTTCAGACCGCGACTTCGCTTATCAATCTTATCATACATACAACATATATTATCACACATATGTGACACATTACGTATCGTACATTTTCGATCCAATATTAACATGGCGGCCTCGATGGCGTAGTGGTTAGTGTAACCGACTGCCACGCCTGAGATCGCGGGATCGATTCCCGCACAAGTCAAACATTTGTGTGCATGAACATGGATGTTTGTCTTGGTCTGGGTGTTTCTATGTATAATACGTATATATTTACAAAAAAAAATAGTACATATGTATGTTTATCCATCGTCTAGTACCCATAGTACAAGCTCTGCTTAGTTTGGGCTAGATGGTGTTGTGTGTATGTGATAGAATATTATATTATTATTGATATTAATAATACTCTTACTATTAATATTATTATTATTATTATAGTAAAAGGGCTAGAATAATATACTGCACGGATGACGTTGTGGTTTAAGTAGTTACTGTGACTGTTTTTTTTTATGGTATACGAGGCAATTGAGCTGACGGTTCGCCTGATGGTAAGCGATTCCTGCCGCCCATGGACGCAACACTAGAAGAGGCACAAGTGCGTTGCCAGCCTTTTAAAATTGCCTCTCCCCCAGGAGAGGGAGAGGGGGAGGGGGGGCGTTGGGCCTCCGGTATCTTCACTCACTCAACGAAACACAACGCAAGCGCTATTTCACGCCAGTTTTCTGTGAGGCCGTGGTATCACTCCGTTCGAGCCGGCCCATTCGTGTCGAAGCATGGCTCTCCCACGGTAAAAAACACCGAAGCTTTAAAACCATTGCTTAAACAGTAAGGTTTTTAGCGCTAACAGATTTACTAATAAGTATTTACAAGGGATGGGTCCTTTTGATTAAATAATAGAGAATTTGATGCGGATTAGATCAGTGTGGTTTAGCCATTTTGACGATAAATATTTTTCTAAACTAATAAAAAAAATGCGTATGTGAGTTTGTTTGTTATGCTTTCACGCCTTAACTACTCGACTGATCATTAAGCAATTTCGCATACATATTATAAGGGCTACAGAATAGGACATAAGGTACCGTATACCTAAGAAAAGTACTGTTCCCGAGCGAACGAAACCACAGACAAAAACTAGTTCTGAATAAATCAGCAAATTAATAGTTAAATGAGATTTTAAATGTATTTTTATATTTGATAAAGTAATGACTGCGTTTAACTACTTTGCAGGACCTAACCAGGCTAACTTCAGCGTAGAGACTCGCGACGCGCAATTACCATGCTCAGTAACTTAATGTACTTACTTAATTTTTTACTTGAGTTAACAGTAATGAGTGCCGCGATGGTCTTGTGGTAAAGCTGGTGTTGGCTATATCTAAGTGAGATGGTTTTGTCCCAGGTTGGATTCCAGGGCTGACCCTGGAATCCACACACAGCGATTGCAACACTTTACATGAGTAAAGTGTTGCAATCGCTGGAATGAGTCAGGAAATGTACTTGTAGATGGCGGTTGGCCCGCCATTTATTAATCTGACAAGTCTTGGAATACATAATTAAAAATAACTTACGTTACACTCAATAAGTTACGTAGGTTCTAAATGTATGTAGTTGACGAAATGTGGATGTGATGATACACCACTACCTACCCTTATCGATTAGAACTGCAGCGAGCTACTTAAACTTCCTAACATATGACTACGCACACAAACTTCTCAAAGAACCCCATCTTTGCATCATCCATCCGCAAACAAGTCATAGCCCCTGGTGTCTAAATTAACAAAAGTACCAAATCTCAACTGAGTATTCTCAAATATTTTTTATTACATTGCTTATCATCCAACCGCTATCATCGGAGCTATTTACTTAAGTATACGATGTTCAAATACCTACTCAAGTTTTATTACAGATTAAGGAAACTTGATATAGAATCAAAAAAAAACGACAGCGATTCTTAGCGTTGTCTAATTTTCTATTCAGAAACCGGGGCTTTATTAACTTATTTAACGCCACGGTCTTGTACAGAAGACAAACGGTTCCGCGCCCTCCACACCACATCTATAGAAGACAATGACTAATCGTAACATTTATTAATAAAACACGTTAAAAAAAATAGTTTGTTTTATTTTGTGTGCACATTTACTATTGCCTGAAACCCTACTCTTAAATTTTTATTTCAATAGGAGCCTTTGTTTATTTTAAAAACGCTATATCTTAGTGAAGATAATGTATAAGGATTTATTTGTTGCGGTTTTCATTTGTAGAGGGGCTATTTTATATGATATTTAAATATGACGACACTTTTCTGTTACACAATAAATACACACACTTTTCTGTTAAAAATAGTTTTCGATTCGATCAAATACTGAATAGAAACTGCAAAATGAGATGCTCACGTAAATAAATAGAGATTGCTCGTCGCTGCGGAAATAATGGAATTACAAGATTTTGTCGTAAGCAAACGAGCGTTGATTAAAAGCTACGATGTGACAGGCAAGTGTAGATAGACAAATCTGATTGTATTCTGCTAACTAATATTATAAAGGAGACCGTGAGTTAGTTTGTTTGTTACGCTTTCATGCCGTAGTTCACTACTCGACCGATCTTCATGAAATTTCGCATGTTCGTTGTCAAGGGGTACAGTAAGGCTTCATTCACACGTACCACAACTACACTACAACCACACCACAACGACACCATGTGGGCGGGCGCAATTTTGTATTGAAAATGAATAGTAGAATTTACACGGACCACATTTCGCCGTCATTATCGACTACGTGGGTGATACCGACCACATCGCAACCATCAGCGACACCGCAAACTAGCGTCCGACCACATCGCAGACACAACGCTGACGACTGTTTCCTCAACGAAAACCGGTGCCGGACTGTCAGACTGCTCTCGTGAGCGTCATCGCGTCATCGTCGCAACCAGATCGTAACTACTAACGATGACTCAACACATCCACATTTTGTAGGAACCACAACGCAACTGCAAAAAGCTGCAGCGACACTATTCACACGTAACCACTGCTTGATCACCTTTTGTCGCGTCGATGTCGTGTGGTTGTGGTACGAGTGAATGAAGCCTAAAAGGGCATACATCGTTCATCCAGAAAATACTATTGTTCTCGACCGTTCGAAGCCGCGAGCAAATACAAGTATCAAATAGTGTGATAATGAGCAGTGATAGCTCAGTGGGGAGACCAACAGACTGCAATGCAGAGGGTCTCGAGTTCGAACCCACGTCGCGCACCTCTGACTTTCGGAAGTTATATGACTTTTCGAAATTATGTGCGTATTGATTGACAATTATCGCCAGCTCCGTGCCTCGGAGAGCACGTTAAGCCGTCGGTCCCGGCTACCATGAACATCTATGGCAGTCGTTATTGGGAGAGTGTCGACACAAAAGATCCCACTGGGTCGAAGTGTCGCCGGTCTGCACTGACTGGCTCCCACATACGATACATACATCAAATAGTGTTCTTTAATATCAAATACAAGTTATACGTGACGATTTACTTATATGTATATATAAACTTTAGTTATAGTTACGTAGCTGAAGAGGCTGGCGTAACTCTGGCGAACTGTTTTAATTTATTAGTACCTAAGAGTATATAAATAAAATATATAAAACATAGCTCTCGATTAAAACGAAGGGATTAGTAACTAAGAATGTCATATCCTAATCTTAACTAATCCTACTAATATTATAAATGTGAAACTTTGTGTTTGTGAGGATGGATGGATGGATGTTTGTTACTCTTTCACGCAAAAACTACTGAACGGATTTTGATAAAACTTTCCAGTAGGTATTATTGTTTATACATCAGAATAACATATAGGCTATATTTTATAACGATATTGAGTTAATTGGCCAAATTACAACGATAAGTGTCAAGTAAGTCGGTATTCTGCTATCTAAGAGCTTTCGGCGTGCGGTGCATAAACTGAACAGAAAAGGATGTCTTAATAATCTTATGTCAGATTAAAGTTAGTAATCTATCTTAATCTAGATTTACTCGAGTGAACCAGTGAGCAAAATTTAATAAATAATATAGACTAAACTTAGATGAATTAATTCAAATGCATGAAAAGACACGTTGACATTCACTGCGATCTTGAACTATGAAACTTTTATTGCATTGGGAACGTGTAGGGCGCTCCGTTGGGGTTAAAAGATTCCCGAAGAGCGACCGCGAACAAAACTACTTACTTAAAATTGACTACAGATAATATAATAGAATATATTAAGCGATTGTTCGAAGCATTCATTCCTTCAATTTTTTTAACTTTTCTTTTTTTACGTTATCACAAGACTTATAAAGTTATAATTCTGTGATTTTAATTTATTATCTTTAAATAGTTAATTATCGCTCGCTTTAACGGTAATAAAAACATCGCGAAGAAACCTGCCTGTCTGAGAGTTCTGCATAATGTTCTTGAAGATATGTCAAGTCTGCCAACCCGCACTAGGCCAAGAAGATGAAAGCCGTGCCCTGCCCTGTATAAAACGTACGAAAAAGTTTTATACAGGGCTGGCATTATTATTATCATCTGAGGCAGCGCCTAGACAAAAACGTGTCAAAATTCTATATGAAATATTTATTATTAACAGAAGGCTATTCTCCTTATAGTTAAAATAGAGTTCCGATCCAGTCTAAAAATAAAACGTCGAATGTTAACTTAAATGCAATTCAAATTTACATTAGACTTTTATAATAAAGCTATTTATATATTTTATTAAATATATGTTTTACACAATTACGTTTATCCACTTCTCAAGACATTCATGAGACTATGTATGTATGTCGAATATAATTCAAATGCTATTGTGTAGATCGCCCGTCCGGCTAGGTCTTCGCTACCATTAATCCTCTTTGCCGATTATAATAACTTGCATTTCTAGTCGAAACTCAACCATAATCATTATTGAAAATTTAAAGGAAACGTTTACATGTAATAAACATTTAAAAATAATCGAATGGCAATTGTTTGTAACTTTTTAAATTGATTACTCGAATGTCCAATGCGTCAATATAATTTAACAAAAAATAAATAAATATAATAGGCGGACAAACAGAAGAGAATAACATACTGAACTTTTGCGTTCGCCTATTTATATTATAATAATAGTGTTTAACTGCTTTAAAAACACAACTACCGAATAAGAAATAAAAAGCTTTATTTAAATAACCACACTGGCTGGAACTATACATATGTGGATAACATTTTTGTCCCGGGTGGAGATCGAACCCACAACTTTCGGCGCAGTGCCAATAACCAGACGACCACTTAAACCACTACGCGGTACAAGCAGCCCCATTATAAGCTATCCCACTGCTGGGCATAAACATCTTCTTAGCGTTCTTAGCCTTTTCAGTACAAACCAATAAAGTTTGCTTAACCATTTGCTTTTTCGTGTAAATAATGATCACCTGTACTTAATTGGCAAGCGACGGTCGGTTGCCTGCGGATGACGTGAAATTATAACAGAAATAACAGAATATTGAAAAGGGTTACAGACGAGAAATACGTTTTCATTAGAGGGTAGTTGACGACAGATAAATCATGCATGATTAATTAATCGTTCATCTGTGTATAGCTGTGTTATTGACAAACAGTAACGTTAGTGAGAGTAATTTCGTCAGCTCTCTATCTCAATCTACACAAATAAACAATATTAAAGTGTCTATTTGTAATGTTAATAACAGCTTTTTACAAAATTCATATGAAAGTACTTACGATACCTATATCTGTCTGTTTGTGACGGCTAATCTCTGAAACGGCTGGACCGATTTTGACGGGACTTTCACTGGCAGATAGTAGAAATATTGTATGATTAATAATATGAATTTTTATCTGACGATCTGATTTCTGCGGCTTAAGTTTCCATGCGATCGTGAGGTCTTGGATTAGATTACCGTGTCGATCAACGCGTAGGTAATTAAGTGTTCTAATACAAAATTCTCAGTACCAGGACGGAGCTTGGAGCTGTGCCTGGTATACTGTAATAGGCGAGCTCCCTACATAAGACTTAAAACCAACGCAGGCGAAATGGAGATGTGATACAACTCTATATAATATAGTATTTTCCCTTAATTAAACCATATATGCTTTTTAATGACATAATTAAATAATTAACACAATATATACACAATTTATAAAATTCGAAAAATTCAATTCATAAAATCATAAAATTCAATTAAAAAATTCGTACATATTTTCGTTAACAATGAACACTTATATGTGAAGTGATATAATATTATACTATGGAAAGTAGTCCGTGTAATAAGAGCGGGCTAGTGCGCCCCGCGACTTCGCCTTCCTCTAACTCTGATATCATATCAGATATCGCGTCTACATCTGAGATCCAAAAATGGATGTCATCCGTCGAGCAGCAATTAAATGATGTTTATTCTATCACTGTGGATAGCAAACTCAATTCGGACCAGAAGATGAGGATTTCAAACTTGTGTAGAAAAATTGGCCATAGTACCTCGCAAATGGCAGTCCTGTACCAATCGCTAAAACAGAAAGCGCTTCAAGTTTCTAACACAGTAGATACCCTACAAGAAAAGTGCGATCTAACAGAACATCTTTCGGAGCTCAAGCAGACCATCCAGGATACCTGTACTACTGAAAAAGTTTCTTATGCGGACATGATTAAGAAGGGATCAAATAGTTTCGTCCGGCCAAATAATCTTAGCTGTGTGGCAATATATCCCCGTGACGTATTAAAGACCAGTGATGAAACGAAAAACCTTGTACAAAAAATTATTAGTCCGGAGGAAATGAAGCTGCAAGTACGTGGGGTTCGCAGAACTAGAAATGGAGGAGTTATTATCAGCACAGAAACTAAACAAGACGCAGAAAAAGTGAAGCAGGCTGTCTATCTCTCTTTGTCCGGTCTTACAGTTGACGAACCCGCCAAGCGTAAACCACGGATTGTGGTAGTTGGTGTACCCGTTTCTCTGTCCGAAAATGAAGTATTCAGCTGTCTCTTCGAGCAAAATATAGCCGATAAGTTTTCATCGATGGATCTGAAATCATTCTTGTCTTCAATAAAATTAAGCCACAAATCAGGCAAGAAAGATGCTCAAACCTGCAACTACATCATTGAAGTGCCGGCTAACATAAGAAAAGCTTTAGTCACACAGGCTAGACTTTTCATACATTGGACGTCCTGCCCCGTGAGAGATTTTACACTAGTTACAAGATGTTACAAATGCCATCAGTATGGTCACGCAGCGAAATCTTGCAAAGAGGTTACACCTACGTGTGGACATTGTGCTGAAGCTGGACATTCGATGACCGAATGTACAAAGAAGGAAGATGTTCCTAAATGTGCTTCATGCTCTCGTTTTAAGAAGCCTAGCAACCACAAGACGGGTGAATCTGATTGTCCAGCCAGAAAACAAGCTGAATATAGATATATAAACTCAGTAGATTATGAGGGAGCCTAGATCGCCGTTTATTTATATCTATATCACTTACACTAGTTAGCTTAGATTCCTATTATTAGACATATCCTATGTTTATTTCATAAACATTATATATGTCAACTAATATTTAAATACAAAATTATATAAATAAGTTATATTATTTTCATTGTAATAGTAACTTATTATAGAACAATCTATATTTGTTAAATATTGTTAAGAATGCCCTTCCTATTACACTATGATAGCACATAATCATCGCCTGTGATACAGGTATAACCTAGTACAGGCGACCAAAGTAATGAATCCTATTTTAAGTATTTTTAAGACCTATTGTTATTCATATTTGTGCCAACTTAAACTTAATAAACAATTATTATTATTATTATTATTATTATTATAATTATTTACAAGAAATATAAACTAAAGAGAAATACTACTACTACTACTAAATACTTTAAAATTAAAAAGCGTCATAATATTCTTCCGCGTCGTTGTCAATTGGCAACGTGCCCAGAAGACTGGCAGCATTGCCACGTTGAATGGCAATACTTATTCTTTGTGCAAAGAAAATACCAGCCCTCTGGTCACGCGAAGCGTCGATGAGCCGCTTAGCTAGGTCTTTATAAACAGACCTAGCACTTGGACCCTATGGCCCCAGAGTTTCGACACCAAACGGCTCAAATATGTACTCTTCGATAAGGTTTTAATATTTGCGCTGTTTGAGCGTCTTCGCTGATGAAGCAGCAGCACCAGCATAAACCGCTGCTAGAAAGATGTGATGGCGCAAGGGTGTCCACACAAGTTGCGTCCCACACCAAAGGCCTACCCATTTTCCATGGCAGTAATGACATACCATCTGATCTCTTGCCATGTTCGCGTACCTTAATTGTCTTATTTAAACAAGTATGACATACTTTTTTTTATACAACTAAGGTGGCAAACAAGCATACGGCCCACCTGATGGTAAGTGGTCACCGTAGCCTATGGACGCCTGCAACACTAGAGGTATCACTTGCGCGTTGCCGACCCTTTAGGAAAGGAAGAAGAGAAAAGGGAAGTGGGAAGGAGAAGGAGCGGGAAGGGGGAAAGATGGTGATTGGTCCTCCGGCACCTTCACTCACCGCACGAAACACAACAGTGGGAATACTGCTATTTCATGTCGATATTCTGTGAGAGGGTAGTCTTTCCCGGTCGAGCCGGCCCATACATGCTAAAATCAGCGAGGCTCTACTACTCAAACTAGTACTTAGAGACAATACATACAGACTAATCTTAATGTATTTCTTTTTTGTCATCGCTATTTATTAGAAAACGTATATATATACGTATATATAAATACAGGCTGCTAGCAAGTTGTTTGCCAAATAAGATAAGTAAGCCATTTTTATTTATTTACTGCAATATATTTTGTGCCTTTCCTATTTATTTTGTTCTCTTATTGGTTAGTTATATTTATATTAGTTTAGTTGTATGTCATGATTTTTGCCTTTGTACATTATTTAATATTCTAATAATAAATGAAATTGAGTAAGAAAATAAACAGTGAGGTGTATCAACCATTATGCAACTTATAACTATAAACTTTAACAAATTTTACACCAAAAGCTTCCTCATGAATCACTCTGTCTATTAGTGAAAACCGCATGGAAATCCGTTTAGTAGTTTTTGAGTTTATCGCCAACATACAGATAGACGCGTCGGAGGACTTTGTTTTATAATGTATAGTGAAGATAAACATGTCTGTATTTACCTACTCTTATACCTACATATTTCACCAAGGCACGGAATACTCGGTGCGTGGGTGCGACTTGCACTTCACCACCATTTTTTAACGGTGTAATTAGTAGGCCAGTTGACGTATTAATTTTTTAAGGTAAAATGACTGCTTATTTATGGCGCGTAAAACATTTTACTGCTTAATTATTATCATATAAAAACGCTGTGAAATTTATTTTGATTATCTATACTAATATTATAAAGCTGAAGAGTTTGTTTGTTTGTTTGCTTGAACGCGCTAATCTCAGAAACTACTAGTCCGAATTGAAAAATCTTTTTAGTGTTGGATAGCCCATTTGGCGAGGAAGGCTATAGGCTATATAACATCACGCTACGACTAATAGGAGCGGAGCAGCAATGAAAAATGTTGCAAAAACGGGAAAAATTCTCTTATGTGAAGCAGACAAAGTTGCGCGGGTCAGCTAGTTAAATTATATTACAGAAAAACTTTAGGATATAAATGCAAGTCTTTCAAAACACATCTTACTTTTGTACCAGGGCCCGCGTGAACGGCTGGTGACTAAATAAAGATGTATGTTTTGAATTAATTGTCTGCGCGAACTTATCCACGATTATAATTACTGCTACGTTCCCGTGGCTCGTTGCGTAATGTGGTAAAGCCTCAATCTTCCTCAAGACTTGTGTGACATATTGCCTCAAAATTAAACTACTATATACGGATTTTATCACGTTGTTTATTTGACACTTTATTACATAATTTTGAAACGTCGGGTAAAGTGTAAAATTAAATTATATCTAAATAGTTTTAATAATAATTTAATTAGCTTAAAAATTAGTAAAGTTTAATAGTAGCAGTAGTGTAACAATTTTCAAAATTATTTAATAAAGTGTCAAATAAACAACGCGATAAAATCCGTATATAGTAGTTTAATTTCAATGAATAATATTCGCGTAAACAGAAGACAATATTATATTGCCTTAATTTATTATTTTATTACAACATTTTATATCTATCTACAACATGCTTTCACACAGAATTGAGTCCCAATGTATTCGAACGTAACCAATTATTTTGGACACCATTATTTTGGAGATTTCGGATATATAACTCCAATACAACACCGTAATGGGTTTCTATTCCCTTCAGAACCACCTCCACTATCATCATATCACGAAGAGCAGCGATAGCTCAGTGGGGAGACCAACAGACTGCAATGCAGAGGATCTCGGGTTCGAACCCACGTTGTGCACCTCTGACTTTCGGAAGTTATATGACTTTTCGAAATTATGTGCGTATTGATTGACAATTATCGCCTGCTCCGTGCCTCGGAGAGCACGTTAAGCCGTCAGTCCCGGCTGCCATGAACATCTATGGCAGTCGTTATTGGGAGAGTGTCGACACAAAAGATCCCACTGGGTCGAAGTGTCGCTGGTATAAGATAAGATCATCATATCACACTTGGGATATCAAATGCAAAAAAGAACTATCCAAATCCGACTGGTTGTTCTAGAGATTAACACATTCAAACAAACTCGTCAGCTTTATTATATCAGTACAGATATCAAATCGGCAGCAAAACTTGTTTATATCGTAATGCGTGATGGAAATTGGAATACTAGGTTACGACACATCTATTTTAGACGGTGCTTATTCTTTCGCATCGCTTATCTATCATTGGCAGGTATTTAGAGAAATAATACAAGTGACTTTGTAGAACTCAAATCTGAACTGTAATGCGAATACAACATAGTGCTTATTTAAATGACACTTGCACTGTGAAATGAATTAGATTTTCCGAAACACTTCGAGCATAGCGAGCTTATTCTAGTAGACTATCCTAGTTTATATTTATTTGGTAGGTTAAAATACAAGAGTATACGTCATATCTGCGGAGGGATAAGGTGTATTACACTTACATTTTGCTTACTATAGTTTAGGCAATATGGGAGAGCTTATCACTCCCTATCGGGCATATTTTCAGACTCCTTACTGCAACTGACAAAACCTAATAGGAGATCTTAATAACATTTTGCCCGTCCCGCAATTCAAAGTTCACAACCTCACGATCTTACGCAAAAACTATCGCCATATTATACCGCAGGATCAATAAGACATTTAAAAATAAACAGTTTTCATGTATTTAGTTGCACATTGCTATACTTATATTTTATCACTAATAGTTTTGCCGCGGTTTCACCCGCGTAAGTCCCGTTCCCGTGTGAATATCGGGTTTCAACCCATTCACCCCCTTCAGGGTGGAATTTCCAAGAATCCTCTCTTAGTGCTCCCCTACACTCTCCAAATTTCAGCTTCTTGCGTTCTCTGGTTTCGGCTTTGCGTTGTCTGTCAGTCACTCAGTAACGGAAGAGTTATATATATATATATATATATATAGATTACATCAAAAGGTCACTGCACTGAATCTACTATAATAGGTACTTCAGAATTATGAAATACATGATGCTGAAGTACCTTTACCCTTGTGTTATAACCTTATAGATATCTGTATCGACGAGAAATGCTCTAAACAATGCATTTATGCTATAATATCATAACACTTATATTAGGTATGTCAGACGTTAAGCCTGATTATTTACACGTGAATTTGGTAGGAGTTAAAACCAAACCAAAGCTGAATAAAAGTTATAATATAATTAAAACGATATGACTTCTTAAGCAGCTTATAAACTTTTTCTAAATCTTCTTTACCCTAGCCTTTATTATTCCCAAGTCACTTGGTGTCGGCTTTTCTGGTCCAACCGGATTTGACTGGATATCAGTTTTTACACGGAGCGGCTGCCACCTGACCTCCGCAACCCGGAGGCTAACGATACCCTAAGGCTAGACATTTTCTAAATATACTAAAATAATTGTTATTGAATAAATATAGGAAACACAAAAATAAAGAAGAAAGTGTAGTTTACTTAAAAGAATGGCGCGATTGCTTGTTACTGTAAATTGCTCTAATAAGACCTATATCAAACTATAAAATAGAGAAAAACATATCTAGTTATCACTAAGACATCAAAACAAAAACTATATTTATGAAGATATGTAATACATTCAAATTAGTAGGTGCCCAGTGGTCGAAAATTTTACCGCAGTTCATGTTTTATAATTTATGCTTTTTCTTTTCCATATAAATGCCAAATCTTAGACTCAATATGCTATGAAAGAGGTACAAAGTTTTCTCTTAACGTATTAATATATAAGTATAGCCAATGTAAACCTTTAAGTACACTTACCGCACCGAAACTTGCAAAATCACTATATAGCAAACTTAGAGATTTAAACTAAAGACTAGAATACCCTATATAATTATAGTTTTACGATAAATAAAGTTTGTAGTCCCAGTTGCGATATGTATGCGTGATATTTAGTAAGCCGGGCGGGACACGCGTCCGACGCGGGACCTCCGCGAACACTGCCGCCCAACGCCGCCCGCCCAAGTCCCCAGAGCTTTATCTGGTCCCTGGAACCTCGCTCAGGTAATAACGTGTAACATTTAAGTGCATTTCAGTTGTGGTGTTAAATGAAAGTAATACGTTATTTCGTATAATACTTTATTGTACATTTTAGATACAAATCGTTTCAGTTTGAGGGATTGTCGGTGGACTGAGTATTATTTTTGAAAATTTACTTCTGCTGCACTAAGGATAAAGTACAGCCTCTCTTCTCTTAACAATCGTTTGCGGTTCGCAATTTTAAGAATAAAAATAGACGTAAACATTCGTCTAGCGTGGGATTCAAAGCATGATAACACTAAGTGCGGCAGCGGCGCGGCGAGCCGTCCGCTTACCGCTGCGTGCAGATAAATTAATTTTCTTTCATTTCATTACCTTTTCCTAGAGTTGACAATGCTCGAGTGATACTTGTAGCATTGCAAGTGATCATAGGCTAAGCTGCTGCAGTAATAAACTGTTTGTCATCTTTGTTGTATAAAATAGGCTTATATAGTATACAGATTTGTTACAAACCTAGGTTCTCATAAATTATAGAATTATTAAATGCTGTAGAATCGCTCATCAGCTAATTAGGGGTACCTTTATATTTTTTTATATCGTCTCTCGTACTCGCTATTTTTACTTTACCGCTTGGGTCTATATAAACAAAGTATGGCCATAAGGAGCACCGACATGGCGTAACTATTTGTGGATTACATATTTTGTTGTCTAGTGTTGTCGAACCTTATGTTTGAAATGTATCAGAAATATAAACTTGTATTAATATCAAAATTAAATCTATACTAATATTATAAAGCTGAAGAGTTTGTTTGTTTATTTGTTTGTTTGTTTGAACGCGCTAATCTCAGAAACTACTAGTCCGAATTGAAAAATCTTTTTAGTGTTGGATAGCTCATTTATCGAGGAAGGCTATAGGCTATATAATATCACGCTTCGACTAATAGGAGCGGAGCAGCAATGAAAAATGTTGCAAAAACGGAGAAATTTCTCTTATGTGAAGCAGACGAAGTTGCGCGGGTCAGCTAGTAGATAATCTTAGTACTTTTAAGAATTATTAGAATAGCTCTCAAAACACATACTAAAAGTATGTGTATCATAGATTATACACATAACGTTTTTAAATCGGACCTCTATCTCTCTATGTAAGTTCACTTTTTCTTTAAAAAAACACCCGCATTAGTAATCATTGATGTTTTGCGGAGGACTTTACATACATTCTAACGACGGACACAAAAATGTTTGTGGATCACACAATTGTTTTTCGCATGTGGGGATCAAACCCACAACACAGCGCAGCGGCAGTAGCGAGGCTAGCACTTAAACCAATAAATCTATACCTACTAATATAATAAAGCTGAAGATTTTGTTTGTTTGTTTGGTTGAACGCGCTAATCTCAGGAACTACTGGTTCAAATTGAAAAATTATTTATGTGTTGGATAGCCTATTTATCGAGGAAGGTAATAAGCTATATACGCTCGACCCACACGAGCGACGCAGTAATCAGAAACGCGGGTGAAACCGCAGAGACAGCTCGTATAAATATAAAGTTTTCATGGTCACCATAGAGTAATAGAAAATGATGAAGTAAATTTTAAATAGAACTGGTAGCGTGTGACAAGCGGCTGACACCGGTACAACATGTACATTACTTATGCACACAATAATAATGGAACGTAACCTCGATCCAAATCAAGTTATTTTTAACTTCTCATGCTATACTTTTGAGTTATATCTATACTAATATTATAAAGCTGAAGAGTTTGTTTGTTTGTTTGTTTGAACGCGCTAATCTCAGGAACTACTGGTTCGAATTGAAAAATTATTTTAGTGTTGGATAGCCCATTTATCGAGGAAGGCTATGGGCTATATAATATCACGCTATGACCCACGCGGGCGGCGCAGTAACCATAAACGCGAGTGAAACCGCGGGCACATCTAGTTATTGGATATATTTCAAAAGTATAGAATATATACCCGCCATCGCAGGGTGTTGTTTGCCACTCGTCTGATACATTTTTTCAGAGACCTTATTTACTTATTTTTATTTTACACTCTTATCACTAATTATAAACTGATGGTAAACTATACTAAATACACACTGATCGTTTTTAAACGTGGCTATATCATATACCACTTAAATGCTATACATATATGTATTACATCTTTCAATAAAGCACTTACACTATATACTGCTCATACAATATTATTACTGCTATTACACTATTACATATATGTATGCAAAATATATTAACAAATATATAGGCATCATATTTATTATTATGTCTGCTTATTTCTACTTATAACAATATTAACTATATGTGTACAGTATTTTAAGAACAGGGTCCGTGCTAGATTGTCCGCCATTATAGCTGGTATATTACTCTGTATTAGTTTTAAGTTCAGAATTTGTTCTATTTCGTATCTTTTGACACCGTATACCGGGCACTCAAGTAGCACGTGTATAGCTGATTCAGCTACTTCTGGATCACAGGTACACGATGGATTATCCTAACACCTAAAGCGATGCAGGTATTCGGAGAAACCACCGTGTCCCGTCATTGCCCGTGTAATGGTACCAGTGAGCTCCAGTTGTCTGACAATTTTATAAGAATGTTGAGCGTTAGGAAATATATCTTTGTGGTGGCTGCAGTCTCACCCTGCACATATCGTTGGTTCCATTCCTCAAGAGTGGACAAACGAATGTGCCGTCTTATGTATGATACCGGGCACATATCATAATCCGGCTTACGCTTTAAGGCGCTTGCAGCCTCCTTGGCTAGTTGGTCCGCTCCTTCATTGCCGGCAATATCAACGTGGGCTTTAACTCAGTACAAGGACACGTCCTTGTGAGAACGTCCTTGTGTGTCCCAAGAATAAGATTTCGACGAGCCTCCGCTGCCAATGGGTGCTTGGTGTTCCAATTTGTGACTGTCTCCAGTGCGGATCGGGAGTCACTAAAAATGCCGAAGGTTCGCTCAGGACGTTTTAGTATCACTCCTGTGGCTTTACATATGACCAAGAGTTCGGCCTGGTAGACAGTGCAATACTGGCTTAGCTTTAGTTTGAGGGCTTTTGTCTCAGCATCACCTTGCCATATGGAAAGCGCAGCTCCGACTTGGTCCTCAAATTTGCTACCGTCAGTGTAGATCTGTACTGCCTGGTCCGTCAGTGTAGATCTGTACTGCCTGGTGGTTGTGGTCGTTCACACTTTCTTGATCTACCAGGCTTATGAACCCAAGGTCCAAATGTTCTGCTGGAATAGGACACTCGGCAAAGGCCACCATTTGCTTGACATCGCCGTCCCTCAACAGTGGCGTGGGCATCCCTCTCTTAGCTTCGTACAGGGCAGCTGCCTCCTGTATTCGAAGGCCGAGTGGTAGTATGCCGGCCAGGACCAGTGCTGAGTACAGGGATACCGTGCGGTATGCCTTGCACATCTTCTGTGCGAACCCTCTCTGGACCGCATTGAGGCGTTTTCTTACGCCCAACTTTTTTGTGGCTGGTGCCCAGGCGCTTGCGGCGTACATAAACACAGGCTCGACTGTTGCCACGTAGATTGTGCGGATGACGTCGGTGTGGAGGCCCCAGCTGATCCTGGCAGCGCGGGAAAGCTGCTTGTACATGTTAATAGCCTTCTTGACCACATTGGTAGCGTGACTATTAAACGTTGGCTTACAATCTATCGTAAGCCCCAAGATTTTTATTTCCTTAGACAGAGCAATGTCGACTCCGCCCATCCTCAGAAGTGGTGCGTCGTACTTCAGCTTCCTGGTAAGAACCATTGCGTTTATTTTGTGAGGCGCAAACTTAAGCTTATTTCTGACGCCCCACTCCTGAACAAAGGCGAGAGCGGCATTCGCCCGTCTTTGGATATCCAGCGCTTTGTCTCCGTCAAATACCAACACGACGTCATCAGCAAACGCTTGGCAGTAATCTCCTCTCTCGCTCAGCCCTTTCAACAGTGGGTCCAGAAGGATGTTCCACAGAAGTGGACCACCTATGGATCCCTGGATGCAACCCTGGCTAGTCCTCTTAGAATGCTCGTGGCCTGCGTATAGAACCTTGACCCTACGGTCATTCAGGTAACTATCTATCATTCGCCTGATGTTAACCGGACAATTTTGGTGGCGCAGCGCTGATGAATGCGACTACTGCGCATGCAGTCATGCGTTCGATTCCCAGGTAAAACAATCAAACACTTTTCACAATAGTATAATTAATATATTAATTGTAGTACCAGCATGGATTTAAGAAATGCGCTCAGTTGACGGCTAAACGTTAAATTGAAATCCACCCTGTTCTTTTTTAGTTACAATTTCAATGTCAGTAGATCACTATCGAACTTACAGATATCCAAAATGAACAATATCTATCGTTTACCGACCTCTTTATTTCATGCCTATTTTAGTAAACAATTATATTCTAACTTATATGAACTTGTTTGTTTATTTTTATGTTTTCAAGCCTTAACTGCTCGACTGATCATCATACAAATTCGCATACACGTTGTCAGGGGTACCTTTCAGGCCGGGACTCCACCAAAGCAGAGATGTGTGCGGTGTGCTGTGTGCTGTGCGAGAAGGGATGTTTTCCAGCTCGGGGGACACCACCAAAGCGGAGATGTGTGCGGTGTGCTGTGTGCTGTGCAAGAAGAGATGTTTTTCAGCTCGGGTGCGAGGCGTTGAGTGTTCAGTCATCCGCGCACAGCTCACATCTCCGCTTCCAACGCGCCATACAAATATTACACATCTCCGCACAGCGATCTCCACTGAAGCTGAGCGGAGAGGAGATGTGTCAATAAAACAATTCTATTGGTTGTTTAAAAAACAACCAATAGAACGGAGAGAGCGCGTCTCGTCTCCGCTTTGGAGGAGTCCCGGCCTCATCCAGGAAAATAGCACAATTCCGAAGAATAGAAATCTATTGGCAAAATATTTGTTGAGTGAAGCTGCGAGCCAAAATCTATAATTTATAGTTGGCTATGACAAGCTCTCACCAATGTGTTGTATAGAACCCTTGATATGTAAGTCTGACTTGCATCCGCTCTTTATACTTCAGATTCACTTGCCTGTCGTAGATGAGCCCATCAAACACGGTCATGCTAGAGCAAGATCGAATATAACGAGATGGGTGTTTAAAACCCAGGATTCAACCTGTTTCCCAGAGGGGTAGGCAGAGACTACGGATTTCCATTTGCTACGATCCTGACACACTTCTCTGGCTTCATTCACTTTCATCACATTCCTCATACACGACACTCGGTTCAAGGTGCTTTTAACCTGGCCTTTGTCCAGAACGCCTCCGATCTGATCAAGAAACGTTCGCCTAGGTCTTCCTCTTGCGACTGTTCCATTCACACTAGCCTTATAAACTTTCTTAGTCAGTCTTTCTTCGTCCATTCTTTCTACATGCCCAAACCAGCTTAACATACCCTTTTCTATTCTTATTTTCTATTTTTTATTATTCGTCTTAAATGTAAAAGTATTTAAAATACATGTGACCTTGTGACCCCTATATCTTCCTGTGGGTCCTTTGACCCATAGGGCCCATATTCAAACTCGACCGAGGTATGACCCCAAGGTATCTGCACACCAAGTTGCGAGTCAATATTTTGCCATTTAAAATACATGTGACCTTGTGACCCCTATATCTTCCAGTGGGTCTTTTGACCCACAGGGCCCATATTCAAACTCGACCGAGGTAGACCCCAAGGTGTCTGCACACCAAGTTACAAATCAATCGGTCCAGTGGTTCCGGATTTATGCCTGTCACTAACACCAATCTGTCACTAGCACACATACCCCCATAGTGTTTTCATTAACCTCTGAAGAAGACTCAGACGGTAATAAAAAATACAGGTATTGCAGCACAAGTATTTTTTTAAAGCTGAAAAACTACCCGAATGGCCTAGTGGTTGCCTCGTCACTGCGCCGAGTGTTATGGGTTTGATTCCCACACGGAACAAAAACAATGTGATTTACAAATATTTGTGTCCGTTGTTTGAATGTTCGTAAAGTCCCACAGACGACCCAGGGACATAGGAATTAATCCTAGTGCGGGAACTGTAATTTAAAAATGTAAGGCAGGCTAATAGGTTTAATATTAATATAATAATAATATTCTATCACATACACACGACACCATCTAGCCCAAACTAAGCAGAGCATGTACTATGGGTTCTAGACAATGGATAAACATTTCTTTTTGTAAATCTTCTTCTCTCTTAGCTTTTATTATTCCCAAGTCACTTGGGGTCGGGTTTTTCTGGTCTAAACGGATTCGACTGGATATCAGTTTTTACACGGAGCGGCTGCCACCTGACCTTCGCAACCCGAAGGCTAGACCAGTGTCAGGATATTAGAGGGTACTGACTTTCCCAATAACGACCGCTATAGATGTTCATGGCAGCCGAGACCAACGGCTTAACGTGCTCTCCAAGGCACGGAGCAGGCGATAATTGTCAATCAATACGCACATAATTTCGAAAAGTCATGTAACTTCCGAAAGTCAGAGGTGCGCGACGTGGGTTTGAACCCGAGAGACCCTTTTGTAAATACATATATATTATACATAGAAACACCCAGACCAAGACATACATATGAATATTTATATGAATTATGAATATTAAGTCTCAAGCCCAAATATAACTAGTAACGCGTTTTAATGTCTTGGAAGAGCTAACAAAATGTAGATATAATGCATCTAGGTAAACATGTATATATATCTGAACAAATTATATTTGTTAACGGAATAATATATTTTACGTTTATTTTTGTACATTTTGATGACGACAAATGATAATCACGGCTCGACATGGCGACGTTCGTTGAAATTACGTGATTTTGGTAATTTACGCAACGTTTAAACTGTGTTGGAATTTATAGATAATTATTCTATTGGTCATTCCATCTATTTATGCCTTCATTGTATAATTTTTTTTTATGTTTAGATGTAATAAGGTTATATTATCACTACAGGCAAAATTAATAGGGTAATTGCCTATGTTTGAATTAGTTAATTTTTTTCAAACAAGAGTAAATAGCAATCTGTAATGTAATTATGCAAACAGTATCATAATTAGTTACAAAATAAGGAAGTTAAAGGGAGAAGAGTATTTTAAATTTGGATATAAGAAAAAGTGGGCGTGATGTTGGATTTCTCGCTATCTCCCTCGGACAGCTGCGTTTAAATAGCATTTACGTCACAGCTTGTGTCGTGCATCCTTTTTTTGTCATATAACAATTACCCATACTACCTAATTTGAAATGTATGTACAGTTCTTTTTTTAAATATAGCTATGACAAAATAGTGCGCCAGCTATCCTATTTCTCAACGAAAGAACTTTCTAGAACCTACGGGGAGGTACGATTCATTCATTACATATTCGATTCCCGCACAAGTCAAACATTTGTGTGCATGTACATGGATGTTTGTCTTGGTCTGGATGTTTCTATGTATAATATGTATGTATTTACAAAAAAAGTATGTATGTATGTTTATCCATTGTCTAGTACCCATAGAACAAGCTCTGCTTAGTTTGGGCTAGATGGTGTTGTGTGTATGTGATAGAATATTATTAGAATATATAAATAATATCAGCCCTGTATTAAACTGTCCCACTGCTGGGCACGGGCCTCTTCTCATTGTGAAAAGGGTTAGGCCATAGTCCACCACGCTGGCCTAGTGCGGGTTGGCAGACTTCACATATCTTCGAGAACATTATGGAGAACTCTCAGACATGCAGGTTTCCTCACGATGTTTTCCTTCACCGTTAAAGCAAGCGATAACTGATTATTTAATACGCATATAACTTCGAAAAGACAGAGATGCGCGCCTTGGGTTCGAAGCCGAGACCTCTGCATGGCAGTTCAATGGTTTCCCACTAGGCTATCGCTGCTACTTAAGAATATATTATTACTAGTAATTTTCCCGCGGTTTCACCCGCGTGAGTCCCGTTCCTGTGTGAATATCGGGTTTCACCCCTTTCACCCCCTTCGGGATGGAATTTCCAAAAATCCTCTCTTAGTGCTCTCCTACACTCTCCAAGGAACATACATGCCAAATTTCAGCTTCTTGCGCTCAGTAGTTTCGGCTGTGCGTTGTCTGTCAGTCACTCAGTAAAGGAAGAGTTTTATATATATAGATTATTATTTATGTCTTTTTGCGGTCGGTTACTTCAGAGTTTATCCTGTTACTACTTCGTTTGATTTTCCTTCTTAATTTAATAAGGTCTAATACGATTTGGCACAGATACAGGAGTAAAACATGTGTTAACTTTAATGAATTTATTTGAACCAGGTTTCGATTATTATTAGGTTCAAAATTAGCTTATTAAGTTGAGTTATCTATTGAGTTACATCAGCACACCGGCGGCTAGACAAAATAGGTTTTTAATTATGTCTGGCATTCCAACAATTGACAGGATAATATATATTTCGTCCATTAGTAGATGTGACTTTTGAAGAAAGTGCTAAAGACTTAGGCTATAAGCACTTTTTTTTTTTTTTAGTTTTAGCTTTTAGTTACTAGTGCGAGAGAATTCTTTAAAAAGTTATTTGTATTACCTTTACTTTTATAAAAATAAAGATTAATAAATTAAATGGCAATGTATTCAAATTGTATCGCAACGTAACGTACCTTACAAGTGCTTAACATAACTGTTTATAAATAAGTTAACATTGAAAACTTTCTCAAACACGCCAAATGTTTATTCCAAAAATAGGCATTTCCTTATTTATTCGATATCGAACGTTTATAAGAAGCCAATAAACACATTGATGCAAGGACGCGTCCTTAACTTTAAAGCGATCGATACAAACAAACACACACACTCCTACTGAAACACAGGCTTCAAACCGGTCCATTCATAATGGAAACCTCGTTAAGTTTCCATTTCTGGTTAATTATTTATTTATTGAACTTTTTAGGGTGCCGTACCAAAATAGTTATGAGGCAGCCTTACGTTGCAAATTTGTCTGGCCGTCTGTCTGGCTGACTGCATAACTGACTGTATGTCTGACGGTCTGCCTGTCTGTCTGACTGACTGTCACAGCGGTTATCTGAACAACTACGACTAAATTACAAAAGGTATCAAAACCTATAATCCTGCCTACCTTTCGTTTCCAAAACTTTCTGAGTGCCTAACATATAAACTTTCTAAAGCAAATGACTACATTTAAAGCAGTTTATTGTGATAACAATTATCAATCAACGGCCCAATATCTGGGTTAAGTTAAAGTAAAGTATTACTATTTAGCTTGTATTAGTAGTAATAAATAACTACAGTAACATTCATTTTTGTTTTTAAAACTTATTCTGCACTATCATTCGTACTACTGAACGGACTACTGTCCGAACAACGGAGTATTGTCCCTTTAAGAAAGTAAACCGAAGACTCTTTATCGTAGGTTTATTCTCAATCTTTCGTTTGTCCCGTAGTTTCAGATTGTTGTTAAATCCTAACGAATATTATAAAAGCGAATGGAAGTTTGTTTGTTTGTTACGCTTTCACGCCTTAACTACTCGACCGATCATTTCTTAATTAGCCACTCCAGCAATTAAAAGAAAGTAGTTAAACATATAAGTAAATGCCGACGATTCATTTAAATTGGTTAATTGTAGTTTACAATTAACCAATTTAAATGAATTTAGGTATATTATTGTATATTCGGATAGCAACGATAGCTCAGTGGGGAGACCAACAGACTGCAATGCAGAGGGTCTCGGGTTCGAACCCACGTCGCGCACCTCTGACTTTCGGAAGTTACATGACTTTTCGAAATGATGTGCTTATTGATTGACAATTATCGCCTGCTCCGTGCCTCGGAGAGCACGTTAAGCCGTCGGTCCCGGCTGCCATGAACGTCTATGGCAATCGTTATTGGGTAAGTCAGTACCCTCTAATATCCTGACACTGGTCTAGCCTTAGGGTATCGTTAGCCTTCGGGTTGCGGAGGTCAGGTGGCAGCCGCTCCGTGTAAAAACTGATATCCAGTCAAATCCGGTTAGACTAGAAAAGCCGACCCCAAGTGACTTGGGAATAATAAAGGCTAAGGGAGAAGATTGTATATTCGGATGTTGTCTAATAGGATTCCATTTGTCATAGTGCTATGACAATTTACATTAAAATCCTAATCTTAATCTAACTAATATTATAAATTGCTAATGTGAGTTTGTTTGTTATGCTTTTATGCCGTAACTGCTCGACTAACCATCATGAAATTTCGCATATACGTTGTCAGGGGAACAGAAAAAGACATAGGATACCATTCATTCGGAAATAGGTACTGTTACTAAGGTTAGATTATAATCTACATTTAAGGAAACGACGCCACGGGCATAATCTAGTTTAAATAAATATTTATAATTTAATACGCTATTTGAGTTACAAAATACTAGTACATATATAGTATACTATAATATTCTATCACATACACACAACACCATCTAGCCCAAACTAAGCAGAGCTTGGACTATGGGTACTAGACAATGGATAAACATACATATATCCTTTTTTTGTAAATACGTACATATTATACATAGAAACACCCAGACCAAGACAAACAGCCATGTTCATGCACACAAATATTTGACTTGTGCGGGAATCGAACCCGCGACCTCAGGCGTGGCAGTCGGTTACACTAACCACTACGCCATCGAGGCCATTATTTTACATTTTCAGTTTTTTATACAATTATCAAAAATAAATAAAAAGGTTTTATATATTATTTTATGTGACATTAAATATACTTTAATTTAGTCTTTATTTCATAAAGCTAGGTCAGGTACTTTTGAAGATATTGAAGATTTTCTAACCGACCCTTTTTCTTTGCGGTCCAGTGTATATGATTGACGACGTACAGATCATTAACCCTTTAACGATACGACCTAAAAACTATGTTAAGCTATGTTTACAAACAACTGTGTTAATTGACGGGCATTAGTCTATAATATGTTGAATACAGAGATTACGAAGTGTGGGTGTAGGTCGGAAGCGACTAACCAGTGCCGCGCCTCTTTCCGCCGAGCCCAAATACGTCATCACTTTGTACAACACTTTATTTCAAAAGTTACTATACCTGTTAGTAACTAGCGACCAGCCCCGGCTTTGTACGGGTATGATATTTATCTCAAAGGGATTAGGCAGCGTTTTTGATGAAAGCTCCCAAGCTGCTCGACTTTTGCCGACATTTTCAATAATTTTCGTCATATTTCAACCAATTTACACAAAATCTTAACAAATACACCCAATCCTTGCTCATGAATCACTCTATATACAGGGTCTATCGTTAATAATGGATAACCCGTTAGCTGGAGGTTAACCAGTTATCAGGCAGTAAGAAAATAATATTTTTATGTCAGGGTTGCCGACAGCGTGAAAATGGCGAACATTTTTGTGTTTTTTGATAAAATTCACTTCTTTACCCTTTCAATTATTTGCTATTTCAACAAAATTCGTTTTTTTTGGCTATTCTTTTGTCATCGAACTTGCGAATACTTGTATTATTTAATTTAACTACATTTTTAGGCGTCATTAACGTAAAACAGTACCAAAATTAAAATTTTAATTTTAATGAATTTCTTAAAATTAATCTTTCCGTACGTCTAATTTTAACAACAGATAGTGAAAAAAAGAGTATGGCAACCCTGACATAAAAATATTATTTTCTTACTGCCTGATAACTGGTTAACCTCCAACTAACGGGTTATTCATTATTAACGACAGACCCTGTATAAGTAAAAAGGGCATGAAAATCCATTCAGTAGTTTTTGGTTTATCGCGAACAGAAAGCACGGTGGGGGCTTTGTTTTATAATAAGTAGTGATTACATTCAGGAATTTAGGAGTACCAGCGGTCGCTAAGTGGTCAAAATTCGACCATAATTGATATAAATTTTAGCTTTGACCGTTATTAAGGTTTTATTATCTATAACTATACCCTTATAATCACATTTAATTTAGTCACCTACTCCACGTGTCTTGTATCTTGTATCTTATGTGGGGGCCAATCAGTGCAGACCGGCGACACTTCGACCCAGTGGGATCTTTTGTGTCGATACTGTCCCAATAACGACTGCCATAGATGTCCATGGCAGCCGGGACCGACGGCTTAACGTGCTCTCCGAGGCACGGAGCAGGCGATAATTGTCAATAAATACGCACATAATTTCGAAAAGTCATATAACTTCCGAAAGTCAGAGGTGCGCGCCGTGGGTCCGAACCCGAGACCCTCTGCATTGCAGTCTGTTGGTCTCTCCACTGAGTTATCTACTCCACGTAACCATAGGTACGAAGAATGCTAGGACATCAGCCGAATAATGCCGAAATACTACGAACGCGATTCAACTTGTGTCAAATGCATGGTTGTGTGCGTGTAGTGTTTTCCCATTAATTTAATGTATTTACCACGCTCTGAATAACTATTGAGCTGAAAGATACAGCTGTAATATTTATATAGATACTTACTCTTATATATGTAGGAATTGAGCCCTCAACACTCGGCATAGTGGCAGAGGCGACACGACCCATTAAACCACTAAGCCATCCGTGCATTAAAATAGAGAACTTAAGATGGCTACTATCTCTAGGCAGATTGTCCAAGAAAACTTGGATGGTAAGCATTAAAGTAATTAGGTATAACGAGTATAGTTACACATTGTTTGATTACGAAGGCCAGTGGGTGTGCAAAAGTAAGGGTTCTATTTAATATTTGTTAATTAATATAGTTAGTTTGTAAGTAATTAACTCTACGAAACTTTTGATATAAAGGTAACTTTAATTAAATAATTTGTTATTTTTTATGATTCTCTCTCTTCATATTTAAGAGCTTTGCTCTTGTCTGTGGAGTATACGCCATCTTTCTCGATTTACGGCCAATTCCTTGACCTCCTTATAAGACATGACCTTCACCTTTTCTTTTATTTGGTCAGTGAATGTTCTTCAGGGCCTATGATGTTTGTTTTAATGTCATCATGTCTTATAAGGTGGCCAACATCACACATTCACACACAACATTACAATTTTCTCTTCTTTTATGATTACATATTTCATAATACTATCGAGGAATAGTCCAAATGTTTCCAATATGCTGCTGTCAGAAACTGTTGACTGAAGCGGCAGTAGCTAATTGGTTAAGGTATCGGACAAGCAATCGCGACATCATAGGTTTTATGCCCGCCCATTCACTATGGACGTGATGACTCTAAGTATTTTGTTAGAGAGGTTATCAAGAATATTATTTATTTACTGTCTTGGAGGTGCAGCGGTAGTCAATGCGAGAGCTATGCATGTGGTCTCGGATACGATTACTAATACGTGTAAAGGCTTATTGCTTTTCTGTCAAGAAATACTCTGTAGCAGAATGGAGTCTATAACAGAGCCCGTTAGATAGTAGTACGCTGGCCCCCTATAACGTGGGGCTTAAAATCTTGGAGTTACTGGCATAATGAGGGTGTAATGCATCTTTACCTACTCTTTCGAGGATATACACAAGAGTCAACGTACTTATATAGTAGTCTTCTCCCTTAGACTTTATTATTCCCTAGTCACTTGGGGTCGGCTTTTCTAGTCTAACCGGATTTGACTGGATATCAGTTTTTACACGGAGCGGCTGCCACCTGACCTCCGCAACCCGAAGGCTAACGATACCCTAAGGCTAGACCAGTGTCAGGATATTAGAGGGTACTGACTTACCCAATAACGATTGCCATAGACGTTCATGGCAGCCGGGACCGACGGCTTAACGTGCTCTCCGAGGCACGTACTTATATAGTCGTATTCTTTAAAATAAAATGGTATTTAACTTAATATAAGGGATTCATAGCTGCACCAATATTTACGCTATAAATTGTAACTGCCCCATCATCAATAAAGCAAATAATTCCAAATACCTTGGTGTGATGATAGACCAAAGACTATCTTGGCACTCACACCTAGAACTTCTTAAAAGCAGGATTAGGAAATTCATATGGGTTTTTAAAACATTACGTGACGTCGCACCACCTGAAATATTGAATAAAATATACGTTGCACTAGTACAATCGGTATTATCGTACTGTATACCTGTGTGGGGGGGAACAACAAAAAGTAATTTCATTGAGCTAGAGAGGGCTCAGAGATCCATTATAAAAGTCATGTACCATAAGCCGTATAGATTTTCTACCGAAGAACTGTACAAACAGGCTAACATTCTCTCTGTAAGGCAATTATACATTTTAATTGTCATCCTTAAGGTACACTCAAAGCTCAAATTTGACCCTAACATTCTAAGGAAAAGAAATAAATCTTATGTTGTTCCGACCAGGACGGTCAGTACATCCTTCGCAAGAAGACAATTTGATAGACAGTCCTCGTATTTATACAATAAAATAAATAAAATTATCAACATTTACCCAATGACTGTTTATGACTGTAAAAAAGCGTTACTCTATTGGCTAAAGACTCTAAATTACTATAGTACAGAAGACTTGTTGCATATAGTATCATGATAGTAATTTAAATTTGAGTATTGATGAGATACGTGTCTATAGTAATATACATATACTGTCTAGAAATACACACACACATACACACACGCACACGCACACGCACATGCACACGCACACACACTACTTTATTTTGTAATATTTCATTTTTTATTTCATCTTTCTTTTATAGATATACTTACCTGTCTAGTTGTGTAATTGTGTAATATGAAGAGCGGGGGCTCCTAACACAAGTATTTCTCTTACTTAAAAGGACTACCTCATTAACTGATGTTAACTAGCTCGTTAGAAAATGAAAATAAACAATTTTTATTTTATTTATTTTTTATAAGTCCAAAGCAGCGCCGGAGGGCGCGAGATGACCTCCAGCCACCCTGAGGTTTGTCCTGAAGGTGGTGAGCTGCGTGGGCCTGCCCGCCACCCGATCAGCACCAGGTCCGAGAGGCGGCGTGCGTGTTCCCACGTGCGCCTCTGAGTCGTGTTTTTGTCCCCCTACAAGGGGACAGTAGAGGGTCTTTTATGTAGTGGCCTGCTGTTTACGGCGGGCCGAAACCTCGGCGTAGTCGCGATTGCATGTGAAAGCGATTCGTGCAGCCCCGCCGTCTATGGTTATGTCGAGGAACACCGTGGTAGGTTTAGTCGGTATTACCGGGGTATCTCTCCCCCGGTGAGCCCGACATAACCTCTCCGTCGCCCCGCGGAGCAAAAAGCATTCCCATACGTAAAAAAAAAAAGTCCAAATCAGCAGCAGTCTCGTAATAAAATCTTCAAAATGGAGTACCGGTCTAGAGCTAATAAATGTCAAATGTGAACTAAAAGCAGCTTATTCATCTTTGACGTATATTTTAAATTGATGTTGGCCGCGGCTTCGGTCGCGTAAATGAAGGTTAGGTTACGTTAGTAACAGTACTTTTTTCTGGATAAAAAGTACCCTATGTCCTATTCTGTAACACTGCCAACGTGTATGCGAAATTTCATGATGATCGGTTGAGTATGTAAGGCGTGAAAGCGTAACAGACAAAGTTACATTCGCAGTTGTAATATTAGTTGGGATTTTAGACTGCGCCGAGCGAAATGTGCCAAAACAGGCGGTCACAGTTAAGTGAATAAAATCAACACTTTTTGTTTAATACAAATATAAAATATACATTTACCATAACAATGAATGTGTTTACAATTACTCCGTACAAAATACTTAAAATAATTAATATTTTCGCCTACAAAATTACGTTACTTTACACGACAAATGCAAAAACGTAAGCTCGTGTTACGTGATTTTTAGATTATAACAATAGAAATCTATCCTATTTTACAGCTTAAACGAAACATAAATAGCTATATTACAATTTGCCCGTCCCAAATATTTAAGTTATTGGTTGACAATAAAGATACATATTTATCAAAAAAGCATTTCAAAACCTCAATACAAATAGTATGACGGCCGCGCGCCGATTTAAATATGCGCCGTACAAGCTTACTCATTATCTGTCTTATGCTCGGCGCAGTCGTAAGAAAATACCATATGTACCATATTTATGATACTAATACATGACCGAAACTCTACTTTAAACGATTTTAATTACGAGAATTGGTCCTCTGATGTAATGTTTCCGTGATTGAAGTAACGTTGTCTATAGTACTTTAGTATCTGTGCTGGCTAGTAGCACCTGTGATAAGGCAGCACGCGAAGGCACCGCTCCCACTATGTCAGAATTGACCTTTGTCTGTCTACCGACCGGCTATAAACCTTGATTGTTTGTTTGCCTATACTAAAATGTTTGCGAAATTGACTCGGCTCTGACTGGTTGTCTCAAATCGATTGCCGATTCCCACTAACTAGTAAATAGATTTTATTTGTATCTGTAATCAAAGTAAATACGCATTAATTGGAATTTATAGCTTAGTGAATTTCATCCACCCGCGTCCAGTTACAAGCCACGTTTTGCACTCGTTGATAGCATTATGAGCATACATGCAAAATAAATGTACTTATGACAAGCAATTTTTACAAAAAGGTCGTTGCTCGTGCAAATAGATAGTGCATATGACAAGTACTTTTTACAAATAGGTCGTATTTTGTTTGTATGTAAAGCAGTAAAGGGCTATTAAAGTTGTTTAGATTAATATAAATACGGAAAGTAAAACTTTACACCCCCCAGAATATTATGTAGCTTTACATTGTGAAATTTCTAAAATGAAGTCTATAAGAGGCACTTTTGAACTTGAATGGTTAGTAATTGCAGGTGAATTTGCATCCCAAAATGAGGTATGAAATAGGCGCTCAAATTAAATTGTTGCATGTTGTGCTAATAAAACCATTCCGGGATGGTTTTATATACAACTATCCTACTAATATTATAAAATATTTCATATTTGTAAAGATTAAAACCGTTAAACATATTTAGATACAACTAGGCACACAGATAACCCATGTCCTAGTACTGCACTCGCGGGATACGTGGGTTAAAACGTAGGCAGAAACTAGAATCTAATAATTTTGGATAAGTAGCGCAGTGAGAGCATAAATACTTACCATTTATTTGTTTTAACTATCGCATTTTACTTGACATAATATGTTGGGTATTCATTTTGATAGAGCGAATAGTCGTGTGCTTTTGGTTTCAGGATAAGATGCGTAAACCCATTATCCTGCATCGGGCATTTTATAATGACAAGCCTACATGAAGTTAGTGTGATTGGTTCCAATTTGGTTAGCTACTACATACAAAATACAAATCGAATGAGGACCACTTAACAATGAAATACTTTTCAAATAGGTAATAAAAGTAACCCGTAACACTATGTTTTACGTAACGTTTTTTGCTCAAGAGATTATAATTTTAGTCCTCATAAACATACATATATATATAAGGACTAAAATTATATATTCCATCCATGTCTTATATTATGATATTCCATCTATGTCTTATTCTTATCTTAACAGGTTCCCTGTCCGATGAATCACATATACTACATAACAACAGATTTTCTATTGTGTCGATCACAGGACAGCGAATGGGTTAATCTATAGAGTGCATTATAAAACGAATGACCAAATCAAATATGTCCTTTTGAAAACCGGATAATATGGCACTTATATGCGACCTTGCCCCAGGAACACGAACAGAACGGAACGTCCGAAACAGGCCACAAGGCATGCCTAAACGCTCTTGATATACGAATCGTTAACCCACCATTCATTTCAGTAATATATCGAATACTTATCTCATCTTATAATATAATACCTATATAACTATAACGTTGATATAGTGAATGGTTATATACTTAGTTCATAATATGAACAGTCACAACATATAAATGTAGATATCATCGAATAATTCTCGCGGGACTCGATAAAACAGCGTGAGTGCGCCACTTTATGAATATCACCAACTGTTGTGTGTCAGAATGTTTAATTTTTCGGGGAATGTTATCGCGTGATGTCAGCTTTACAGGAGACATTACCACATTCAGAGGTCATTAAGCTGATTTGAATAATACTTACACTTTTGAATACATATTTCGGCTGAAAGTAATTACTTTTGGCGAATCACATAAAACGTGTAAAACTTAGGTGTGGTTATGTGTATATTGAAGTTACCTATATCGTCAATTATGAATATGAACTAGAAAATGCTAGCATAGCGAATTTCTTATTAGATAGAGGATATTTGTCTGGAATAATCCCAGTATAGAATAGTTAAGATAAATGACTGGTATTGATACGCATACATAACAACATGGATTTAGAATTGCGTAGGTATTACAAATTTGTAGTTATTAGGTTAATAAGTTTAGCTCACAATCCAATTTGTTACTAATGTTTCACGACCTACGACTTAGTCTGTCTAAAGAGCCACTTCAACACCTATGACAATATGCCTTAAAAAATCAATCAATCTTACAACAAGGATATAGAAAATTTGTGTTTTTTTTTATACCACTAATTTGGCAAACAAGTTTACGGCCCACCTGATAGTAAGTGGTCAACGTAGCCTATAGACGCCTGCAACACCAGAGGTACTACTTGCGCGTTGCCGACCCTTTAGGAGAAAAAGGAAGTGGGGGAAAGGGTGATTGGGCCTCCGGCACTCTCACTCACCGAACAAAACAAAACAGTGGGAATACTGCTATTTCACGTCAGTATTCTGTGAACGTAAATCGCCACGTAAACCACTACGACATCCGTGCAGTCAAAACGACTGTTCGACCGTTATTTCTAATGTATGTAACAAACATATAAATTACACTTAAGTTCTACTTATCCACAGAATCCGTAAAGACTATTATCTCTTATAAACAGACCTGTTAGGTAAAACTGGAAAGGAACCTACATAAACAGAAACGATTTGGGCATTACAGCTGCACTATAGTGTTATGTTACGATTATCTAACAGTTGCAGGCCCCATTATCAAGAGCTCCTGTCTTTAACCCTCACATCACTCTAATTTTTTGAGGTGGCTGTCTTTGTTAAGCTATATTCAAAGTTCTTGAACCTCTACATTGTAGGTATAAGGTAACGTGTCAAAATCTATGCAACGTTACATACGACACTATTTAATGAAAATCTTATTGTTATGGCTCTCTTTTAGAAGCTTGAGTTATCCAAGATTTTGTCTTGTCTACGTTTTCGATATCAAAGACATGATCGACACGTCACGCGATTTATAGAAGTTACGGTTTCTGAAGCTCTAACCACCGGTAGCTAGATCTATGTGCTTGATGCCGGTGGGTAGTAGTGATTTTTAAATAAATGTATTTTATGACATATTAACAAATGTAGAATAAAATGTTACGTGTATTTTACTTTACATTTGTTAATTAACTTACTTAACTTAATGGAATGGTTACATTTTTAATTGTATGAGTAATTATAACTATGTGTTATGCATGCGATATTTGCCCACCTAAATTGTGTCGGTATACTACATACCGACCTCAATAACAATACTTACTTTAATTAATATCCTTTGTAATATACACGACGCAAATAAACAATGTGTTTTTGATTGTTGATGATGATTCAATTATAATCTTAATATATTGACTTATAGTTACACGAATGTTATACATTGAAATTAAACTATATCATTCGGATTCTGTCGCGTTGTTTAAAATTTCAGAATTATGTAATAAAAGTGTTTCAAAATAAACAACGCTACAAAAACCGTATAAAGTAGTTACAATGTATAACTTACTATTTAATGAGAAGTAGGTAAACTTATACTTTGAATTACCTATGTAGGTAGGTACATGCAGACAGCTTACATTTAGGTCTCAAATAATACGGAGCACTTAACATTGTTACAAACATTCAAACTTAAGCGCTTCTCTTTATTAGAATAATTTAATTTTAGAACTGGATTATGTTAAGAATACTTTCAATAGAACCTGAAGGTATAAAAGAGATAAAGATAAAGTTTTATACTGGTAATGACTGTAGGTATTCCTACACCATTAGGAAAGATAACGTGAAATATGTATAAAGAAAGAAATACTTTATACCGTGTCACATAAAATAAGAAAGATTCTGAATAAGCTAACAAGAAAATCGTTACACCAAGTCGCAAGTTGCGAAATGGTGTCAACCAAGATATTATTGTATTCAGTAAAACGCTCATATTTTTCAAAATGTCAGTAAATATCAAGGACGGACACGGACAGCTATTTTTATTATGTTGTCAAATGCCACTTGCTACGAACTTACGTTGATAGTTTAATATAAAGGTAGATTGTTATTTATATGGCTTAAAATTTCGAGTCTTCAGCTATATGTCACTAGCTTCAAAGCGGGAGCTAGAAGCCCACGAGAACGCATATTAGGATAAAAAGTGTTGTATCCTGTGGTTGTACCCACCACATTGTCAATCTGTCTGCTAAGTTAAATCCAAATTACTATATTATTCTATAAGACTACCGTTTATTATTATATATGTACCTACCACCTACCACATTGTGGCAAAGTAATAAAGACTTGAACTTAAAATCCGTTTTTAACATTTTACGTGTGAATCTGTGATCTTCATAAAATATTAGTATTTTAGATAGAAATTAAGACATCAAACAACATTCTGTGTTTTCACATTATATTCTGTGTAACTTTGTTATGATATACAATGCTAAAATGTAATTAAAAAGAATGTTAAAAAATGTAAAGAAATGTAATCAAATTTATAGACGTAATTGGGCAAAGGAAAATAATTTCCCACTTGTTTGTCCGTAAACGGGCAGAGGTGAATAATTTCCCACCTGAAAAAAACCTTTGTTTTTCAGTTTCAGTCATTTATATTTTATTTTATTTACACTACTACATAACATGACACAAGATATTACAATTAAATCTAAGTTAAAGTTAAGGCCGAAGGTCAGGCTGTAAAAAATAAAACTATTGAGAGTAAATCATGTAAATAATTTAATTATTTAAAATAGTACTTACTACATTTTTGACATTTAGGTACTAATCACGATAGTCGTTATAAACCAAAATTTAATATCTAGCGTTCCACACAACAATATTTTCGCTCTAGTGTACGTCGCAACAACGTCAATCGAATCTACATACTTAGTATGTAAAACTCAAAATAAAAAGCTAAACATGAAAGGATTTATTGTGATATTTATTAAGTATGGCAAATGCAATTAAATATAAATAAAAAATATTAAATATTTCGACAATTTAACTTAAAATATATGTTGACAAGCTAAACAGCTTTTTCATCAAAAAACCCTCCCTTGCATTGAATCACTTTGTTGACAAGTCTTGGCATGCGGGCAATCAATTTGTCGATTGTTTCTTGTGAAATATTGTTCCAGCTTTCTTGCAATGCTCTCCACAAATCTTCTTGTGAGCTGGGACAACAACTGCGCACGTTTCTGTCCAGCTCTTCCCACAATAGTTCTATAGGGTTAAGGTCGGGGCTCTGAGCGGGCCACACCATGTTTTTTAACACCCCTTCTGCTTCTTTTGTATCTAAATAACCCCGGCATAATTTGGAGCTGTGTTTAGGGTCGTTGTCTTGTTGGAAAATAAAGCCATCTCCAACTAGCCGAAGTCCCGATGGTACAGCATTACACTCCAATATTGCTTTGTACTGCTCCTTTTTCATAATTCCTTCGACTCGTACCAAATCTCCAGTTCCACGGCTCGAGAAACAACCCCAAACCATAACGGAACCACCGCCATGCTTCACTGTGGGCAGGACACAGTCTGGCATCATCTTTTCCTCGGCACTCCGCCGAACAAAAACACGTCTTTTGCTCCCAAACACTTCAAATTTGGACTCATCTGTCCAAAGAACTCTTTTGAAGTCTTCTTCACTCCAGTCTCGATGGGTAAGGGCCCACTGCATTCTCTTCTTTTTGTTTTGTGGCCTTAAGAGAGGTTTTCGCACTGCTACGCGACCAAATAACTTAGCGTCTCTTAGTCTTCTTTTCACTGTGGTCAATGACACAGGTGTAGACCGGGATTTGTTCACTTCAGCGCGGATTTCTGGTGCTGTCAGGCGTCTATTCCGCTTGCTTGTTACCACGATGAACTTATCCTCGCTAGAAGTGGTAGCTCTCGGCCTTCCCGACCGCGAACGATCTTGATTATTGCCAGTCTCCTTGTATCGGGTTATTGTGTTATGAACACAAGTCTTCGACAACTTGAGCTGAGTAGCAATCGCACGTTCAGATTTGCTTTCGTTGTGTAAAGCAATGATGACAGCACGAGTTTCACCGCTAATTTGGCGTACTTTTCCCATAATGAGATGTCTTCACTGTAAGAACGACGAGCTCGGACTAACCAAGATTAAGAAATATTTACTCCATGGAAACTCAGGTGTTCACAGTGTTTTAGGAAGTTAAAATTTCCTAAAATTCTGTTAACACAAAACAAAGCCCAAATAATGAATAATAGTCAGGTAACAATAATATTACAATGACTAGCGCGCGGTCCGCACGCGGCGCCCATTGATGTTTCTAGACAAAAGACCTTTGTACGATGATTACATAAAAATAAATAGAAATAATGACTTCGAAAAATAGTTAAATATCCATTGTATATGCAGGTGTTCAAATTAATTGTTTATCATATGTATTTTTAACAAATTTTATTGTGAAACAATATTTTAACTTGTGGTCTCAAACTTTTGGCCGGTAGGGTATATCTATCTATTTCCTTCATACTCTTTTCGCATTTGTTTAATGCGTAGGGTGTAGCTTAATCTCACCTGCTCACCACGCCATTCTATAATTACATATAAACGATCATGTTCGAGGTCATTATACACGCATATACCGACAGCGAAACCACTTTTTTATAAATGCTCCGAATATGTGTAAGCTGTTTTTGTATAGAGTTCTGTGTATGTGTAAGAACGACTGCAGCAGAAGTTATAAATACATTTTGTATTCTTATATACAACATGTAACATAATAAACGCACATCCTAAAAGTAGTTTGTTCAAAATCGGCTACTGAATCAATACCAGCTATTTTTAATATAAGTAATTTTCAATCCCTAAAATAATTAAAACGAATTAAATTATAGTCACCCATTTATTAAACAGCTGAAGTAAACGAAAATGTATCATAATTCAAGGCAATAGGTTTTTGATGTAATATACCCATACTATCCGCGCACAATAAGAAGAACTAATTCGTAAAAATTAATATATTTAAGTAGGTACATAAAAGTAATATTTTAATGATTATATTATTATTACGATTTAATAATCTAATTGGGCTACGAGCCCGTACGCCCTTTGACTTAAACCTCGTGACTACCCTACGGTAAAGTTATACGATGATGTCAAAGTACTAACAGTTCGGCAACTATACATCCATCGCACGATACTACGAAGGCATTCTATGCTACCCTTAAATGCAGACATACTACAGAGACGACAAGGCTTCCCTGTATGCGTAACAGCAAACTGTCAATCCGCATTTGCAAGTCGTCACTTTGTTATCCAAAAGAATCCACATTGATAAACTCACTCGGCACGAAGTTAAGCGAGAACTACATAAATGGTAACAATCCCTTACATATGATAATACGGAAAGCATACTTAATATCTTATGCTAATATACACTCATACACAAAACTATGTACACGCTTATGCACACACTTTACTTACTTTTATATATACTTAACACATAACACACGCACACAAACACCCTCGGTACTCACATAGCCCACACACACTAAACATACCCAAATACACGGTCACACTCACTCTTTACTGTCAAGATACAGTATAAACTATCTTTGAAATGTCCCGGACGTATTTATCTGTAGAACTCGTAAAAAAATCTAACTCCTAAGATACGGGTCTGCGTACCTAGTTTAGGTGTTAGATAATTATTCACTAACTTTTGATCTCGATGTAAAACATGCTGTATTCATGTGCCTTTATTGTATTGTGTTTTTTTATGTACTAATAAAGAATTATTATTATAATTATTATTACTTTAGGCTCCTATTTTTAGGTGGATTTTAAGAAGAAACCTAATAAATACCTACTAGAGGGCGAACCTTGAGGGGTGAACGAGCTCGTAACTTTGAGGTATTTGAGGTTGTGCGTTATATCTGTGACATGTTGTATATAAACCTATACTCCATTTGGCTAGGTAGGTACTTAACTAAAGGTAAACAATCTTGATGTGTCTTTTTATCTAAAAAACTCGATTTAATAATAAAATGCTGCTAAAGATCAATGTAAATACAACAATAACGATTACTAAATCAATTGAACCCTTAGTTTAAGCAGTAGTTTATTTGTTATATGTGTTTGTGTAAAAAGTCACATCAAGATTGTTTACCTTTAGTTAAGTACCTAACCAAATGGAGTATACTTACCTATTTCTTAAATTAAAATTACACTATAATGTAAACACAAATGTCCCGTATTTAGGGTTAGATAGTCTCACGCTTATATTCCCGAAGGGGTAGGCAGCCATGTATTACACGTACATTTCGCTAGTTAAAGGTAAATCCCCACGAACCTAAAAGGTGGAGCGAGTTATTCAGAATATCTTTACTGAAAACTTACTTTGCTCAAAAATCCAATTCCAAGAATCCAAAGCGGAACCTTATGCACAGCAGTCATACACTACTGCTCACAGATATTTATTACAATACCTATTATATACAAGTGAAAAACGGCAATGAATTGCCGTAAATCTTAGAGTTCGAAAAAATGGTTTAATTAATATGCAAAGGTCACATGATACCACGTGACCTTCAGGCCAGAGTTCAAAGGTCATAGTCATTTCGGGGGGTATATCGACTATGTTGAGTCGAATGGCGTTGACCGCGAGTGTCTAGCTCTTACGCTTCTTGAGTTGAAAGTTGTATAACAGACAGACGGACGGACGGCCAAGGTTGTTGTATAAGAGATTTTTCGAACTCTAAAAGTTATACAGTTCTTGCAACTCACGAAAGCGAGCGGGCTTTATTTGTGGTAAACGTGTACATGCACAGTGCGGGCTGTGGTGCGGGCGGTCAGCTGCGACCGAGCAACACACACACACACACACACACACATATAAAGCACGCTCGCCTTCGTGAGTTGCAAAAACTGTACAAGAAATTGTTGGAGCGCTATTGGTGGTGCAGTAGTGATTATGACTGCGATGTATGTAATCTCGCGTTGGATTGTCCGAGTTGGGCACCGTTATTAGGATTTTCTAAAAAAGCGAATCGAAATCAAACATCAAATTACTTGTCAGAAAACTTTACACAATCGTTGGATAAAGTATTATTAAGTTTGCCTGACAAAAGTTCTCACGATGACATTCACATTTCAAATGCGAAGGTTTCCATTTCACTCTTAGTCACTGGGCGATAATAAATTAAAAAACAAGCTTAAAATGAATGTCACGGCATTGTTTTATTAAATACAAACGAGCAGTTACGGAACGAAATTTGATGAACTTTGATAACCGAGTAGGGAGCGTCCCTTTGATTAATAGTCGACCGGTGACCGGTTCACCTATTTTTAGAATCTTTTCACGAACCACGTTACATGTTCTTGTTTAATCTTTTATTCGGATTGGATGAAAACGCGTTTAGTAGCCTATAAGTGACAGCTATTGTTTGCCAGGCGGTCATTGTTTATTGCTTTTACAGAGAAACAAAGTGATCGACCTTCATACTGTTACCACGACTGTTGTGGGATAAAAAGAAACAAGATTCACAGATGCTGATAATTTCGATCTTTTATAAGACCTTTTTTAAAGGCAGCTACAACAGTGCCTATCACCAGAAAGTGCTGCTTGGATGGAGGAATTAATCAAATTATGGCGACTACAACGCATGTGATAACGGCTTCAAAAATAAGTGCTTTCTAACAATGATTTTTCTTAATTTCGTCACTCATATGTTGCAATTTTCGTAAAAAGATTCTTTGGCGATTTATTGGAGTCTTTATCCATTCTTTACTTTCATTAATTATAATATATTGATCGTTTGTTTCACTAGTCTAAAGTAATTGACCTATTTTACTGTAAAACATTACCAAACAGTTGTGATCAAAAGCTTTACCCAACTTGTGCACAGCCGTCACCAATATGCAGCACCTTTATATGCAAAACATGTCTGTTACTTACGCATTTTCACTAAACGGCTATTACCATTTCGTAGATTTAATTTACCATTTCTGGGGCAGCCTTGTCATTTGACGACCACTGCATTGTTTGTTTTGGCAGTTTGCACGGCCTCGTTTGAATGTGGCCATTTATTGTTTTAAGCGAAGGGTTAGTCTCGAAAAGCAGAATTTGCCCCGGTTTTGGAATTGGTTGGACAATTGAGAGAGTTGGTTATCGACGGCTTTTTTAGGCTGAAGTAATTTTTTAACAAAATGGCTATCAACGATACCTTACGTCGGGTTATTTTGGGATGACTCTGGTGCATACCCATTCTAATGAGGGCTATGTAAATATTGCTTAAGTATAATACTGAAATGAAAAACATGGACATTAGAGCCAGTAGCAGAAATAATGTGGGGCGTGATTGGGCTAACATGGCAGTGCCAAAGTCATCGTTCCAGATATCGTTTATTTTCAACAGCAGCTCATAATTGTCTGGAAAATGGTAGGTAGGTACTGTAGGTAGATAGTTACTAGACTTCTTATCTATTCGTTGCCCTAAAAAGCGACCGACGTGAGGTACAAAAAAATAGCACACATGGTACAGCCTGACAGGGAGCGCCATAGATTGGATTTTTCGTAGATAGTATGTACCTACTGCAAAAATCGGCACTCCTAGAATGAATGAAAAGTTTTCTAACCGATTAATGTCGGTGCATAGGTGACATATTATGCAATAATAAAGGATAGTGTAGCGTTAGTTAAGCCTGTCTCAGCTAAAATCGTTATTTGAATATTCTGTTATGACCTTAAAATTACGTTTAAATTAGGTACCTACTCATGTAAGTATTAAAAATTATGGGTACCTGACACTTACCTATATATACAAAATTAGTGAGCAGGAAGGCGCCTACCTATAAGCAGCGGTGGGAGAGTGTCAGACTGCCACACACAGGTTTTAAATTCAATTCCAATGCACGAATCTCTACCTTGCAAGTACGCACATAGTATGAAATAGTTAATTATCAGTCACTTTAATATTAAAGGAAAACATCGTCCGAAATCTCTCATGTCTGAGAGTTCTCCATAATCTCATTCTCAATAATGCTGAATGGCAGGCTTCCCCTGCCAGCCCGCACGGATCCAGCATGGTGGACAAATGGCCCAACCTTTCTAACACTGAGAAGAGGCACGCGTCCAGCAGTGGAACATTTACATAAATACTTAAAGCTTATATTATCATAGGTACCTACTTACCTAGGTACTCCCCAATTATCTGATAAAATATGTCATAGTGTAGTTTAAACTTTGGTATAGACATAAATTTAATTGCCGACACAGGATGTGTGAACAGGACTTTTGCTCTACTATTCAGTAAACAACGCTCTAGTCGTTTACGCGCACATTGAATGACGACCGATTGTACATAGACAGTTCAGTTAAGTAGTGATAATTAAGTGACGATTATTTATTTGCTTGGCATTTTAGTTTATACTGTATATCTAAGCATCTATAAATTATCATTTTATATTGCATCAGCTTTTGCTCGCGCCTTCTATCGCTCTGGAGTACTTTTTTGTAAATGATAGGCGCCCTATGTCTGTTTCGTACCCCTGACAACGAGTAAATGCAGTAAAGTTTCGACGGCAATTTGAACAGCCAGCAATCAAGCAGTTAAATATAGACCTATGCCATCTCATTGGAAAGACTATCACTAGTATCTTCCCTAATTTAACATTCAGTACATGCTTGGGTTTGTAACATGCATTGTCATCGTCTATGTAAAATAATCTTTCAAAAACCCGCGTCATACAGGATTTTTCTAGTACGGGAGTTGTCTTTTCTAACTTTAGTGCATTCGTTCCCAAAGTGGTCCAGGTGGACCTCCAGGGGTCCACGGGAGACCCGACGGGGGTCTACGTTGGCGTAACAAAAAAATGGGGATCCACAAGTCGTAAGCGGGGATCCATGAAAATTTATTTACTTTCGATAGTGAAAAACTAAAACGTAGGCTTGACTTCACCTATCTCATATTTTAAGAAGCTCAGCGACTGTTGTAAAATCTTGCATATTCCATATTCAGTACCAGTAGTCTCGAACCTACCGATTTTTCAGTAGAGAATTTCTAAAAAATATAAATATATAATGGTCAGCGCACCTACCGTGATTGGTCCAGCCCCGGGAATAAAAAAAAAGTTTAGCCCGTAGAGATCTGATCAAATTTTTTAATTGCATGAACTTGTTTGATTCTTCACCAACATGAATAGGAATGCCAAGGAATATGGTAGAAATGTAGCTGCAGAGAGTCCACCTGAACCTGCTAAATTTTGAAAGTGGCCTATGAGAAAAAAAGTCTGGGAACCTCTGCTTTAGTGCCTTAATAGTCTGCTATACATATATACTTACACAGTTGGGTAATAGGATTGAGTAAGTATACTAATTTCTACTAATTCGAACATGCTCACTGCAAGATGTCACGTATATTTGAGAACAGTATGGAGAACTCCCAGTTATGCAGGTCGCCCCACGATGTTTTCCTTGATTGTTAAAGCCATTATTGCAATTGTATTCGATTGTTTCATTTTTTTTATATGTGCCTTCTCCTATAGTTTATATATACTAAATTATAAAGCTGAAGAGTTTGTTTGTTTGTTTGCGAACGCGCTAATTTCAGAAACTACTGGTCCGATTTAAAAAATCTTTTTCGTGTTGGATAGCCTATTTATCGAGGAAGGCCATAGGCTATATAACATCACGCTACGACCAATAGGAGCGGAGCAGCAATAAAAAATGTTGCAAAAACGGGGAAAATTCTCGTATGTGAAGCAGACAAAGTTGCGCGTTTCAGCTAGTATAGGTACCTATATATGTAGATGCGATTAAATTGTTACGTTTGACATTATTGTCAGTTCTATTCTAAACATAATTGCATTCCACTGCATCTCAAAACTACTGGATAATAATATAATAATATTTATTTTTTCTTAACGCAATATAACAAAAGACGTATTACTTTATCGGAATCAGACAACATTTGAATATTGTGGGAGACTAGGGCCTAATCTAAGTTCCAGGCTTGTATTTCAGGACACCAGGTTTCCGTCCTTTATGAAAGTGATACATTTCATTTTGTTATGTACTTGTACACCGACATTCTAAATATAAATAAAATAAAAAAAAAACAAAGCAACACCATAGGAACATTAGTGGCTAAGTGAAATTAGCCATAAACATTTAATGATCATTCCTTAAATAAATAATTAAGTTTAATAATTTCTCCATTAAAGTCATCCAATTATGGAATTTGATTTTGTCTTATCTATCCCGATTGGCCGAAAATCGAGAAAGATTGCTAATACTCCACCGACAATAGCAAAACACTTAAGTATAAAGAAAGAAAGACATAACCATCGCTATTGGTATACACATGGTTTTCTAGAAAACAGGACAACAAACAAGGACCAGATTTATAGATTGGTGAGCTTAATAAGAAACGGAAAGAACGATCTAGAAAATATTAGATAAAACAGTAACATATTTTATATAAGCTGTTTATTGGTATATTTAACAAACATTATAATTTTAACTAATACTGTTATTATTAAGTAACGGTTGGACGTCTTCGGCATCCGATTTTTCGCTATCACTCGTCACTGTAAAAGAAAAATAAGTAAATATCATATATTTATACATTAAAAATAATAAAGAAAACACATAATATAACATCCTGAATAAGCCCAACAAAATAACAGGCGATTATTAAAAAACATCCACTTCAAATTTAAATTGCCCGCAACAAATTAAAAACAATTGTGAATTTGGATTAGGTAAAAGCTAACCTATCCACTCAATTGTTAAAATTCTAAGAGTTGCTCATTGTTTCATTAAACAAACGTAAGTAAAGTAGCCAACGGAAAAATAATTAGGTTAATGACATGTTATGTGTGACTTGTGATATTATTTTGGTACCTAGATATGTTACGTGCGCCATACCTAAGTAAGATCCAAAATAAATAATAAATATAAATAAATATATTATATCCCGGGTGCGATAAGGACAGCTATCACTTTTACTCTTGTTTTTTTTGTATCTTATTTACAACAACATCATTGAAACTTGCACTTTTAAAAAGCACGATGACTAAAAAAAAGTGTTAATGCAAAAAATATTGGACATGTATTTTTTTGTCCCACATACTAATATCAACAAAGATGCAATTAAATTTCATGTTACGTCACTTGTCGGTACCTACAAACTTTATAAGACAGTGACGTCACAAGACCCACTCCCGAACTTCAATGCGTTATAGCTTAGTAATTTTTTATTGTTTTGTTAAAATAAAAAATAGGTGTCCAATATTTTTTGCTAATCTAAAAGATGGATTAATAGGAATCATTTTTTTAGCCCTGCCAACATGGCTACTCGAAGCAGATTCCTGCGCGCCATTTTGTATTGCGTAACATATCTATAGTTTATTAAATTATTGATTAGTAATAATAAAAACTAAACAATTAATGTTGTTAGTACATACTACGTTAGTAATATAATAACTAAGTTCTATAAAGCAATAAATAAACAGAAATCAAACTTTCAAATCACTACTAATTTTAAACATTTTCATAATATGATAACACAAGCACCACTGACCTTGGCATCCATACTTCTAGCTGTACTGCATTTGCAAACATATTCGTGTCCAAAGAATATAGCTATACGCAATGCAGCAACCTAACATTACATTGGAACATGACATGAGACTTCAAAAGAAGTATTTTCAATATTACAGCATGTACCACAGAGATAGGGTCATATTTAAGTACCTACAGGCGAAAAGGAACGTAGTTAAAAAAATAAATTGTCATCCAAATTATTTTTATCCAATTTTAAAGTTCCCAAATCAAATTCATGTCAAGTGATTTGATTGGTTGTTGCTATTTCAGCCAATCAACCCCAGTAGTTGATATGAGCTTGACCGTCTGTTAAATTTTTTTGTGTTAATTTGTGGCGACTCCGCACAAACGAAGAAGTTCCGCCTACGTCTAACAGATGGCGCTAAATACGCTCAAATGACGTCACAATCCTGCATCGCGCAAGCAGAGTTTACACAGCACCTGACTATATATACAAGCTCCAGACAACAACAGTCGGGCCGCGGCCCGCCAGGCACGATCAACCAGCCTGGTCAGAGGATCCTCAGAGGATGCCTTTTAAAAACTTTTTGTAAGATTCTACTTCTTTTACTCGGATATTGCCGAACAAATTCGAACATAAGTAAGTAATTCCCTTGAGAGTAATTACCTACAATCTCAGTGCCCATTATACGACCATAATATAATTATGACCACATCTAATTGTTACATGCTGTAAATTTATGCTTTTTAAGTATAGGCGAACACATAATAAATGATCTAATAAAACAAGCACTGTAAAAATGTACATTTGTTATATTTCACATAAAAATACATGTAACAGTATGATACAGCGGGCTTGCGTTATGTAACATCAATATTAACACTTATATACACTTAGCACTACAGCATCTGATAAGCTACTATTTAATTTTATCTTTAACATTCTTGAGCAGTGTCCTATGGTATTTGTTCCGAGCTAACCAATATACTATTTAAATCATCTAACGACTAGATGAGAAAGAACGTTTTTGTTTAATTTCTCATATTATCTGCAATTGCAAGCGATCCTAGCACTTCAAAAGTCCATATATAAATAGCATAATTATGTTAATAGGAAGAAATATTATTATAGAGAATGCTACGATTCATAGAAGACAGGAAGTTAATGATAGCTGACATACATAAAGATTTTAAAAATATGAAATAGAAGGGAATGGAAAAACGCGTAGATTAATTTAGGGACTTAATTTTTACACGAAGTTCATTTTCCATCACAATATTATTTTCACTAAGAAACGTTTATAACTGTAATTAGTTTATACACTATTATTTTATATTTGATAAACTAAAAGAAATACTTTAAACAAACAATTTAGTAAAATAACATACACAGAGAAAGAAGATGCACGGTGAAAATTTATAATAATTAATTCTACAGCGGCAAGTATCAGGACAAATTTTTTAAGCATTTGACAACTTAATTAATAAAATAAGTATCCACATACAAAAGATTGATCAATTTGTATGGGATGACATAATTTTATTGTCAGTGCATTTCTTACTATTAACGTTAAGTAAAACATAAAAGCTTCCAAGGCGAGCATTAGTAGCACATCTACTTGAAAAAGAGCCCATCACACGATTTCTGAAAGGTAGATCAACATAAACATTACTAAACAAACTGTCAAACACATGTCAACTGATAGGATTGGCTGACTGAGCTGAATTACATCACGTGACATGATGTTGATTAGCCTTTCAGAAACAAACTGATAGTTTCGAAGTCATGCGTTTAAAATATATCTGTTTGGTATAAGAAGCAATATCGACAATTGCTGGTAAGTATTTAACTTCACACAAATGTATTTCAATATATTAGCTTTATATCTAAATGCTCACTTCAAACTTGGACTAAAACTATATATAAGAATAACTTATTACACTGCTAGACAATTAACAGAAATTGTAATAAAATATACATTCAATATAGTTTCGATCTCGTAACAATACTTTGCGCTTCTTGTATTATAATATTAGCTACTTATATATATTATATTATAATCTCTAAAAGGTATATTATTCGTTATAGCTGTTTTTTGTGTGTATATATATATAATTTTATGTATATATTGGCATCTAATTTATTTACTATATAGCTGATTTCAAACAATGTAATTGCTATATTAGTTGTGGATACATTTAAACAATGAGTATTATAAATCATGTAAGTGCATTTCTGGGCGCATATATCTTAAAACATTACAGTGAAGTATATTCGTTATTATATTTTAAGGAGTATTGTCAAAAGTTATTTGACACGCTGACATTATTCTGACGTTACATCAATACTAAGTATTATAAAAATATAACAGAGCTAAACTTGTACGTTAAATATATTGTTGAAAACTAATTAGGTTAGACTATTTAGAGGTTTCTGTATCTGTCTGTAAATTACAGCATCTCGCTAGTACCACTGAACGGATTTAAAAGATGTTTTCACAGTTTTGGTAGCTTGGGTGAAGTCAAAGACACATTGTCTCATTTTATGCAAGCAATAATAATTATTACTTAGGTAAAGTGCCATACCGTTCCATTATCAAAGCTGCATTTCATATAAATATGCGAAAAATATTACCAAACATTTTGCACTCAGCTTTGTAAAAAAACTCATACTTACTAAATGTGACAACATATTATATCCTAGAATTAATTTGAATTTTTATTTTGGCTCCTCTGACCTAGATAATAAGCTACAATCGAGCCAAGATTAACCTAAATCCGTCAAGTAGTATTCGCGTGATACGTGGACAAACAGACAGCAGTTACAATTTTACTATAATATAGAAGACCGCTAAAATCATGTTACTAATAAATCATTTCACCGTCATCAAACATTGCTTAGAAAAATATAATCTAGCGTACTCGAGCTTGGTGGACTTGTAACTTTATCACACAGCACTTACTGGTCGCCGCTCCCTATGAATATGTGATAACTTTTATCCAAGCGCGCCTCATCTACAACAATTACTATCATTATGCTAATTGTTAGTAATACCCAGCCACCTTAAAGACCCAAGCGTGTACCCGAAACACCCAGAATATCTTTGCTTCTGAAGGAAACTGGTTTAAATCGTGAGGCTAATATAAACTGTATCGACGGTTGAAAGACTATTTGACTATAGAATTTTTTTTTGCGATAATAACATATATCTCTTTGAAACCAGCAATTATTTTTATTTCAAAGTATGAATATAAATCATTATCGCAAAAAAAATAGCGGTATAGTCAAATACCCTTTCAACCGTCAAAATCATCAATTTGTATGCTATTTTCAATAGATGCGGCAGTTTCCAACAAAACTGATTATAATTGTAATACAAATCAGATTAATTTGTATTGCAATTACTATGATATAATCACAAATCTGTTTAAGTTGAAACGCAAGAAGTATTTAGTTGTGTAATGTTTAACTGCGAGTTAAGTACTCAGTGCTCAACTCATAGGCAAGGAGGACTAAATATAGCTTTATTCGTACATATTATATTATGGATAATCTGTGGTACAGAATTATATATCTGCTGTATTCACCAGTTTATTTCAGGGCTGTCACGAATGTGATAATCTATTGCCATTTGCCAAAATTGAGGCTTTAAACAACACCAACAACAACAACAACAAGCCATTTATCTTTCAGCATTAGTGGTGTATAAGTGCAACGAAAAAAGAAATCGAATAATTCGAGGTGGGACTGATATGATTCGAATCGTAATCGAATATTCGATACTTAATTTGACGATGACATTATTGATACGATAGTGATGGCCATATTTTTTTATTCTGGCACCCTATTTTCCCACCTGTTTTAGGTGTTCATCGTCATATTTCTATGCCCCAAATGGCTCCGTACCTGCATGCGTATTCGCTTATAGCTAATGCGTAATTCAGAAATCAATCAAAGTGACGATTCATGTATATTTCAAGATTTTCGAATATTTCGATTTGATTGAATATTCGAATGACTTGATCTACTCTGTCATCCGTGTAGTATATTCACTATAGAGATTAACCTTTACAAAAGGTTATTATATGTTTCGTCGTTTATAGATCTATAGTGAAGAAGTGAGCTAGTATATGAGAATTGAACTAGCTTTATAATGGTTTAAAAAGAAAATAACTTATTGTAAATCATTTATTTTTGCAGTATGTCTTCATTAATATTGCAATGTATATGCATTACAATATTGCTGTCGAAGTACCACAAAAAGAAACGATTTACAATATGCCTTTCAGCTCATCAAACTTTTAGATCGTAAAAAGTATAGAGTGATAATGTCAACATCATTACATCGGGCCACGTGTAAGCAGAATACAAAAAGACAATTAAAAATAAATTATAGTTGTATACAAGTGATTTTCCCGTCAACAATATTAGTTACTTCGTAATTTTAAATATAGTGAATTTTATGCATTTATATTTCCTTCATTTTATATAGACTAGTGGTCGCTCAGTAATCGAAAATCAAACACAATTTCTTTTTTCAAAAATAACTCCCGCAGTAGAAATAAATCTTGTGTGGCGGGAGACTTTACAAACATTCAAACAACAGACACAAATTACACCCAGACTCGGAACAACTATTTATGGATCACACAAATTTTTGTCCCGAGTGGGGATCGAACCTACAACACTCAGTGCTGTGGCAGTGGCGAGGGGAGCACTTAAACCACTACGCCATCCGTGCAAGTATCGTTCCAAGTATGAACGTGAGGCTCACTCTATACTTTTAGAGTTCGAAAAAACTCTTATAAAAAACAGCTTCGACCGTCCGTCCGTCGGTCACGTGATACCATCTTTCAACTCAAGAACTGTTAAAGCTAGAGACTCGCAGTCAACGCCATTCAGCTCAGCATAGTCGATATACCTCGGATTGACTATGACCTTTGACCTCTGATCTCAAGGTTACGTGATACCATCTTTCAACTCAGCATAGTCGATATACCCCCGAAATGACTATGACCTCAAGGTCACGTGATACCATTTTTTTCGAACTCGATTTACGGCAATTCATGGCCGTTTCTCATTTGTTTATCCTTTAAAAATCAACCTAATATTGTAAAATGTCAGCGTTAGTTACGACGACCTAAAATACTATAGTCATGGTTTCACAATAAATTACTTATTCCTTGTGTGTAGTCGTAATTATTAAATTAAAGTGCAACGATGCAGAATAATATGCTAACAGTATAGTTTAAAAGGTGGAGAGAAGTCTAGTGTACCAGCTTAATATACAAGCTAAACTATACGGAACAGTGGGCTGGTGTCTTGCTGACCGAATATAAGACGTAAATTATACAGAAGCGGCAATAACCGACGGCGAGGCGCAGTAGAAGTATAATGCCGTTTCAAAACGTTTTCATACTTATGGTTTCTCTCGCCATCTCTCTTCTTTAACCTAACAAGAGTGAGACAGCATGCGATTTATCTTTCGGATATCTTTTACTTGATAGTTGTGAAACTGGTCATTAATTCCGTACTAAATGTAAGAAAGTGGCGCGTTGTGAATTACACACATGCGGCATGACGACAGCATGCCGCGTCGCTGTTATACAAGACGCACCTCGCTTGTTATACAATTCTTAGGAAGAGCTGTTATCGCAACAAGACCGATCTGTATAATAACCTTGCCTTTGCTTCTTCTGTATATTTTTAATCACGTCTGTGCCTTATCCGGCCTTGCCTGCGCCTTATGCCTTTTCTGTATAATTTACGTCAGACATTGTAAAAGAAGCCACGTAAGTCATCAGTCAACCCATCGTAGTTTTAGCTCGTCGGTAGTATATTATGTTTGCAATGTGTAGCAAAGGTCCCTAAGAAAGGTTTAGCTAGAACAGAAAGAAAATTCAGAACACCGCACCCTATATCCCATATCTTTTTACATACTGAGCTTTACTAATTAACAAACTAACGGATCGGTTTGAGCGCTACCACTTCTTTATATAAATTATATATTTAAAGCAGAATAAAAATTACACAGAAACAGGTGATCGAACGATAGAAATTTAATTTATGGTATGTATCCTGAAGGAGGTTTATCGGCGCAAGTAACAATACGTAAATAATGTATGTATGGGAAAATAAATAATCATAACATGATTTGCGTTTAGAATAACTTATGAGCATAGCTGCCAAGGTGTACGATGAAAAATTTGGATTTGTTAATGATACTATAAATTATATATTATTAATATCTATTAAGATTTTTCAATATAACAATTTTTCTACGCGAGCCGTATAACATAAAGAAACTATAAAACAAGCAAAATTATATGCAATTATTTACGCGTTTTTAAAACTCTAATACTGTCGACTGTAGCGCATGATTCCTCATCGTCAAAGGCTACGTGAACTTTGATCGAGTATTACAATTATTTAGATGCAAGATCGTAGCATGACCGCTACGCGCCTACGGTGCCGCTACGAGTGCTACGCGCGAGTAAGAGAGTACGAAGCAGTAGCGCTCAAGGCCTCGCCGGCGCCTACGCGTGCACGTAGTGCGCGGACAGCTGGCGGCGGGCGCTGCGCTGCGCGCTGCGGCGCGTACCGTTGCGCTCGTTGCCGCGCTCGGGCCGGGCCTCTGGCGCCGCCGAGATGCGGAACAGCTGGATCTTGAGGTGCGAGCAGATCTCCAGGCAAATCTGGCCGCAGTACCGGACCAGGTCCGTGCACACCCATATCTGTAATTAATGTTGCTCCTGAGATACACTGCAACTACGTACTTACTCAATATACACGTGATGGTATCGTACATTATTGGTAGCATAAACACCTCGGATATACGAACACAGCATGTTAATTAATGATTGGGGATCCCTTTGAGCGATAATACTATGGTGTACATACATACTAAATAATTGTAAGGACTAATTAATATTTTCATGTTAGCTCTTCGTTATACTTAGAAAATAATTATCGTTTAATTGCTTTGAATGTAGGTACATACTAAATTAGGCAGTGAAAGATTTAAACGACTATTTTGCCTTAGTCTAAGTATGTGAAAAAAGTAACTTTACGATTTCTATTTTCTATTTCGATAATGGTTTTTATTCTAATAATTATATAGGTAGAGATAATTTTCAAAATAACGCGTTTCGTTAATTAACATGCCGTATTTATTCAAATCAATTGACTATTATAGTGTTTAAATGCGACAAAATAAGCTCGCGCAGGTTACATGCGCAAACTACTTGCACTGTTTACATGCGCAAGCTACTCGCACGAGTTACATGCGCAAGCAATTTGCGTGGGTTAGCAAGCAAACTATTCAAAACAAACTTGCATGGGTAACCTGCATCGTGTAAAAGAGCCATTAATCTCAACTACATTGGAAGATGATAAATGCCAAATATTTGAGTTACTGCACTAACAGTAACTCACTGTACTCACCGTGCAGAGCCACAGCACGTAGTATTCTGGTAAAGCATTATTAAAATACTGATTGAGGAATAGCATGGCGGGCCCTAAAAGGGACCAGTCGTAGTAATCCATCTCACTTTTGGTCATGTGAGCCACCTGAAACATCGAAACGGTTATATTTTATTATCTTGTTGGACATCTTGCCTGTATAAATATAAAGCCCATATTCGCGTGTGTCCTACGCGAATATGGGCCTTATATTACTTTAATTACAGATGTTAAACGGACACCTATGATCGCTTGCAATACCAAGTCTAACAACGATCGATAATAGACTTCGTATTGCAAATTTGTTTACATTGTCCAAAGGCAGACTACAGACTTGAAGTGTAGAAACGTGTAGAAATCTGTACTCTGTTTGCTACAAATGTTTATTCCCATTATTTATATGTTCCTTTAAAGAAACTAGATCGACGTATTAGTTATATAGATTTGTGAGTAGTAGACCCTCGCTGATTTCAGCATGAATAGGCCGGCTCGGCCGGGGAAGGACTACCCTCTCACAGAATATCGACGTGAAATAGCAGCATTCCTACTGTTGTGTTTCGTTCGATGAGTGAGAGTGCCGGTGGCCCAATCACCCTCTTTCTCCCTTCTCCTTCCCACTTCCTTTCCTAAAGGGTCGGCAACGCGCAAGTGATGCCTCTGGTGTTGCAGGCGTCTATAAGCTACGGTGACCACTTACCATCAAGTGGGCCGTATGTTTGTATGCCAAAATAGTTGTATAAAAAAAATGTCTCATCAGTACCTTCTAAAATATAATTGCGAATAAACAAATTTAGAATAATAGAATGCTACCGAACACAAAGTCAAATAAAAGTACTTACCACTAATCGATTAGTGACTTTAGCAGCGACCATGCCGAACGCCATAATATACAACGACGGGTGATGTTGGTATACGTTCGACTCGCTCTTCTGGAAGATTATGAACGCCGGCACCACAACCAGTGAGAACGGTATCACTGGCGATAAGATGCTTGTTCCCTGCGAAACATTACACGGTGTACCTTGGCCTTTTGAGATGTCAAGTTTTGTTAAAGGGTCCACAAGCAAGTTGAAATTAATTCTTAAAACTGTGAATTTAACCAGCAAGCAAGAAGCACAATATTTAATGTCTATAAAATGTGCTTAATTATGTATCGTTAAAGAATCAGGGCACTAGATGCTAAGTTAAAACTAACATTCAACATAAACAAACAAGCAACAAAAACCATGCACAACCGAAGCCAATGATAGTGCGAATGAGTGAGAGTGATGCGGGCATGCGTGACGTAAGACACAGCACACAGCACAACACTACAGGATCGGACAGTACAGCACAAATGTACGGGCAGTCAGTCTTCGAGCATCGGTCGGCTGCCTCCGAGCGGCGTGAGCGGAGCGCGGTGGACATTAGTACACTCAGTGCAGCGCTTACTTTTGTTAAAAGTGTTAAATATTCATACGTCACAATGCTAATTGAAAAATCTTACTGCGACAGTGGAGCCGTTTTTCCCAACTCCACCCTTCATAATGACGTTAACGTAACCCGCCACTAGGTACATCGTCACCAACACGACTGCGTAGTTGGATATCAGATTCAAACTGACGTTTATAGTCGGTAACTGTAGTGTTAGACCGTGATATGCGATGATGGAGTGTGATGATCACATGATGATCGTCATGCGGTTAGGTCCCGCGTAGTGGCGCCGGACAAACGGACGACGCGCGACGGTGGCCATAACAGAAAAAAGAAACACATACATGCCATTAATATCAATAAACATTGAACTCAAAACTGAGGGAGGAAGCGATATATTGTGTTTATTGTTTATGTGCTGTCTTCACTCATTTATGTTTGCAGTGGACCAAATAACGTGACCATTCTATCACTTTGATGGGACTACACAAACATATATTTACAACAGGATAAGGTAGCAACCGCATCGCATAAATATACCTGGCAGAGTAAAAATGAAAGAAATTCTTTCGGTCGAGTAAATGTTTCAAAACTACATGTTATGTTTTGTATAGAATTTAACGTTCGACAATTAATGACATTATATGCAGAATAGTAGGTAAATGTATGGAAGTAAGAATAGACAATTAAAACCCGTCAGTAGATACTAGAATCAGTTCCTTCGAAAAGCGTAAAATCCTTTAAGTGTTAATAAAATTACGCAAACCCCGAAAATTGACTCTTTCTAGACTTGACTAGAATCGCTATCACAAAATAAGCTAAATGTTTATGATAAGTCCTTGGTGCAATGATTCAGATTCTAATCTGAAATTTTACGGTCGCAAAATTAAACAACAATATTCTTTGGACTATCTCTTCACTACTTACATGGGATTGTTTTATCGTACTAAATAATGTATTTATTGTATCACACTCAAAATCGGTCAGGGTATCCGAGAGTTTGCGTTATCTAATTAACACGATTTATAATAATAAGTTATTATAACAAGTCTTGTTTTGATGCCGCATAGTTCTCGACGCACGTGACCTACGTAGTTCAAATAATCACAGTACAAACTACAATAGATATTATTACGAACATTCGAATATTACGACTACAACACACATAATGATATAGAATCATGTCTGTCAGTGTCGAAACCATTACCATTTTAAAACCGCAAGACCGCTTAAACCGTATTGAACACCCGCTAAACTAATGGAATCGGTTATTTTCCTAATATCCTCGTACCATTTATGAGAAAACTCACTGCTATGTTGTTATAATGGTTTACAATTAGTGCGTTATTTACATGATAGACAATCATGCGTTGAATTAAAATCAATAATGTGACGATTCAGTCTTTTGCGTTGATGCAAAAATGTTATCTTCTTGCATTACAATCTATACTAATATTATAAAGCTGAAGAGTTTGTTTGTTTGAACGCGCTAATTTCAAGAACTACTGGTCCGAATTGAAAAAATATTTTAGTGTTGGATAGCTCATTTATCGAGGAAGGCTATAGGCTATATAACATCACGCTACGACCCACGGGGGCGGCGCAGTAATCATAAACGCGGGTGAAACCGCGGGCACATCTAGTATAAATATATTATTGTATCGATAATATAGTAAAGCATATTTAATGCACATTTAAAATATTTAAGGTAGCTACCCTTCTTACACAGACAAGACGCACGTGCCCAGTGTAGTGGGACAGTTTTATACAGGGTTGATATTATTATAAGATAGCTAATAAATGACAAGTCGTCTCATTGCCACTGTTAAAAATATGTATACGATTAGATAGCATGCAAAATGAATAAATCTGTATACTTATACTACATATATATTCCCATTTAATAGTACGTTCTACATGTATAGAACCAATAATGATTAAGTGATATTCCCAGACATACAACCCAAGCAGGTGGATACCGAATACGCATATATCTACTAGACCTTGTACGGTAGAAAAAAGCATCTGAACTTTCAATCTGAATATATAGTTACTTGTATATGAATTTTTTGTTCAATAACAAAACAGCAGCGACGTTTAAAAGCATCAAGCACCAAAAGCTAGGAATGGCTGTATTAGTGCCTTCTTAAACCGATTCCATATTGATAAACTCTATTTGTATAAAGGCTAGCTGTTATGTTCATGTCAACTGATGGCAGACTGAATCGCCGCATTCCCATTGTCCCATGTAACACAATTAAATCTTACAGCGACAGTAGATCCGTTCTTGCCGCATCCCCTAACTCGGAACGTGGAAAAAAAGCTGACGCTAAAAAGTAAAAAGGCGGCGTTGCAACCGGTCACGACTAGCACCCACCACGGCAAGCCCACCACTGGCATCTAATGGATTACAAAAGGTATTCAAATACAAGTACAGTTTCTCAATACATTTTATTCCGTGACGTCACTTATTAGTACTGTATTGGATGATACCGGGCGGTCCTATTTGACTAAAAGAATATTCGCTCGAACGTTCTCGAAAGTTCTCGAAAATTTACGAATTTTTATTATCATTGTACAATATACGATACCAATATAGTCTACTTGACCCAATTAAGGTCATATTGAAACTATATAAGTACCTTTTTTTTGGATGCGATGTACCTATTATAGTTATGCTAAAATCCGATAGATGGTGCTCTAGTTTACACACCCTAGTGCGCCACCTATCGGCAAGGCCATAACAGCATCTATCAAGCCAGCTAGTTTTAAAATAAATGCCTAATTCATCAGATGGTTAAATTAATTTCGTAATGAGTGAAGACCCACTTTTATATAAATCAACATAAAAAGAACGCACCAGCCAACTTGGTAAATAACAACTAAACACAAGATACCTACGTTATAAAATCAACCTAGACGAATACAACATTCTTAAATATTATCCTATATACCTAGTCGAGTTCCGTGCTGCTAACTGACTCTCATATATTCAAGTAAAGTAGGTATCAACTAGCGACAGGTCAGAAAAATCACCGTCACCTGTGAATGCGTTACTCAGTGTCGTAACTGACTCTTAAATATTTCACTAATCAGATAAATTCACCGACACCTGTGAACACGTTTCTCAGTATTGAGTAAAGTTAAATAATAGTTAAGTAACCGCGACGACCCGTTGTTTAGAAGTTAATCATTGATCAGGGATTTAAAATCTATTCGGTTTGTAGGAAATAATTAGTTAGTGATATTTGTTGTTGATAGGTATATGTCTTTATTGCATTTGATTTTGAGGTAGAGTTGCTTACTCAAAATGTCAGGTCAATAGAGATTCAGCCATTGTGGAGACTAGCGTGCGCAAACGCAGGTACAAAAATATTACTATTATTTTAATAAAAGTAAAATAATCGTTGGCGGCTGGCTTTCATTTGTCACGAATATAGAATTTTGTTTTTTATTGCTTACATCTTTACGTAGTATTTTCTAAATAAAATAGGGTGATGGGAATTATTTTTGTTTCAAGGTCACATTTCAAGATTATCGTAAAATTTACGACCTGACTCAAAACGTGAGTTTAGTCACAGCACGGAACACAATACACCTATTAAAATATAGCATAACATTAATAAATCAATACATGCTATTAAAAAAACCCACATGATGACAATAATAAGCGATGGAACCAAAAGTATTGTAACAGTCCAAGCTAAGTCCTCGGGGTACTTACACGCTAATATAATAGAATACGTAACATTTGCTTGTAATGCAATAACTACATGAAGTGGGGGTAGGAGTTGATTGGAAGAGCTTAGTTTGTGACTAGTCCGGGTAACTACCACGTCATACAGGAAAACACGTAGTAACACTGACGTTTTACCCGGTTTATAAGAGCTCCAGAGAATGAAATACCTGTCTATTGCTTGACTTTCTTTTTATGTATTTTAAAATAAAAGGAATTAGAGATGGGATCATAATGGGGAACATCCTACGTATTTATGTAAGTGTTCAGAACTCTTATTGAATTAAGAAATCCTTCAGATCTAAGTCACTTATGTTTTGTTGTCCAGGCAAATATTGTTTAAATTACCAGATCGTACCGCGCTCGTCTCTGCCTACAAAAGATGAATGTCTTTTAGATCACTTGGGGCGGTTGGAAAAGCGCATCGATTTCATCATCTCAGGATTGTAAAAGTACATTTTGTAGAAGTAAATATCATTGAAACTGTACCAAGATCGTTTCTGCGAGTCGTACAAAATATGAAAGCCATTTACTGTCAATGGGATTAAAATAAAAATGCCTAAGTAGGCATAAAAATGGCTACTTAGCCATAAAAATTGCTACCTAGCCATTTTTATTTGTAAAGCTTTGTAACGGCTTTAGATCAATTATTATAATCAAGTGCGCACAATTAGGTACACAACTAATAGCCAATTGTTACAGATTGGTTTCACTATTAACGATTACAAAGTATAATTACGTGCAAACACCATGCAATTTTATATAACATATTAAGAAAAAAAAACATATTAAAAAAATTTCGTCCTAGACGTTTGCATATTTATCAAGGCGAATTAAATGTTTTCTTGCGTAGGTACATTCAACGAAATTATGGACGTCTTTGTAGAATACATTACAAGCAGATGTATTTAAAATAGATCCAATTTCTAAACATTTCTAATAATATATTGAATAGCGTGTAAATAACGCGCAGAACTAATTGCCAATCGGAAGCCGAACTAGATCGCGATTTGTTAAATGTACGTCAATCCACAATGATTTTGCATTACTTTACAATTCAGTATACCCAATACGTAAATCCAATCAACGTCGCCTGTGTGGGAGAGAGAGAAAGAGAGAACAGCAGACTACTTTTAAAAGGGTAAGATTCAGAATGCTACAGAAACTAACCCCGGTGCAAATGCACAGAATAGAGATAGGTACTTACTAATATATACTATTACAACGATAAATGGGTGCGCTAATTAAGAATTGAACTAAAGATAATTAAAGCGCATATCAGGAATATTGTCTGACTAGTAATTAATCTATACAACGATTGTGTAAAATATGAAGTAATTTTGCTATCATAGTATATTTGTATAAAACAACGGGAAGCAAGACAGCGTAACCGATTCAATAATCTCCCACACTAAACGAATATCTACGGGACTAGAAAAATGTCTCACAGCGACTGTGGAGCCGTTCTTGCCCACTCCGCCGGTGATGATGACGGCAGACAAGGCGCTGCCAGTTATGAACACGCCCGCTACGGCGACCAGCGCCAGAGAGTAGCGCAACTCGAAACCACCACCGACCTAGTGCGATTTATGCGTTTACTTGCCACTTCTTGTAATTTTACTCGATTTATTATAGACTGCTTATCTCGGTATTTATTTCTTTGTTAGCTTTTATTATTTTTTAACAGACAAAGAAATAGTGCCTAATCAACTGAGCGAAAATGCCGATATTGATTAATACTAAGAGATGATTGTCTAGCAAAATCACAGGGCATGGTACGCGCTATTTTCTACTAGAGACTCTGTTTTTCTGAGGTTTTCAATTAGACCAAATGTTGTAGTGTCAGCTGGTCCGTCGGTCGGTCGGTTGCTAATATATCATTCAATATATTGTCTTCGAGCTATCACCTTAACCTTCCAGTCAAGGTGACAGCTCGAAGAAAAATTGTTCCCTTCTAGCGAGTATGCACATATTTTCACCTGCATATTACATATTTACTGTAAATTAAATTCATCTATGCTAAGTAACGTAGATCTCTAGGATCAGGACCCAAATTATGACAATAATGCCAGCGCTAGACGCCGGCCGTCCGGCACAAATATTATTACTACTTTCATCTCTAGTAGAAAAGCGCCACGCAGTATTCCATACTCCGTTTTTATACTTTCCAAAGATCATCTAGTCTTTAATATAAAATATTTTAAAAGAATCGTAGCAGAAATTGGCTTAAATACGGGGACTGCACAAAGGCTGTGGTGAGACTCAGCTCAGGTGGTGTCTAATAACAAAAAACTACAGTGATATCGTAACACATACAATTTTGTGAGGTGGCACTCATGTGGGTTTTTAAATATCGATACGGATACCTCATGTTTTCATAGTACGAATTCCTCCGATTCATCTATCATTGTAGATATGTGTATTTTAGTACAACCCATACAATATATCTAAATAAAGATACATACACATTGCTAATATTGCTATTATACTGTGTAATTTAAGGGACTCTTAACACAAAATGACTGATAACAGTAGCTCCTCCATTCTGCGATTATTTTCCCTTACTAGAAAAATAAATCGTAAAATTGAGTTTCGTAATAGGCATTTTTTTACTGCAGCGGCAATGTTTTCCATTTCTGACCGAGCTAGTCAGTTCAAAAACATTTGAAAGCATCGGCTTTTCATTCTTTAACATGTATTCTATAATATGGCTGTTAATATCGGCCGTATATTGGAGCCACACATTGCAGTAAAAATTATGCAAATTTAGAAACACCTTCAATGTAATTTATCGGTGACATTCATATTTTTAAAATCATTTGATTCTAAAAACATAATTGGTAACCAAGTAATTTTGTCTTAGAGTATAAAATATGAAAATACAAACATGTTGCAATACAAAATATAAGAGTACATTACCTGAGTGGCCCAAAAGCTTGGTCCTAGTATGGCAGACACTAGATGTATGCCCATTATGGAGTACTGCGCTTCTGTGACGTCTATCCGGCCCATCTTAAGTGTCCCTGTGACGTAGGCCTGCCAGTGCGCGCAGTAGAATAGTGTCATTGCGCTGAAACACTGGAATGGAGAACGATGATTAACTAAGAATTACTTAAACAATCGTAAACATAGGGACCAAGTGGGGTTGCCAACTTATGTATTAATATTTGTATTTTTAGATGGTTATAGTCAGTAATTTATGGTATACCTAATGGCTGCAATACCCTGTTTATATAAGCTGTAAAATACTGAAAGCATATCTGTAGCTGAGAGGTAAAGAATAATAATTTTATTTTATGAGGCCTTATATATGTTTATCACTTTCTAGTGTGCACATTACGGCTGTAAATCCGTAAATCTACTAACTACTACAAATAAAAAGAGGTCTTATTATTCTTTAACTGTCAGCTACAGGTATTTAATTGGCGATAAATAGTGGCCGTGAGATTCTTGCAGGTTTCTTCTCATAGGCTCAACCCATTGCCTCAACCTAGCAACTAACCGAAATGTAGCTTCAGTACCTTAGTAAACTCACTAACCTATATATTATGACGTTCTTAAGTGTTACTTTGTGACCTAAATAAAAGATTTTTTGACTTTTGACATTATGTACAAAATATTGAGTAAGTACCTACGCAATTTAAAATTGGTAAAAATAAATTTCGTTGCCAAGGGAAACAAACAGTGCTTATATAATAAAATAAGTATATGTATAAATATCGGCAAAGGAAAATAATATAAATAATAAATCTAAATAGTTTTAATAATAATTTAATTAGCTTAAAAATTAGTAAAGTTTAATAGTAGTGTAACAGTTTTCAAAATTATGTAATAATGTGTCAAATAAACAACGTGATAAAATCCGTACATAATAGTTTAATTTTAATGAATATATATATTCGCGTAAACAGAAGACAATATTACAAAAACTTTGTATCCCTTTTTACGAAAATTGCGCGGACGGAGGATCACTGCTTAGTTAAATTTTTTATCTACGTGTAATGTTTAAATTTGTAATGGTCATAATTATTGTAAATAATGTTTTAAAGTTATAGATACATACACAAATAAACAATAGCTTTACACATAATAGATTATAAACAAACAACAAACCTGTCACACCTACTTAGAAACATTGTCCGCCAAATTTAGGTAAAACTGAAAATAGTGATTCTCGTAGATTGGCAAGTTTCCAGCTGTGAATCGGTGACCCGAGGGTTTGGCAGCACCCCAAATAAGAATACATACAGATTAAAACGGATATGTGGAAGACTTTATATCGATACTGATGCGCCCACGTGAATCTCACTTATGTTATATCATCTAAGTGGGATGAAATGATATTTCACAATACACATAAGGGTAATTCTGTTTACATGGTACACAATTGTTGATTGCACCATACTAGCCAACGCACAAGATCAATACTATATGTGGACATATATTATTATTGTATTCAAATCTCGGTATCTTACTCAGGAAAATACCACAATTATATATCAATCATATACAAGAATTATTTGCAAGGTCATTACAAATAGATTAAAAAGTATTTTGCACAAAATCTAATTCCGTACTAGCAATAATGCCTGTTTTGCAGTAGACATAGTTCATATTAAAACAACAGTCGGGATAGATACTTATAGCTTACACAAACTTTAGTCCCATATGGGGTTCAGGCAAGCTCTTAAAACACTAAGGCTTGCAGTTAAGTACAGCTGTGATGGTGATGCGAAATAACAATAATCGAAAAGTAATGCGAGTTGGATAGATTGTGTTGCCGTGGTATTTAGTAATCAACAAAAATAAAATCTTTTGATTAAGATTAAAAATATTGTTTGTTATGAGAATAATTGTTTAATCTTGAAGCTAAAGAGGATTTGGGCGCACAGATAGACCATGTCCAGGATCAACCCAAAAAACTTCTTTATTTCGGTAAATTCTAATAACACTGTGGTTCTGAATTGATCAATAGATAAAAAAGAACATCGCCATTTTTTTCCAATCCAGTCGCGGTCAGCTTGTCAGTCATTGTGCTACTTGGTTATAATTTTAACATTAAAGAATGATACTTTTATTTAATTTACCTAAGTGTTTGTGCAGATACAAATGGGTACAGCGTGTATTTAATTAATTTTGGTATGGTACTTTATTTATGGGTTCTAACTAGAGTTCAAGACTCGTTTGTCCATAAACATACATTATTTTTTCTCTTTTAAACAGTCATTACGTCCTATTTATTAACTGTTTCACGGCTAGACACGGTCCTTTCTCATTATGACATACTCCATCACTCTAGCCCAGTGGGAGTAGGCAATCTTCACACAAGTTCGAAAATTTCTACTTGAGTAGTAGAGCCTCGCTGATTTCAGCATGAATGGGCCGTCTCGACCGGAGAAGTACTACCCTCTCACAGAATATCGACGTGAAATAGCAGTATTTCTACTGTTATGTTGGGTTGGTGAGTGAGAGTGCCGGAGGCCCAATCACCCTCTTTCCCCCTTCCCGCTCTTTCTCCTCCCCACTTCCTTTTTGTCCTAAAGGGTCGGCAACGCGCAAGTGATGCCTCTTGTATTGCAGGCGTCCATAGGCTACGGTGACCACTTACCATCAGGTGGGCCGTATTCTTGTTTGCCAACTAAGTGGTATAAAAAAAAACATCATATGGAACTGTGGAGGAACAGGGTGTGATGTGCCTCCAACACAAGGGAAGGATCCTCTGACTAGGCTGGTTGTCGCTGTGTAAACTCCACTTGTGCGATGCAGAATTGTATGACGTCATGTTAAGCGCGACTGTATCGCCATCTGTTAAATGTAGGCGAAACTTCTTCGTCTTCACAGAACTTTCAGATACGCAGGATTCTTCACAATTATTTTTCACTGTCAAAGCAAATGCTACTTCACTATAAATATAGTACATACAATGCACATAACTCTGAAAATCTGCTTTTTACGATCTAGGTGGGGTGTTATTAACCATTTTTGGCATTATTAGCAACAAAAGCGTTGTGTCATGAAATAATAGAAACAACCACCATATTAAAAGCCTTTGCTCCGACTATCGCGAAACTATTTTGAAGTTTAGTCGAGCGATTGAATAGTCATCCGAAGCTTCGGACTAAACGAAATATAAAAAATATATGTATATTTATTACCAAAGAGACATCGTCTTTTGTTGCAATCTATTGTCCCTACACTAGGCAAGCCTGTACCGTGGCCGCATGGGTGCCTACTACGTTTACCAAAATGCTTACAAAATAAGACTATCTAATATCTAAACCTTTGACCATGGTCTTTCTTCGAATTTCGTTTGGTCGAAATGACATCACTCTATTATTTAGACCACTTCATGGTAGGATTTTAGGACGATCAAATAGTTACTTCATGTACTTCCTGGTACCAGCAACGCGAATCATATAAGCTTCCGAGCGAGTAGACAACCCTAACACAGTTTAACCAAACCATACCCAAGAAGCAAGACTCTAGTGACCCTCATTAACACCAAATCAAAAGTTATTTATGTAAACGTTAAACAAACAAACATTGGCAATTTCGCATTGCTATCATAATTAAATCAACGAACTATTTATTATTCACTATTGTCACTATTAGACCGTGCAGAAACGTTATTATGTAACAAAAAATAATTACTATTGAAAGAAACTGAAATATATCTTTACAGTATTTTTGAATCGTTATTATTATTATTATAACAGTATATAAACGAGTATTTGCACCGGCGAGGCGTAGGCGAGGCGAAAATTGGTTAAGACGGCATTGAAAAATTCAGGCCCAAAAAAAACTTTAATTTAACTCGCCAAATTGTAAGTACAAAAGTAAAAAAATGTGATAGAATTTATAATGGCTAATCGAAAATTTTGATTATACTTAAAAAGTCAATCCTATTTATATCTACTAAACTAATATTATAAATGCGAATGTAAGTTTGTTTGTTACGCTTTCACGCCTTAACTACTTGACCGATCATCATGAAATTTGCATACCCAAGTTACGTTGTTATGGGTACAGAAAAGGACATACCTTCCATCGAGAAAAAAGGCTGTTCCCGAGCTTTACCAATATTTTTTTGTGGCATACAAGCTTACGGCCCACCTGATGGTAAGTGGTCACCGTAGCCTATAGACGCCTGCAACACCAGAGGCATCACTTGCACGTTGCCGACCCTTTAGGAAAGGAAGTGGGACGGAGAAGGAGCGGGAAGGGGGAAAGAGGGTGATTGGGCCTCCGGCACTCTAACTCACCGAACGAAACACAACAGTAGGAATACTGCTATTTTACGTCGATATTCTGTGAGAGGGTAGTCCTTCCGCGGTCGAGCCGGCCCATTCATGCTGAAATCAGCGAGGCTCTATTACACTAAAAATATAGATTAACGCGAGCGAAGCCGCGGATTTAAGTGCCACTGCCACTCAATAGGTTAATGTTATTTGACTGCAATCCCATTATATACGGTGTAAGTATTTTACAGCCAGGTTGTACAAACTTTAAGTGCAGCTGTATGCTATCTCACTTAACTATACATATAAGAGACTAGCTGTTGCCCGCGACTTCGTCCGCGTGGACTTTAATTTATTACCCAATACCTACTTTTAATTTGTTATCTAATTTTAATATATGAAACTACAACTAAAGAAATTAATAAGTTTAACTACACCTATATAGGTGTAGTTAGCTATATATATATAGCTAATACTTAAAAACTACCTACTAATATTTAGAAACTACCTACTATATCTAAAGAACTATATCTTTTGAATGAAATGTCCGATTTTAATAATTTAAAAAGTATTTTACGGGTATTGAAACGGTCTTTAGTAAAATATGATTTAATGGGATAAGGATTAATACAGAGGTATGAATAATATGGTTTTATTATTGTCGGCACTTATATCAACATTTAAAATGTAAAAAAGTAGTTATAGTAGCATAACTACAGTAGTTGGACATATGGTATCGCGGACTTTTTTGTTAATATTGATACGTTCTATAATACTGTAGAACATTTTTTTGTTCTATCATCAATAGTTTCCGCAGCGCACGTAATGACAGATTTTTAAGACGAATTTTTCACACCTTGGGTTATATTATAGCATTTTTATTAAGGATATATTTATTTTAAAAAACATGTAATATTGCCTATGTCACTCAGTAAAAATGCAGCTTTGTAATGGTGAAAGAATTTTTGTAATCGGTCCAGTAGTTTTTGTGTGAAAACATTACAAACATACATACAAAAACACAAATGTTTCCTCTTTATAATACTAGTTTAGATTATGTGGCATGTACTAGGAAACTATCATCTATATGCCACACATGTACTCTATATTTAAATATTACTGCATATAACCATATTGTAGGATAAACATATACTGATCAGATATGCTTCACGGACTGAGAACACAAACACATACATATCCCTGTCCAAATATCTAAGCTTACAATTAGCCTCATATTATACAAATGTGATTTGATTTTCATGCAGCAGACAATATCTGGTATTGTTATCCATAGATAGCACATACTTATCTATACTAATACTATAAAGCTGAAGAGTTTGTTTGTTTGTTTGAACGCACTAATCTCAGGAACTACCGGTTCGATTTGAAAAATTAGCAGTCCCTGTTTGTGACATATTAGTTGTTACTGCTATGTGTCGAATTTTCAGAGCCTATTATGCAAGTGCTGTGCTTTAAGGAATAGAAATTGCAGCTATTTTCAACCATCAATATGCTTTGATAACTTAGTCTCATGTCAGCTGGGCACGAGGAGACTTGTTGGCTACCTCAATATATATATATATATATAATAATAATCATTCATACCTGGAAAAACATCCATGTTGGGTATTCTCCTAATTTGACAGCTATACAAGCACCCAATGCTATAAACACAGTGGATATACTGTCACAACCGTGGTCAAAAAGTTCTCCAAGCGGTGACTGACTGCCCGTCCGCCGGGCCTGCTTGCCGTCTATCGCGTCTAAACTCTGGTAGATAAAGACGCCTAGGGCGCAGAGAGCACACGTCCATCGCGGGGGATCCTGCCGCGCATCTGGACTGTACCTGCAAGTTTACGAAACAATTTATTATCAGCTAATAGCCACTTGTTGATAAGAAGTGGTCAATTAACCTGTATGACCAAACGGGAATCGAACCCGCGACCTCAGGCGTGGCAGTCGGTTACACTGACCACTACGCCATCGAGACTAGGAACAACTATTTGTAGATCACACAAATTTTTGGTCTATTTGGTGATTGTACCCACAACACTCAGCTCAGTAGCAATGGCGAGTCTATGCTCTGAATACTTTGTATGTAAATTTGTTGATCTCAATCCATCCAACCAATACTACAAAAAAATATTTTTAAGTAAGTGTATATTAAATAAAACTTTCAAAATGGCAAGAAAGAAATTAACTGTTAGTTACGCTTACACAATCTTAAAAAATAGGGTTATGTAAGTGTAACAAAAGTATAAATTCTTGTGCAAGCAATAAGACAGTAATTTTTTATTATATTAGATTTTTTATATATTACATTTCTTGTGAAAAACATACAACCTCTACTCTACCCAGGTGTTTATGTAAGAGTGAATGCATTTATATCATGGATCAAATTTCAAACTAGTAAACCCAAACACAGCTGATATAACTATATAAATTAAACAGAGTCATGGTCAATGAGCTTGTACTATTGATAAGGCATAAAGTTGATAATGCAAGTTAAAAATATACCATCATTATTCTAGTCTTATTTCTTCAAAGTGTAATGGAGTTGGCTTTAATATACATATAGTTGCATGCCTATATCTCCGGCAGAGGCAGACAGATGTATATTATGCCTTCATTTCAACAGTTTCAAAGCCTACATAATAGTAGTAAGATTTTGCTATCTACCAGACACAGTTCTAGTCTCTGTACTGCTAGAAAGATCTTGACAGTAAAACCTAAAAATTCTTTGCCAGAACTGGGATTCGAACCCCAAACCTAACACACACATTTTTCGTACTGCCACACCAACAAAGCAGGTTTTCCCGCAAGACTACAGTATGGGGTTCTTCAAAAAGGGCATGAAAAGGTTTTTACAAAGTAGGCAACGCGCAAGTGATGCCTCTGGTGCAGGTGTCCATAGGCTACGGTGACCACTTATCATCAAGTGGGCCTGATCTGTTTGCCAGTTTAATAGTATAAAAAAAAGCAAATACTTCTATGACTACTATTAGACTTCTGCAACACAAATTAACCCCTTGGTCCCCAAGCGGTTATATAAGACCGCTCTATATTTCGCGCCATTCCGTAAAACCCCAAGCGGTTATATATGACCGCTCTCACCCATACCACTTTATACCTTATTTTCACAGTGTTAAAGACTTCTTTAGTATTGAGAACTTATATCATTCAATGCATAATTGCACGCCATTATACCTAATTCAAATCTAATTTATTCGCTTTTTGACATTTCAAGGTCACAAGACTGAAGGGTTAAACTAAATGGTTGACAATATGAGGGTATTGGCTATTATATATTAACAGTAATAATAGTATACTAGACAGACAGGCAGAATAAATGCTGCATCATAGCCCATTTTACAAACATTAAAAAAATGGACACTACAGACACCCAAACTCAGAAAACTATTTGTGGAGCACACAATTTTTTTCCTTCTCTGGATTTTAAAGCCATAACCATTAGCATAGTGAAAGTGGAGAGGCAAACACTTAAACCACTATGTCATCCATGCAGTCAAAATAGCCGTCTATAACAATTATGGCATCAATGGTTGACTTCACAGCTCAATTTTTAACTATCAATACTATGTCATGAACTTTCATAAGATGCATTTACAAACATGAAAATATGGAGATACTTGAACTTATTCTTTGCTAATAATATATTAATAGTATTGATATTAGTCTCCTGTAATGTGCTAACAGCATTTGATTGCAGACTGAGTATGGACTTTGTTTTACAATTAAACTATAGATATATATTAACCCTTAATGCTTGACATTTTGTAACTTCTTACACAAAATGTAAAGTATTAAAGGGTTAAACAAGCAGTTACCACCAGCTTATAAATAAATATTAGGAAGATAAATAGATATATTTATGAGTTTCCACATAACCATAGTTGCCGAAAAGCAACCAAAATATCAAGGAAGTGTAAATACTTATAAACCAATTTATAGTTCAGTAAAAAGTGTGTGTTATTACAAATAAACATACACAAACCTAGTGTAAAGTTCAGAAGTGAGAAATGAAGAAGTGAGAAATGTTGCCCCACAAAATTAATTCATATAAATACTGTTATACAACATACATACTATTCTGATTAATCAGAATAACTGTCACTCAGATCTAATAAGAGATTATAAGTGTGCCATACTCAATGTTATCTACACTGATCATGGCGCGACATCGAATCGACCAATCGCAGGGGATTTTTTCATGCAATAGTATATAAAGTTAAACATGTGAAATCTCAACACTGAATGGAAGTTCAACTTATGCACAATTAAATATGCGCATTATACGAAAGCTTTATAGTGCCGTAACTTAGAAAGTCACAGCACCAGAGAAAAGGAAAGTCGTTACGCTCTGACGAAATCTATGACATTTTTACTATTGATATAACCTTCGCAGTACTTACCAAACTAGAATAAGTGTGGTGACTATATTTACTATTAAACCTAATATTGTGATGAGATTCGGAGCGAGCCATAACGGCGTTTTAGAGACTAGCCAGCACCACCACGGCTGGAGCCATGCATCTAATATACTGGCACTTGTACAAGAGTATTTATGTTCACTTAGTCTTTTTAACTGTGCAGCATTGAGTATTCTTTCCTTGTAGAACTGCATTTTATTTCACTGTCACGACATTACACAACACAATAAAATGCCCCTATTCACTATTTTGACGAGATAAAATTCGCAAAAACGTAATGCTGCTAATCACATCACACCATTCTTGATACCATAAACAACACCTATGTCATTTTACTTTTACTTGACACTAGTCAACGAGCAGTATTCTGTCATCCAGCCACGCGTACACCATAGACAGATTTGTTTGAGACACCACAGACAATAACATATTTATACCGATTTATGCAATGTTAAGTTTATAAACTCAACATTGCATTTTTATGTATAAATACATAAAAATATTGTAATACTACTCGTGGTTATCAAATTAATATTTTATTTGGCGGCTCAAATTCTTTTATTTGTTGGTTATTATTTATTATTATTATTATTTATTTTTATTTGTTGGTTAAATTGAATAATAAAGTTTGATCTATATTTAATATAATATTGTCTTCTGTTTACACGAATGTTATTCATTGAAATTAAACTACTATATTTTACACTTTTATTTTACACCTTATTACATAATTTAGAAACTGTTACACTACTACTAGTTACTATTAAACTTTACTAATTTTAAGCTAAATTATTAAAACTATTTAAACTATTTATATTTAAGTTTACACTTTCACTATATTTAATATGATGTTTCATACAAATATTCTCCCGGAAAAGGACCATCATTTCTAAAAAAATATGTATATGAATAAATATAAAGGAAGACAAAATTGCTTAATATTTTAATTTATAGCGCCGACGTCATCACTGTTTCACTTTCACTGCGAACAAATTTATAGGCACAGTCGCAGGCAAAAGCTGTCATAAATAATCCTGAGTGCCTAGCTTTATTAATTAAAATTGCTGCTAAATGGTGGGTAATAATGATTGTTTTAGTTTAGTAGGTATCTATATGTACAGTCAGCAAAATAAATAAATACACAATTGTACAATTTCGATAGCTGCTATCTTTTAAAATGCTGATTATTACAGTTAAACATTGTTCACAGATCTAAAAGACACATTTAAAATTTTAACTAATAAATAGAGCTATAGATATGGAATGAGCTTACGTAAAAGAAAGCTATCTTTTGAATAATTGCGTTTAAAATAATTATATTGCAAAGGATTTTGATGAACCACTTTAATGTACCAACTTATAAAATTATTTATATTTTCAGCTTGGGTTAACCTACATCGCTAGCGAACAGTAATACGTGCTAATACTTAATTGCAGTAAACATACAATACAATATAATAAAATTTAGACATTTTAATTCATATATACTTTGACAAAGTTGAATGTTTAGCTACTTATGTTGTATGAACGACTGTACCATCGCTTAATAATTTGATATCTAGTACCAGGTAGTAATCTACCTACTTATTATTTTCATGTCTGGGTAATTATACCCAATATTAATTATATCTACGTATTAACATAGATTTAAAATATGAAATTACATTACATACAAAAATTTTGTTGTGGTAAATAAAGTTTTGGTACACTGCAATATTATTAAAATAAGGCAAAAAGCAATATCAAGAAAATATTCTTCATACTTTTGAAAAATCTTATTGAGTCCCGTTTAAGCTATTTAATTAACTATGCCCACTTAAAATAATATAAGACTGCTTCAGTGGGGCAGCGGTAGTATCTGCAACTGTTGTGCATGGCGTCTCGGGTTCAGTTCTCGGGTCGGGCAAACTATTATTTTTCTGTGAAGAATTTTTAATAGTATAACGGAACCACGAAGATTTATAGCTGTGATTCTTGATTAAAGTATCTTGTATTGCCTAGACACGTAGTTAACGCTGTGATAACTTTGATGATTTTTTAAATGACGTCAATGAAGGAGGAGGTTCTCAATACGACTGAATTTTTTTGTATTAGGTACCTCTATATTTAAGTAATTTTAGTATTGTCTTAACAGTTTATTATTTAATATAATCTTGAAAAAAATGAGACACACTACAACACAAAGCTTTATTTCAACAATAATTACATTACATTATTACAACGATATACTTAATACTTGCTAGTCACAAATTTTAAATGAAAATTATGGAAGGGATACAAAATAAAGACATTAATTCCAAAAATATTGACATTTTAATAATTGTACTTGTTACTTGCTTATCTACATACTTAGTTAATTTAGTAATTACATTACATAAAATATCAGTAAACTTCGTTACACAAAGGTAATATCAGCATATAAAAATTAAAGCCTTACAAAATATTTGGAAAAATATTTTATTATTGTCTTAGTCAGTATTTCAATAGTAGTATCATAAACAGTAAAACTTTATGATATAGAATCAACGATGTCCTTTGAGTCAAAAAAAATGTAATAATAATTCTTAACTGAATAAATATAATAATGTTTACAGGTAAATTGTGTTATCTATTTTTCCCTTGGCTTTTTCTCGCTTCAATTCTTTTTTGTAACGTAGCTAATAGAGCACCCAGAACATTATGACCAGGTAGTCGTTTACCAAACAGCAACCGTTTCACAGAGTCATCGTACGTGAGCAGTGCTACCATGTTCTGTAGTAAGAATCCCTGGCAGTATTCTAAGAGTTGAGTAGCACCGTAAACCTGCAAGGTATCAAGCATTTTAATCATATTTAGACATATATTAAACATACGTAGGTATATTTTAAGAAAGATAAAGTTAATAAGCAGCGATGGCCTAGTGGGAAACCGTTGTACTGCCACGCAAAGGCCTCGAGTTCGTTCCCAAGGCGCGCATCTGACTTTTCGATATTATGTGCGTATTAAGTTAATTATCGCTTGCTTTAATGGTGACGGAAAACATCGTGAGGAAACCTGCATGTCTAAGAGTTCTCAATAATGTTCTCACAGATATGTGAAGTCTGCCAACCCGCAGTGGGCCAGCGTGGTGGACTATGGTCTAACCCTTCTCACACTGAGAAAAGGCCCGTGCCCAGCAGTGGAACAGTTAAATACAGGGCTGATATTATTAAGTTAATAAAGAATTTTGCGGTAGTGTATTATCAGGTTCGTTTGCCGGGCCAGCTAAAGTAGTTTTGGCTCTATCCGTTAAGAAATTCTCAATAGCACCACAGTGTGGCATTGTGCTCGGTACACAGCACTAGGTTCACCCACATTGCGTGGGGTCTGGATTGTTCGAAGCTGGGTGTAATATACCTGTGTCTATCCCATCTGAATATAGGCGTGAGACTATGTATACAGGTTGTACGGTAATTAATGGATAACCTTAAAATGTCTTATAGTAGGTAAAATGGCCGCTCAGGAAAATATTTGAAAAAAGTCTATCCTATCTACTACATACCTGAGATATGGCTTTTTTTAAATACCGTATTTAACTTTCTTGTACACTACGACCATAAATGAATGAATTCCGTGGGTTTTTTATTGCTTTATTATTAAACACTAATTATGCTTATAGATAGAGAATAAAAGTATGACTAGCTATTGCACATAATTTTTTTTCTTTATTTCTGGACTGCCATCGGTTCTACTATAAGAATTTCAAGGTTATCTATTAATTACCGGACACCCTGTATGTAAAACAGGACGTATACTGCTAAGTATATCTGAACCCCGATCAAATCTAGAATAGCCCGAGGTTTCCTTATTAAAGTAGAACGCAGCCAAACAATGTCGTCTTGTGTTCGTGTAGTGAGTAAAACGGCGAGTGAGTAAGTGAGACGACGCTCTGGCATCAGGGTAACAAGTAGTAGTCTGACTTAACGATTATGATGTCAGCGAAGCGGCTGCTTTCTTATAAGTTTATTAACGTCCTCGTAATAGTTCCCAACTATTTGTGTTTCAGGAGTCCATGGTATGGATAATATGATATAATATAAACGAATAATTCTAATGCAATCAATAGTTCACAGCGATCTACCTGTGTATGGCGGGAGAATGGGATTTCGTATCGTTTCTGTTTATATATAAGAGGAGTGCAAATTAATATAAAAATATATGAATTTTGACCACATGTTGGTATAAATATATGTTTTGATATTAGATTTCAGTGTTCAGTATTATAAGAATTCTAAATTTGTCGAAGACTAACCTTAGCATGAATATAAACTGAGACCAGGTTGTGTAGGTCTACGGATTTGGCTGCTCTCGCTTCACAGTGCCTCTGCAGTGGCAACAGTTGGAAGAAGGATGCTGCAGCTAATACTTCCAGGACATCTGTTTCGGGAATGTCCAGGCCGATGCATCCACCAGAGTACAGGTATTTCATAACTTGCTGTAGAAAAAATATTCACACAATTATATGCTACTAGCCTAATTACTAACAAAATACTTTACAATAAATTAATCTGTATCTTCCCATATTAAAAATGTTATGTCTGGACGACGCGACGGCGTACGTCCGAGGACTAAACACGATACGTACACGCAAGTTCAATGATTGATTGCGCAACGACTTGAACGATTTTCTCTTAATTGATTCAATAAGGCTACTGCATAAATATGCTTTTATATGACAGATTACTCTTATAATTACTAGATATTATGTTATGTTCATGTAGTAATTACGTATATTTAATTTGCGATGTACGTTAACAACTAGATATTATTCACAGCCATGAAACGAATGTATAAATTTATTCGAGATGAGTTCGAAAGTATGGATCAATTGCAAATATTATTTTTTACATTGGCACAAACCAAGTGTGAATTAACTATACCCGGTTTTTGAAAGGCATCTACAAAAACAGTTAGCTGGTTTTGGCTAACTAAATTAACAATCGCTAATCAAATCAATCACTTGACATTAACTTAATTTGTCACGTCTTACAGAAGCTGTAAGTCTTTTATAGGTACATAATATAATAAAGATTATATTATGGCATAAGTTATTTATCTCTTACATATTAAAATAAGGAACGCATTATACTTACTTCAAATATATGGTATCGAATATCATTAATTTGCACAAGCGGTGGTGTGGAGCTTGCAGGTGGGAGTGGTTCATTTGAAGATCTCGTTGGTGCCAGCATAGCTCGCAGACGTGGAGACTCTGATACTAAAACTATCTTATGACCGTAGAATAATCGTCCTTCCACTCTGAAATAATAGAAAAAGTTATAAAGTAGTAAATAAACGATTGGGTTTATTATATGAATATTATGCTTAAATGACGATGTCTGAATTTTTGCTACTTAATCATGCCTAAATCATTGAGCGGTTTTAAGATGAAACTTGACACACAGCTAGAAATGTTCTGAATAAACACATTCTCTTCAACCTCAACGCCCGCTATAGGTTTAATTTCTATGTCACGAAGGACTTTACAAACATTCAAACAATGCGTACAAGTTTTTGTGTCTTGTGGGGACCACAGCACTCGGCAGTGTGGCAGTGGCCAAGTGACCACTGAAATCACTACACCATTCGTGCAGTAGGTAATTCTTCTTACTGAACCCAGCAAAGCTCTACTTTCTACTGCTGATATAAATGTACCTAATTACTAAAAAGCTGTTCCTGGTAAAATAGTTTGTCGTATTATAATTTCAACCGTAAGATGATGATTTATTTACCTAAAAGTGACGTCAGCAAGTGAAGGATTGTTGACGTAGGAAGGGTCGACCCTGGCGGGCGGAGGCGCCTGCGGCGGTGGCGGCTGCGCCACGCCGGGTACCGCCTCGCGCCCGTAGCACGCGCACAAGATATCCGCCAGTAACAGCACCGTGCCCTCCTTCTAATTTTAATAATTATCATGTGTTTTCACAGAAAAATGGTCGATATAACATTCTAAATAAGATTTGTCTATGACAAAGTTCTTCTTTATTTTAATAAATACAAGTTACAGCTACACGCACTTATAAATACCTACGAATGATATTATACAGGTTGATTAGTAAAAGACTGGACATATTGAAGGAGAGTATTCACTACTCGATTCTGAAACCGAATATATAAAAAAAATTGTTACTTAAAATTTGACCTAGTTATCCAATAAAAACTTAATGTGTTGACACTCTTTGCATATACCACAGCTGTGTTACAATCGATGACCGTGCGACCTTGGTAATTCCCGTTATTCCACTAAACGACTCAGTACAGTAACCAAAACCCCCGCCCCCACTACCGCTCCCTGCACTCTCTCGAATTTGCACCCACGACCGTTCTTTTCTTATCAAAGGTCATTAGCGCGGCGCGCACAGCTGTGTGTGCCCTGCGCAGTGTTCACATTTTATGGATATTTCATACAAATTTTCATAAAGGTTTTCTTTGCAGGTTACACAGATTTAATTTTTTTTATACGTATGTAGCTATATTATAATTACGCTAGAGATGTATCTATATATTAAAAATATAAATCTATAGGTTGTATTAGTAAGTATTTATATAAGTACTTATTAATTTAGATATTTAATAAAATTTATTTTGTTAAAATTTAGTTCTAAAACTTGATTAAAATGCTTTAAAAACAATTAATTTGAAAACAGTTTTGTACACAAGAAAAATCGAAATAATTATGAAATACTTACGTAATTTAGTAAGTATTTCATAATTATTTCGATTTTTGTTGTGTGAAATGAATATTTTTAGAAATCCAATGTAGTTATTGACTTAATCATAGTTAGAAACTGATTAAATTAGAGACCAATACTTATCCGATTACCTTGCTGTATCGTAAAATGTTAAACAGCAGGGGGAGGCACTCATAAATAAACTGTTTGCTGTAGTGGCTATCGTCGGATGGACACACCTGAAAAAAATATCAATTTAGATATATTATATATTCGTAAGGCACAACACATAAAACGACGTATTGAATTATCATCATTATGTATGACAGAACATGACAGACTTATGTCGCTGACTGTACAAGTTTATTATCTGCTCCTGTTATTTGTCAACATTATAAATATTAATATATACGTATATACAATTATTACATCCGGGCAGGTGGTAAATGTCTTCAACAAAATGCGGTGTTTATATATTTTTGTGAGACATATAATACAAGGGTTAAGAAAGTACCTGCAAAGAGCAGCGATAGCTCAGTGGGGAGACCAACAGACTGCAATGCAGAGGGTCTCGGGTTCGAACCCACGTCGCGTACCTCTGACTTTCGGAAGTTATATGACTTTTCGAAATTATGTGCGTATTGATTGACAATTATCGCCTGCTCCGTGCCTCGGAGAGCACGTTAAGCTGTTGGTCCCGGCTGCCATGAACATCTATGGCAGTCTTTATTGGGAGACTATCGACACAAAAGATCCCACTGGGTCGAAGTGTCGCCGGTCTGCACTGACTGGCCCCCAGATAAGATACAAGATACAAGTACCTGCAAGAAGTCTTGTAACAGTTGGTCGATAACATTATCAAGAGCGGCGTCGGCAGCGGCCGCAAGCGACAGTGTCCATGCGTGAAGAGACCAAGGCACGCCTAGCGCGTGCAATTCTAGTGTTATATCTGCAAGTCAGAAATATAATTATTTATATAAGGTTTTCTTTTGATGTATTTTTTATTTAATTATTGTTGTAGTCATTTTTGACGTTTATAAGTGTTACTTTGTGACCTAAATAAATAAATGATTTTCAACTTTAACTAGCTGTTATGGTTTTTTAAGGCAACAGCGATGATCCTACGACCATGCCCGTGTTTTGCGGGCTTCAGAAATACGTTGGGAACTTTTTAGTTACTTCTACTGGAAGCTATGCTAGCACAATTCTGGACCTAGTACCGATCAGCAGTGAGGAGTAATGTGAAACTAAACATAGCGGCGTTGCTTACTGCCAAATGTAATTTCTTGGTTAAGTATGGTTATATATAAGGGATCCATATCCGCATGCAAAAATGATTCATTCAACATAAACTGATCTAAAGATATTTATTTCCTTTTTAAAAACGCCCGCTCTAGGTATAAATTCCGAGTCACGGAGGACTTTACAGTCATTCAATCAACGGCCACGAAGAACATCCAGTCTCGGAACAACTATTTGTGGATCATACAAATTCTTGTCCCGTGGATTCGAACCCACAACACTCGGCGCAGTGGTGAAGCGACCACTTAAACCACTACGTCATCCGTGCAGTCGTGCGAAAGAGTAAAAGTAAAGTTTTAGATATATGAATGACGTACCTAAATGGTCAGTCTCGGCGGCGCAGTACATGGCGTCGTGCAGCGCCCGCTGCTGCTGCTTGGAGAAGGCGGGCGCGCGCGCGGGCGGCGCGGCGCCCTCGGCCAGCACCTCCTCCAGCGACAGCACGGCGCCCGCGCCGCCCGCGCCGCGCGCGCCGCCGCGCACCGCCGCGCGCAGGCACGCGCGCCGCCCGTGCGTGCAGCACACCGCCACGGCGCTATCGGACATTCACTTGGTTAAAACTGTTTTTATCCAATTGTATAATAATTATAATATAATTCTGATGTCATAGAATTGATATAAATTAGTATAGGTACATAACCAACTAACACTTTGTCCGAGGTGGCCCACCGGTGGTATAAATCGATCACAGATCATCCATTAAACCTTATAATTATTTCGCAACTATTACTAATGAATACTATTCCAAATTCCTTTAAATGGTAATATGATAAAAAATTAACACACAGTATCAAACTCCACTTTATATCGAAGCTCATTTTAAAAAGGTGTCAAATTATATCTCAGATCTACTCTACGAATTTTTATGATATAATGCCTTAAGACTGCGCCGATTGTAAGACAGATAATGACAGAGCTCGTGCGACACATATTCAAATCAGCGCGCGGCCGCCATAGTAAAATTTTAAGTGTTTTTTTACAAATATTTATTTTTATTGTCAACGAATAACTTAAATATTTGGGACGTACAAATTGTAATATAACTATTTGTGTTTCGTTTAAGCTGTAAAATAGGATAGATTTCTACTATTATAATCTAAAAATCACGTAACACGAGCTTACGTTTTTGCATTTATGCATGTAGGCGAAAATATTAATTATTTTAAGTTTTTTACACGGAGTAATTGTAAACACATTCATTGTTATGGTAAATGTATATTTTATATTTGTATTAAACAAAAAGTGTTGATTTTATTCACATAACTGTGACCGCCTGTTTTGGCACATTTCGCTCGGCGCAGTCTTAAGACATTCACTATGCGCTAATTACAAAGACATCCTAAACAATTGAGTATGTTTGACGAGAAAAACGAACACAAAATCTTGCATCTTTATTATAGTTTAAAAGATAATAAATACTAGTTTATGGACAAATGGAAACATACCTGTAACAACCGTATTGCGCGGCGACTGAATAGCACAGCGCATCATTGAGTTGTGTAGAGAGGAAAGGATCAGCACCGTGTGACAAGAGCAACTGCACAAGTTCCAGATTTCCTACTCCACACGCCACCTAGAGATAAGTCAAACATTTTCATCATTCCATTGGGACATAGATGATGAGTGTTACAGAAACATTGGTCAATTTAAGGGTTAATTAAGGCGAAAGGGGAGGCAAGTGACATTTATACAGTGGTGCGCTGTAAAATATGTCCTGAAAAATTATAAGCAAGAGTATTATATTATTAGGGATATAGAATTTATATTCGAAACAAATGCAGCATCCAATATAATAAGGAAAGTACGGACTATGAAAATAACTATGTTGAGTTTAGTATTAAACGAATTCAATACACGAATAAAAAACGTGTCTAGAATCTGGTATCTTACTTAATGTGTTTTATATAGTTTTTAGGACGAACTATAATTAACAGCAAGAGGTAGAAATATATATTCAAGAAATGTGTGTCTATCGACATCTGTTATTTCAAAGCTCCACATCTCATATATTTTGGTCAGGCAACGACTGAAAAGAACTCGTTTTCACAGATTTGTCTTTGCTTTCACCTTAAGTAAAAATTGCACGTACCTGTAGTGGTGTTAATGTGCACACATCATCTCCTCTGGCAGGCGCTCCGTCGACTCTTGCGCCGGCTGCAATCAAACGTCGAGCGCATTCAACGGCCCCAGTTGCGCCGGCGCCACCACCAGCCCCGCAACATGCGTACACTAAAGCTGTCCAACCTAAACAGACATAAGAGTCATGTATTTTTGTGTAGATGTTTATATGTCCGGTGAGATCACGTTTAGTGAAGATCTGTGAGTGGTTTAGGCAATTAGTATGTAACTACTAAATTTTCTCTGTCGCATTCTGCTAAAAGTTCCGGCAATGGAAATCGGATCGAGTCGGCATTTGTAGACCAACAAATTTTTTATTAATTTTAGCGCTCAGATTTGTTAATTTTAAATGTGCTAAAAGAAAAAAATTGTGAATGCGACTTTTGTGCATGACGCAGAACCACAATTTCGGCGTATAGAAAATTGAGTCCTATTTAATAATAGATAGTGCTGTCCAAATTCTGGTAAATTTTTTACGCGGTTACAGCTGAGGACAGTACGTGGTGCGAAAGAAATACAACGAACTGATAAAGTTCGATCTTCCTAATATCGAAACCTCTAGAAACATGAGGAGACATCAAGTAAAAGCCAAGATAACAACAAACCTGCGGTGGGCGGTGTATAAGCGGTTGTGTTCTGCTGCGTGGAAGGCGAACGAGGAGACAATGGTAATGCACAATGCGCCGCACACATACCACCTGTCTCGATGTTGGGATCTGCACCAGTTTCTAATAACATCTGGAACATATTAGAAATCACAGTTATCTCAGATAATAAATACTAATAATTCGTGGTCGTTATGATGACCAGGGGCTTTTCCACCATCTTTGAAAGCATTGTCATTGCATGCGCATGATCGAGACAAAGCTATACGTGATGTAACACGCTGTCACTTTCTTACGCTAGAGCGCGCTCTTAATAACGCTAAATGGTGTGCGTATAATCCGACACGGGACAAAAAATTGTAATCCATAAATAGTTGTGCCAAGTCTTAGAGTATCTTTGTGTCCGTTCTTTGAATGTTTATAAAGTCCCATGCAACAGGAATTACTACTTTTTTTTTTGTACTACTTAGGTGGCAAACAGGCATGCGGCCCATCTGATGGTAAGTGGTCACCGTAGCCTATGGACGCCTGCAACACCAGAGGCATCATTTGCGAAAGTGGAAAGGAGAAGGAGCGGGAAGTGGGAAAGAGGGTAATTGGGCCTCCGGCACTCTCACTCACCGAACGAAACGCAACAGTAGGAATACTGGTATTTCACGTCGATATTCTGTGAGAGGGTAGTACTTCCCCGGTCGAGCCGGCCCATTCATGCTGAAATCAGCGAGGCTACTACTCAGAAAATATAATAAATAGAATGATCGTTTAAAAAAAATGCTTTATGAGATTGTGATTATAGCCTTGGTATCGCAAATGATCAAGAGCTATGATACGTTTACCATCAGGCAGCTTCTTGTTTCTTGTGACTTAAAGGTATAAAAATCCTGATAAAACTTACAGCAATGATCTGTTCGTCACCAGCAAGTGCCGCTTTCATAAGCGCTGTGAGACCGGAGGCGTCTGGTGCGTCTATACCAGCAGGTGGCAGCAGCGCTCTCACACTGCTCACCAGCTCTGCTCGACCGCTAAGTAACGCCCGCTGAGCTACACCAACAGCGGCTCTGTTGAGCTCGTCAGGTGTCCGAGTGCAGCGAGACCAGACCGGTTCTATAGCTTCTTCTAAACTGTAGGGAATTAAAATTGTTTTATAAGCAGTGTGCTAAGAATATAAGGAGGAAGTCAATATTAATGTTATGTTTTAAAAGCGCATCTGACCTAATCTATACTAATATTATAAACCTAGAGTTTGTTTGTTTGTTTGGTTGAACGCACTAATCACAGGAACGACAGGACCCAAAAATTTTTTTTTTAAAGTATTTGATAGCTCATTTGTCGGGGAAGGCTATAGGCTATAACATAACGCTAACATAACATAAGGCTATAGGCTATAATATAACATCACGCTACGACCTACGGGGGCGGCGCAGTAATCATAAACGCGGGTGAAACCGCGGGCACATCTAGTTTATTATACATACAAACATAGCTACCGCCGCCTATATCCACGAATCAGTAGACAGATGTATGTTAAATATACATTTCGCCACCTATAGTTTTTAAGGGTTACGTAATAGAGGGCGTCTCTATTGCTGTCAACTGGACACAGTTACAGGCTCTGCGCTGCTAAGAATTGTTTTATAGAATAAGCGACCAACTCAATCGAATCTAAGCCGAGACTGTCATGCATAGTAGTCACACCAATAGTAATTTTCTTTTAAATGTTGAATGCAACTGTAAACGAAGGCATCTATACTCCTTTTGTTTAGGTACTTAACTAAAGGTAAACAATCTTGATGTGTCTTTTTACACAAACACATATTAAACAAATAAACTACTGCTTAAACTAATGGTTCAATTGATTTAGTAATCGTTATTGTTGTATTTTATAAAGATGCGCTTCTATTCTTAATTTGCTTCGGACATTATACTCAGCTGCTCAGCCCAATAGCAAATAGCGTGATGTATCTTATGTGGGGGCCAGTCAGTGCAGACCGGCGACACTTCGACCCAGTGGGATCTTTTGTGTCGACACTCTCCCAATAACGACTGCTATAGATGTTCATGGCAGCCGGGACCGACGGCTTAACGTGGTCTCCGAGGCACGGAGCAGGCGATAATTGTCAATCAATACGCACATAATTTCGAAAAGTCATATAACTTCCGAAAGTCAGAGGTGCGCGACGTGGTTCGAACCCGGGACCCTCTGCATTGCAGTCTGTTGGTCTCCCCACTGAGCTATCGCTGCTCTTAAATAGCGTGATAATTTTAATCTATATGTTTAATCAACCATAGGGAATTAAATTATTCTTGGACTTATATTGTTACTAAAAATTTAAAACTATATCTTGGTATCGCTATCATTCCTAAATCACATATAATTAATTTTCCAAAAATATCTAATGTAGGTGTTTTGTTACGTTACGCATTCATCATCATCATATAAGCCAAAAGACAACCTCTGCTGGACAAGGCCTCTAGACAAGGCAAGATTTTTCACACAGACCGATATTGGCCAGCCCGTATCTAACCGGTGCCCCTACCTTTGCCAGGTCGTCGTTTATTCGTTACGTTTTAACAGGTTCCCTTGCCGATGAATCACATATGATACTCGTACATAACTATAGATTTTCTATTGCTTCTATCACGGGACAGCAAAAAGGTTAAATATAAAATTACAGTTGAATAATGTTTTTATGCTTACGTAATAGGTCTAGGTGGGCAGTCAGCATGCGGTAGCAGGAGCCTGGCTGCCTGCATGACGTCATCAGCGTCAGGCACTCCAGGGGGTGGTCGGAGAGACGCGTGTGCTCGTATGACGCGCACCCACTCGCCCAGTGGAGGTAGCGCTCCAGCTCCCCTCTCGCCCCATAGGCCTGCGCCCCCGCAACTGCCGCCACTGGTGCTTGAGTGTTCTAGCTGATGATAAAATCATTACTTTTACGTATTATAACTATATTAATATGTCAATTGTTTGAATGTCAGCAACATTGAAAACCTACTGTGTCTAGCCGCCAGTGTGTTGCTGCAATAGGTTAAGTAACTAGCTAAAATCTGACACGTTTTGCTGTGGTTGCATCTGATATTAATTATTAGGGAGTAGACAAAAGTATTTTAGAAATATTTTTCATATAAAAAATTCAAGTCAATCAATCAACTTCTTTTCGAATTTCGCGGACACAAACATACATACGGCGGCTGGATTCTGTACCTATATAAAGATTGCTGCAATGTTAGGCATCAGAATTTATTTATCACGTGTATAAAACGCGAAGTTAAAGCAAACCGCCGTTCTCTTACTACTAGTGGCTAATGTGATAATAATATGCGTGCGTTTCTTATGTCTGTTGTTTGTGTTTGTAATCTCTGCGTAGAATTTATTTTCTTTAGTGCTGGATATATTTTAAAACGGACTGTTTTGTTTCTAAAATCTAAGATACTTGAATATTAGTAAACCTAAATCCTTACCTGAGAACATCTCATAAAGTAATACAAGGCTCGTTCCGCTGCAGGAGACAACGGCGACAGTCGAGGGTGTACCCTTCGTAACACAGCTCTCAGCTCTGTCGCGGACCCCGCACAAGTGGTCAGCAACACTGATGCTGTGGAGCCTCCTGAACTGTTGTTGGATTCAGCCGAGGTACCCGACCCACCTGTTTTGAGACAAGGTAGAAAGATAAAGGCATTATCTTATTAGACTAAATATACAAAATGTATTTGCACTTTTCACCTTCTCGAAGATAATAATTAGGACATTTTGTATAGGATGCGTGGTGTTTTGATACTGGGATTTTCAATACTCAGTTTTGAACTAGGTACTTCTGCATTAAGTTTGTATTCATTACATTCGCACACGTTAGTATACTGTTCGTGCAGTCGGTCTGGATAGTTTCAATAGGCATAACTTTATTTTACTTTAAAAGTATTAATAATGCTAAAACGTGAATTAGATAATTGTCTGCTGCGCACATAGTTAAAACTATGGAGTATGAAATACGGCGCGGCGTTGGTCTACTAAAAACGAAAGTGAGGCCTGAAACTAATTGCAGCTTTATAATAGATGAAGGAATATCTTATGTCAAATCCTGCCTGCGTGATGTTAAAGAGAATAATAATATTCTATCACATATTCTATCACATACACACAACACCATCTAGCCCAAACTAAGCAGAGCTTGTACTATGGGTACTAGACAATGGATAAACATACATATATACTTTTTTTTTTGTAAATACATACATATTATACATAGAAACACCCAGACCAAGACAAACATCCATGTTCATGCACACAAATGTTTGACTTGTGCGGGAATCGAACCCGCGACCTCAGGCGTGGCAGTCGGTTACACTAACCACTACGCCATCGAGGCCGACAGAATGTTTGGCCAGGAGGTACTATTAATGTTTAATACTAAGCTTAGCTTATCTTTCATTGCACACATAGAGACCATAATTTTAAGGGACGATAAAAACAAAAAAAAAACCACTTGCTACAAACCAGAGCCATTTGTAGTGATGCCAGAATCGTGGCTGAGTCCCAATTGTCTGTGTTCTGGTCTGGATACGCCTGACGATGATCCAGACCCTAAAGAGCTCATAGACTCCCACCGGGACAGCGACAATGCTCCTGTAGCAAGAATACCATTTAGATCATACTCATTATTGCCACATTTGAAAAACGAACACTAAAGACAATAGCAAAATGTAACTCTTGCAAAAAAATGGTTTGAAAAAAATTATTTCAAAGTTATTTTTAAACTGCATATTTCACTTATTTATATTGTTCACTTTTCCCAGAGTTTCCACTGCTTTTCCCGAGGCCACGTCGAGAAAAGTGTCCATATAGGTACATCATTTAATAACAGTTATTAGTCAGTGCAGACCGGCGACATTTCGACCCAGTGAGTTCTTTTGTGTCGACAATAACAGTTATTAAGTAGTGCTTTTAATTAACCTCGATAAAATCCGTGTAAAGTGGCTTAATTTCAATAAGTAACATTTTCGTGAAAATAGGAAAATATAATTAAATGAAGTGTTATAAAATATTATGCAGAGCAAATTTTAAATTAAGTAAGTATAAATAATTTTAATTACAGTAGCCATGCCTAAACCACAAAAGAAAAGGTTCATCAAAGCATATCTACCTGAAGCAACTCTTCCAGCGTTCAAGTGGCTATATGGCTGCAGCAGCCCCCACAGGTCCGCACAGTTGGCGACGGCGTGGTCGACCACGGCCGGAGTGATAGAAGCCCCGGGGGCACTGCTGCCAGCAATCAGCGCTATCTCTTCAAGCAGCGTCTCCATACCGGCGCACAGGTAAATGGCTGCATATCTGGCCAACAAACATACACATTTAATTTTATCCTAATCGATTAGATTTTGTTTTTAAATAGGTTTTGCAATTTTATAGTAGATGTCGCCTGCTTGATTACAAACAGAGAGAGAGAGATTAGAGACAGTAACGATTTTCTTTCAGGCTCCGAGATGAAGACTCGTCGCAGCCATAAGATAAATCGTACCAGCTTTCGTTATTTGATTGTAATTCCTTTAATTCAACTATAGCGCTCGTGCTAAGCACCTAGATTAGGTATGGGTTTGCATGTTTGAAATAAAAGGGTTATTCAACGAATTAAAACATATAACCCTTTATAGGACGGCCCATACAAAGTGGCCAGTAAACTGGACAGTTACATCAAGGTCGTTATCTCATAGATTTTTATTTATATATTGAACCTTATGAACATTTACGACCCACGTTAGAGCACACTGGCCCGTTAACTGGCCAGCGTTCAAGTTCGGCGTGCGACATTTTAAATTCGCGCCTTTTTTCAAGATGGCCTGTGAACTGGCCACCGTGCACCCGCGCAGGAGCATTTGTTGTCATCGCGTGTGTACGTTACGTGTTTACAAGTTTTATGGTAATGAAAAATCATGTCTTCTTGGAAAAGGTAAGTGAAACTATTCTTTTATAGTATATACTTCGATGTTATGTGCAAATGTAATCGAGGATTATAAGAAAACATATATTATTTGGGATTGAATACAAACCGGTGTGTTGAAAAATTATAACAAAAGAATTGCCTACCTAACTTTGAGATGTTGTATTGAGTATTTATTTTCGAGTAATCACTATGAACCATATTGTTTTACAACAAGTATATAAGCATGTGTTATAATATAATAATAAATTTGCGATAAACAATCTTGTTCGGTAGTTGTAACCTATTATTATGAACGTTTGGGGTTTTTTTGTAGCCGTTTTTTTGCAGATGTGTGGGTACTTATGAAAATCGTAATGTAATAGTTCTGCATTGTAATTTTCTCATTGTTTTAGACACACATACACTTATCGGGAGTTGGAGTCACTAGATGAGGACCAATGGAATGACTTCGTGGGTATTACTGATGACCAGGCCACACAATCAGACATCGGTGGTGATTCCGATGCTGATGATTGCTTCGACGAAAGTTTTAGTACCAGCACCCTGAGCACATATAGTCGAATTCAAGGATCATGTTCTGTTATGTTGTTATGTTTCTAAATGGAGAGACAGGCAAAAAAACTGTTTGTGTTACTTCAAATATGCACAATCCAAGCAAAAAAGGATTTGTGCGCCGTACTAATAGTCGGGGTGATACAGAACAAGTTGCATGTCCAAATGATAATTGATTATAATAAATACATGGGAGGAGTAGATAAATTTGACCAGTATATGGCATCTTATAATATATCGTGGAAGTCTCGACGTTGGTGGATGCAAATCTGGTTTTATTTGATAGAAGCTGCGATCGTCAATTCCTACATTATTTATAAGGATACCTGGGCGAAGGCTCATCCTGGTGGTACAAAACCAATGACTCACTTGATGTTTAGGAGTAAACTGGCCGATGAGCTTATAGGAGACACAAAACAACCTTCACTTCCTTTTCGAGAAAATAAAGAGAGCGATCATAAGCATATGAAATCATCTAAGAAAAATTTGCGTAGATGTAGATACTGCAGTACCGCGTCTAAGCCAAAGAGAAGTCTCTATGAATGCGTTCAATGTGGTGTAGCCCTATGTGTAGAATGTTTTGTACCATTCCATAATAAAGGACAAATTAAAAACATAGGTGATCATTCAATTGATAAAATAACTATCTGATTGTGATAAGAAAAATAAAAATGAAGAAGTTTTGTTTTAGAAGAAATATGTTTAGTTAATTCTATCTGTAATTAAATTTGATTGTCAATTATATGTTCTATTATTAAAGGTTGATTAGGAAATACATTTATTTTATTATTACTATCGTCTTTTCCTAAAAATAAAATATATTTCATTAGTGTCCATTTTACTGGCCAGTGATATTGCTGTGATGGTTAGTGACGCAGAACGTTCAATGGCCAGTTTACTGGCCATATGATTTTCATGATTTTCTCGAAAAACAAAGATTTTCAGGTCTTTTTTCAAAAACATGTCATTATGATTTACGGCACAGAATAGGTATTTATCACAAAATATTAAGAATTCAAGAAAAAGCTAGGGTGTGCGTTAAAGGGATAAGGCTGGCTCTTTATAAGGTTGAGTGTCTTTTGCGCACATACACAGAGTTAGTAAAGTTTTGAACTAACAGCTAGGACACGAGCTTGCCGCTATGAGCGGCAGCTAATCGCAGGGTACGAAAGTAAGTTGGTCTCGTTTTGTGTTTTCACCGATATTTTTCAGTTGCAGGAAGTATTCCAGTAAAATGTTACTTTGGGCTGATGTGACACAGCCGTCACGCAGATACCCCACTTTCCTTGTAATATCTGGTACTTATGATAAGTATATCTATTATAACATAACAATAAGTAAGAAGAGCATACTCGTGTACAAAAGAGGCGACGCGAACATCCAACATCCACCGCTGGAAGCGACCGGGAGCGAGGCTGGTGCGCGCGCGCGCCGCTGATCCAAGGCGCCGCGCCGCACTGCCAGACGTGGCGTACATCGTCGCCGCGCGCTGGCAACCCTGCACACAAATTGTCTTATATAGCTATGTTCATAGTCAGGAGCAATCATAACAATATCACAATAAAAACTGCCTTCAAAAATCATTGAAGAATAAATACCACACAAAGGTCACAAGGCTGATCACAAGGAGCAACTCTGACTTTTTGAAGTCATGTGCATTGTGCGTATTAAATAGTTAATTAACGGTGAAGGAAAACATTGTGAGGAAACCAGCATGTCTGAGAGTTCTCCATAATTGAAATTAAACTGCTATATACGGATTTTATCGCGTTGTTTATTTGACACTTTATTACAAAATTTTGAAAATTGTTTCACTACTACTACTATTAAACTTTACTAATTTTTAAGCTAATTAAATTATTATTAAACTATTTAGATTTAATTTATTTTTACTTTTACACTTTCCCCGACGTTTCGGTTGCTTTTCAGCAGCCATGGTCACGGGGAGACTCTCCCCGTGTAGAAGACAATATTATGTTCTCCATAATGTTTTCAAAGATATGTTAAATCTGCCAACCTGCATTGGGCCAGCGTGGTGGACTATGGCCCAAACCTTCTCACACAGAGATTAGGTCCGTGTCTGCAGTGAGACAGCTTAAAAAGGGCTGATATTATTATATATTAGTAATTGGGTCCCGTTGGTATACATAGGTTAGGGAACGCTAATAACACGCGTCGCATATAAAAACCTCCGTAGGTCGGTTACAAACAATAGAAATCAGAACTACATATTGTTGTATTTATAACATTTATTATCGAGTATAAAAACAACGTAGGTACCTTAATACACGCGTCGGCGAGTGGTGTGCTTAGTACAATCCTGAAGGCACCAGCTACTTCATGCTTCGAGCAGAAACCGAAGTTTTGGGAGAGCCGTTGTGCCTCGCGTGATATCCTCACCAGTGCCCTGGCGACATTCATTATAATAATAATAATAATAATAATAATAATATAATAATAATAAATTTATTTGCATAAAATGTGGTGGATACAAAGATGACAAGAAACAAAGAGCACAAAACACATTTCGCCATAATACAATAGCATGCAAATGTTAAATGAGTACAATTTATAGTATTAAAGGTTTCATTTACACAATTTAATATTTTTATTAACACAATGTATTTCTAAAATGATAAGACTGTGAGGCAAATTTTTTTAGAAATTCATTTATAGAGTAAAAACTTTCTTCGATCAGTCATTTTTTTAATGCAGGGCAAAATTTATTGTGTGGTAGTTTTACTATATGTTTAGGTATCGCGTTAAAAATAAGTGGCAATAAATAAGTAATAAGTGGTAATAAATTATAAGGATGAAGTATCAAATGCACATAATTGTGTACGAGGTAAGCTTCACAATACATTCGGTCGACACTGCATTCTTGACGTCACACAGGATCTTTGAATACAATTTGTAAAGGTAAAAATATTATCTCTATATTATATAAGTTTTCGGATACTCGTCAGAATATAGTCAGTTATGGTTTATTTGTAGGTGGTGAGTCTATCGATAATTACATATCGAGCAATTTTAACTCTAGTTATACCCGTTATTGATAGTAGTGTATGTGATTACATTAATTGTTTGAATACTGTATATTAAATCACTTTATAAATTATATTGTGCTATAAACACTTGACTTGACTTCTATAGTTATTATTACGAATTATATTATTAGCTTTAAGCATTCCATAACAAAATCAATTAATAAATGACTATATTATTACGATCGTATATCTACCGTAGTAGATAAGTTTCTTAAAAACAAATATTCGCACTCATGTGTAATAAGTATGTGAAAACTGATCCAGTCAGACTACAAGTAATGTTAGTATTTTTATTTTAATATCTAAATGAAGGAAGATAATTAAACTTCGCGTTAAGACTGCGCCGAGCGAAATGTGCCAAAACAAGCGGTCACAGTTAAGTAAATAAAATCAACACTTTATGTTTAATATAACCATACAACCAGAGACTATCTTATTTCAAAATGATCAGTCTTCATAATAGGAGAATGATGTTAAACATGGTTTTCTTGTATAAATTAATTAATGGGAATCTGAATTGTAGTGACCTTATATCAAGTGTATCGCTGTCTGTGCCTAACAAATACCCAAGAGGTCGCATAAATAAACTATTCTTTGTTCCAACAGCCAAGACTAATCTCGGGTTACAATCTCCTATGGCGCGAATTTATTCTGAATACAACTTTTTGTCTCAAAAAATTCCCGACCTTGATATCTTTAATGATGGTGTTTCGAAGTTCAGCAATAAAATAAATGTATACTTTGCCAATATAATGTAAGATTGTGTTTTTGTTTTACTATTTGGTTTGATTAACTTTTGTATTTTGCTTAATTTATGTTAACACACTATAAATTAATGTAATGTAAACTGCAGTTATAAAGTTAGTGCAAATGCTATGTACGCCGTTATTGTGATGCATATCAGAACATGTACTATAGATATAATTTACTTGTTGTATTTTTTAATATGTGTCATGTGGCAGTACTTAATAAATAAATAAATACAAATATAAAATATACATTTACCATAACAATGAATGTGTTTACAATTACTCCGTGTAAAAAACTTAAAATAATTAATATTTTAGCCTACATGCATAAATGCAAAAACGTAAGCTCGTGTTACGTGATTTTTAGATTATAACAGTAGAAATCTATCCTATTTTACAGCTTAAACGAAACATAAATAGTTATATTACAATTTGTCCGTCCCAAATATTTAAGTTATTGGTTGACAATAAAGATACATATTTATCAAAAAAGCACTTCAGATCCTCCATACAATTTTATTACTATGGCGGCCGCGCGCCGATTTGAATATGCGCCGCACGAGCTCTGTTATTATCTGTTTTACGCTCGGCGCAGTCTTAAGAATAGCAGTAGGTAGCGCGTCCATTGGACGGAGGTTTCCAATTGGCCTCGCCCAGTTTTCGGCGTTATGAGTATTAAATAATAATAAATCCTTCTTATCCTGAGAAGAGGGCCGTGCCCAGCAGTTGGGCAATTTACAGGACTATTATATTAGTACAACAAACCCGTGCCTTTGTAATAAATAAGCGAGCCGTGACGGAGTATCCGGCGCCATCCTTGGTGCGATGTCTCTGCACCTTCCTGCTTGCAAAGCTCGACTGACTTCACTCGCTGTCCAGGGCACACAACGAAGTTCCACTAGTCTGAAAAAGTGAATACATGATTGAAACTAAACTACTCAAAGTAAACTTTATCGTGGCTTATTTGAATTATAGTGTAGTTGACTATGACTGATTTTGTACCTACATTATTTGACACACAAGAACAAATAGAAATCAAAAGAAATTTATTCTACAAATAGCATAAAATTTATTGCAAAATTAGGTAATAATAATTATTTTAAATTTGGATATAAGAAAGAATGGGGTGTCGTACGGATATCATGCTATCTCCCTCGGACAGTTGGATTTAAATAGAGGTTATGTCAAAGTTTGTATCGTGCGTCCTATTTCTGTCATTTAACAATAAGATTTGTAACCCGTGTATCTTATTTACTTTTAGAGTCGATTTTTAAAATCCTTTTCATTTTAGGGTTACTATGTGACAAATAATAAAAAATTGTGAGTCAGCATTTATACACGGTGCGATTTTATCATGTGCAATATTGAAACAAGTGTATCAGACCACGATGTTCTATTAGCAAACAATTACCTTAATTTTTATCAAAATTTACATAAGGTTTCAAATACGCAGTCAATTTCGACATGCGCGGGCGATGACCCCCGCCAATTATACGCTAGCTCGCGAGCGGTCAAGGGGCACAGGTACCTATAATGCGGCCTGCGGGTCAATATACAATTAGCATCTTATCATCGTCTGTTTGTGATGATTACCTCGTATTTTTTTAGCGATTTAATTACGATATTATACCTATAATTACTTAATCTCGTACCGCACTATATTATACTGAAGTATTGCTAGTGATTAAATCGACTCTTAAATTTACACTTTTTTGAACGTGTCGGTTTGTTTTTCACCTATGGTCATAGAGCGACTAAGGTATTGTTCGTTGCAATATCTAGAATTGTAATTTTTTTTACTTTCAAATCATCGAGACATTTTGTGATTTAATTTCAATGCGTAACATCTCGTGGACACAAAGACACAAGTCTCGTAGATACTTTTTTTTGGGTAACCGACGACTAGTTAGACTTATTAGCTAGGCTATATGCTTGTCTTAGGGGTAGGTTAGCGAAAGTCACTACTGATGTTAACCGACTTCTAAAATATTACACTAAATGGGTAGAATATGAAACCAGAATCTTTAAAATATCACAGCTTACGCAAAATAACGTGGTCTACCTTTTCCGATCAAGTCACGCGTTAAGTGTAGTTAATACATGTTGTGCTTACCTGTTATGTGAGTCAACCCATACGAACTCATCAGCACTGGTAACGTTCGTGCAGACGGTGTCAAGCGATGGTTGGCGCACCAACGGAGCTCGTCTTCTTCGAGCCTCGGCCGCACTGCCACTTTCTGCAATATTATGTTTTAAATTATAATTATCTAAATAGAAAACTTTACGAATACATGCAGTATAAATTGTTCCCACTACATATATAACAATTCATATTAGTGTATCTTATTTTTACCAGGTATTGATGTTTACAAACGGGCCCTTTACAAATATCTGAGCTTTGCTTTACATAGTATATTACTTGGCCCTACTGGTTCAGAAAATAGAAGTTTTGTGTTCCTGTGCTTTTAGACCGATTATAAGATATTACTAGTATCTCCAACTTACCGACTCATTTCTGTTATCTATTTTAGTAAACTGGCTAAACTAATATTTGTAAATATAGGTATCTATATAGATTTTTGGATTAAATAGTAAAGAAAAATAAATACAATAAGCGAGGTAAAGGACAAACTGACTCTTCCGTAGGTACTGATTACTGGTCCCGTGCCATCAGCAGTACACCAGTAGGTAATCTTTGTTTGTTGAGTTTTTACCTAGCATTGAGAAACGAAAGATTTCTTTCCCAAGACGATAGTATATTGCTATGCTGGGATTAGTTAGTATTACTTCAGAGCCACTTTTAAATATACGCATATGTACAGCAAGTACTATAAAATACCTGGTGCTCCATTGTTGCTGCCTCCACCAGCACTGGAAGCTCCGCTAGTGGCAGTACTGCTGCTGTCTCTAGATCTGAGGGTTAGCTGCTTGATAGCTGATCGAATGTCCTCTAGTCCACCACCTCCAGGCCAAGGAGACTGCAACTAAACAAGGATGCAATATTATTATCGTCACACACGCCGGGACGGTGCAGAAAGTATGTTTTTAGGAATAACTTGTTATATAACTCACTGCGCACTCACACGCTGTGCATTAGATCTCGGATCAAGAAACTGATCAAGGACAGGAAGCTAATACTACAATCCGCTTTTCTGGATATCTCATAACGTAACTTATACTTATACCGATTTTACTTATATTTTAAGCCACTCGTGAGCCAGGGGTCTCGCGAATGCTTATACATAGAATATTTCTTGACACAAAAAGCTCGGTAACACTGTCCTCAATCCAGGAATCGACTCCTAAACCTCATATACAGCAGTCACATCACTATCAAATTCAATTACAATTATTATTTGAACACATCAACATTCATATAAGATAATATAATTAGACAGTAAATAATTTAACATAGGAAAAAAGGGAATTCTAGGAGTAGATCTCTCATGAGAAGATGTAGGCAATCTATCTTTATGGCGGAGAGGTATCTTTTAAATGGAAAACAGATAATTTTTTTTTTTTGAAATCACGTACGTTTTATTGAGTGGGGATTTTACCTTATTATGAGGTCGGTGCTTAGTCCTGGCGTGTGGTGGTTGCCGCGTGCGCCTCGGCTCCTCTCGCCCCACTTCGCCGCCGCCTCCACTGTCCGACATGGAGGCGTGCCCTGAGGATCTGTTCTCGTCGGAACTGCTGTTGCACTCACGGACGCCATTCTGTAATATAACTGTTGATTAATACTGGGCCTTGTGTTATTATACGATTATCCAAACAAAACTCCCAGCTTTAAGAATCGCACTTTGTCAAACATTTATTATTATTAACACGTGATGTGAAATATTTAAATAGAAAATTATTATGTATTTCAAACAAGAATGGTCATAGTATAAAATGGTGATGATTTGTGTATCTACTCATAATTCTTGATGCAAATAATTAAGAAATCTATCATACACTACGTTTCAATATAATGTTGTAGGCAGGTGCATTATGTACCTATATGTAGCACTTCTTGGACACGTCAATTTATTAACCCATTGATGAGTAACTGGTGTAGGTACTTCACTATGAGGATTAGCAAAGCTTCTGAAAATGGCTGGCATCAATTTAAATGTGGCTTACAAATGTACCTACTGGTGTAACCTAAGCTTAATCATTTTTGTGTGGTTTCCCTAGGATTAATTACAATTACAATGGCGCGGGTGACTTTACAACAATTTAAACAACGGACACAAAGAACACCCAGACTCAAGACAGCTATTTACATCACACGAATTTTTGGCCCTTATAACGATCGAACCCTCAATACTCGCAGAAGCAGCGACGAGTTGACCAATTAAACCACTGCGCCATCTGTGTAGTTTAAAAATACAGTTTTGTTTGATTGATATTTTAGAAAAAGCTTAGCTATTATTTGTTCACTTAAGTACTTATTTTTAAATAATTAACAAAAAGAAATGGGTTGGAATGGGTTTAGATGTATTTGAATTCTTCTTTTCTTCTTTTCGTGTGGTTAGTGACCAACCTGTCATGGCTTAACGACTGCTGTCAATTTGACAACAACCAGGACCGACATTTTATTTGCGCTCCGAAGCACAGAACGCTCAGGTAAATATCACTAAGCGGTCACCCATCTATAGACTGACCGCAACCAACGTTGCTTAACCTCACTAATCGTTTACCGATCAGTGAGTGCAACTAGCTATGATAACTGGCTAGTATATGAGGAAAATTGACGTACATCAGAAGGCATGTGTAAAATTAGTTTAAGGTCAACCCACTTAAGTCGTTGTTATTATTAAAAAACTATGTGCTTTCGCTGTAAGTTTATCGATTAAATCGAAATTCATGCGAGTGCTACCGCGGGGAACAGCTTATTATTGATATAATGATTGTCTTTCATAATATGCACTTTTAACTAGTATCGGGCGGTAACGTTCGTAAACTAAGAAATATGCGATGAAAAGAGAATCGTATACTTATTTAAATATACTAGCGGTCGCCTAGTGGTCAAAATTAGACCAAATTTCCTAGGGCTACTTTATTTTCTGTTTTTCTCTATTACATATAAATAAAGTATAGGTAACCATAGTTAGAAAGAATTGTATGACGTCAGACGAACAATACCGAAATACTACGAATGCGATTAGACTGCGTGTGTCAAATGCATGGTTGTGTGCGTGTAGTGTCTTTTCATTAATTTAATGTATTTCTAATGCAAATTTTATAAAAATCTTAGGTTTCGCCCCTCCTTCTCCATATAAACTTTAACTGTGCCAAATTTCATACACCTCCGTCTGCGCAATTTTCGTAAAAATGGTATAAAGTTTTTGCTTCACGTATTAATATATAGATTACAAATAGTAAATAAAGTGTCGAGTAATTGACAAGATTGGCTATATTTTTAGCGAGCTTTTTTTATTATTGCTTAGATTAAATCTAAGCAAGTAACAAGGTGCTAACGATGATATATTTTTACCATCTGTTTGATAGATAGAAACTATTACCTCAAAAATAGCGAGAGTCCATAAAATTACTGTAAATATAGACTCGTCTTAACACATTCGCAAAATCCCCAGACCTTGAAAATTACTTTTTTGAAAACTACACCCGCTCTAGTTTTTATTTCTGTATCGCGGGGGACTTTTGTTTTTTTTATTGCGTTCATCGGTGACAGACGAGCCTGCGACCCACCTGATAGTAAGCGAGAACCGTGGCTCATACACATGGCTGTGTTTTCTTAACATTACAGAAGCAATGTCAAAAAAACACAACTAAGTCGCTGCCTACCGGAAGGAAAAGGGAAATGGAGCAGGATGGGGTTTGGGAAGGGAAGCGTGATTGGGCCTCCGGCAATCAATCCTTTGCAAACATTCAAACAATGGACACAAAGATCACTCAAACTCGGAAAACTATTTGTGACTTCCTTAAATTGTTGTCCCGTGTAGGTATAGAACCCACAGTACTAGGCGCGGCGAGAGTGGCGAGACCACCACTTAAACCACAACGCCATCTATGCAATCAGCGATTTATTACAACTGAGAATTTATTCATCAGAATAAATAGGTACTCGCTGAAAGGACGTATCACGAGTCACGACAGACAACCAACTGCCAGTAAACGCACTGTCGGTATGTGTCGACATGTATGACAGAAAGACATCAATTAAGATTCGACTAATTTATCGCTCCTATGATGACATGGTGGTATCAAGCTATAATTATTTGGGTATCAATTTAGCAATTCGGACCTTACACTTTGATACCAGTAATTAATTAAATTAGGCCCGAAATGCAAAATGCTTAGGTAGCACGCAAATAGACATATGAAGAAATTTTTTTGGGTTGATTTGTTTTTATTTATACTTCAATATATTAACACGATTGACGCCTTATTATTACCAAAACAAGACTTATTACTTAATGTTTTGTTTTACACAATAATCAAGAATTAGGATAATTCTTGATTATTGTCTAGAGAGATATTAATAAATGTGATATCGATATGAAATTTTCTATTTGGCGATTTTATGTGAATTGTCATGAATTTGAAGTGATCGTGCTTATGCTTTATTAATGTGGTACTTAATCTATACGACTATTAAACATGACTACAAATTTCTGGTACCCATTGTAATTATAAGCTGTCAAATTAGATAAGCGTCTGAGAATGTAATCATACGTCACTATTAAGATAACACGAGCGCAGTGGCGGCGCTCTTATGAAACGCATTGTCGCAGATGCTTTCGCTTTTAACAATATTTAAAGCTTCCCACCGATTACGCTTTTCCCTATCAAGAGATCGTGGGATTATTTTAAAAACAATGCAATTTTTTGTGGCAGTAACACTTTCGCCTCGTAACGCCTTGCACGGATAATTATGGTAATGATTACTGCGATGTGATCAGAACTAATTAACTACCGATTGCCCGAACTAACAACTCTCTTTTCAATTACAGTTGTATAATAAATTATGCGAATTTTTTGTCAGGTATATAACAATAATTTGTATCCCGCGTAGGCAGTTGTGCCATACTTATTAATTTCAATTTCAATGCTTTATTGCATAATTATATATTACATGTTGTAACAAAGAATAATATAAAAGACTAAATATGAACCCTGTTAGGCACGGTATAGCTCACAATTAGGCCTTTTACGCGATAGTTACCGTTTCAGGTCATCAATGATTATTGCCTACCGCTTTGTAATGGAAGAAGGGACAATCGTTTTAACTTCTCCTAAATACTACTAATTAAATTTGTTGCGTGTTCCAAGACAGTTTAACTTTCCCCGTGACTTTACGACTGTCTACTCGGCGCTTTCGCAGGTTAAAACTGATAAACGTAGTTACACAGACGTTACAGTGGTCAGAATGTAGTCAGACAATTCGAATCTCTTTTTTTAATTCTTCTTCGTCTATCGCATTTAGAACCGCAAACTTGTTAAAAAATCGAATAATTAAATCGTGTTGCTTTTTACTTCTCAGCTACTGATATAACTACTTATCTGAAATGTACCTAAGGCCATATTATATTTATTAAATGTAGTCTGTACATATTGTAGGTTAACATAAATCAATAGACCACGAGCGCCTGCAATCATAGCCAAAAAATGTTATCTGCGCGACCGGCATAATATTTCTATAGCACCATGCGCATGCCGCATGACCACATCAAAAGTAGGTATAATATTCGTGTAAATCGATTTCCATGCATGTAATAAAGTTATATATGGAATGACGGAATCCCGTAACGTTAATGCTACTTTAGCGTGCGTCGTACGGTTAGTAGAATGGTTCAACCAGCGCGCATAATAAACCAATGACATTCATATTTTATTGCATTATCAATTAAATTAACCCAATAAACAGAATTTTCGATATAGGTACTTCCCCTAGAATAAGTCTTAGTAAAAATATGGTGTTACTATATTTTGTCGGCGGCTTTGGTCGCGTAAATGGCTGGAAAGGGTTTCAGGTTCAGCACAGGAACACAAAACAAAATGACTCATCTAGGGCGTAAGTACCACCTCAATCGGTTTACTCCATTATTATGAGTTAGATCCCATGTCTACATGGTGGAAACTTCGCTTGTGCTCTACCTCTTATTAATATGTGCAACTTAAGGGGACACCGCGAAAATTATCGTTTAGAATAGTTCCGCCCATATCCGCCCCAATGACAATCATTGTGTATCAATTCTTAAATAGCGGTCATAAGGTTTAAAATTGCGATGCGCCCGCAATGATCGAGAGCGCTCAGAAATTGTTAAAAAAACTTAAAATATTATTTAAAAATGATTGGTTTTAGTTATGGAAATAATGAGCTAGCAAATCACTAATATTGATGTTACGAATATATTTGAGTAATTCCTAAGCATAATGATAGTGTAACTTCCTTGTAATTTCAAAAATAGTAATTTTTCAGAGGTGTTTTCGAAAATAATTATGTTCGAGCCAAAATCACAATATCGTGTTTTTGAGCTAGGAAATTCTAGTTAAAGACATCAATTTACCTATATCAAAATTCTAGATTTATTGGTCATCTCATAGTCCTATACTATTCGATGAAAGTTAGTGCATTTTTTCAGTGTGTCCTCTTAATTACTTGACGGCGTGGTGGTAGTAATTGCGAATGCTATGTAGTCCTAATGTTGTTGGTGTCTGTTGTTTGAATGCCCATAAGACAGTGCGGCAGATAAGCATACGACTCGGTTGTTGGTAAGATTACAGTATACTCAAAAAAATCTGGACGCGCGCTGTTATTTTGACACCCAAAGTATGCATGATTCGTACAAAAGCAATAGTGTTGTCCAATAAATAAATGAGAACTTGAATATTAAGTAATAGTTCTAATTACACTATTATTTCATATTTAACTGTTGAATTGCCTGACTGACTCGGTGTCGAAGCGGTAGTTAATTCAACTGCTGAGCGTAAAGTTTCGGTAATGATAGCCGGTTTGGGCAAAGTAGTATTAGTATTGTCAAGAAATTCTCAATTGTTAAACCGTTGAGCGGATTTAAATGAAACTTGGCACACAGATCGTCCATATCCTGGATCTGCTTATGTCCTCTAATCCTCCATCTAATTTCGTGATTTCTGTACAAATTGCATTGTCTATTTTAAAAGTCAATTTATATTTCAAGAATATATGTATTATATACAGGATGTCCGGTAATTAATGGATAACTTAAATGTCTTATAGTAGAACTGATGGCCGATCAGGAAAAAGAGGGGAAAAATAATTAAAAAAAGTGCAATAGCTAGTCATACCTTTGACTGACTATCTATTAGCATAATTAGTGTTTAATAATAAAACAACAAAAAACCGATGGAATTCATTCATTTGTGGTCGTAGTGTACAAGAAAGTTAAATATGGTGATAAAAAAAATCATATCTCAGGTAGTAGTTAGGATAGATTTATTTCATATTTTTTTCTGAACGGCCATCAGTTCTACTATGAGACATTTCAAGGTTATCCATTAATTACCGGACACCTGTATATTATTAATAATAAATATCAATAACCTTTAATATAATTTGTATGTAAATTTATATTGCTTATTTAGACTGTGTTCGTTGTTTCAATTTGCCATAATTACCGGACAGTTTATATTTTTGTTAATTATTTAAGACAAACCATAGTGGCCTAAATACAAGCAACTATACCTACATGGAAAAATAACATAGAATTCTACATGGCCATTCGAAAAAGATTTATGAAATAGTTAGTATGAAAACCTTAACGTTATTGATTTCTTCATACAAGGCGCTATCTTCATATTTAAACCTCTATTATTGAGACATCGTTTGCACTTACGAAGCTTATTGCTAACTTTGTTATTATGATATTATGAATTACGAAATAATCTAATATACCTATATTTACAAACGCATTAAAAAAGATAACATAATTACAAAAACACAAATAATTATAATACTAAATATTTACAAAAATGGTTTAGGCATCGTAGAATTCTTCAGCATCGCTGTCAACTGGTAACGTGCCCAGAAGACTGGCCGCATTGCCACGTTGAATGTCAATGCTGATTCTTTGGGCTAAGAAAATACCAGCTTCCTGATCACACCTTCTGATTATTTCAATTGAATTGAATCCATAACAAATTACGTTACGAAACACATGATAAATGTTTATAATAAAATAATTACTATTTGAATGGATCAATCCATAGTTGGAATAGTAATTTTATTATTATCAACGCCGGTGGGCATATTTACGTGTAATTAAATTATTATTTAGTAAGTAATCCGATGTAAGTATACATTTATTCATATTCATTTTTTGTAGCAAGTATTTTAGAAATTGTACAACTTTCTTTCATTGTAAATGAACAAAATAGAAAAAAGAAAGCCTTTTTAAATACATATACTTACTTATAACAAGTTCAATTTAGGACAGATTGACTAGTAGATGAGTAGGACCAAAATATTACCAAATTACGAAACAAGAGATATCCTAAAAATGTTGTATTATAGGTTTTCAAAGGGTTTTCGAAAAAGGATTGATATTGAAAGATGTAGCATTTATTTTTCTGGTACATCGTACGGTCCACTTTTGAGGTATATTAAGAGAGTTAGTGTAGATTGAAGGTCACTCTACATTTTGCACTCTACGTAACGTAACTTCATAATATTATGTGAATTTCATCAACGAGCAGGCAGGCAGAGGTCTGTCTTACAAACAATTTTCATTTTTATTTTGTTGCAGTCATTCGAAATATCTAAACTCCGCCTGATGGGAAACAGTCTACGAGCAAAGTGTGCCACATTTACTAACACTGCGCCATCGAATCAGTCTTCTTTAAATGTAGTAAGCGAAACCAAGCGTGCCATTTTCAGCAGCGCATGTTTTGGTAGAAAAATTTAAGCAAGAAAAGTTCACGCTAATCTCGAACCATGCCGCTTATCGGCTCATTCGTTGCCAAACGGTCTTAAAGATGCCTCGCGCAAACACGTGTCGACGTATATTTTGTGTTCAAAGCGGTATACTGCAAGTTGAAGTACGCCCAGATCCCACGACGCGGCTGACCTTATCCAGAGGAGTTCGTTATTGTCAACCTTTTTCTATTGCAATGGTTGGGATGGGCAATCCTAAGGTGCGTGGCGAGTTCCTCTTTTCCCAATAATTTTACTATGTTTTACTGTTCAATGTCTATATTACTCGACCCCACATTAGTTAATAACATCTACTGTCTTGTGAACTATTTTTGATCGTTTACATAAACAGTTTTTTGAATTGACTTGTTTCTAAACAAGTTACTTTGATCGGGTTCAAGTTCTAAGTAATCCTGTATGTTATTGTAATTATGAACGCGTCTGTACCGTTGCGTTAACATCCACTACACATAGACCGCCGTGTTTACATATACAGTCGCTAACATAAATAGTTTAACATATAACTTTTTTAAATAATTTACGATATTGTAATGAATTTTTGAACGGTGATCATATTAACTATTCTTCAGCCATTACTGCTATAAAATCTAACATTTAAACTAATATTATAAATTCGAATATAAGTTTGTTTGTTACGCTTTCACGCTTATCTACTTGACCATCATGCAATTGCGAATACACGTTGTCAGGCCTACAAAAAAGGACAGATGGTACCTTTAATTCAGGGAAAAAGCACTGTTCCCAAGGGATAGACATTTATTGCCAAGTCTACATTAACGCAGGCATAGCTGCAGGCAAAATCTAGTAACTAATAAATCCTAATTATTTATTCTGTATTTTTAAACTGTGATCATATCAACTATCCTTTAATGCTATAAAAACTAACATTTTAACTAATATTATGAATACGAATGTGAGTTTGTTTGTTACGATTTCACGCCGGATCTTCTCGACCGACCGTTATGCAATTTCGCATACACGTTGTCAGGAGAACAGAAAAGGACAGAATATCTTTTATCCCGAAAAAGGTACTATTTTCGAGCAAGTGAAGCATAAACTAGCTATTTATAATAATGACTGTAAAATGCAATGGAAATCTCGGAAGTGTACATCGACTTATGTTGCTGACTGTATACCATTTATACGATACTTCTACTTAGATATAATCGTACGTTGTGGTAACTTGAACAGTGCGATAGTCGAGCACCTTTCTATTAAAACGTTGCGGAAATGCTACGGAAATGTTCTACGTACAAAATTATGCTATAGATAAAGACGTCAGTCAATCAAAATTATTAGTGCAGTGCTTTAACTCATCAAATAGACGGAAACCAGCCTTAATGAAAAATATGTGTCTGGGTTTCGAGCGTTGGTTGAAAGATTATTCAGGTACCGTGGCGTTACCAGCGCTCACATATTGTAGGTTTAGATATGTAAGAATATCAATGGATTCCTAATAGGGGCAGGTTCTTTGGATTTAGTACTTTGTTGCCTCTGGTAACAGAACTATTGTCTCTCACGCCTGTATTCTCGAAGGGGAGACAAATGAGTATTATTCTCACATATTCTTAGCTTTAAGGGTCAACGTAATAGTGTGCTAACCTATTGCCTTCTACCGGGAACATTTCTAGACTCCATGTTGCCACTGAGCATTTCTTGACAGTAAAACCGATTATCACTTTGTTCGACCAAGTAATCAACCCGAGATTCTGCATAACAAATTACTCTACTGCTCCGCTAACGAGGCAGTGAAATGGTAAACTCAACTATCTATCTATCTATCTATCTTATGTGGGGGCTAGTGCTAGTGCAGACCGGCGACACTTCGACCCAGTGGGATCTTTTGTGTCGACACTCTCCCAATAACGACTGCCATAGATGTTCATGGCAGCCGGGACCGACGGCTTAACGTGCTCTCCGAGGCACGGAGCAGACGGTAAACTCAACTAACTAATATAATATTCATAAGTGAGCAACTGTGTGACATAAATTAATAAACGGTTTTTGGCTTGGGCTCTGAAAATACATACATTTTTCGAAAAGCATAGGTACGTGTAAGCGTACCTATCGGTAATCGGATGTCAGCTGAGATCGTGGACGGCTGATAGACTTACTTCAATGACAAATGTATGATAAATATATAAAAAAGTGTACTACTAACCTGCAAGGGCTGTGCGGTTTCCACCGGTCGGTGGTGGTGGTCGTGTTTAGCCGGGCGACGCTCGAGTGCGTAGCTGTTCTGCGCAGGCGCACTCCGCACCGGCGCGCTGGCTACCGTCAGCTGTGATATTGCACTTACTGCCTTCAGCTGAGCGCAGCTGGGGCCTTCGGTAGGTGGTTGAGGTGTTTCTTCGAGGTTTGCTGTAAACATGTCTTTGGTTAGAAATGATTAAGATATCCTAGGAGATCTACAATAATCAAGATATAAAATGTTTCTTGCATTTTCGCTTCATAACTACCAAATAATAATAAGTAATAACTTTTAAACTTTCGCTTTGCATGATATATATATAATATGAAACGGGTATTAACGCGATCATGCATAATGTTTACCTTTTATAATATATAATATAATATAATATATCATAATCATAATATATAATATAATAATAAGTAACCAAATAAAAATAAAATGAAACGGATACTAAATTTTGTAAACAAAGCATAATGTGATGTATCATGCAAAGTATTTCAGAATATATAGAAAGACATTACGATATGCAAAAAGAAAGGAGACTAGTAATCAAATTAATAAAGCTACAAACTCTAGTTAAGAGATTTGGAACAATGTTAACAATGCTCGTAAAAAAATTTATAAGAACTTTGACAAAGACAATATAGTACTTAAGCAAAATAGTAAATTTATTCAAAACCCTAGAGATGTTGCTGACATTTTTGCAGAACAATTTAGTAATAGTACGAGTGTAAATATTTATAATCCGAAAATGGTCAGAATATGCTTAATAAAGTGTACTGACAGAGTTCAAATCGACATGTTTTTTGATATAGTTAGTACTCCATTTGAAATTTTCAAAATGGTAAAAACAATGGGCAATAAAAAGTCATTTGGCCATGATGAAATTCCGCTTAGTATAATCAAGGACAATATAGATATTTTAGCACATCCAATATCAGACATAATTAATAAATGTATTAATCAAGGTATTTTTCCTGATCAATTTAAGATAGCCAGAGTTTTGCCGCTATTTAAGAAGGGAGATAAAACTGACCCCGTTAACTATAGGCCAATCTCATTGCTACCAGTTTTGTCAAAACTCTTTGAAAAAGTTATCAAGATTAGACTTGTCAGACACTTGTGCCATGAAAAAATTATAAACTCAAATCAATATGGATATCAAAAAAATATAGGAACACTGGACGCAATAGACTCATTGGTTAATGATATAGTTAGCAATCTAAATACCAAATTAAAAGTCGCAGGATTATTCCTAGATTTATTCTGGATAAGTTAGAATACTATGGCATAAGAGAAAACACTTTACAACTATTTCGATCGTATTTAACAAATAGAACACAGTATGTTGAAATCAAGGCTGTTGAAAAAGGCATTGAAAAAATTTATAAATCTGGACTCTTTTCAGTTAATAAAGGTGTTCCTCAAGGCTCAGTCCTGGGTCCAATTTTCTTTATTATATTTGTTAATGATTTAACTGCATATATAAAAAGTGTTTCACAAGATGCTAACCTTGTTCTTTTTGCGGATGATACCAGCGCTGTTATGAGTGCTAATAAAGTTGACACTTTAAAAGAAAACCTGGATACTTTTCTTAAGGCATGTGAAAACTGGTTTTCAATAAATTACCTAACTCTGAATGTAAAAAAAACTAAATATATGCTATTCAGAACTACAGTTAGAAACAATACTTCTATAAATGTACGGTCTTTAGGAAACAAAATCGATTTAGTTGAAAATATAAGATTCTAAGAATACATTCTAAGGGTACAAATTGATTCTCTTTTAAACTGGAAATCTGAACCTACTTCAGTCACTAATGTAGTGAGTAATGCCTGCTATACGAACACAGTGAAATATCCAAGTACGTAGCTACTACATACAATACTTAAATTCACAAAACAAGTTTTGATTTCAAACGATGCATTACGAGAGAGACTTGCCCTAAATATTTTTTTATTCATGAGCATAGATAGCGTTAAGTCGTTAATGTATATTTATGGTTATGATAATTTTACAACACGTAATAATTATGATCTATGAATTTTATTAAAATATAACAAAAGAGACTTATTTATATTATTATTATGTCGTAAACCACACCTAATCGTAAAAGCGTATTTGACAAATTACCTATAGAAATTTTAAACTTGATTTTATTTATGTTAGAAAAATATATTCTCATGACGTTTATGCGTTTTAGATGTTAAACATTATATAGGTATGCGAAAATAAATCTGTCTACTTGAAACGTTTTTATGACAAAACCATGATCTTTCTTTAGTCGATGTAATGATAGCATACAGCCTTGATTGACGGCCTCGATGGCGTAGTGGTTAGTGTAACCGACTGCCACGCCTGAGGTCGCAGGTTCGATTCCCGCACAAGTCAAACATTTGTGTGCATGAACATGGATGTTTGTCTTGGTCTGGGTGTTTCTATGTATAATATGTATGTATTTACAAAAAAAAAAGTATATATGTACGTTTATCCATTGTCTAGTACCCATAGTACAAGCTCTGCTTAGTTTGGGCTAGATGGTGTTGTGTATGTGGTAGAATATTATTATTATTATTATTATAGAAATAAAGTAAAGCTGAACTGAAGTTGACGAGAGTTTCTTGTAGCTGCTTGAACATTGAGGAAAGATATCGAGTGCTTTAAAGATCACAACTTGAAATATTTCGATTTAAATGAAATTCAATTAATTTTGAACAATGATATCGAAGGGGATAAAATTAATAAGTACTTAAGGAAATACATATTAATTGCATACACACATACACATAATAGAGTTACGAGCCCGTTCGCCCCCTAGTAGGTTTCTTCTTAAATCCACCCAAATAATAGATGTGTTATAGACTTGTATTCTGAAAATAAATCAAATGTGAATGGGACAGCCGAAAGTCTCTTATTACATCGGAGACTTTCTAAAGAAAGGCTAGGTTAAGAATATCCAGAACCGTCAAGGGTGCTTGAAGAATATAATGAAAGGGAATAAAGCAGGTGAGGTATGTCAGGATCGTAGCAAGTGGCAACCCGGCGCTTACCTGGTAAACAGGCTTCCGTTTACGCGTGTATGTTTATAAAATACCATCTCTGACTTGTGTAGTTATGAAGACGTATCAATTCGCAACAGGAAATCAAATCCGTTACTTACGCTTGTTTGTTGGCGAGGTGGGTCTAGGCGGTGTAGTGGCACGATGCGCGTGCGGCGGCGGCGAGAGGCGGCGGGCGTGCGCAGGCGCGGGCGCGGCGCCGCCGCTTGATACGCGCACGCGCAACGCTCGCGCGCCCGACACGCCGCCGCACCACGCACCTTCGTCGGACGGGCGGCAGCCGCTTGATGGCCTGGATATTCATAGACTAGATTATCTTTGTGTTTATTCAAGTTAGCCTTAAATTCATATATAACGGACACGAAACGGCTCTTAAAGGTATTCAGGAGATAATTACAGCAGTTATAGACAACGGCCGTATTTAGTATAAAGCAAATAAATACTACAGCCGTATTAAATGTTGTATCTTTATATAAACAAACAACAAAGTAAATATAAATAAATACATAACGAGCAGGTTAATTTAAATGTATTAACATTTAAAATGTTGTAACTATCGTATGGAGTTTTAAAAAGAGAGCTGTAAGTTTCTTGCAGGTATTTTCTCATAGGCTTACTCTTTGCCTGAATTTAGCAACTAACATAAATGTAAATTCAGAGTGTTCAGTAAACACTCTTTAAACTTTCACGTTAGTAAGTGTTATTTTGGAACCTAAATAAATAAATGATTTTGGACTTTTTGACAAAATAATAATTATGCAAGGGGAGAAAATGTGCAAGGATATTTCTATGTGGCTAATTATAATACCTATGTATTTAAATCGATCACGGTTTACGAAGGTAAATTGTATCTTTAATTAAAATATTTCTAAGATCATGAGGCTACTGCGTGTTTTTTAATTTGACACTTGTTTGTTTACAAAAATTCTACGTTAAGTTTTGACTTTCGGTTTACGTCGGATGTGCGTTGTGACTTTGTCTATCGGTATTTTGGTATGATCGTCAGGTGTGGTACCTACTTAGTTGTATTTCGGTGTTAGTCATGAGATAGCTGTTTCGAGTTTCACTTACTAGTTGTTTAGTAATTAGTATTGAGTGGTCGCTGCTATATCTATACTAATATTATAAAGCTGAAGAGTTACTTTGTCTGGTTGAACGCACTAATCTCAGAAACTACTGGTTCGAATTGAAAATTTCTTCTAGTTTTGGATAGCCTATTTATTGAGGAAGGCTATAGGCTATATAACATCACGTTACGACCTACAAGGGCGGCGCAATAACCGTAAACGCGAGTAAAATCGCGGGCACAGGTAATATATTTATATAGTAGTTTCTTGGAGTTTTGAGTGCGTCTGACATATTCCGTAGGCATCGTCGTAAAACAGAACCTCCAATATAAAATATCAGTGGACCGCAACAAATAATTATCACTGCACGTTGACTACACTAAACACCGAGTAAATAAGACATTAGCTTGACACGATTGTTATAAGAAAAATACTAAAAAAAACAAGTGCCTGACAAAAAAAAACAGAACAAACAGGAAGTAGATAGTACATTTACACTAGACTGCATGGGGTCTCGAGTTCGATTGCTCGGCCAAAGTGTTATTAGAGTTTTCTGTTCAGGTATAGTCAGGAGCAGCACGGAACCTGAGACAGTGCCTGTTAAACGGCCAGAGGCTCCCTATTACGTGGGCCCTCAGCTGACGAAACACTGGTATCATTCAGCTCTATCTTTCGATTTGGGAACATACGCGTTAGACTATATTATGTTACTATATTTAGGGCTTGTTCTACCACCTCTAGATAGCATTTATCTATAAGATAAAAAGTCTCGCCATCTCTCTTCTTTAACCGAGTGAGACAGCATGCGATTTATCTTTCGGATAATTTTTACCTGTAAGTTGTAGGAGTGGCGGTTAGCCAATTTCTCTTGCGAGGAAATGGCTTCAGAAAAGATTAGAATGGTAGACTTTAGTCTAACCCTTTAAATTCTGAGAAGACGAGAAGAGAAGAATTCAACAGTACGACAATTTAAATAGTGCTGATATTATTATAATTATGACGTAGGTACCTTTGAAAATTGTATGTCTTTTATCTATGTACAAATTTATAACAAAGAACAAACTATCCGAATGCCTAACTATTAAAAACATCGATCGCCAGTTCATCGAACGATGACAAGCGTGTAAATGCCGCTAGTTTAAAAAAGCTATTAAATTACACGCACTGAAAGTAGCAGTAACCTGTGACCTTGTGATAACGGCAAGTCAGTGGATCGTGTCGGGTACCAGTAGCTGGGTACCATCCTGAAGTGCTGTTTGCGCGTAACTGGAGATTCAATTACTGGGGCTTTACCATCATCTCTTAAAGTACTGGCATTTCATGTGCAAGATCGGTCAAAACTATTTCATAAGTCTTAATAATACCTAATAATATTCTACCACATACACACAACACCACCTAGCCCAAACTAAGCAGAGCTTGTACTATGGGTACTAGACTATGGATAAACATACATATATACTTTTTTTTGTAAATATGTACATACTTATTAGGTATTACATAGAAACACCTAGACCAAGACAAACATCCATGTCTATGCACACAAATGTTTGACTTGTGCGGGAATCGATCCCGCGACCTCAGGCGTGGCAGTCGGTTACACTAACCACTACGCCACCGAGGCCGATATATGCTTTAAGTTTGATCTGTGTTTTCTGTGGACATTGCAAACTAATTACAGCCTTACTTAAAAATCAGTAAAATAGAAACTGTGCCCGCTCATGCTGTCACATGAGCGGGCACACAGTCTCACACGGGACAATTACTTGTGTTACACAAATTACTGTACTTAGTGGTAATTAAAGGTCGCAATGACCTTTAATTGTATGTTTGTAATAAAGCGCTAAAGGAATTTTTAAAAAGAAAACACACCTAAGAAATAAATGATAAGTTACTAAAATTACGTATATCTAGTTTTAAAATTACGAAATTTGATTTGATAATAGTTACGTCACAAAGTTAAAAGTTAGTTTGTGAGCAGCGAAAGCTCAGTGGAGACCAACAGACTGCAATGCGGAGGGTCTCGGGTTCGAACCCACGTCGCGCACCTCTGACTTTCGTAAGTTATATGACTTTTCGAAATTATGTGCGTATTGATTGACAATTATCGCCTGCTCCGTGCCTCGGAGAGCACGTTAAGCCGTCGGTCCCGGCTGCCGTGAACATCTATGGCAGTCGTTATTGGGAGAGTCTCTACACAAAAGATCCCACTGGGTCGAAGTGTCGCCGGTCTGCACTGACTGGCCCCCGCATAAGATACATACATACATACATACGTCACAAACAAACTGCAGTCCACGCGGACAAAGTCTGAATCAAATGGCAGCTGATACTGAAGCTTAAATTGGTTCAAAGTCAAACTGAAAATATCAATTTATTTAGACCACACAGTAACACGTATGAACGTCAAAGTTATTAGATGGTGAGTATAGTTCCTGAAGTATTTTCTTGGTTACAAGAATCACTTAAATCCCTAACTGTGAAAGGGACTACGAGAGCCGTAGCTAAAGTACTCTTAGTAACTGTTGTAGTAGAGTGGTTGTGGTAGAGTGGTGTGCGTGACTACACAGAACGGTGTTACAAATTGGGTGATTTAGTACTGTTACGAACCATTCAGTATTTTAACTGAAGATTATATTTTACTGCCACGCGGGTTCGATTCTTAAAGTCATAGTGTGACGATTTAGATTTTTTTGAATGAGAAGCAAAACCGCTTCTATGGGTAAGATGCAAGAAATTCTCGAAGTCCATTCCAATCTGCTGACTTGTATCGCCAGACTCTACGGTAACCAGTCACCGAAGAGCGATCTGGTCGCGTAACAGGGGCTGCACTGCTGATAAGGCAGTGATCCGATCCCACAGAGGAGCATCGACCTCCACCCTGTATCCTAGTGGATGTGTAGTCAGCAGAAAATTCAGCAAAGAAGGTTCATGGCTCTCATTGTCTGGGATACGGGTGGGGCGTAACACCAGTTGTGAGAACTCATAGGCCGAGGCCATATTGAAGAGAGCCCGACCCACGGAATCGGTAGTCCGGGATCCCAACCACTCTTTGCGGTGAGCGTTAAAATCGCCAAGGACCACCAACTCCGTGGATGGGTACCTCTCCAATATTTGGTCAGTCCCCTCTTGGACGTTCTCAAGTAGCTGAGTTGACTGACTCCGAATCACTGGCATGATACCTGTAATGGCATGCGTAAACTCGGGTAAGAACCCCATGGTCTACGCGTAGCCATAAAACTGACAGGTCCCGATGCTCGAGGCCCCGAAAGCGGCGGTAACAGATATTGCCCCTGATGAACACGCACACCCCGGCTTTACGATGGATAGAATGCTCCAACACTTAGCCCGGGTATTTTAAGTACGAAATGTCGTCCGGGGCGCATATCTGCGTCTCCGTTAAAAAGAGCAGGGCAGACCGCACCGTCTCGAGATGGTGGTGGACGGCATCGAGGTTACTGTGTAGACCCTGACATTGCAGAAATCCACGAGAAATGTGGAAGGGGTGTCCGCCGTAGAAAATTTGCTCTTTTTCTAACCTTTCATGGTTTTTATAATTTATCAGAGAGGAGATATGGATTGATGCATGGTTTGAGGTCGAGGCGGTGAGCAAAGTCTTAGTGCAAAGTAGACCACGAGTTATGCAAGAAGCCGATACGAAGCACGGAAGGGTCCCTGGTGACCCCCCCGCACATAGCCGCCGGGTCCACTCCGGTCTCCCAATCCGGCACGACGACTACGTGACGGGATTTTCACCGGTTGGCGGGACAGCCTCCCAAGCAGGATGTACCCAGCTTCGGGTCCCCTACATACTGGCAGGTCGCCGACGGAAACTATTCCCACCGGGTGTTCCTGTACCCCCCAAACGGCCCCCCACGCCCTTTGGATCTATCAGGCATCACACTTCGCTAGCCTCGAGCCCTGAACCGACCCCGAAACACACTTAGGAAAGGAAAAAGAGAGAAGGAGCGGGAATGGAGAAAGTGGGTTATTGGGCCTCCGGCACTCTCACTCACCGAACGAAACACAATAGTAGGAAAACTGCTATTTCTCTTCAATATTCTGTGAGAGGGTAGTCCTTCCCCGGTCGAGCCGGCCCTTTCATGCTGAAATCAGCGAGGCTCTACTACTCTTACTTTTGTTACAAAATTAAGAACGCGGCAAGATACTGAGGCACGAGCCTATTCTGCCCTGGTGATCGATATAGCAGTAAGTCAGAATAGGCAGTTTCCAGAAAACAATGCGCAAAGATTTTGTTACTATTTTAGCGTTTGTGATGAAACTATATATACTCGATTTAAAATAGGCATACAGGCACTCGCCTAGTTTGGGGTAGTAGTATCAGTAAATTTTAGTAAAATACAACAACAATGTTCAAACTGATTCAAATTGTGTAACATATCTGTATTATCTGTGACAATAAAGATAAGGTATTATTTTTTTTTATGTTCTGTATGACAAAAGTAAAGAAAAATATGTTGTTTACAGTATAGTAGCATACCAAATCAGTAATTCAAAAAATGGCCTCCTTCAACTTACTGCCCTTTCGATTACCATGGCAGTATTGCCGTCTTACGGGCACAGTTACATAAGTACTTGAGAAACAAAAAAAACTTCTTGACGCCTAGAGCTTTTCATTAGAACACGCCAAAGCACTGCCCAACTCAAGAAACGAAACTGAAACCACACGTAAACAATTAATTACTGCTTTGCTACCTGCCGTCAAGAGTTGTTCAAGCCGCCCGTAGGCCTCTGACATGGCTTAACGACTGCTGTCAATTTGACAACAACCGGAACCGACTTTTTACGTGCCCTCCAAAGCACGGAGACGCTCAGATGAAATACCACCCATAAGCGATCACCCATCTATAGACTGACTGCACCCAGCGTTGCTTAACCTCGCTAATCGTTTACCGATCAGTGAGTGCAAATGCTATGAGCGCGTATTAATTACTGTTGAGTCAACCAGACAGATCAGACAGTGGTATAAAACTAGTGAAAATTCAACCTCAGGTTGCCATGTAGGTATTACATTGAATTAGCTACAATATAAAGTGACGATCAAAAAACGAGAGATATTGATAATTTGCAACAGTAGGTACGGATCAAATCTGCTATGTTGTAAGTGTATCAACTTCGGCAATAGAATCGACAGTAATGTAAATTTGCAGTCCGCCAACAATTAGAACATGAACTTAAAAAAGTAATTTATATTACAAGCCATATATACATAGATTTATCTACATTGTAGGTACACTGCACCTTGAGATCTGATACAATTTTCTTTTTTTTGTGTCGTGACGAACGTACATAGAACGATGAAGTGTTTTAAGATAGACTAGACCAGCCCTCCAAATACAGACAGTATAAATATACTTAATACAGTTTCTTAAGCTCCCAAAGTATTCTTTGCGATTAATACGGGATTTGTTTAAACACGAATACATTCACTAGCTTTGAAGTGGCTAAATAAACGCTCTAAAATGTAATATCATGTAAATCTATTGTGAAATATAATATAATTCATCTAAGTAGATTTACTACTTAGATAAATTCAGATAAGTTCTTTTTTTATACAAAGGTGGAAACATGCATACGTTTCGCCTCATGGTAAGCGGTTACTCTATCGGCCTTTCATGGTTAACAAAATCACGGATAACATACACAATATTACATATGCAAAATGGGGTAAAACAGTGTTAATCTTAAAGTCCATTTTGACGTGGGTTTCTATATTTAAGAATCAAGTCGTTTTGGCTACGGATAGTCAAATCTTAAATGATTTTCATAGAATATGTGTCAAAAATTAACTGTCGTTTGGTAAAGTGACTAGATTTTTCGAATTTAGGAATTTTAATCAAGGGAATATTTTTGAAGCGAGAATAGTGCTATATTTGCCTTACTTACTGAAAAATATAGGGATGCTGCTAACCCAATTTTTTTAACAGACACCTTCTGCAAATAACTTGTGTAAAAAAGACTTTACGCTGGTTTTCAGTAACTGATCATTTCCCAGGAGATCTCAGCTCATTAGTACCGCTAACAAATAATTGACAACGATGCGCTCTTCGACTGACAGTAGCTTGCCTATTTCCCAAAGTCAAAGTCAAAAATCACTTATACATTTAGGTTACAAAGTAACAATTATGACCGTCAAAATATATGTTAGTAAGTTTATCAAGTAACTAAAGCTACATTTAGGTTAGTTGCTAGCTATTTATTGTACATCAAATAAATTATACATGCTGTCAATGGTTTTACTATTTCCATGGAGACACCTACCAAAAGTAAAGCTATTGTAGATTCTGCGGTGTAGGTTAACGTGACAGGACGCAGAACCGTTACAAAAGATGCCTGCTATGGCAAACTTTACCCCTAGGGGTTCCTGCTAGGCGTAAAATGAATACAAACGCAGTTTGATAACTTATGTGTATATAATCTATATATATAAAAATCAATTGCTGTTCGTTTGTCTCGCTAAAACTTGAGAACGGCTGGGCCGATTTAGCTGATTTTGGTTTTGAAATGTTTGTCGTAGTCCAGGGAGAAATTAAACGGTGAGAAAATATAGAAAAAAATGTTAGGATAGGTGATACGTAGTGCACCGGGTCGTCTAGTGTTTGATAAAATTGTCTCTGGGCGTTATCTTTACATAGGAGATACTTAAGAAAACATATGTGGTGGTTTTATAAGAGGTATAGAGATCCAAAACAATTATATTTAAAACTGTAAGTTTGTATTGATATATATTATATCTCGCAAAATGAATGCGATTTGGTTGCGGTTTCGCAGTTGTATTGCTCTAGGTATGTCTAAAATCTGGTGCATATTTCATCTTGATACATCGCATTATAACACAGGCAAAAGCTAGCTTTTGTCGGTGTTATAATAATTAGTTGTACTGTATGCTATCAGGTTTTAATATCAACCACATATGTGATTGTAGTATATTTGATTGATTTTATTTTAAGGTTTGTGATCATTCTTGAGTTTTAGACTACGACTGCTTTATACTGTATTTCGATCCAGTCAGAACAGAACAGAAAATCTTGATTTGCCGATTTTAATTTAAAGAATGAATATTATCTGTAGTTTCATCAACTGAACCCACGTGGATTGAGGTGGAGTTTCTGATCAACTACAACGGTAATTTAATTAATTCAATATAATGTAAGGTATGATCAAGTTTAAATCTATAGGTACTAATATTATAAAGCTGAAGAGTTTGTTTGTTTGGTTGCACGCGCTTATCTCAGGCATTACTGGTTCGAACTTAAAAGTTCTTTTAGTGTTGGGTAGCCTGTTTATGTGTATGATTCGGCCCGTTGTACGACCTATAAGCGTCCCGCTAAAGCGCCGATTCAATTACTATAAGGCAAACTGGAAAACAGTTCTCGCAGTCCATAGATTAAGCTTTGTTGAATATCCCGCCTATTCCACAGAACTACGATCGATTTGTTGATATAGTTGCTAAAACATCACGCCACTGTATACCTAGAGGCTGCCGGACATCTTACATTCCTGGGTTATCGAAAAATTCTGTAGATCTGCTAAAAGAGTATGAGTTCCTATATAGCCAAGACCCATTCTCCGAGGAAACCACTTTGATCAGTGAGGAGCTGCTGTCGCATATCAGTGACACTAGGCAGAAGAGGTGGATTAACACCGTTAATAAATTACAGTTTTGATTCCAGAGCAAGCGGGTTTTCGATCGGTGAAGTCATGTTCCAACCAGACACTGAAGCTTACGCAGCATACAGAGGACGGGTTTGAACTTCGCAAAATAACTGGCGCTGTTTTCCTTGATCTCTCTGCGGCCTTCGACACAGTGAACCTCAGGAGGCTTTTGTGGAAGGTGGAAACCATGACCGGTAACTACAAATTTGTCATGATACTCCGGGAGCCCCTCCAAAATCGTCGCTTTCAGGTTCACATTCTATCGGATCAGAGTCGTTGGAGATCTAAAAAGCACGGACTGCCTCAGGAAACTGTTCTGGTCACGCTTCTCTTCAACATCTACACTAATAACCAACCCGCCTGCCCAAACACATCTCGCTTCATTTACGCAGACGATCTCAGCCTAACCTCCCAAGCCACGAACTTTGAAGAAATAAAGGCGAATCTCACTACGTCTCTTAACACCTTGGGTACATACTATGAGGAACGCACTTAAGCCCAACCCAAATAAAATAGAGTTGTACGCATCTTTCATTCCATTTGCGTAACAAAAAAGCGGATCGTACACTCAATATCATGTAGCAGAGTGTGCCTATAGCCCACAATCAACATCCCAAATATTTAGGAACCATTCTTGATAGGTCTCTGACATACAGAAAAAACTGTGAGATATTGAAGAAAAAGGTGCATACCCGCAATAACCTGCTCCAGCGTCTCACTACTACCAAATGGGGCGCCTCACCACAAGTATTGCGAATTTCTGCCCTGGCGCTAGCATTTTCTGCCGGCGAATGCGCGTGCCCTGTATGGAATCGGCGCATGTAAGGTCTGTGGATACAGCACTTAACGAAACTTGCCAGATTATCACGGCTTGCCTTAAACCGACCCCGGTAAACTTTCTGTACCCACTGGCTGGCATGGCACCTCCGGATGTCCGCAGGGCTGTGGCGAGCTCAGCAGGGAGAGCAAAGATGGATGGTGATGCACGACATCCCGTGTATGGACACAGGCCAGTGCAGCAAAGGCTGAAGAGCCGTAACAGCTTTGTTAAGTGTGTCCATGCATTGACCCTGGAGCCATCAAAGGCGAGATGTAACCTGTGGCGAGAAAACATTTCTCTCCCTACTCCTTTCGTGTCACCTGCTGAGAGCCTTCCACCTAGACATCAATTGCCATGGTTGGCCTGGAAGTCGCTAAATAGACTCCGAACCCAGGTCGATACCGACCGACCACCTAAACATGTTTTCCTTGCACCGGCAAGAAAAACATATTTAGGTGGAAACTCTCAGACGGTACAAATCTGGATTGCACTTGCGGTGCAAGACAAACGACGTCCCACCTTAGATCATGCCCTGCGTGCCCGACATCTTGCACTCAGGAGGATCTGATGGCTGCCTCCGACAACGCAGCTAGCGTAGCTGCTTTTTGGGCAGCAAATATATAATTCAAAACTGTTTCCAACGATACGCTAAGAAGAAGATGTTAACATTGTGGTTCGGATGACAACTTAACGATCTAGAAAGGTGATCATATCGAAACGTAGGTACGTAGTACCTCTATGATAGATATCTTTAAAGCATACGATTTTTTACATTATAACTAGATTATGGTAATTGAACGTAGTACAGCTGTAGCTATTGAGTTATTAATGCCTTCCCATAACACGAAAATCATAACGTTTCGTCCAATAAACGTTATTGACGTCAAACAGATTATACATGGTCAAGAACATTATCCGAAAAGTCAATTGACTGTAATCCATTCAGGAGTTGGTGTTTACGTCACAATAAGTCAACCAAATTGTCACCCATGCATGAACACAATACAACGCTTCCAAAGCAAACATTACTCGCCAAAAAAATGCCAAGCGAATGTAAACTTTATGTATTTTGAAAATGTACGCTGTGCATGATTGTTTTATGTTGTGATTTCGACGTTGTCCTTGGTAAAACTTCATGGATGCTAAGCATCTGTTTTGATGGCTTGAATGTCAGTTGTGTTATTGCACACTATGATATATATAGTGTGTACTTTTCTATGATTGTGGCCTTGGCTAAACGTGGAGCAATTGAATGCATCCTGAGGGTGTCGTAAATGTCCGTACGATGCGAGTAATGATATTTGCCTTGCACTGGATGTGGATGAGCGAGGCATAGTCAGTTATTAAACTGACTACTATTACTAGTTAGTACCATTAAGTAATGTACATGTATATGACTATAAAGAACTATTAAATCTTGCGTGGGTACCCAAGATCCCAAGAAGCAAATGATGGAGTGACTCTACATATACTATTGCAATCGGATGTGGCCAATCTCAGTTAAGATTAGCCATCTCCGCAGGAGCTACTATAGTGCACAAACACAAGTGCACTCTCTATTCATTAATAACTCGCATAACCTGATGGGATGGCAATCTTACATAACCAGTGGTGGATCAGGCGCAGGCCCAACGGCTTTACGTGCTTTTCGAGGCACGGGGTTGTGCCACACCACTAACTTTCTAATTCTAGACATCTCTTGAGAATTACTTGACAGAAAAACCGAATAACTTTTTGTTTACACGACCCGAAATTCGAACCCAAGGCAATGACACCTCTTACACTAAAGATAATCCCTGTATCATAGGATAGTTAACAAACATCCAAACATCACAGACTTGACTAATTCGGTGGCGAAGCGGTAGTGAATGTGATTGCTGTATACCTATTAGATCCCGGCTTCGACGAAAATCCTTTAGTAGCAGCATGGGGTCTCGAACTATGCCCTGTGGATGCCTACCCCTCACTCTCTATAACGTAGAACCTAAAACCATAGCCAGTGAAATACCTACAAAATCTAATATCATACACTCCTACACACCTCTTCAAGTCTTCTCCCTTAGCCTTTATTATGCCCAAGTCACTTGGGGTCGGCTGATCTAGTCTAACCTGATTTAACTGGATATCAGTTTTTACACGGAGCGGCTGCCACCTGACCTCCGCAACCCGAAGGCTAACGATACCCTAAGGCTAGACCAGTGTCAGGATATTAGAGGGTACTGACTTTCCCAATAACAACTGCCATAGATATTCATGGCAGACGGGACCGACGGCTTAACGTGCTCTCCGAGGCGCGGAGCAAGCGATAATTGTCAATCAATACGCACATAATTTCGAAAAGTCATATAACTGCCGAAAGTACTTACATTTATCAAAAGCCGTATAACTCAGCGTGAATAACTGTAATATTTTGAATGCAAAGACATTTCATGGTCATCAATAAAGTGGGTTGGTGACTCCATCAAGATGGCAGGCTGCCGCGCAAATCTCGAATCGATTGAGGGAAACAGGTGACAATGTACGTGACTGACAGCTTACCGATGTAATAAGTGCATCGTGCATACATCATTTCCTTTATTTATGTACCTATCACTAGTCTTGCCCCGTGACTTCAATCGGTTAAACTACAGTTCGTCAGCTGGTGAACGGATTAAATGTAAGTGTTGTATAAATAAAATCCATTTTTCTTTCTTTTTTATTTTGCTTGAAAGCAACACCCGCATTAGGAATAATTTCTGTGTCGCGGCAGACTTTACAAACATTTAAACAACGGACACAAAAAACATCTAGTCTCGGAACAACCATTTGTTGGTCACAGAAATTTTTCCCCGTGTGGAATTCGAACACACAACTCTCGGTGCAGTAGCAATGGCGAGGCAACCACTTAAACCACTAGACCAATAACAATACTGAGGGCCACTTCTCACGAAGTAGACATTTATATCTAATGGACATTGTGTCGAAACAAAATAGCGGATGTCATTTGAAATCGTGTAATCTTAAGTAAGTCCGCCTTTTAAATTCGACGTAAGTACAGTCACCTGTAATAGTGCACGGATACCTTAAGGCCCAAAATCCTGTGAACACTCGAATCACAATGAATATGAATGAACTAGATGGCGTTGTTTTATAATATAAATATTACACGTCATTTTAAAAAATAGGTGAAATTTTAAGAAATTATAATCTCAATTGAAAAGGCACTCGAACACAGGACTGCATAATGTTTGCGTACAGAAAAGCGAGTCATCGAAAGTATCTATAAAATAAAACTACCCACTATAAATTTATAAATTCATTTGTAATTCTCTGCTTCATGTTTTACCCTGAAATGTGTTCTTTTTTAAATAAACTATTGTGAATAGAGAATAAAAAATTGCTGCTGAAAAGCAACCGAAACGTCGGGGAAAGTGTAAAAATAAATTAAATCTAAATAGTTTAATAATAATTTAATTAGCTTAAAAATTAGTAAAGTTAAATAGTAGTAGTAGTGTAAAAATTTTCAAAATTATGTAATAAAGTGTCAAATAAACAACGCGATAAAATCCGTATATAGCAGTTTAATTTCAATGAATAAAAAATTGTTTAAAGTAAATTTATCAAGATTGAGTTATTAAGAAATCTTTTTCTTTTTATTTTATTTTATTTTATATACACCGCCATCTATTACGATATTTTGTTTTTTGACATTGACAACTCCCGACCGATACGATATAAATAAACTATTAACAGTTCTTGTATCGATTCCGTTAGATAGCATCAGTTACCGGCTTATATTCTAAGGGCCGTTCCCAATAACCTATCCTCAGTAAAATATATCTTGCTATCAATGATAAACAGTATATTTCTAACTATCGTTAGTTTGCGTCCCACAAGTAGCGGTAATGGCTATCTATTCATCGACATCGATAGGTAGGTTTAGCTATCTGGTCCTCCCTTGCGTTTCGTAACATCAAAACCTACTAAAAGTAATAAAATGTAAAAACGATCATTTTGACATATTTTTTCGGAATCAATTAAAATTGATTAATCAGTAGAACTAGCAATATGTTAATATTAAATAAATTGTTTTTAGTTAAAGTTTGAAATACCTTATTGATAATAATATGTTGCCAATCGCATTTTTGGCGCGCATATTTGGAAGAACAAAACACCCGCAAATGTCACTTCAATCGAGAAGACTGACGCTCGGCTCGGACGCATCGACCTAGTAAATATTGTTGTTTATTTACATCATGTTCGTACGTTTCATGAATGGTTAAATAAATGAATTGTATTTGAAAAATATGTTTTATGAAATTCGTCTTCACAATCACTATCCTAGTCGGATAAATCCATTAACATTGACAAATCACTTTCACTAGACTCGAACATTATTATTAGCAAACAACAGAAACTCTCGACTAGTTTTATTCATATAAATAACAGAACATTCATACTTTATATATAAATACACATAGATAGACGACTACTTATCGCTGCTTTTCGACGGATATACAATATCATTAACTTTAGTATTGATATTTACTGACAGATAACTGTCAACGCAATATTGGGACGCTCAGTGACGTATTTTAATACAAAAATCTATCGTTAGGAGGCGATAGAAACTCCCGTCGATAGATAGCGTTGGGCGGTAAATCATCCTATCCTGTAGTAGGTTATTGGGACATTACAACCGATGATAGATACGTTTTACTATCTTTAGTAGGCTAAAAGTGACGATAGATAGATTATTGGGAACGGCCGTTAGAGTATACATTGGTTATGTTTACTCTAAGCAGATCACTGTACATATTTTACATTAAGCTTCTTTATACGGATTTTAACGCCTGATGTTTACAGCACTACTCTATACTCTTTATATTAACACTTTCCCAGAACTTGCTACATATATTGGCCGGCATGGTTGCCAGGAATGCCAACCATACCTACTGTGCAAATAATGAATACATCCTGCATATAGCCCGGCTATACAGAGAGATATGTTTAGCATGGCTGACTCATTAGAATGTTGTTATGTTTAACTTATGACAATTACAAGTTTATGTTTATGTTTACTATACAAAATGGGTTTTTACAATATCGATATTATATGCTGAGCACTGAATTTTTATTCTACCACTATTAAATGTAAAAGTTTGTAGAGATGTTTGAATGATTGTTACTCAAATACGCGTAAACCGTTAAACAAATTTAGATGAATCTTGGCACTCATATAGACCAAGTACTTGTATTAACACATAGGATACTTTTATCCCGGCAAACGGTTAAATGATAATTAGTTAAGATATGACATTTAGACAGTATCTTGTTGTTTTGTTTATCTTTGTTAACGATTTTTATATCTATCTATACTAGTCTATATCTATACTAAAGAAGAAATATTTAATTTTTTGTTTGTTTGTTTATACGGATTTAATTCAAAAACTACTTAACCGGTTTTAAAAATTAATCTAAATCGGTTGAGAGATTTACCCATGAAAAGGTAACAGACAGACAGACAGAGTTACTTTCAAATTCATAATATTAGTAAGGATAAGGCGAAGGAGCGGATTATCCTCCTAAAGACAAGGGTAGTGGATAGCAGTACAGAATCTAACACATACTTAGTCTCACGCCACTATTTTCAAAGAGGTGGTCAGATGTATAATAGCACTCACATTCCGCTAACTTTGATTTCAGTACCCACGTAATAGGAGGCGGGCGGGGCCCAACCAGACTCTGAGAACAGAGGAAAATCGAACCCAACCCAACATAGGAATAGAAACCGAAGCTTCATGCACAGCAGCCGCATTCTCTATCGCTGCGCTACTGAGACAGGTATTACATATTGAAATTATCTACTTCATGAACTGATCTACAGATCTGAATTTTAATTCTACGAAATGTATACGATATTACAAAGAAAGTGTTATTGTAAAATCTTGTAAACAGAAATAACTACTATCTTATTAATACCTATATTATTTTTACATAATATTCGGACCAGTTCAAAATAAGAGGTACTTTGTATGTGTATGTGTATAAATATAATTATATTTTTTTTAGGAAAAGGCCTTTGGTATCTAGATTACTATACCAGAAAAGACATACCTACTTAGAATTTTCTAATAAAAAACATCCAAAAACGATTTGCCGATCTCAGATATAGAACCAACGACCCCACGGTCGCATTTATAAAAGACAAATAAAATCACGAAATCAACGAGGCATGTTAAAATGTACTTAATTATTTAGAACAGTCTTAGAATATATTAAGTACCTTCTGAATATTGTATGCGGAGTTCGTTTCATTTTATCTGCAGAATTTACATTTCGCTTTTGTAATTTTGTTTTAATAAAAGACAACTCTCGCACTATATCGCAGGGGACATTAAAAACCATTTATAAAACGGATACAAAGAACAACCTGACTCGGGACAATAATTTGTAGATCACACAATTTTTACCCCGTTTGGGATTCGAACCTACAACATTCGTCATAGTGGCAATGCGACCATTTATATCATTACACCACCCGTGCATTCAAATATAGTCGGTCACCTTTAAAATGAATATCCGTAATAATAAAATGAATCTGTTCATAATTATTTTAATCCGTGAGCCCGAAACTTTCTCTCTGCATGAGCACATTCGTGGTAAATGTATAACAAATTCACGTTGAATAAGAACGTAATAATAATTAGCCCCGAGATAAAAGATCTCAACAAATGGTTACGAAACATCGGCATTCAGTGTTATGAACACCGCCGTTCTTAATTTAACTGTAAATACTGTTTTAACGCTAATTATTCTCAATTCTCAAGGAAGTAAACGATGATAGACAAAAACTGTCAGTCGGAGAAAATTAATACAAAACAAAAGATGAACGGAGCTGGTTCGCTCATTGCAAAACGGGCGAAACGGGAGGTAGTTCCTAGATTCCCGGTATTACGTATGCGAATAAGGTCGAGATTTGATTTGCTGTGTGTGGTAGACGTAGGTGATTGGTATCGACACAAAGAAGTAGCTGCTCACATGAGTTCAACAACACCTGATTGTTATCGAGGGAATTGTTACGTAATTAACGCGAGTGTCTTCCCGAACACACACGCTTACAGATGTGGCGTATATCCGTTATGTAAGGAAATATTAGAATAATATAATAATTACAAGAAACCTCGGAAATCGTGTGATTTCAGCCTGTTACATACGCTTTCTCTCTGTGTGAGCAGAAATTTTAAGTGACAGCAACTTACAATAAATCGATTCCGTTTGAAACGATGAAGCTATTGGGATTAACGATTACCTAATCAAATGTGCGTGAGAACCAAAGTACTTCTTCATCCTTCATATAATTATTAATTGCCGGAAGTATTATCATTAACATTATAATAAACATCTCTCTTAATTTTGACAACATAATTCGAACATGATTGTTGTAGAATGACACAGATTTAATCCAGTAGTTTTATTCTAAACGAGCATGATAACTTTACACTAGTTTACTTGGCCTGCTTCCTACACAATTAACAATTACGTCTGCTCTCAGGTCACACAGTAACCGTTAAATTATGAATATTGCGATTATAAAACAAAGCAGATGGGATCCAGGTCAAAAGCTCTGGAGCAATCATAACAGCATCTTACCGCTTCCTCCAGTCTTGAACGAAGCTCCAGTCGCAGTGATCATCCTCATCCAACACTGTCGCCTCATGATGATCCACTCCTCCACCTCCATGCACTAGCTCCACTAACTGCAGCGCTCTCTCGAAGTTACCCTCAAACTCCACTACAAGAAATCCATCAGAGCTCACAGTTTCAAAAACTTCCTTCTTATATGTTGCGTCATTGATGGTCACTACGTCAGATATTTCTTTGTTATCCTCGGTCTTGATTTCAGAGTAAATAGCTTCTGGAACTTGAACTTCAGACACAATTTGTGTGCCTCCACCCTTGTCAACTTCTCTACTAAGTCCCAAATTCCCTGTTTCATCCAAAAGTCGATTTGCATAAATTACCTCTTCTTTCGGTTCTTCTTTCAGTTTAGATTCATCCCTTTTCTGTTCGTTATGTTTCCGAATTATGGAATCACCAAAATAAATAACTACTTTATTATTATTTTGTGTTATTTTGTTTGCTAAACCGCCTTCTGTGAGTGGTAAATTAGCTTTCTTTGTATTTTCTTGAGAAATTCTTTGCGCTAATTCTTCATAACAAGGAAGACGGTTACTGTATATTTTTTTGTCTGCAGAACTTCTAGTCAGTTCCTCTTTTCTCTTTTCCACACTCTGATACACGGGTGGACGACAACATTCGTCAAACTGAGATGACTGTGAGTTTCTTGTAGACTGTCTTGGTTCACTGTATATGTGTTCCATTGGCGACGATACCTGTGGCAAAGGGATATACTTCTCATGGGTATTTTTGGTATTAGTAACGTCAGTTTTCTTGAAGTTAAGGACACTACGACGAACTTTTGACTCCGTAGCGTCACTGCTATTAATTCTTTTCGAGCGAGAGTTGCCAAGCAGCTTGAAAAGTGGTTTATGATCCGACTGCGGCTTCACTCTATCGGTACTCGGTGCACGACGCATCCCGAACGGTCCCGATTCGTCTTCGGAAGGATGTGGGTACAGCTGCTCACAGCTGGTGGACTTATGAGTTGCGACTCTAGTTTTGACAGATGTCAGAGGTTCCCTGCTCTGCCAATGTCTGACGGATAGTCTGGCGGCTCCGCGGATAAACTTCATAGGCTCCCATGCCTCAGCTTTCTTGAGTATGAAGTTATCGCACATGTTGTGTTTCGCGGTTGGTTTCCTGGCGTCAGCGGCGCGGCAAGACTGCAGCTCGCGACAGAGGAAGCACGAACAACGCGCGGGGCACAGCATGTCTGCGCAAACGTACCGGCCGCACTGAGCGCGCGGTGCTCCGCCGCCGCCTCGAGCCGTTAGCCCTCCAAGAAGCATTGTTGCCGTCGCCCCGCTACTAAACCTCGCGCTGCAGTAATTGTCGACACACGTGTTATTCATGGATTAATGTTACCGTTTTGATAAAAGCTCGTGACTGTTCGTGCTTGAACATTTTTAATTGCTCTTACAATTATTGCTCAAACAAGATCTGTTAATAAAATCGATCGTTTGATATTTATAGATGGTTTGAATGGCTCTGGATTTCATCAACAAGTCATGGCCTGCGTTACCGTGGCAGTGTTGCTGTGAGGTGGATACACTTGCATATGAAATTCGTCTATATTCAATGCGAGGTGAACGAAACCATAAGTTGTGTAAGCTAAATATAGAGCACACTTGAAACAGAGGGGTTATTACTGAATCACTCGCCGTTGTAATAATATACCGAGACTTGTGTTTCGCTGCCTGCAATATTTAATATATGACTATATTTTTCATTCCGTGGCATAAGTATGCGGTTATATTTGCCGTTGATAGAGAAAGTTCAAGGTTCGATTCAATCGACAATTACGGCAGTACAACATCATTGGGAATAGGCATTTTAGATAACAGCACGGATAACACATGGAACCTTTATAACATAGCTAGTGGCCTTTGTAAGCACAGAGATAGGTGTGAGTTAAGTAGGTATACCTAATAAATGTAATACACAACGGATTCAAGTTTGTTTTAAAAATAAAATTCAACAAGTTCACATTTCAACAAATGAAAGTACGTGTAGGTTGATATTGTAAATGGAACATATATACTGTCTATACCCTTGCAGAGGAAGGCAGCGTTCTCTTGCACGTCGCTAACTAAGTTTTTAGGTCTAACATAATATAATAATAATAATATTCTATCACATACCCACAACACCATCTAGCCTTAACTAAGCAGAGTTTGTACGATGGGTATTAGACAATGTATAAACATATATATATATACTTTTTCTTTGTAAATACATGCATATTGTACATAGAAACACCCAGACCAAGACAAATATCCATGCACACAAATATTTGACTTGTGCGGGAATCGAATCCGCGACCTCAGGCGGGGCAGTCGGTTACACTAACGTCTACACCATCAAGGCTGCATGTATGTAGCCTATTACCGTTTCCTATGCTTAATTCTAAAGTGCTGTTACTGAGATATCTTGTCAAACAGACCTAGGCTTCATTGGATAGCAGTCGTGCACTCAACCGCTGCGCCACAGGGAGCAATACAAGTATGAAGATTTATAATCCGACAGACGTTGCAGACGTTGTCCTGTACAAACGAAGAAAAAACCCCAAATCTAAACCATCCTCGAATCCACATGAACACACACAACATTTTGTAATCAAAATCGGTCCAGCCGTTTAGGAGGAGTTCAGTGACATACACACGTACAGTAGAATTATATATATAAAGATAAATACTCCCTTTCGCTTAGTTAGTAAACTTTATCGGTGAACAAACCATAATCTATACTAATATTATAAAGCTGAAGAGTTTATTTGTTTGTTTGCTTGGTTGAACGCGCTAATCTCAGGAACTAATTGTTCGAATTGAAAAAATATTTTAGTGTTGAATAGCCCATTTATCGAGGAAGCTATAGGCTATATAACATTATGCTATGACAAATAGGAGCGGAGCAGCAATGAAAAATGTTGCAAAAACGGGGAAAATTCTCTTATCTTATATAAAGCAGACGAAGTTGCGCGGGTCAGCTAGTAAGATAATAATGAAAGTGAAACTGGTGATAAATGAAGTTAATCATCTGCCGTAACTAAACGAAATCATCAGACATTTTATAAAGAAAAATTCACAAAAATACTAACGATTTTATCTGTATTTGTAGCAACCTTTTTGGACATTTTTTCTTGTATCAGGCCGATGAGTGCTATCAGATGTGATCTATACAAAATTTATAGGTATACGAATTCTATCAATACGCAGTACGCACTGATAAATCTAAAATAATCCATAAATGAACATTTCATTTGAATGTTCATGAAAATATTTAAATAAGAATAGTTATTGTGTTAAATTTTGTATGATTTAAGTATATATTTTATTGACTGATAACTTTTAAATATTCATGCAAAAATGTTTTCAGTATTTTTTTTTCGATGCCTGCATGATACATGCATGCACTCCGAAGACCAATTACACACATAGACGTAGCACGCGGCCGACACTGACTCCAAAAATAACAATAATCTAATTATGCACAAGAATACCCAATTATTTTTTAACTTTTAGTGCATTTTTTGTTTTAGAATATTCTTTTTTGCAGTCGGTTTTCTTTTTTGTTTATTTCTGATTTTTAGTGAATTCGAAGTTCGATTACTGATTTTATTAGTCTGAATATATAAAAATTTGTAATTAGCTTTTTTGTTAATAGTTGCACATAACCCTATACTATTAAATGCTATCAACAACCAATTTGGAATTGTGTAAACAATACATACATACATATTGTGATACATGTGATTGTAGCAATCACGGCAGATTTGCTGTCATTTGAAAACCGAAGATCTTTATCAGAACATCACCAAATTAGAATGGAGCTACCTCGAAACACTACGAGAGACTTCCAAACCATCCTACACCGTCGTTTTGTTGTTGCCAAAAATTAGAACATCGTCAATATAGCCGAAGTCTACCAAATACGCATTATTAAGGATAACTCGAAAACTAATGGTCAGATCTTGATCAAAATAAATGGGACCAAATGAAAAGCACCAGCTTTCAAATAAAAAACATTTTCACCTAGAAAAAAACAAATACAAAACACATAAAAGAAAAACATACAGTCGAATTAAGAACCTCCTCTTATTTTTGAAGTTGGTTAAAAATGTATGAAATTTATTAAATTTCATAATATATACGTTATATACAACCCACATAAACATAAATATAAGTTAAAACATAACCACATCTTTTGTTATGTTGTTTATATATAAAAACATAAACATAAATAAAAGTTAAAACATAACCACATCTTTGTTATGTTGTTTATATATAAAACTATACTTTATTCGTATTTAAAGCAATTCTTAAATACAAACAAAATTTATATTAGTATTCAAAAAGTTGTAGTCTATGTTGCGAATAGTCAAGCCAATAATTCATTATTACATACCTACCACACATCGCCTTCATGATTATATTCCTGAAGGGTAGGCAGACTGGTGTATACCTATACCCGACATTTCTCCATGCGTGGTTTTTAGGCACCACACAGTAGTCGACGAACCTCTACAGGTATCAGTTCCAAGTTCCATTTTACTATACGAATTTCTTGGCAAGTAAACCTAATACCACTTTTCACGAATCGGATATCGAACTCGAGACCACATGCACAGCAAGCACATTCGCTACCGCTGATATTATTTTAATTTTATTGTCTCGCTAATATTTGTTAACACCGCTAAGATCACAAACAAACAAACTTATAATAAATTAGCCTAGTGGCACAACGTCTTACAGCACACCATGTAAGAACCACGTGAGCTATTGCTCTGTCTGTAAGTTAAAGTTGTAAAAATATAATTGCTTAATTAGAAGTGAGCAATTCTAAGTAATAATATTATAAATGCGAATATGTGTTTATTTGATACGCTTTTACGCCATAGCTACTGGAACAATCATGAAATTTTGCATACCCATTGTCAAGGGTATAGAAAGGGCCATTGGGTAAATTTTATTCAGAAGAAAAACCTGTGCCTTAGTACTGGATATTTATTGAAAATCATTACTGCGAGCGGAGCAGCGGGCAAAATCTGGTATGTATATAATCCAAAATAAATTTATATTTGAAAATATTAATACTAAGTAAAGTGCGTCTTGATTATTATATGGAGCTTGCTAAGGCAGCCAGCGTGTACGTCTATAAGGTGACTGTAAGTATTTAGAAGCTTGCACATTCGGCGAAAGGCAGTGATTACGTTTTCTATGACTTTGATACAAATAGATCCATTATAAATGTCTGTTGGATAAACGTAACGTAACATACGATAAACAAACGATAGGTATGAATTCCATACAATTCCACCATCCTACTACACTTTATCCCGAAGAATCGAATACACACGATCTAAACGTAATCGCCGGAACCCAACGCGCCAAACTTTTTATTAGGGTGTATTGCCGAAGTTTCAGATAAACATTTTCATAGTAGACCTTCTACTAACAGCATATATTTCGTGGCCCTCGGGCACTTTAGAATTTCGTGAAATGAATGTAACGATAAAGTATCAGACTACATTCAAAACCTAAGTGTGAATAAATTATTGTGTGTGAATAAAAGATTAATTAAACAAAAACTATGTTTAAAAGGTTTCTCGGTCATAGACTATATAAAAGATGCTTGAGATTAAACTGTTTTCCTAAACTACAGGCTATTTCTAAACATATTATTTAAGTAAAGTATTGTAATGATAATTGGCAAATGAAAAGAGTGGCCACGAGTTTTCTCCTAGCGTGTTCTCATGAGAGCTCTACTCATGTAACTAGCTTTTTCCCAATGCAATTTTTTTATATATCATTTATATTGACATGTCCAAGAAATGTTAAATCGTTTATATGGAAATAAAGATTTGATTTTGACTCTGAATCTATATCACTGAAGGAGTAGGCAGTGATTATCACATTCACTTTTAACAGGTATGTTAAGTCACACGTAATAGATACCGGATCCTTTGCCGTCTAGATAAATGTATGCAGTTATGTAATTTAAAGAATGTACATATACATATATACAGTGGTGGACATATAATTAGAAACACTTGCGACGTATTTCACATTATACAAGGCACATTGTCGTAAAACTTTTGTTTTTGGAAATAAAACAACAAAATGCATAGAATACGTTCAACAACTTATAATTCATTAAAAAACAAATAAATATCCGAGTTTACAACTACCATTTAGATATTTAGTTACGTACAAACAACTAAACGACATTTGCAGTACCATCCGTCATGGACAAGTAATTAGAAACAATAAAGAAATGAGGTAAAAATCAAAATTATTAACGTGTTAACATCATCAATTTCAAATTATTTATGTAAAATTTAAAAGAAATGTTTGGATTACTAAATTTCTTAAAAATTAATATTTAGTTGCATAGTCTTTGTTATTAATACCGGATCTGCAACGACGTGACATTGATTCAAGTAATTTCATACATTTATCAAGTGGGATCGAGTTCCATGCTTCAACAAAGGCTTCGTAAAGTTCATTTTGACTGGAATTACGTTTAACGGAGACTTTTTTTTTAACGACGTACCTCAAAATTTCAATAGGATTTACCTAAATCGGGACTATTTGCAGCCCAGTCTAACATGGTAACACGTTGCTCACTAAGAAAGGATTTAACACTGCGGGCCATTTGTTTTGGGTTGTTATCGTGCTGAAAGATCCAGGTCACAGGCAAATGGTCGTCGGTGTAGGGAATCATTGTCTCTTCTAAGATGTTTTTGTATTGAAATTGATCCATTATACCTTCAATCTTACGGACGGGTCCAACTCCGCAACCAGAAAAATATCCCCATACTTTAATGTTACCACCGCCGTGTTTGACTATGATCCTCGTGTATTTATAATCAAAAGCATGGTTTATTGGACGTCTAACGTAGCGTTTGCCGTCTGAATTCACCATATTTATTTTTGTTTCATCCGAGAATAACACTTTTTCCCATTCTCGTACGGTCCAGTTAAGATATTTCTTTGCAAATAATAATCGCTTCTCTCGGTGTTGCTTAGTAAGAAGCGGTACCTTTCGAAAAACCCTCCCGAACAATTTAGCTTCCGCTAATCTGCGGCGTACCAGTTTCGAGGAAATGTTCCTTGGGTCATCAGGTGAAAAATTTCATTTCTAATCTCGTTGGAGCCTTTAAACGGGTTTTGTTTAGCTACACGTATTATTTGCAAACACAACTCTTCACAACTCTTATTTTTACCCATTTTTAACAAAACTTATTATTCACGTAATTCCAAATTAACGTTTAATTGCCGCCGAAACTACAGAAAAAGCGTAGACAGAGGTTTCTTTTTTAAATTTAAAAAATGGAACGAACCATGGGTCCTGTTTCTAATTAGTTGTCCAAGCGGCCAGTAATAGAAATTCAACTATCATTCATATTTAAACCCTTTAATAATTAAAGATACAACAGATTTCTTTTTTTATATTTTATGAATTTTTAACTCATTGGCTATATTCTGGCATAGTGAATAGTGATTTAATCTATATATGTTTTACCCATAACGATAGTTCATTCTGTGTTTACCTAAGTTTTATGTACTGTTTCTAATTATATGTCCACCACTGTATACTAGCGGTCGCCAAGTGGTCAAAATTCGACCATAATGGATTTAAATTTTAAGTTTGACTGTTATTAAGGTTTTAATTTCTGTAACTATACCCTTATAATCACATTTCATTTAGTCCACATACATAGTATGTAACCATAGTTACGAAGAATTCTACGACATCAGCCGAACAATGCCGAAATACTACGAACGCGATTTGACTGCTTGTGTCAAATGCATGTTTTTTGTATGCGTGTAGTGTTTTTTCATTAATTTAATGTATTTCTAATGCATATTTTATAAAAATATTATGCTTCGCCACTTCTTCTCCATATAAACTTTAACTGTGCCAAATTTCATTCTCCTCCGTCCGCGCAATTTTCGTAAAAAGAGGTACACACGGCTACACATCAAGTTAGACATCCTATATACGCATAACTACGCTTCATATAAAATAGAGAATTGTCGGCAAGGGACGGTGCATAGTGGTGTCGATGTTATGGTAAGGATAGAGCGTCGCGTCACGTTCAGCGTGAGTGAGACAAAATAACAAAAATATAACGCACTCTTGCGCACGATTCGCGGCGTTCAACTTCTAATAGTTCAAAGTCCAAACAGTCTAGGGTGTGTACAAACTTTTTGCTGCACGTATTAATATATAGATATAGAAGTCTCAGTTCAGTGTCTACTATAAACGTTAACACGAATTAAGAGCCAGCTGGCGGTTGGCAATAATTTTTATAATATTCGACAGGCAGGCGGCTGCTTGAAAGAATTCGCTAACTCGTACAAAAGTATCGTAAGAACAGAGACAGTGTGTGTACGGATAATGTAATAGATCATATGGTCGCCACTGCCACTACGTCGAGTGTTGTGGGTTCGATCCCTACACGAGAAAGAAATTGGTGATCCACAAATGGTTGTTCTGAGTCTGGCTGTTCTTTATGTCCGTTATATGAATATTTGTAACGTGACGTGTGATACTTTTATAAATCGAAAATTTGTAGACGAAACTGTTGCAGCTGTTACCCGCGACTTCGTCCGCGTGGATTTTAACTAAAAATTGTTTTTTCAGTTCGCAGAGTTTACAAAATTGAATATTTCTGAATTTCTCGTATTGAAAAACCCATGTTTAAATTAATGTCATTCTTCTACTATGTGAGTCAGTTTTATTTATTATATAAGTGTTTATATTGTATGTATATCCACTTCTCATCAGAAAAATCGAAACACCTTGCAAGTTTATGTTTTGTAAGGATAATCAGAAAAATGTGTATATTGAGGTATATATGTATGTCAAATGTCGTTTCTCTTCTTCTTCTTCTTATTTAAGTCTAAGAGACTTGTCGGTGTAGCTTGTCTCTCCATATCTGTCTGTCTAGTGCCATTTCTTGCATTTCTCTGTACGACATGACACCTAACTTTTCCCTGATCTGACTAATGTAACTTATTCTTGGCCTTCCTCTTCCGCGCTTTCCTTCTACCTTTCCCTCAATGATGTTTTTAATAAAAGTGTCATGTCGTAAGAGATGGCTGAATCGCTGGGCAATGATGCTGCAGATGAGTTGGCTAGAAGAGGGTCGGGAACCACCACGGAAGGTCCATCTCCATTCCTCCCTCTACCATTCTCACAACTAAAAACATGGATGCGGCTTCGCACTCAGAGCCAACATAATAAACGCTGGGCACGGACAACGGACTGTAGACAGTCGAGAGCAGCCCTACCGGCCATCTCACCTCGTCTGACACACCGCCTGCTCAACCTACAAAGATTGGACCTTCGGACCATCGTGGGGATCCTAACAGGACACTGTCCCCTGAACAAACATCTTTACAACATCGGAGCAACAGACAGCCCACTCTGTAGGGGATGTCTGACCGAAGAAGAATCTGCTGCCCATGTAGTCCTGGAATGTGTGGGAGTAACAGCACAACGTAAGGAAATCCTCAACAACCCGAGGTCACTCCGCAAAGCCTGCGAAGACCCCAGGAAACTTCTGTGCTTCTGGGCGGAGTTGGGCTGGCTATCTCCGTAACCGGCCGACTCTCACGCATAATGGACCAACTTAGAGTTCAAATGCGGAAAAGGGAGTCCAAATACAATTACAATTACAAGAGATGGCCAACCATTTTATGTCTTCTAGCTGAAATAGAGTTAAATAGCGTTCTGGTTTCATTGATCTTTACCAAGACGTCCTCGTTCCTAACCATTTCTGTCCAGCTAATCTTTTCCATTCGCCTCCAGCACCACATCTCGAACGCCTTTAAAATTTCACTATCCCTTTGTGTAAGTTTCCACGTCTCACACCCATACAATGCCAGACTCCATACATATATTTTTATAAACTTTTTCTTGGTGTTCCTGCAAATGTCGTTTAATAGTGAATAATATGAGGTTTTCAAAACCTAATGTTAATGTTCTAAATTCAAATTAAATTTTCATAGGTTTCGTATTTTGTTTAACAAGTCATTTTGACCCTGTATGGAGTATGAAGAAAATTGATAAAACAACACACGTAAATGAAAAAAAAAGCTAAGGAACGTTTATTTAATAACTTGTATTTCCTCCTATTACTGCTCTTATTACTGCTTCCATACGGTTCGTCATCGATCGGATGAGAGTCACGATCAAATGTTGTGGCATTCCATTTCATTCCTCTTGGATTGCATTTTGCAGCTGGCTAAGTGTTTCTGGGGCAGGATCTCTTGCACGAATTCGTCTCTTTAATTCATCCCATAGATGTTCAATCGGATTCATGTCCGGGCTTCTTGCTGGTCATTCCATAATGGAGATAGCGACTTCGATAACATAATCTCGTACGAAGCTCGCGGTGTGAGCCCTAGCATTGTCGTGCATGAATATGAAACCGTTGCCAATAAAATATGCATAGGGCATCACGTGAGGCTCAAGACACTGTTCGATGTACAGATGACTGTTTAGTGCAGGCAGACGTGGCCCAGACGCAAAGACAAGCTCTGTCTTACCGTCGGCGCTGATTCCTCTTTCGCTAAAATAAAAGGATCCTACGTTATGCCTTATAACCTCAGCTGCCAATATACAGACAAACATTTTGAAGTGAAACCTTCTTTAGGCGCGTTGAGCACTTTTTGGGTGAACAAAAATCATGCAACGCGCGTCATCGTCACCGAACGCATTCAAAATTAAAAAATAATAATCTAATTGCTCGACGATACAATTCACAAGTTACTTAGTTTTCACTTCTATCGGCAGTCACCAAAGACTGCACCGCATGTTTTTAAATTTATTTCTTAATATTAGTAACGTATTTACATTTATATGCAATTGGTAAAATCTGTTATTTTGACATTACAAACAGACACTTCAATTTTATTTAATTGTATAGATAAATCGGATTTTAATTTTATTCCGAGAAACCCTATTTTCTAAAATAAAAGTAGCATAAGTTACTCCTTATAACACCAGCTATCTGCCAGTGAAAGTCCCGTCAAAATCCGTTCAGCCGCTTCAGAAATTAGCCGGAACAAACAGACAGACAGACAGACAATATAAAAAGAATGATTTTTTGATATAAGTCCCACATTAACTTTCATATGCAGTAAGTAAAAAGCTGTTATTTTGACATTACAAACAGACACTTCAATTTTATTTTATTGTATAGATATAGATAGGCATAGATGTATAGATGAATCAAACATTGTTCACTATTTAATTAGTTTTTTTTTTATTCCGCGGATCTCTATTTTTCTATAATAAATGTAGCCCATGTTACTCCTTATAACTTCAGGTATCTGCCAGTGAAAGTCCCGTAAAAATCGGTTTAGCTGTTTCAGAGATTAGCCTGAACAAACAAACAGACAGACAGAGAGACAAAAAAATTTGTGATTGTTTTTTATGTGTAAGTCCCGCATAAACTTTCATATGCAGTAAGTAAAACGCTGTTATTTTGACATTACAAACAGACACTTCAATTTTATTTAATTGTATAGGTGAAATTAAATTTTCTCCTTATACTACCTTCAGTGTATTCTACATACTAGACTATTCAAAATAATAAAATACATTTTACATGCCTTGTTGATGCCGTGGTCTTACTTTTCGCTTGTCGATCGCGAGGTTTCGGTTTCGATACTTGGGTTAGCCAAAGCGTTATTGGACTTTCCGGCACTTTTCTGTGCTGGGCAATAACTGTCCCTTGCCCGAGTTATGCTCTAGATTTTTACGAATCGCTTTAAGTTTTCTCCGATGAGTAAGAGTTTCGAAGGCTCACAAAGTAACCTCTCTTTTTCCTGTCATCCCATTTTTCATTCCTTTTCCCTAGGGTAAGCAACATGCAAGTATAGGTAAAAGTATACCTTTGGTATGGCAAGCAATCGTAGACTACGGTACCGGGATAGTATTATAATATATGTTCCCACAATAACCGAGTACTAACAAAGGAGCCGCATGCTTTTTCTATGTATGATTTCCCTTTTTAAAAGACATCTCCCCTCAGTGTAGTTTAATTGAGACTTATAAGTATTTGTGCATCACGCATAGTTGCTTTTGTCCCGTACGGGTTCGAAGCTACAATATTGCCAGGTCATATACGTAGGCCTCTGTGATCCATAAAAATATTTATCCAGGGCAAGGCATACCTACAATAACCTGCCCGCACGGTACAGTTAACCGTGATTTGGTTCCGTGTTCTGTGTTCTTATCGAACATACAGGTCTGCTGTGTTTCACGCATACATTAGTAATTGAATCAGGTTTGAAGTGACAATAACAGTCATACATATCTACATAGACCCTCGACGGCGGACACAGTGGTGTATTACAACCACATTTTGCCTGCTAAGGTTTAGATGCCACGGTATAATGGGCGAGTCAGTTGCCGCACAATTCTAGTTTTTTTTTATTGCCATTGTTGGATGACGAGCAACTGGCCCACCTGATGGAAAGTGGTAACCGCTGCTCATGGACTTCAGCAATGTCGAAACAGCAAAGCTGCTGCCTACCATGAAAGAAGAACTCTCATTAAACCTCGTTTGAAGAAGGACGTATAGCGCTCGGGAAACACTGAAGTAAGCAGTTCATTCCAGAGCTTGCTCGTACGTGGGAGAAATGATCGCTGAACACCTTGACAGAAGGACCATTCTTTGTTCTTTGCGAGACCCGGGAATTGGTCACTCCTGCTGAGCCACCGTCGCTATTAACCAATAACAACCAAAAAGATTGAAAGAAGGCGAAGGCTTTCTACGTGCGCCTCAGTTTAAAAAAGAGATGCCTGTAAAATATTAATACCGTACCTATATATATATATATATCTTTTTTAATTAAGGCCATCTTTAAGAATACTCCCTAGGCATAATGTCTGTGTCGTGGGTGACTGTACAAACATTCAAATAACGGACACAAAGAACACCCAGTTTCGTAACAACTACTTGTAGATCACTCAAATTTTTGTCCCGTGTGGGATTCGAACCCGCAACAATCAGTGTGGCAGCAGTGGCGAGATCTCTCATATATTTTGGTAATAAGTCATAATGTTGACTAGATTGTTCTTTTTTAATCCTGCTTCCACGATGTGTCAAAAGCAAAAGTTACATAAGTAAGCAAATATAAATTACGAAAACGAGTGAAAATAACACATGAATAAGCAAGTAACAGTTACTTTCATTGCATAAAGTCCGAGTATTGTTCGAAGTCATAATCGCATGAGATTAGCTCTTATTTCCCATCCCAGCCAGAGAAAGGCTCTCGTTTTATATTAACTTTATTTTTCATTGTTCTTACTTAATTTTCACATGGAAAATTTTTGTTTGTTCTAGATGAGTAATATAACCACAATCTCGTAGAAAAAGTTGCGTTTTCATTTATAGTCTTTGGCTGTGTTTTAACTGTGTGTAATTTCATTTTCATTTACTGCACAATATTTTTACTAGTATATAAAATAGAAAGATACGTCTTAACATTTCAAATTTCAAATATAATTTACAGGTTTTAAAGAATAGTCTTATATAATAAGCTTAGATTACAAAGTGTAGTGATTAAGTAAAGTATTTTTCTGACGAAAAATCTTTATTCATCATATATAATTAATCAGCAAAGGTCACCAATTACAATGGCGAAATAATGTCCAAGGGAAATATCCTAAATGTAGCAAACGTGTGTTAAAATCAAAGCTGAAGGACTCGCTCCTTAGTGACATACAACAATGTCTGCTTGTCATTCAGAAATTATAGTAAGTGCTCAGCAATACCTTGTTTCTCTTCTGTGTTTTTATATCAACAATAATATGTATTTTGTAAAATCTAAACATTTAAAAATATTGTATCTTGTATGACAGTTTAAGGTTTAAGAAAAATGAGCGTATTTCGCCCGCAAACGTGAAAGTTTGGCGTGAATATTTTCGTACATAATCTAACATTGCAATGGAAAAAAAAAAGATCATTCAAAAAGATCCATAAACCATTATATATAAGTTAAAAACAATGTTCAAAAATCTATTCGACTTAAATAATAGGGGATAAAGTATGAAGTTGCCGTTGCATAGTAATAGATACTTTGAATTGACATAAAACCTTCATGGTGACCGGAGGGCGCGAGACGACCTCCAGCCACCCTGAGGTTTGACCTGGGGGTGGCGGGCTTTGTGGGCCTGCCCGCCATCCGTTCAGCACCAGGTCCGAGAGGCGGCGTGCGTGTTCCCACGCGCGCCTCTGTTTCGAGTTCGTCTCCCCTCTAGGGGGGACAGTAGGGAGTGTTAGAAGTGCCTCTGGGTAGGTCTTTTGCGTAGTGGCCTGCCGTTTCATACGGCGGGCCGAAACCTCGGCGGGGTCGCGACCGCATGCGAAAGTGATTCGCGCGGCCCCGTCGATAGTGGTTTTGTCGAGGAACACCGTGGTAGGTTTAGTCGGTATTCCGGGAGGTACTTTATCATCTTATTTTACCCCGGCGAGTCCGACATAACCCCTCCGCCCGCCCCCGCGGAGGGGTATGCGTCATGCATTCCACCACGTACAAAAAAAAAGAAAAAAAAAAGACAATACCTTCATGGTGTGAGATTTTCGAGTGAAACTTATTTCACATGAAATAAGATACCTATAAGATTTTTTTTTAAAATGTTTAAATGTGCAACATTCGATTTTCGACGTTCATTTTTTTTTCTATTCAGCTTAGACGGGAAAGATTTGAAAATCCGAGTCTTTTTTTAATACGAGTTTCGTCACGGTACTAACGCGGCAGAAACGGCTCGCAATATCAACGCTGCGTTTGGAGGGGAGACTGCTAATGAACGCACCATGCGTTTTTGGTTTAAACGCTTTCGTAATGGAAATTTAACACAGGTGAATAACGCTGAATTGAAGGAGATGGTGGAAACCGATCTGAGTCAAACTACTCAGGAATTAGCGGCATGGTTTATCGTTATCCTACCTACAATATTGGCATTTGCATCAAATCAATAAGATAAAAATATATGAAAATAGGTGCCTCATGATTTGATTGATCTGCATAAAAAAATGCGTGTTGATATTTATTATATAAGCAGTACAAAATGCTTTCACACAGTTTGTCGAATCTAGATCCCTGGAGTTCTATCGTAAAGGCATAAATGAACTTCCGTTTAGATGGCACCGATGAGATACCATATATATTTCGATTAAATAAATATGGTACATCTTAGAAAAAAACCAGTTTCAGTACAATTCGGCAATTTCATACTTTAACCCCTAATAGTTCTACAAAAAAGTCCGAGGCAATACCTGACTTGCATAATTATTTGAGCCACAATAAAAAAAAATGGGAAATAATAGATAATTTATTATCAGGCGATGATTGGTGGATCAATCCATATAAAAACGTTGCTTTGCGTGGTATTTGAAAATATAGATAATATAACATAATTAAAGCTTAATAGATCTGTAATAGCGTTAAGAAGAAATATCAAAGCGCTTTCAAACAGATGGCCTGTAGTGGCAAGGGACGGGCAATAAGTGCAGCTTGTGTTGTGTCGTGCTAGTCTTTGTTCATTAATGTATTTCTAAACTCATAGATCCGTACATTATATTTAACCTACCTTATACTTTACCTTACAGCGTGGCTTTCATACATATTATTTTTATGACTATTCTAGGACTTGTAAACGGTAAGTCTGAACCCGAAGGCCATTTACGTTTCCACGGTAAAACCGATTTTGAGGCAATTTTGTATGGAGACGGTTTGAATACTAGAAAACACATTAGGATATTCCTAAAATGAACGTAATTTGTTTACGTTCATTTCAGGAACGTTGTGAACATCATTCGTCTCAAATATTTGTGTATATCAAAATAATATTATGTTGACTGCACGGATGGGTTAGTGATTTAAGTGGTCGCCGCACGGCTGCAACTGTGCCAAATGTGGTGGGTTCGAAACCCACAAAAGACAAAACATTTTGTAAATCCACAGAATTATTGTTCCGAGTGTCGGTGTTCTTTGTGTCCGTTGTTTAAATGTTTGTAAAGTCCCCTGCGATACAGGAATTATCCCTCGAGCGGGCATTATCTTTTTCAAAATATAATATAGCATAATTATAATAATAACGTAGCATGAGAGCAGAATAAATGCCGTAGAAATGAGAGCGCTGAGAAGCATATTTGTGGTGTGACTCTGAAAGATAGAATAAGGAATAGTGTGATTAGAGAGAGATGCGGCATGAAAGTGGATATAGTGACAAGAATAGAAAAGGGTATGTTAAGCTGGTTTGGGCATATAGAAAGAATGGACGAGGAAAGACTGACTAAGAAAGTTTATAAGACTAGTGTGAATGGAACAGTCGCAAGAGAAAAACCTAGGCGAACGTTTCTCGATCCGATCGGAGACGTCCTGGACAAAGGCCAGGTTAAGAGCACCTTGAACCGACGGGCATGTATGTGGAATGTGATGAAAGTGAATGAAGCCAGAGAAGTGTGTCAGGATCGTAGCATATGGAAATCCGTAGTCTCTGCCTACCCCTCTGGGCAACAGGCGTGAATCTATGTATGTATGTATGTACTACTCACGATTGTAATGCTGAATCAGCTTGCCCAACTAGGTTTTAGATCCCACATGCTTATACGTATCTAGCTATCGTGCTGCTGATAAGTATTTTCAAGCAGTAAAACTCAGTAACATTATACCTATAAGCAATATGAAATTTATGAACTTCAACAACTTATAATAAATTTTGATAGCATTTTACGATATAATGCAGTATATTGGGTATTTGGCAACAAAATCTTAAACGTATAGTGTATAAATATAGTTACTCGCTTTTACCAGCTACTCTGCACCGTTGGTTATAATGATTTATCACATGCATAGAAACCTTATACATATTTCTAAAGAATAAAAAGTGTGCTCTCCTGCGAGTTATGTTACTTACCAGACTCTGTGACTCACGTTTTACCATTTCTTTGGTCATTGTAGATCAAACTAACAGACACTATCTCAAAACAATATTAGGCAACGGGTCTTAATCCCATTGGATATTACGAGATATTTTGCCTTTCCTACGCCCTGCATCGATCGTAATTATGACACTCGTTATCTAATATTATAGGTAACTATTACGTATAAAAATCGCGAAAGTTTAATAACATTTAGACACATCGTATTCTTAATAAAACAGCGACTTAACTCGAAATTTGAAAGTAAGCCAATTTGAACTCTAATTGTATATGTTAAATTCTAATATTATATTTGTGTTAAATCTTTTCAATAGAGTTCAAATTTGTTTAATCAAAAATACTGAGATAAGTCTCTGTTTTATTAAGGATGCGAGTCATTCTCATTTATAATTCGCTCGGAACACAGGTTTAACCCAGTTCAGGCCAATATGTGTAAGTGTACTTTACGTAATTGTTAAGATGCAATTGCAAAATTGGGAATATTTACGAAAAATAAATAAATAATTATTATAATTAAGTAAGGATCAGTCAGATAGTTAAATTTGTACGCCTGCTCCTAGTCTTGTCCCATTGATTTGCGCTCGCGTTTTTATTGTGAAGTGAAAGCATAGGTAGGGTAGTAAAATAGGGCATATAAACCTATTCTTTTACTTCCATTTATCTTAAAAAACAGACAGCAGTAGGTACGGATAAACATCACGAAGTAACAATGTGTAATTTTAAGACGATGTGATTTAAATTTTATTTCTCTAAGATATAGCACGCAATATTATGTACATCAATTTATTTACATTAATGGTAGTTGTTATCCTCGTTGGTTGAACGGCATCCATGATAGCTGATTATGGTGTCTTGATTAAAATATATAATCGCTATAATATCGTCTTACGTTTACGCGAATGTTATACCTACATTGAAATTAAACTATATTTATACGGATAAAGTCTCTCATGGCTTGGGAAACTATCCGTTCAGTATAAATACCTACAGTTTAATTGACTATGGCTGCTGAAAAACAACCGAAACATTGCAAAAAGTATAAATTTATATCCGAATAGGTAGTTGTAATAATTGAAATAGCTTAAATAGTAGTTAATAATTTCAAAATTACGTAATAATAATGATTTAAAATTAATTAAAACTATAAAATCCATATAGAGTAGTTTAATTTAATTACATAGGTAATCTTTATTGAGCTTTCCTTAAAAATTCCTTAATTATTCCTTAAACCTGCACGGCTGATCATAGCGAGATTTACATTATAGGTGATACATCTGTAAATATCTTTAACGCCCATTTTTGATTCATTGGTCCAAATTGAGTACGATATGGTCGAAATTTGCAACAATATAACAATGAAAACCACCACTACAAATAAGTTCAAGTCATTCTCTTGAATAGATGCAAATAATACTGAGACTTCACATAAAGAATGAAAGTGAGATAAAAACCCAGCGCGTGAATGAGTAGATACCGTTAATTATCGGTGTCGTTCGCAGCGTGTAAACCATTTTATTATTGTTAGTTACGTCTAGTGCCATATAGCGGCAGTTTTAAAATCTACCGCTATGCTTTACAACAATTATATTTCTCTCTATTGCGATGCTTTTTCAACTGAAATAAACCATACGTAATTAAATCAGTTACGAGCCCGTTCGCCCCTCAAGGTTCGCCCCCTAGTAGGTATTTGATAGGTTTCTTCTTAAAATCCACCCAAAAATAGGAGCCCCGCGAGGCTCCGTCTTTCTATGAAAGGGGCGAAAGTCAAGGGGTATAGTTATGGGCTCGTAGCCATTAGATCATGCGTTTTCACCAAAAAAAGAAATGTTTTGAACGATAAGCCTCCTCGTGAACCTCCCTTTGTACATTACAAATGCTATACTTTTGATGTGCGCTGAATTTCAATTGATGTATGATATAAAAAAGATAACTAAAATTGATCATATTTATGAATATTTTCATTCTACAATGGTTACAACTGGTACAATTAAATCGGTAGGTAAATAAGTTAGAACCAAATCACTAATGTCTGCTACGGCGGTTTTCGCAATGCTGATCAAGTGAGTTCCATCGTATTAAGGCTAGGAGTAAGGAGGTAACCCGATTGAAGAAATACGTTCAGTCTATAGAATTTTCCTTCTCAACCTAGGTTCCATGGACAAAAAATCTATAATGGCGCAGCCGAGCGTGATAGACACGTACAATGAAAAAGCAAGCAACACCAACCATCTCATTGAAATAAAATCATCATAAATAGTCCATCTGAAAGAAATGTTAGTAAATCAGATCCATGTGAGTTTTGCAAATAAAAGTACGAGAACAATTTTTTTGTTTTGTTTATATGTGTCTGCGAATCATAGCAAGATATTATTAAGGGTCCACTCTGAAGAAAAGGTAGGGAAAACCCAGGTATAAAGCATGATAGCTAAAAAATCTTTTATTGTGATGCTGATAAGTAAAATTTCCTGAAGGACATGGTGAGATGTCAGATGGGTGGTCAATGTGATATTTATCTTTTGCTTCGGCAGTACCTACAGCAACATTTTATTTGAAAGGTTGACAACACCCAAGTATGTATACGGTAAGGGTTACAAGCTACCAAAAGCTACGGTAACCGCTTACCATCGGGCGGACCGTAGGTACCCTATACTTGTTTACTATACCTAGCCGCAGAATTTTATATGCTTAACGGTATTTTGATGATCAATAAATTGTTTGCGAGTGCGGCTTTAATCATATTTCGCTACAAAAACAAATATGTTGTCACGTAAGTCAACGACAGCAACTCATTAAATATTTTAAATGCAAATAGGTAATATACAACTCGATTATCAAAATATCATTATTATATAGTCGCGGTATAGGCAGGGCTGCCACCCATCCTCCGGTTCCCCGAATTTCATTTGGTTTCGAAGGCGTACAGGGGTTGCCTGAAAAGGGTTTCCAAACAGTAACCGGGTAAAACCCAGACACTTTCTGTGTCGAGGGTATCCACATCAATTGAATAGTAAGCAATTAATCATTTAAAAAAAGACATCTCGACGACACAAATTTTTGTCACGTGTGGGGATCGAACCCACAATACTCAGCGCGGCGGCAGTGGCTAAGCGACCACATAAACCAATACGCATCCGTGCAGTCAAATAACGTTACTACTTTAAATGTTTCTATTTTTATAGAAAATATATTTTCTTAGTTTTTGAAGAAGAAACTCCGTTTCACCCAAATGTTTCACCCAAACACACCCAACATCAGACAAAATTCTTTGTCTGGTGTCGGCAATTTAGTTGATGGGAACCTTAGTCATAGACAACATAGCTGTTGAAAAAAACGCAGTTTGCGTTTGTGTAACCAATAGCTATCGAAAATATATATTATTTTATTACGTATTGCTTATAGAATATAGAATTAATTATATAAAAACTTATAATTTTAAATAGCTTTTATTTTATTTTATATATGACAGGTTATAGAGAAACAGGTGTTCCAATGCCAATTTACACAATTTATTAATAGAGATATTATTATAATAATATTAGGTATCCACTCGATCTTTACAAATAAATTTCCCATAATTCAAAATTTGTGCATTACTAACTATACTAATAACAGACAATTAACAGAAATCAAACACATCATAAGTCAATATCTTATATTCTTTGGGTCGGTAGTTCATATGCGTAACCGCTTATCAGGCTGGTCGTAAGTCTATGTACCAGTCACAACAATTAAAAAACAGAGAAGTCACTTCTTTGAGACCTACGAGTATGAGTTGATTTTACGTTGCGTTGGTGATCTGTGGGAAAAAAGTTCACAGGGACAAGTAAAGCAAGAGGGCACATATCCCTCTTGCTTTATTTGCACTATCAATGAGTATCTGTGAACTTCAAATAATCAATTTTTACAGATGCCGATTTACCATTATTCAACCTAAAGTTTTAATGTCATTATATCGCAAATCAAAATTCCTGTTTTACCTATACCCCATAATTGCATCCGAAAAAATGAATTTACTGATACTTATTCATAAAAATTCAATAGGCAATTCCGACTGATGAAGAACTGCCTCGCGGCTGCTGAATAAAAAATGCATCTGAATTGAGAAACGGGCTTTATCAGTGAGATGGAATGTCATATGTCCGGCCAGCGCTCGTCACGCGACGTAATGCCGACTATCGATGGTATATCTTGACGTTCGGCAACATGCATGTTAATTGTTTTCACAAATAATCGACGAGAATTATATTACAAATGTATTAAGTGTAAGTAAGTTTGAGTGCACGGAAGGGTTAGTGGTTTAAGTAGCCGCGTCACTGCTGCCGCGCCGGGTGTTCCGGTTCGGTACACGGTATTAAAAAAATTCTTTTGATGTAGTAGCTATTGAATTTATTCGATATAATGCGAATTTTAATTATTATCACATAATGAAAATTATAAGAGTTACCTAAGGCCGATTTTCAATCGTCAGATAATTTTTATCTGAGGAATATAGATATAATAATATGGCGGTTTCAAGTAAATTTTCTATACAAAAATTCTCAAAATATCAAATATATCACCCAAATAAAAATTATCTGACGATTGAAATATCGGCACTATATCTTATAATTTTCATTATTCAAACAAGTTAAAAACATATATTACACTTACTCTATAAGTACATAATATATTAAGGCAAAAAAATACTTAAATGTTGGTTTCCGTTTGTTAACCTGCTTAACTATCTTCGATCAGCAAATAATGCAGGTAAGGAGCCTAGGGCGTAAATCATAAGAATATTCATTAGGTTAGTACAAATCATGGGCACGACGCCCATTTCAAGTTCCAATATCATAATTACATAATCTCACGTCAATATCCCTAAAAGAGTAGGCAAAGATGTAACACACCAATATTTCCTCAACTATAGTATGTATGTATACCTAATCATGAAATAGAGATTCTATTGTCATGTACCACTCACGGATCCAGACACAGTGCTGCCACTAAGAATTTCTTGACAGAAAACCCCACAAAGCACTTTTTCCAACCCGTAAACACACCTGAGACCTCATGCACAGCAGTTACATTCACTACTGCTGCACCGACGAGGCAGTTTTCCATGTTTACCCACAAATGTCACAATACAAAACATAATTATGGAGCAAAACGGGGCGCGATCTTGACGTTTCTTACTGCGACCTAATCTTCCTATGCTTCACGTGGCTTATGCCTTATACATCGGATGGTTAGAATTATTCTATGTAACCGTTGCAGACACAACGCGGCCACTAGAGTAACAACAAAGCTGGTTTTATGAATGCTGCATCATAATTTGTATTACAGATTACTGGTGCTTTACCACCATCTTTTAACGTAATTGCTTCGCGAGAACAAGATAAAGCTAAACATACATAATGTAATGTAACGCGTTGTCCCATTCTCGGTATTAGTAAACCAAAAATGAACGACAATCCAGTCAGAATTATTTATTATCAAAGAAAACAATACTGATTTCCTTCGAATTGAGTCATATCGAATTTCGTATCGAACCCACAACAATGCGACCAATGGCGGCGAGAATACCACTTCGTCACTCTTTAAAAGAAGGCGGTACGCCGCGCCGGCCCTGGTCATGACAGCACGGATTGCGTAGTGGTTTAAGAGGTCGCCTGAGCACTACCACTGCGCTGCGGGTTCGATTCCCATACGGGAAAAATCCACACATAGTTGCTCCGAGCCTGAGTGTTCTTTGCATCCTTTGTTTGAATTTTAGTAAAGTACTTACCTCATGGCTCAGGACTTATTCAAAGTGCGGGAGTTATCGTTTTTAATAAAAGAGGAAAACGATCAAACTCATTTAAATTTGTATCATATTAGTTAGCCTAGTGGAACACCGTTGGACTGCCACGCAGAAGTCTCGAGTTCGAGCCGAAGGTGCGCATCTCTGACTTTTCGAAGTTATTTGCGTATTAAATAGTTAATTATCGCTTGCTTTAACGGTGAAGGAAAACATCGTGAGGAAACCTGCATGTCTAAGAGTACTAAATAATGTTCTCAAAGATAAGTGAAGTCTGCCAACCCGCACTGGGCCAGCGTGGTAGACTATGGCCTAACCTTTCTCACATTGAGAACAGGCCGTGCCCAGCAGTGGGACAGTTTAATACAGGGCTGATATTAGTATTAGTTAAAAGTTAGGACTACCCACTTCCAATTAAGCATTAATAATTTTACTAGATTTTGCCGCTTCACTCGCTTAAATATACGTTAGGTTAGTTTAGTAAAAGTGCTTTCTTCTGGATGAAAGGTATCATAAGTCCTTTTCTATTTCCCTGACAACGTGTATGCGAAATTTCATGATGATCGGTCGAGTAGTTAAGGCGTAAAAGCGTGACAAACAAACAAATTCACATTCGCAGTTTTTGTATTAGTTAGGAAGTTAAGATACCTTTCTAGCGAGATTTGTAATTTTTAGGAAATAAAGATTGTCCTGATATTTAAATCTTCTCTGGCTAGTCTACTGCCCTCACAAGTCTCACATACCAACGCCAGGTGTCGATTGATGGGCGCACGACCCAGTTAACGGCACAAGCCGCAGTTGCAAATATAACTAGACCTGTCTTGCTAAACAAGACCGAACCACATTGCCTTCGTAAACATTCCTACGAGTGTATGTGAATAGATGAGTAGTGGTCGAGATGCGAAAACATTTCTATAGTACTAAGTTCATGATGGTGTAGTCACACAGAGCACCGTGTAGTTTATGCATTTGTAAAGATTTTTTGTCGCGGGGCACTTTACAAACATTTAAATACAAAGAACACCCATCATATCTTATCTTATGTGGGGGCCAGTCAGTGCAGACCAGCGACTCTTCGACCAAGTGGGATCTTTTGTGTCGACTCTCCCAATAACGACTGCCATAGATGTTCATGGCAGCCGAGACCGACGGCTTAACGTGCTCTCCGAGGCACGGAGCAGGCGATAATTGTCAATCAATACGCACATAATTCCGGAAAGTCATATAACTTCCGAAAGTCAGAGTTGCGCGACATGTGTTCGAACCCGAGACCCTCTGCATTGCAGTCTGTTGGTCTCCCCACTGAGCTATCGCTGCCCTTTAAGAACACCCATACTCGGAACAACAATTTGTGGATCACTCCAATTTTAGTCCCGTGTGGGATTCGAACCCACATTACTCGGCGCAGTGGCAGCGGCGATGCGACCATTTAAAGTACTATGCCATCCACGTTAAGTATAGTCATAAATTACATATAGTGTTACCTGTAAGTCCCTGAAGAGGTAGGCAGCAGTGTATATATTTCACCAGATAAGTTTGAAACCCTAACTTAACAAAGCTCAACGCTTTGACATATCCCAGGCACATTCCCAGACTCCGTTCTGCTAAGAGAATTGCCGAAGAGAACAACTTAATAACTCTTTCCGGGGCCTGAAAATCTACATATTTAACCCAAAACCTCACGCTCGAACGAACTTATGCCACATGACCAACACTGAATTCTTAAAGCCAGTTCTTTAATTAAATATATACCTAATATCGTTATATTATAATAGGTTCATAAAACCTTGGTCATCCACACAGGTCATGGCACTATTCTGAATGATGATCAATGAATACTTTCTTAAAAAATAATGTACCTATGTAATATGTGTGTATAGTTTAGTGGGTGAGTTTCTTAATTATAGTTTTATAAGACGGATTATTGTCTCTCAGCAGTACATGATGTCGGTTGCCAATAATCGATATATCTCGACATTAATCGGTTATTGAAACCTAAAAAATATAGTCAACTGTAATCTTTACTAGGTAATATCATAAATTCGAAAGGAACTCTGTCTTTCTGTATGTAAGTCGCTCTATCTATTACCTCTTTATGGAAAAACTACTTGACCGCTTTGGATGAAATATGTTTAAAACCTGGGGAAGGTAATAAGCAAATTTTTATAGATGTAAGTAAAATGCGGGCGGCGTCGCATCGCGCGCTTAAGCTAGACAAATATAACCGCCCAAACAGTAATAAATATAATAATAAAAACCTATCTACATAATATTATAAAACTGCAATAGAGCTATATCTATACTAATGTTATAAAGCTGAAGAGTTTGTTTGTTTGTTTGTTTGCTTGAACGCGCTAATCTCAGAAACTACTGGTCCGAATCGAAAAATCTTTTTGTGTTGGGTAGCCCATTTATCGAGAAAGGCTATCGGCTATATAACATCACGCTACGACCAATAGGAGCGGAGCAGCAATGAAAAATGTTGCATAAACGGGGAAAATTCTCTTATGTGAAGCAGACAAAGTTGCGCGGGTCAGCTAGTCTGTTTATAAATCCAAAGAAAGGATATCGATCCAGCTATTTTACCCATTCGAACTATAATCCACGGAGACGAATTCGAAGCTGAACTAAAGTCCATGTGGACAACCTTGAAGCCAAAATATAGTTCACATAGACAAACTTATGGTCAAAGGCCTAGTATTATAATAACTTGCTATCTGCAGAGTATTACAATATTTTTAATGTGGTAAAAGTAAGTAAGGAAAGTTGTATCCGTGTTTTGTAGCAAGACGACGTGGGAGAAATCTAGTTCCGAGAAAAACTAGGTAGTCTAACACCCGTGTTGTGATGTAACATTATAAAGAAATTATAAGGAACTATAAAATTAATTGACAGGCAGGAACTTATATTTTTATGTTTATTTATATTATCTTATGTGGGGGTCAGTCAGTGCAGACCGGCGACACTTCGACCTAGTGGGATCTTTTGTGTCGACACTCTCCCAATAACGACTGCCATAGATGTTCATGGCAGCCGGGACTGACGGCTTAACGTGCTCTCCGAGGCACGGAGCAGGCGATAATTGTCAATCAATACGCACATAATTTCGAAAAGTCATATAACTTCCGAAAGTCAGAGGTGCGCGACGTGGGTTCGAACCTGAGACCCTCTGCATTGCAGTCTGTTGGTCTCCCCACTGAGCTGTCGCTGCTCTCATGTTTATTTATACTTCACATACATTTTGATGTTTTGGTTTGTGTGTCTGCACAAGTGACAGTATAACAGTACGTGCTTCCAAAAGCGAAGTTAACCAAAATATTGTTAGGCTTGCCTTTTTTGGTAATTTTCGGTAGCAGTAGCCTAGAAATATACGATAGTGGACGATAATAGGATAGGTAGTATTGTAATACACCCACGCGTAATACAACTTTACTTATACTTTCAGGGTGAGCAATGGCATGAGTCTATGTTAAGCATGATGTACGTTATATTTTATATTCATGTATACGTAATGTGTATAAATGCTGCAGTCACAAATTGCAATAAATTTACATATATTTATTGCAATTTGTGTCTGCAGTATATTCTACTATAGTCTGGCTAGCTCATTTGAATGTATTCGCCTTTTCAAACATAATTCTTTGAACAAGCATTTGCAAAATATTAACGTACTTACATATATGCCACGAACATAGCTTTTATTACAAGTAACACATTGCGAACTATATGGGTGTGTAGTAAAAGACTCCATTAAAGGGACTTCTGTGTAGAAGTCCCTTTTATGAATAAGCTTCCTTCAATAGGTTTGCTGGGACATCAGGAAGTTCAATTTTTATTGTTCTAGATTTTCCAGCGATCCTATTAATAACGGTTATACAAATACAAGAGCAATTTTAACATCCACACGTATAATTTTACCTTCTAGGCTTGGGACGCAGGATTTCGTGAGGTTGTGGCTGGCGGCGCGGCGTCCAAGCTGCGCAAGCGCAGGGACGCTCAGTGCGCGGCTCGCTCGCGCTTCCACTGCCGCTTAGCGGTGCCGCCTCCGCTCGCGGCGTACACGCATCCTCACTGCAAAAACAGAAAATTGTTAAATCTTGATATTTCTTTCTTCGCTTTCTTTGAGGCGCTCATAGCCAATTGCACTCACTCATCGGTAAACGATCAGCCAGGTTAAGCAACGTTGGGTGCGATCAGTCTATAGATGGGTGACCGCTTAGTGGTATTTCATCGGAGCGTCTCCGTGCTTCAGAGGGCACGTAAAAAGTCGGTCTCGGTTGTTGTCAAATTGACAGCAGTCGTTAAGCCATGTCAGAGGCCGACGGGCGGCTTGAACAACTCTTGACAACAGGTTGGCCACTAACCACACGAAAAAGAGAAGAAGAGGACCAAGGTGGCGGATCCGATATTGATAAAAAATTTCTGACTGGTTTAGATGTCGTTTTTGGTATAATCCCGAGGTCGTTTTTAAAAAGGATTTAAAACTATTTGTAAATTACGCAATTTCAAATTCATTCTGGGGATGGTACCCACGATATTGGCTAGGTGACCACTAATTACTAAAGGGTTTTCTGTACATGTATGTTTCATCGCATAAACACGCGCTTCACCAAAATCGAATGTTCGGCAAAACTCTATAGGAATAATTAATACTATTTATATCATACCGTCTCAATTCCCGATTTTAATTGAATCTTAATATATGAATATATAAAACCAATAATGTTGAAGCCCAATTTGTAGAAAAGCTCATACTAAAGAGAGTTACCGTGCCGAGTATTGTGGGTTCGATCTCCACACGGGCCAAAATTTGTGTGATCCATAAATCATTGTAAAGTTCCCCACTTTACAGGAATTATTCCTAGTGCGAGAGTTGCCTTTAAAAAGAAAAAAAAATGTGAAGGAGGAAGAAAAAAGGAGAAAACTCTACTGAACTGATTTTGATAAAACCGACATAATTATTATTATACTGCCAGATGAAAAAAACGAATAAGCCTCGCTTACCTATTAAAAATCGCTAACAAACATAAATCCTTAATCAATAAATAATTAACGGCCCGCTGCTGTTACTGAACTTTTACTTAAGTGACACTCGATGCTGAGTAACGTTTAAAGTAAGTGAGGTTTTCCAACTAATTAGAAAAAATCTTGCCACTAATCACTAGTTAATACGTTGCTGCTCCTGTCTCTTAAACATAAACAAGTGAGAAACGGCCATAAATTACCGTTAATCTTAGAGTTCGAAAAAATGGTATCACGTGACCGGTCAGAGGTCAAAGGTCATAGTCATTTTGGGGGTATATCGACTATGCTGAGTCGAATGGTTTTGACCGCGAGTCTCTAGCTCTTACGGTTCTTGAGTTGAAAGATGGTATCACGTGACCTTGAGGTCAGAGGTCAAAGGTCATAGTCATTTCGGGGGTATACCGACTATGCTGAGTTGAATGGCGTTGACCGCAAGTCTCTAGCTCTTACCGTTCTTGAGTTGAAAGTTGTATAACAGACGGACGGACGGACGGACGGACAAAGCTGTTGTATAAGAGTTTGTCGAACTCTAAAAAGTAATTTATAAGAATGACTGTATGTCATTCTAATCACGCTTGACGGGATACGCAAACATTGAATGCGTAGTAATCGTTGGACTGTCACGCAGAGGTCTCGAATTCGATCCTAAGGCACTTTTCGAAGAAAGTATTAAATCGGTAAATAATTGTCACTCGCTTTAAAGTTTAAGGAAAAATGCTGAGGAAACCTGAATATTTAACGGTTCCCGAAGATACGGGAATGCCAACCCGCATTGGCACAGCGACTAACTTGACTATGACCTAACCCTTGCACTGAGGAGCGGCCCGTGCCCAGCAGTTAATAATATATCAGCTGTATATATACATAAATTGCTTATATACCGGGCTGATATTATATTATTAACTGCAAATGGATGCCTCGCTATTGGTGCTACGCAAGTGTTATGGATCCATTCCCATATGGGAAAACAATTTCTGTGATCGGCAAATAATTGTTTCTAGTGTGGGTTGTTTGTTTCTCCGTGTCTGTTGTTTGAATGTTTGTAAAATACCTTGCGACACAGGAATTGTCCAGTGCGGGGCGATGACGTTTAAAATAAAAAAAGGAATGTGTAGCAACTAAGCTGAGAAAATGTGACGTTACATCTACTGAGTTGCGCTAAAAATAATTCATAATTTGTCTAATCGTAACCATCAACTTACATCATCTGTCATCATAGGTATTGATGACGTAGATCACCTGGGACATATAATTATGTTCGTCATCAAACGTCAACAGTTTGTATTGACAAGCAATTTATACACTGTGATATTATATAAACTAAATAAATTATCTATTACCTACAAAACCCTCCTACAAACCGCATGCGTGAAATCACGTGCAACTCCGCAATATGCTCAGACGTATACAAGGAGCACTTTATTCACGCACACCGGACCGCGCATGCGCACAATGAGCCCCCTGTGGCAGCTAAGTGTGTCGGCACTCACGCGCTGGATTCCTTCAGGGATTTACTTTTACCGGTTGACTGGTATTTGCATTGGTTAGTAACTCGGAATGTATCTGTGATATACGTCGGTACTTATTTGATTTTGATATGCAATCGCTGGGCTTGAGTATTTATATAACATATGGCTAGAGGCAATCTGTTAATGTAAAATACTGGCCGAGCAAAGAGTGCATTGGCTTCGATGATTTGTTTTAAAGATAACTTCTGCACTTGGTTAATATGTACCAGGGGGGCGGACGAATTTACGCAATTTAAACAAAATACGCCCCGCCTCGTAGCTGGATCACATGTTTGTTCCGTTTGGTGATCAGTCCGTAACACTAATGCCCGTTTTCACCAACAGGCCCACCTAAGTTCTTTTAAGCTAAGGGCATCCCTTAATCGAATACTTACCTAAATTCAATTTCACCATACTAGGTATCACCTACGAAGGAATTCCCTAAGTAAGTGACAGTTAACTTTTTCTAAAGTCACGCTTCTGACATCGATGTTTTATCGATAAGATGAAAATTTCTATATTTCTTTTCAAATGAATGGTAGTATTATTAATATATTGAAAAACAATACTTTTTCCATATTTTGCATAACAATAGTTTATTCAGTATAATTTAAAAATGAAAATATTTTCGGTGCATGCGTATAGGCTGTAAGACCCGTGTTCCTTTGCTTTTTTGGCAAATTAACGAGAAACCCTATGTCATTTCTTAACATACGTCGTCGTGTGATTATTTGGAACTACGATTCGTGTTAATTAAAGCTTACATCTTTTGTTATCTTTGAATTCTAAAAGATGATCAATTTTTCTGATAAATATAGAACACTCTGTTTAGATAACCTATATCTTATGAAAAAGTCGACATCGTTGTATTTATCGAAGTGGTTGACTCTTTCACGGTCAATGCGTGGTCTTTTTACTATTTGTAAAATATTCTCTAGAGTCTCCATAGCTTCTAGACTCTCTATAAAGTGCCCTAATTCATTTTTCATGATAGAAAATCACTCGTGTGTCGCGTATGAATAAACAATATTCTGTTACCTAAGCATAAGAGTAGTTTAAGGAGCCAACAATCGAGCCCTTAAATATAAGAGCTGCTTTAGAGACTTAAGTGACACCTAAACGTTGGTGAAAACGAATTTTTTGTTAGGGGTTCCCTAAAAACTGCTAAGGGATACTTATCTGTTGGTGAAAACGGGCATTAGGTACCTTAGTATGGGTGTTCTTTGTGTCCGTTGTTTGAATGATTCTAAAGTTCCCCGCGACATAGGATTTATTTATAATGCAGGCGTTGACTCTATAAACAAACAATTACAAAACAAACAAGTTGTCATGCATCTACGCCTGACGGAGACTTGACATACAGGTATACAATATATTGGCTTTTATCATTTTATGCGTTATCTGGGATACACGCGGACGAAGCCAGCCTAGTAAATTACGGTACTAAGTAAGTGAGGATTTGTTTAACTTTTTATTATATTCGAACAATAGCTGTTAAACATAGTTTATTACGAGACTAGATTTTGCCTGCGAGGTGTACAACAACGCCTGGAATTTGGAGGTAGGTACCTAACTAAAGTTATCCATTTTTACGCATCGTGTGAAAATTAAGTTGGACCCCAGCAATACGACTTTGAAAGCCGCAGACTATTTCGTGTAGTAGTTTTGGAGTGGTGCGCGTTCAAACAAACAGACAGATAAAGAAATGAATAAAGTTTAAAAAACAATAACCCGACTACGTAAAAATACAAAGATAGAAATTACGAAATTTCGTCATTATTAAACCCCTTTTTTTATGTAGTCGGGTTATAGTTATTAATTTTTTTTTTTTATCTTCGTAAAGTTTATATAGCCTATGTCACCAGGGTCATTATAATGAATCTATTGACACCTCATTCATTAAAATCAGTTCAGTAGTTAAGGCGCTACGGTGGAACAAACATACATACACAGACTGCCAAAATCATTACCCTTCCTTTAGGCTTCGCCGTAGTCAGGTAAAAATTATAAAAGTAATTGTTTTGGTTTCTATATCTCTTATAAAGACGATTCACATATTTTTTTCTTAAATATCTCCTATGTGAAGACATCCACCAGTTACAGCTTTATTATGTGAGTAGATTAAACTGTTTTACAGACTGCCAGAAAAGTAAAATTTGGATTAAATTAATGATTGAGTGATGATCGTATAGCTCAAAACGCAGGTGCAACTTTTGCACACAAGTTTCATATAATTATAACCTCCACGAAGAAAGCTTTTTTGATATGGGTCCACTAATGATAGGATAGATTAGAGTTTTTATAGTTAACATTAAGTTACATTAGAATATTCCTTTTAAGTCGAAATTTAGAAAGAAATTCACACATTATGTATGTATGAATTTCTTTCTGAATTTCTGTCTCACGTCAATATCCCCGAAAGTATAGGCACAGATGTATTACACCAACATTCCGCCAATTACGATTTTGGGAGCCATGTGATAGGGGTGAACAGGGGTGAATACGAGTGAATAGGGGCGAACCTATTGCCGCCATGCCGTACCAAGCTTGGTTCTAGACTCCGTGCCTAAAATCACATTCCCGAACTCTTTCCACAACATTCGAATTGACTACCGCTGTGTCATGGAGGCAGTCTTGAAAGAGATACAAAATAAAATGTATTCAGACATATTACCAGATTTTACATATCCGAGATGAACTCGGACAATGCGCATGCTGGCGTGAACAATTTTATTACATGCACGTTTCGACCCTTAATTGTATGACCACACCTTCACAAGTTGTATAAACACTTAAATATTAAACTCGTCCAGTAATTAAGGGCTTGGTGAAATGGCACGCGACGTATTCATTGTGTACACGGGCCAATGCTCAACTGGGTGCGGCTTCCTTCTATCGTAACCTTCCGTCATTACGGAGTACTGCGTTAAACGGTCAGTGATCATTCTATATAGTAGGTTGAACCACTGAATGGTGGAAAGTTTTGTCATTGATCGAGGATTATTAATTTTCGAACTACGCGTTTGTTTTCGGTTGATGAGGTAGAGTAGAAGAATTTATGTGGCCTTTGTACTCTATAATACTATAACCAGGAGAGCAGAAGAGAAAGTTGGTAGGAAGATAATCGAGAGATGTAATCTCTAAATGTAAAGCGTTCTCGATCTTAAAAGTCTTTTCAGTTAACTTTGTAATATTGTCTTCTATTTACGCGAATATTATTCATTGAAATTAAACTGCTATATACGGATTTTATCGCGTTGTTTATTTGACACTTTATTACAAATTTTTGAAAATTGTTACACGTAACTACTATTAAACTTTACTAATTTTTAAGCTAATTAAATTATTATTAAACTATTTAGATTTAATTTATTTTTACACTTTCCCCGACGTTTCGGTTGCTTTTCAGCAGCCATGGTCACGGGGAGACTAAGATGGCAGTTGTCTCAATGTTTCAGTGTAGTTATTTCAAAGTACCCGAACATAATTTAATCATTGGTGTTTCTATTTACGCAGAATGAGCTCAAAGTATCATGAAGTCTAGCTGTGGTTTTCTTCTTCTTGGGTTTGTACCACCAGCTTGGGATCCAGTAATAAAAATAGTCAAACCCAAGAAGAAGCAAACCACAGCTAGACTTCATGATACTTTGAGCTCATTCTGCGTAAATAGAAACACCAATGATTAAATTATGTTCGGGTACTTTGAAATAAAAAATAAATTAAATCTAAATAGTTTAATAATAATTTAATTAGCTTAAAAATTAGTAAAGTTTAATAGTAGCAGTAGTGTAAAAAAATTTCAAAATTTTGTAATAAAGTGTCAAATAAACAACGCGATAAAATCCGTATATAGCAGTTTAATTTCAAAGTTAACTTTGTTTTCATGAGTCGTAAACGTTTTGGGGTAAGGTGCGCCAGGCCCAGTCTAGATTTGTCAGAATTGCATTTTGGTTTAAATTAAAAAGCGGCATTTGGGTAATCGCTGTTTAAGACTGCGCCGAGCGTAAGACAGATATCGACAGAACTCGAGCGGCGCATTTTCAAATCGGCGCGCGGCCGCCATTGTAAAATTGTATGAAGGATTTGAAGTGCTTTTTTGATAAATATGTATCTTTATTGTCAACCAATAACTTAAATATTTGGGACGGACAAATTGTAATATGACTATTTATGTTTCGTTTCAGCGGTAAAACAGGATAGATTTCTACTGTTATAATCTAAAAATTACGTAACACGAGCAAATTTACGTATTTGTGTGGGCGAAAATATTAATTATTTTAAGTTTTTTACACGGAGTAATTGTAAACACTTTCATTGTTATGGTAAATGTATATTTATAATTTGTATTAAACAAAAAGTGTTGATTTTATTCACTTAATCATCACATTTCGCTCGGCGCAGTCTTAAAGCCCGGGGCTTCCGCGGATAATTATCCCCAGATACGCCAATGCTATAAGTCCAACCAATAGATAATCTTTTTTAGTCTAGCTATGACTTCAACCAGCAGGGAATCTAGAATCTTATAATAACTATTAAATATATTCTCGAAAATATGATTTAGAAAATACTAATTTGCCTAATAACGATGCTGTAAAAATTTATGTTAAGAGAATGTTAAAAGTTACAGTTAGTCTGATAAACTAACTGTAACTTTTATAAGCAGTCGTCATAGCAAACTTAGGTATGCATAATTCGGAGTGCTGAATATCGTCAGGTTCTACTACATAGTATTGAATTTATATATTAAATGCCTGGATTCTGAACCCTCTCATTTTATTATAGGTTTCTATCAGAGATGTATCTATATATATCGGCAAAAATGAATCTGGTACTAATATATAAGACTATCAAATTAATAACAATATATTAAACTATGTAAATTAATTTAACTGAGACCATCATGTTCAATTCAAACCAAAAGCGAAATGCAGTCTGTGGTTAAATAACTCTCAAAACTTTGGCGCGCACTTATTGCCTGTCAAATTGCCCACAATCAGTGCAGACATCGCGTTTATTATTTCATGAACATGTACTGACGACTTATTTGTAAAACCGGAATGTAGAATGTTTTTTGACATAATGTTTGTGTTAATTACAAACACGTTATTATGATTTATCGTTGTAGGTATGTATAATTTTAGATATATACAGGTTGTCCCAGAAGATGTGAATCAAATTGTAACGAGAGATTCCTTAGGTAAGGACATTTCAAAAGAGCTAAATAAAAAAATAAAAAAATTAACTTTCGTTAAAATAAAAAAACCAAGCTTTTAAAAAGTACGACATTTTCAGACTTTTAACTACAGAAGCTTCGTTTATGGCTAATTTTCATTTTCTTTTCACTATTATTATTTTTGAAGGATGGACACGTCAAATAACAAACGATTTTTAAAAACACTGTCCTAGTTTTGAAATCGCGGAATTATTTTGGTTTTTTTTGCACCAAAAAAAATCTTGTACCTTTAACCAACAATACAACATAATTTTTTTATTTATTTTATTTAGCACATTTGAAAGGTCCTTACTTAAGGAATCACCCGTTACAATTTGATTCACATCTTCTGGGACACCCTGTAGAATAGCAAGATTTTGCCTGCGGCTTTGCTAGCGTAAATGTAGATTAGGTTACGTTAGTAACAGTACTTTTTTATGGATGAGAGTTACCCTATGTCTTTACCCCCGACAAGGTGTATGCGAAATTGAATGACGATTACAAACAAACAGACACATAAACAAACAAACACACTCACTTTTATAATATTAGTTAGGATTTAGATGTGTAATTTATAGGTATAACATAGGTCATACACTAGGTGACGAGAAATGTAAAAGCCAGAAACATAAGTTGAAGCTTTGGTCATGGATAGTGATAAAAGATTCAGTGCCTACCATAATATCTTAAGGAATTCCAGAGTTTTTATATAGCCATTGTCAAGACAAAGCTACATAAAAATTAAAAGCTTTATTATTGCATGTCATTGTGCAAGAACAAGTTCTTGCACATGCAATAATAATGCTTTACTTAACAGGCTAGCCCCCGGTTTCGCGTAGAAATCTGCTTGATGGCTTGGATGCATGGCATGATGGATGGATTTAGCAGTATCCGGTGGACCCCCTACAGCTACATTTCTACCATATTCCTTGGCATTGGTATTTATATTTGATCAAATATCTGCAATATGCAAGTTTTTACAAGTAACAGTCGCTGGAATTCTTAAAATATTATCTGCCTACATTTTGATAGGTGAAGTCATTCTTCACTATCGAAAGCAAATAAATTTTCGTGGACCCACCCCCGCTTACGTATTGTGAACCCCTATTTTTTTGGCACGTCAGCGTAGACCTCCGTCGAGTCTCCCGTGGAACCCTAGGGGTCCACCTGGACCACTTTGGAAACTAATAGTCTAAATCATTAAGCAGAATATATTATTATGTGCACCTAGCGGTTATCTACACTAATATTATAAAGCTGAAGAGTTTGTTTGTTTGTTTGAACGCGCTAACTACTGGTTCGATTTGAAAAATTCTTTTCGTGTTGGATAGCCTATTTAACAAGAAATGCTATATAATATTACGCTACGACCCACGGGAGCGGCGCAGTAACGATAAATGCGGGTGAAATAGCGGGAACATCTAGTTTTGTATATGTAGTTACATTTCACGAGTTTTACTTCCGGTAAATATCGAAAAATAAGTCCTTTCCTTAGGCCAGAAATAGAAACAACCGCCGTTTAATATAAAACTTAAAACATATCATGTTATTAATCATAACGTACATCTAAAAGTAAACGAAGATCAAACATTATTTTGAATTAAATTGGCTTTGAAATAGGTGCTTAATTTTTTACTACTTTATAATTATTGAATAGTTATAGAATATATTAAATTCATCATGCTTCAAAAATGTCGACGTGTCGTCACAATGTGCTGTAGTAATAACTCAAGACGGTGGAAGATAATTTGGTGTTGCCGTCCTCGCCGCATCGCCATCAATCATCCCACTGACATTCGCCCAAATGGCAGGATGTTTAAATTACTGAACCCTCGGCTACTGTGTTTACCGAATATAAAAAGAATGAGATAGCTATATCTAAGAAAATAAGTAAGATTTGTTTCTTATTTTCTGGGCAACTATAGAAAGAAATTTAGAACTGTCGGGACTCGGGACCGATATTCATAGTGCACTTATTTACATCTGGAATGTAAACGCAATGTTCTAAAATTATTGAATTTAATATAATGTTAGTTAAAATAGACCTATATTATATGTACCTAAATAATAATAAGTACTTTTAAGTGGTTAAATAGTTAATCGTTCAATTTAACGGTGAACTGAAGACTATTAAACCGCACTATTCCAGCGTGTTTGCACTATATCCTAATTCTTCTCATACTGAGAAGCTAGCTATGGCCAGCTGTGAGGCAGTTTTTATATAGGACTAATATTATTACCTATAACTAGTTTCAGAGGGATCAAAAACCAACATCTTTTTAGAATTTCTCTTTATTATTTCTGGTATAAAGCAAAAACTACTGAACGGATTGTTAATTATGGTTATGCAGATTAATATTGTAGAATTCGACTTATCTGCCTACCTGACCTACATCAGAATTAATTAGTTTCCGTTTACTAAACCTTGCATAGGCGCATAATCCGATTCAAGTAAATGCGAACGCGGGCATGCTAGTCCTCTCGGTCATAGTCACAGGTAAAAATACAAATGGAAATTATTTTAGAAAGACGCGTTCGTAATATAAAAAATTGAGACCCGGTCTGGCTTTACACGTCTTCGTCAATTTGCAGATAAAGCAAACAACTAATCATTTTATTTGTGACGTGTCATATCAAATTTGTGTTATATTCTAATTACAACTTAACATCTTTACTTTACTTTTTACATCATAATTATCATTTAAATGCACATACATTCTTTAAATTTCCAAAGTAAATGACGCATTGAACTGCATAATATTACTATATCGCACAAAATAGCTTTGCAAATAACCAAAAACAAATTATACATTCACTAGAATTACATCACATTAATTAGAATACATACCTATAGGTAAAATTCCAAAATAAATCCTCTACAAACAGTTAGGTAGAAAAATAAAATCTTGGCGTGTAACAAAATGGGAGTACGATGAGTTATAATAATATCAAAGCTCTTAAATTGAAGCAGAAAATACCAGTTTTATAAAATCTCAAGAATGTGTTCACGCATGTCCGGTAGCATTCGGTTATTATGTTAACATGCACTGGCCGAGTGTGGCCGAGTGCGCAGGCGCATCGTCTCTTACTCGCGCGTGATTTTAGGTGTCCCTACACCCGCATTGTTTTAAGTTGAGTAATAACTTGTACCTACATACTTTTACTTCACTACTGGCTTGTTGCTGACAGATTATTAACTATTAAGATGTTGAACGCCGCGGACACCAGGTGTCCGCGACCAAAAGTGTTTCTATTGTATCTGTTGCGGCGTTTAAAGTGTTAACTATTTTGCACAAACTTGCAAAATATGCTCAGCTTCTGGAGTGCAGAATTGTAAATATTAACACATACATATATCGCACTCTTAATAAAACAGCGACTTAACTCGAAATTTGAAAGTAAGGCAATTTGAACTCTAATTGTATATGTTAAATACTAATATTATGTTTGTATTAAATCTTTGCAATAGAGTTCAAATTTGTTTAATCCAAAATACTGAGATAAGTCTCTGTTTTATTAAGGGTGCGATTATTATCTATTTATTAGCTAAAATCAATTTAATGAATAAAATTATACTTAAATATTAAGAATAATGACTTCTTATGTTATTAATCCGAACACCGCATTTATCTGTTGCACCTATTTAACTTTAATTAATAGTTATTTGCACTAAAATTAAGGCACGGACAAAGACAACTCTAAATAACCCGTTATGCTCATTTTGTGATGTGCATCTACGTAATATTGCCTTTAGGCAACATTGTTATGCTTGACAAAGCCCTCTTTTTTGTACTGTTATACATGTTAAACATTGAAACCTACATACTTTAACATTGAGTTTATTAATCATGTAAGAAAACAAAGATTTTATTCATTTGCGGCATTATTATGAACACATAATAATATTATGACATCCGAGACACATAACAAACGAGAAAAATAATTTCTATCACCCAATATATTATCTTATCTTATCTTATGTGGGGGCCAGTCAGTGCAGACCGACGACACTTCGACCCGGTGGGATCTTTTGTGTCGACACTCTCCCAATAACGACTGCCATAGATATTCATGGCAGCCGGGACCGACGGCTTAACGTGCTCTCCGAGGCACGGAGCAGGCGATAATTGTCAATCAATACGCACATAATCTCAAAAAGTCATATAACTACCGAAAGTCAGAGGTGCGCGAGGTGGGTTCGAACCCGAGACCCTCTGCATTGCAGTCTGTTGGTCTCCCCACTGAGCTATCGCTGCTCTTAACCAATATATTAACTCCTAGCCTATTCCATCTAATCTAATTGAAACGTGGTATCAAATAACATAATATGTATAATTTAAAATATTAGGTACCACATAAAATATGAGACGTAAAGTCTAATAGAACAGCACGTTACAAGATATTACAAATAATCTTATTAAATTAAATTAATTCCAAAGGTTCGTTGCTAAAAATGATTTCTGCGATCAACTAACAATTCATAATTATATGTCGAAACTGCGAGATAATTATAAATAAACCGTATTTTTTTCGATTAATGTTTTGACAATGTTGTCGATATTAACTAAAGATAAAGTTTTATATCTATAAAATAGAAACTTGATAGCCCAGTGGAATAGCGTTAAACTGCCATACAAAGGTCCCGTGTTCTAACCTAAGGCCACCTCCAGTTTTACGAAGTTATTTAGCTAATTAATTATCGTTGATTTAACGGCTAAGGAAAACAACGTAACAAAACCTACATGCCTCAGATTTTTTCTTAATGTTATCGAGAATGTGTGCAGTCTACCATCCCGCACTTAGCCGACGAGGTAGACTATGGCCTAACCCTTTTCAATCAGATAAAAGGCTCGTGCCCATTCATGCCCATCGTGGCTAATATTATTATTACTTTATAATCTTACGATACGTTTTAAAACATATTTTCGTAAAGTATATTTTAAAATATTCAAACACATTCATTTTAGATCTAATTTAAAAATCCTGACTATAGGTACTATATTTAAGTTATAATTTTAATGTCTTTAAAAGCTACCTCAGATATTTAATCAATACATAAAATCGTATCAACAGACAAACTGAAATACGATTAGTAACATCGGCAACCCATTAACTATAAACTGATACCGCAGCAGATGTTCTACCACAAGCCACAAGGGTGTCTCTGTTACAATATAAACAAAGAATTCCTCAATAATGCACTTAACCATTTGATACCCACATTAATAAAATGTTGTATTTAATCATATAAACTTTTATTTGTATTATATTACTTCGTTATCGGATAAAATGTCAAAACTATAATATATTAGCTATCCCTTGAGGAACATTTTTTCTGGATTAAAGGTCCCTATGAGCTTCTCTGTGACCCTGACAACGCGTATGCGAAATTTCATAAAGATCGGTCTAGTACAGTGGTCGGCAACCCGCGGCTCGCGAGCCGCATGCGGCTCTTCCACGAAATGTTTAGTACAAGCACGGAATATTATTTATTATCTTGCCTTATAACTATAATACCAAACTTTATTTAATCTACTGTTACTTAAACTAAGACTTATTTGACAAAGGTAAGCTCGAGAGTATACTTTTAATTCAATTTTTGTCCTAAAGTTTAGTTAAAAAAATGGCTCTTTGAATTTTCAGTTGTGAATTGGCCATATTTGGCTCTTTTGGACGACAAGGTTGCCGACCACTGGTCTAGTAGTTAAGGCGTTTGCGTAACAAACAAACTGACATTCCACTTTATAATATTACTAGATTTTTTAGGTCAATATAGTAATTTTTCTGGATGAAAGATCCCTAAACCCTATGACCTTTTCTGTACCTTTAGCAAAGCGTATGCGAATTTCATAATGATCGTACTAGTAGTTAATGCGTTAAAGCGTAACAAAGAAACAAACACACATTCACATTTATACTATTAGTAAGTATATTAAAAAACTAGCTGTTGCCTGCGACTTCGTCCGCGTGGACTTCAATTTATTAACCAATACCTACTTTTAATTTGTTATCTAATTTTAATATATAAAACTACAACTAAAGAAATTAATAAGTCTAACTACACCTATATAGATGTAGTTAGCTATATATATAGCTAATACTTAAAAACTACCTACTAATATTTAGAAACTACCTACTATATCTAAAGAATTATATCTTTTGAATGAAATGTACGATTTTAATAATTTAAAAGTATTTTATGGGTATTGAAACTGTCTTTAATAAAATATAATTTAATGGGATAAGGATTAATACATAGGTATGAATAATATGGTTTGATTAATGTCGGCACTTTTATCAACTTTTAAAATGTAAAAAGGTAGTTATAGTAGTATAACTACAGTAGTTGGACATATGGTATCACGGACTTTTTTGTAGGTATTGATACGTTCTATAATACTGTAGAACATTTTTTTGTTCTATCATCAATAGTTTCCGCAGCGCACGTGATGACAGATTTTTAAAACCAATTTTTTCACGCCTTGGGTTATATTATTGCATTTTTATTAGGAATCCCTATTTTTTTGAAAATGTAGTATAGCCTATGTCACTCAGTGAAGATTCAGCTTTCAAATGGTGAAAAAATTTTTAAAATCGGTCCAATAGTTTTTGTGTGAAAACACAAACATACATACAAAAACACAAATGTTTCCTCTTTATAATATTAGTTTAGAAGCTTCACTTCAGTTTCACTAATGTGTGTTTTAATCTAAACTAGTCTAAGTTTAGATTAAAACACACATTAGTGAAACTGAAATAAGTATACATAGATTCACGCCTGTTTTCCATAGGGGTAGGCAGAGACTACGGATGTCAATTTGCTACGATCCTGACACACTTGAAAAAAGAAAGTATGTGAGCATATTATTATCTAATCACAATAAAAAAGCATTGTGTCTGAGCCCCGGGGTCTTTAAAACCTGCATAAGTATAAATAATATGGCAAATTATACTCAGCGCGGCGCTAATCGGTACTAGTGGTCGCCCAGTAGTCGAAATTCATCCGTTATTCATTCATTTTAGATGTCTGCTTTTCTTTACCATATAAACATATACGCACAATATGCTTAAAGGTGGTACAAAGTTTTCTTTTTACTTATTAATGTATTGATTTTTTACTTTGAGAGATAGCAATGCTTTGAATTCGTAAAACATTTTAAGCTTGTCTCGTTCCAAGTGGGAATGTTGGCGATCCTACCGTATACTTGACACAATGGCATCAAAAAACGTACAAAACTGCTCGATGGAGGATTTATGTGCCCTCCCGAATACTTGGCGTTCTTCAGTTTATGCCCCGCGGCAGCCGGTATTCCGTATACCGCATATATTTTGATGTCATCAAATCCTTTTGTAAATGTCCAGTTTTTAAGCTACCGTATAACTTGGTCGTTGACCCGCATGGATTAGACAGTGATCGAGGGCGGCACTGTCACTTATATAATAACTTAGTTTTATAGCTGGCTATGATGTAAGTTTTAGATATGTATATTTTGTTTTGCATGGTGAACAACCGTTTGATATTTAATTTTCGACTTTTAATTAATGTGCAGAGGGTTAAATGTTGAATAACGGTATTGCGGCACATAAAACCAATAGCAGCCACAAATAGTGGTCATTGCCATCAACAGGCAGCAGTTAAATTGAAGCATTACACGTGGCCTGAATAAAATGGTAGTTACTAGTGTAGTTGCTACGTCTGGCGTCCTCTAGTGACAGAACATCGTCATTCAGTAGGCCTAACTATTAAGATGGCGAACAAATATTAACCTACCAAGTGATAAACGCGACAACTAGCCTATGGGTTACAGATATGCAGCCTATTGTAGCATCAGGATACCATTAGTGAAATGCCAACTCTGCAATATCAGACACCATGTAGCCAGTCAGTCAATAAACAAGTACCATAATTTGGACAGCTAAAAGCTCTCCAAAGTCTTTAAGTCCAGCATAAAAATATTACTCGCTTCAGAAGCTTTCGAAGAAGATTGGATACCTTATATTGGGCTCAATATAAGGTATCAAATGTAGGAAGCATATCGATGTGCGATTAATTAATCAAATAAACAATTGTTTGGGTACCAAATTGATTTGAAACACTAGGTCAATTTCGTGGGTTGATCCGAGCACCCGTCGAATCTTATAGATTGACGTTAACACGTATAACCAGTATATCTACCATGAACATGTCTATAAAAACTTCGGTACCAACGACATATTAAGAATATACCTACCATGAAATTTATACTGATTTATTTCTTTCAAAGTGACAGTACTCAGTCGTTCGCACCACCTGATGGTAGAGTTAAAGACTATCAAAACATGATTCGTAATACGAATAACATGAGCAATCAGCCTGAAACTTTGGCATTGATTTTTATAGTAGGACTTCAGGTTGCAACAACTGTGTAAAAACTGTTTAAGTATTAAAAGTTACCGTGTGTCACGGTAAGTACGAATTGCGGATGCTCACATATCAAACTTATTTTTATTTGACCTTAATCTTGATTTCTTATTTTACCGTCGTATTCCCTGGTTATAAACGCGCAAGTGATACTCCTGGTCTTGCTACTGATCAAAGGCTGCCATCGGCCATCAGCCGCTACCATGTTCGCACGTCAACCATAAACCATAAAAAATATTACAGCCGTTACATTAATTACTCATGACAAATCTAAATTAGCAAATCTTCAACGAGTTATCTCCAACAATGCATATTTACTTTCAACCTATTGTTCAATACATGCAAGTATTACTTATTGTCTGTGAAACAAGTAATAACAAATCATCACAGCAGATGTGTTCACAAACATACGCTTGTCTAACTTTCACTAGTTCACTCTTCACGTCTAATTTTCCCATGGTTTTTGCATCAGACATGGGATTCTCACGTAAGAACTTAATTGGCTATATTTTCTAAAAAAAAGTAAACTACGCATCACCAAAGAGGATGGGTGTACTCACCATTGGTAGGGAGAGTTTAAACATAGATAAACGGCTGATGCCTCCGAGAAGGATATGCAGCCGTGTATTCACCCAGTATCGTCAGCTATTTTAGTTTTCAGATCATAGGAGAAAAAGCTTTGCCAGACCTGTAAACTTCACCGACCTGCACAGCAGTTACATGCACTACCGCCGCGCGCCGCTCCCCAGGGTAAAGCCTATATTTAATAGATGAAATGGGAAACAAAATTCTACAGACGCTTGTCAGCTATTTAAATACAAAAATTACAATACGAAGCAGCGATAGCCTAGTGGGAAACCGTTGGACTGCCACACAGAGGTCTCGAGTTCGATCCCAAGGCGCGCATCTCTGACTCTACGAAGTTATATGCGTATTAAATAGTTAATTATCGCTAAACCTGCATGTCTAAGAGTTCTCAATAATGTTCTCAAAGATATGTGAAGCCTGCCAACCCGCACTGGGCCAGCGTGGTGGACTATGGCGTAAGTTCTAAACTAAAGTAAATGACAGATGTGATAAGTTCACAATGACAATTGCATATCAGTTCACATTTACTGTTTATTTGACTCGGAATTCTAATTTGAACATACATATTTTAATACAAGAACTGGCCTTCTGTATTCACAAGCTATCTCTAGCCTGGACGTGCTACATCTGTTTTGATATTTAGTTTACATTATTATATCCATAACCAGAATACCGATAACCGATACGCGATACCTTTTGTGGTTCAAAACAAAACTTATGGACTGTGAATCGTTCTTCCTGAACCATGTGTTTGGTCAATGGTGAATGTCCGTTTTATATAGGTCGTACATACAGGGTGTCCGGTAATTAATGAATAACCTTGAAATGTCTTATAGTACAACTAAAGGCAGTTCAGAAAAATATTTAATAAATCTATCCTTACTACCTGAGATTTTTTTTTAATTACCATATTTATCTTTCTTATATGCTACGACCATAAATTAATGAAATCCATCGGTTTTTTGTTGTTTTATTATTAAACACTAATTATTCTAACAGATAGACAGTCAAAAGTATGAATAACTATTGCACTTTTTTAATTTTCTTTTTTTACGTTTTTTTTTTAGGTAATTAATGAATAACCTTGAAATGTCTTATAGTAGAAATGCGTTTAGAATTAAAAAAAACGAAATGCAATAACTAGTCATACTTTTGACTGTCTATCTATTAGCATAATTTGTGTTTAGTAATAAAACATCAAAAACCCGACGGCATTCATTCATTTATGGTCGTAGTGTACAAGAAAGATAAATACGATAATTTAAAAAGAAACAAATCTGAGGTACATACATAGTAGTTAAGATAGATTGTTTTCATTTTTTTTTCTGAACGGCCATCATTTCTACTATAAGACATTTCAAGGTTATCCATTAATTACTGGTCAACCTGTATACAGGTATTAGGTATTATATAAAAAATATGCATGTTCAATACACATGCATACATAATTTATTTATCACCTAATGTATACAGTATAAACATCAGATCATAATTCTTATGTAAACCGATTTTGTATATGTATATTGTTAATGTACCTTAAAATAAATAAATAAATAATTCTGCATTGGTGACTTAGTGCTTAAAGTGGTCGCCTTTTGGGGTTCAAACCACACACGTAACAAAAAGTTATGTGATCGATAACTGGTTGTTCCGAGTCTGGGTGTTATTGTGTTTGTTGTGTCCGTTGCTTGAATGTTTGAAAAGTCCCCCGCGATAAACGAATTATTCTTAACGTGGAAGTTTTCTTTTTAACAATTATAGATATAATATACTTTGAAAATCATTCGAGAGGGCTCCTCGTGTATACTTTTCTTTTATATTACATAGATGTTCCCGCGGTTTCACCCGCGATTATCGTTACTGCCCCGTGGGTCATAGTAAGATGTTATATAGCCTATAACCTTCCTCGATAAATAAGCTATCCAACACTTAAATACTTTTCTATTCGAACCAGTAGTTCCTGAGATTAGCGCGTTCAAATAAACAAACAAACTCTACAGCTTTGTAATATTAGTATAGATCATTTGATATCGTTATTTAACTGCATTCATTCACTGTTGAGTCAGCCTAAGAATTCTTTCTAGAAACTAGTTTTTAGCAATATGTATGTGTTACCGAATTGGAATAATAATAATGTGGAAATTGAATAGGTAACTAATATCGCGATACACCTGCTCACAAGAGCATTTATATATTAGCAACTGCACATACAGGGTCTCCCAGAAGGTGTGAATCAAATTGTAACGGGAGATTCATTAGGTAAGGACCTTTCAAAAGTGCTAAAAAAAAACAAACATTTTAAAAAGTACGACTTTTTCAGACTTTTAACTACAGGTGCTTCGTCTATGGCAAATTTTAATTTTTTCACTATTATTAATTGTGAAGGGTTGATTCGTCAAATTACAAAAGATATTTTAAAACTGACATTGTTTTGAAATAGCTGCATTATTTTGGTGTACTTTTTTTGCACCAAAGAAAATCTTGTATGTTTGACCAACAACACAACATAATTTTTTATTTATCACATGACTATTCCTTACTTAAGGAATATCGCGTTACAATTTGATTCACACCTTCTGCGACACCCTGTATATAAATGAAGCACTTTATGAGAATCGTTATGATTATGTAATATATTTTTTATATTTCCCACAGAGAATTAAACGTTGGCGAATTTGCTAAGTTATGGTTACTGTACGAACCGGCTAAGTCAGGGTATAAAATATTAATAATACTGCATGTTATTACGAGAGACGATTAAATTAAAACAATTATAAACGGATCTTGTATTATTGTTTTACATCAAAGCTGCTCGGCACATATTGGCTTTACAAATTGTAAAAATCAAAGCAACGATTTTATATAATTATTATATTACCTGAACTTTTATTTCTTCTAAGTGTACTGCTGTATGTGAGAAATTTTATGGTTGGTAATAATCAAACAAACAAACTCACAGTCGAATTTATAATTATAGTTAGGACTGTATTACATTGTGGCAATAAAGAATTTATAATTACACTACGATTATAATATCAGCCCTGTATTAAACTGTCCCACTGCTGGGCACGAGCCTCTTCTCAGTGTGAAAAGGGCTATGCCATTGTCCACCACGCTGCCCCAATGCGGATTGGCAGACTTCATATATCTTCGAGAACATGGTGAACTCTCAGACAACATACTGTTCTCATAATTTCGCTTTGGGATCGAACTTGCGATCTCTGCGTTGCAGTCCAACAGTCTCCCACTGAGCTATCGCTGTTTTACGATTTACGATTAACCGATCGTAATAATATCTTATCCATACGTCCTGTATTTTCAATACCAATATTATTTACGCAATTCCCTTAACTGAATAAGATGACTGCCTGTCTAAGTTTCAGCTAGCTATTTGGCGAAATGTAATAGGTATAATGAAAGTCTGCCAGGAATATAATTGCATGATCCTCTGTATTTAATTATGTATGATGTGTGTATATAAGATAATCAAACATCAGACCGTGGCCCGTGGTTCTAGAATGTTGTCTTTTTAAATACGAAAATGATTTTGTATACATTTGAATACCTACTCCTTATCATAATGTATTACAAAAGAATACCGTTTTGTACCAAGAATGATTCATGAGACTATTAAAATTAAAAAAACATTGTAATTTTCTAAAAGTTTTAATGTGTCGCCAACTTTAGATCAAAATAATTAATTTTCGTCTAATATTACATTGAGCTCATTGGGCTCAGCGATAGCTCAGTGGGGAGACCAACAGACTGCAATACAGAGGGTCTCGGGTTCGAACCCACGTCGCGCACCTCTGACTTTTGGAAGGTATATGACTTTTCGAAATTATGTGCGTATTGATTGACAATTATCGCCTGCTCCGTGCCTCGGAGAGCACGTTAAGCCGTGGGTCCCGGCTGCCATGAACATCTATGGCAGTCGTTATTAGGAAAGTCAGTTAACCCTCTAATATCGTGACACTGGTCTAGCCTTAGGGTATCGTTAGCCTTCGGGTTGCGGAGGTCAGGTGGCAGCCGCTCCGTGAAAAAACTGATATCCAGTCAAATCCGGTTAGACCAGAAAAGCCGACCCCAAGTGACTTGGGAATAATAAAGGCTAAAAGAGAAGAGAGAAGATTACATTGAGCTCATTAACAGTAAATAGTGACAAATATTCGGGTAGGTATTTTGAAATAACAACACTCAGAACATCGAGTACGGAGGCATACTGTATACCACTTTAGGTTCTGCGAAAGAGTAAATATAAATAGTCATAAAAATTATACGACTTTTTTAAATAAAATAATCTCTAATAAAACCAGTATAAAGTCGTTTGATTTCAATATGTCGCTACAATATTCGCGTAAAAGTTATACAATATTATGTATAATGGTTGTTTTGAATATAGCTGAGCGGTTTCCATTTAATAATTGGGTGTGGAATGCCAACGCAATCTTACCTAATCATTAAGTTACTAGACCAGATGGTATAAACACCAGGGTGTGTCCTAGGCCTACTTTCTACAAAGTTCGTTGGCCACCATCACCACGGCAAAGTTTTGGAAATGATTACATCTGTTATGTATGACACTTTAAATGACTTACAAACAACAATTATTATCTACAAACGCATGTCTTATGCTAATATTTCTGGTATATATACAAGATCTTCACATTATGTCACGATATGTTTGCATTATAATATCATGATATATTTTGTTATTTTGAGCTATGAGGCTGGCACGTCAAAAATAACGAATACTATTACTAGACTATGCTAATGATATTTTTTTTGCAATTTCTCAATGTATAATATTTGGCTTGTAACATTTACTGTGGCGTTATTTACCTACATCCTAAGTCATATTAAAATGCGAATGTGAGATTGTTAGTTAGTTTGTCACGGTGAAATTTTGCATACACGTTATCAGGGTTACAAAAAAGGAATTAGAATACGTTTCATCCAGAATAAGTACTGTTACCGAGAATTAGAAATTTATTCACAAAATATACATTAACGCAAGCAAAGCTGCGAGATAAAGTATATTTAAGTGACCTTTGTAAAGAGAAATGAAATGAATATATTAAATAGAGACCGCCGTTTCGTTCGTCAACGTCAAAAATACATTCAGGTCGTAAAATAACACTTATAAATGTCAAAGTTTAGTAGTTAATAAGTTTACTTATTGTAGTTACTGACACAGCTACATTTTGGTCAGTTGCTAGGTTCTGGCAAAGGGTTGAGCTTATGAGACTTGTAAGGAGCCCGTTACATAATTTACCTGTTCTACTGAACCGATTTATATAATATTTGACTTAGATTTTAAGATGAGCCCCAAGCTATAACCGTACTACAAGCCGCCAGTGGTACATACGGAAAGCTCAAACCAACAGACATGAAGAAAAGGACATTGTTTCGGATTCAAATAAATTTAATTGCAAGTTCTTCTTCAATAAAGTTTTGTGCGTGCGACATTCAATCTTTAAACTTGAGTGTAACGGTTATATATGGACGTAATTAAAAAAGCATACGAAACTGTCTTTCTTGAGTTGTTGATTGATTTCCGTTAAAAAAGGTAGTTTATTTTAAAATAAACAATGAGATACATTGCAGTAAGTATAGTAACAAAACTGTTAGTAGTTTATTGTATCGTTAACTAGTTTTTGCTAGCTGCTTGGCTAGCGCATATTTCGCGGGAAGGTATACTCGGATAAAAGTATCCTCTGTATCAATCTAGACATAGTCATAGTCTATCTATATTAATATAGGACATGATCTTTTTTGCATTGTCGTAGGCTTAACTCTTTTCATGACCTAAGACCAGTAGCCTTAATGTAATTTCAGTAACTCACAAAGTGTTGCCTTGTGATCTGATTAATAAATATTTTTTGATTTTGACCTCGTGTAGCAAATGTCGTCTATATTCGGTAAAATTGAATTATTGATATTGGCATGCAAATAAAATCAATATTTAGAGCAGCCATGCATCATTTTAGGGAAATGAAAATATTCAGAGAATACAGGGAATATATACTTGGGATGGGAATAACTGCTTATATTATATTTAAACAATTGTTTTGCTGTCTACTTTACGTGTCACTACTACTAAGCGACACCAAAATATGACCACAACATACTGTTACACGCTGTAGGTAAGTATAAACTATTCATAAATTTAAACAGTTTCTTAGGCTGTGAAGAACCGTGGGCTGCTCCAATTTTGCAGGAATACCCGATTCCGACAGACTACGAAAAGGGACCTTTACCTACAACCCTAGGCAGTCACAGACTACCGTTAGGACATCGTGTATGACTGCATGGGGTACAGTGGTTAAATAGTCGCCACGCCCTTGGCATTGCGCTAAGGGTTCGATTCCAATACGAGACAAATATTTAAGTGATCCACCAGGAATTCTGGATGTTCGTTGTTTCAATGTTTGTAAAATCTACCACGAAACAGATACAGCATTTCTTATATTTTCAGGGAGCATTATTATGACATCTAGCCTTCTAAAGATCAAAGTCTCCCCTCCCCGTTTACTCTTTAGAAGGCTGTGGCTATGTGGGATATCTAACCAAAAAAAAACATCCCAGTGGTCACCAAACTACGTGAACGGGATATCTCAAAAGGAACAAACACCGGTGCCTCCATTGTGCCTTTGGCCCTGCCCGAAGCAGACACTCCCAGTAGCCATAATGACACGATAACTAATGACCAGTACCCTAATTTTAACCATCCATGACACCACGACTAAAAGGGTCCCCCTTTTAGTCGCTTACCAGACCGGCAAAGATTACATTGGTGTATGGTCAACAATAAAATACCTGTTTGACTCTATAAATATATAAAGAATAGTCTTTACCCGACATTACACCCTATAATGTCATGTAAACAGGTATTTCCCTAGAGTGACGGTTGTCTCATATGAAAAAGGTTGATTTAACTAACTTAACTGAAGATGATAGCCGATTTAACAGTAAAAGTTATTAAGATAAATGTCATACCGTTAGTATCACATCAATGGTTATTAAAGATACCACACAGTCTACGTGACAGTGAGAAGTTTTTACAGCTTGGAATATTTATTTATTATGTTTCTTATTCATAAAAACCTAACAACTTATTTTGGAACGTTACTTATGGTTTTAGAACGAAAAAAAAATGTTCAGATCAATACAGCGGCATTGTATTGCAATACAATATATTGATATGAACATTTCTAAATTTAAATAACATAATATGAGTGTTATTTGAATTCGACGGTTTAAAAACCGTAGTAATCAGTAGTATGTTGTTTGAAAATACAGTTGAATTTAGTAACAGAAGAGATTATTAGTACTACGACTAAATTCTCAGCACAACTAAAAGCTGCAGAGTATTATCTACATAGTTCCAAGGCCCTACTACATAAACACAGTACTTTCACTGCACCACCAACAATAGACAGTTTCCCACCGCCGTGGGAAGCATTTTTTCCTGTAAAAGTGCACTGTTACCTAGCCATCCATTGAGGTGTTACGTCTGGGTCACTACACTGCACTGTACTAGTCACGTTTCACGTCCTGCACAGAACTGAAAAACTTTTACTTTTCCCGGTAAGCTCGCCCGTTCGCGCATGCGCGGTGCACGGTGCGCGGGCGCTTGTGAGGCGCGCAACACACTGCCGCCACCCGCGCCCGTCTCTCCTATAAATTCTTTACACGACTCGTGCCAGAGCTTGGCCCTGTACAGTCAAGTACTCATGTGCCTACGCCCTTAGCTTTTACACTTGAACCACGTAGCGTAGTTTTACTTTCAAGTACTTCAAATCACAAACGCTTTCATAATAATTTCGACCATCAAGAAGGATTATCATTATTCATTTTAAATTATCTACGTGACCAATACACAGATATAGAATAACAAAATAAAGCTCGACGGAAATTCAAATAAACTGTGTTTTAATACGGTATCTAGTCGAAAAATAATAAAATCTGTTTGCATGTAATGTTTACGCTAAAATTGGCGGATTACTTTATTTAAAGGGAAAGCCGAGACACCCAAGGTGAAAGATAAGACAAATTTTAAGTTGCATATTTTGGTATCAAGATATAATCTTGGCCGACCACGTGGGCTTTAATTATAAAATTAAGCACAGGATTGTACCTGCGGCGCGCGCGCAGCCTCCGGTCGTCGTTCGAGCAACCAGTCGGACCGCATGCTCCTTCCCCCTCCCCCGCGCACTTCTGTCCCAAACTTTTAACACCGCATTCAAAATTCCACCTAAACCTTTGACTATAGAGCTCAATTTCATTTGCAGCGGGACCTTGCTTATAATTTTTTGGAACTGGTCCTTAATACCTCTGCTATTTCGTACAAGACATGCCGTACAGGGTTCTCTACATATTTGCCCAAACTTGGTCGGCATTGAGCCGTATTTAGGGGGCATAAGAACGATTTCGTACGCACAGGTTGAACAATGCACCTGCCTGTAAGATACCGCTTACAATAGCTGCACTTACAATAATATTGACTGGTGGCTTATGAAGTTAAGACCACTGTATTATGATAGCACGTGAACGTGTCTCGGCAGCGAGTAAGTCTGACTCTCGTACGTCTCACTTAGACCTCTAGATCTATTAACGTAGGTAATCTGCACGATCGTAGGTTTAATGCGGTCACGTATTCATAATATTTGCGATACCTATAATACGCCGTGTCTTCGATTTGAGGCATGTTTGCATTTATTTGTCACGCTTTATAGGCGCTTGCCTGCTAAATACGCCGTCTATCGATCGTGAGTGATGTGTGATGTGACAACGTTATTGGTAAAATCAGCTATGATTTTGTCAGTAGTTGACACTTATGTCCTTATGTGTCCTCTTTGGATAAGATCCAAGATGAACTTACGTAGCATTACATTACTTAAATTCAATGTCTAATTTATGATAATTTAACTAATAACTAATATACTATAATATAATATACTATATAATAACTATACTCCATTTGGTTAAGTACTAAACAATATTGATATGACTTTTTACACAAACACATATTAAACAAATAAACTACTGCTTAAACTAACGGTTCAATTGATTTAGTAATCGTTATTGCTGTATTTACGTTGATCATTAGCAGCATTTTATTTTTAAACTGAGTTTTTAGATAGAAAGACACATCAAGATTGTATACCTTTAGTTAAGTACCTAACCAAATGGAGTGTAGGTAATATTATTTAGTTTTCGCTACATATCGTTCGTGTGTGACGACGTCCGCGTCGTTGGTAAAATCAGCTTAGACTTTGTCAGTAGTTGACGCTGATGTCCTTATGTATCCTTTTTGGATGACAGCGAAGATGATTTTCAAAATTAAATTACAAACCTTATGAGAACTAATGCTTAAAACTACCTACTAATATTATATAGGTATAAGGCATTTTGCTTCGTACCATTCCCTAATTATTGTATTAAATTATAATTGTATAGTGATATGTCGATGGTGTAACTTTAAATAAATAAATATATTTATATGAAGGTAACTATGTGATGTTATTTAGTTGTTTAGATATTTGCTAGTCAATCACGCGTTAACCGTAAATTGATTTTGATAAAACTTGACACATGGACAGTTTAACGACGATAGATAATGTGGAGACAGATGACTCAGTTTTCTGTAGGGGCGTCGCAAGAAATCCAATAATTGTCCACTTAGCGTGAATGCTTGGAATCAAAGATGCAGTTGGCATCTACATCAGACACAACTCTAACAAATATAATGTTAAAGGATCCACTAACTATTTGTTCTAAAAATCTTTTCCTATCGGACTGTGTCAGTGATATGGAATATGATTCGCTGATCAGCCGACGTTGAAATGTAAGCAAACATAGCATAATCCTAACTTATAAATGCGAATGTGAGTTTGTATGTTACACTTTCACGCCTCAACTACCCGACGGATAATTATGAAATTTTGCATACACGTTGTCAGGCAAACAGAAAAGGACATAGAGTACCTTTTATCCAGAAAAACTACTGTTACTCATCTAACATAACATACATTAAAACAAGTGAAGTCGCGGGCAGAATCCAGTCAAATAATAGTTTAAGTATCATTAAGACCTACTTACCTTGGCGGTGACAGTCATCTCGCCGTTGACGCCGCAATAGTCTTATAGGTTGGAAATGTTAGAATCCCTCACGATAATTGTAAATTTTGTGTGCTCCACAAATAATTGTTTCAAGTCTGGATATCATCATCATCATCATCATTTCAGCCTATTGCAGTTTTTATCTACCGTTTTCGCCATCCAGTCACCTCCATCCACCTTTTTCAGGTCAGCGGTCCATCTGGCCGGAGGGCGTCCTACACTACGCTTGCCGAGTCGTGGTCTCCACTCGAGAACCCGTCTGCTCCAACGATCATCGGTTCTGCGACAGATGTGACCAGCCCACTGCCACTTCAGCCTGCTACACTTCTGAACTACGTCGGTGACTTTGGTTTTTTGTCGGATAATCTCGTTCCGGACTTTGTCCCTTAACGAGATTCCGAGCATACACCTTTCCATAGCTCGCTGAGTGACATGCAATCTGGATATACTCAATACCTAATATTGTCTTACGTTTACGCGAATGTTATACATTGAAATTAAACCGTTTACACGGATTCTATTTCGATGTTTATTAACACATTTATTTCATCATTTTGAAGATATTACACTACTGCTGCTTCTATAATTAATATTATTTTATCAATTTAAAATTATCAAAACTATTTAGATTTAAATTTACACTTTTCCCGACGTTTTGGTTGCTTTTCAGCAGCCATGTTCACGGGGAGACTAAGAGGGTGGTTGTCTCAATGTTCTGAAGTGTAGTTATTTCAAATTACCCGAACATCATTTAATCATTGGTGTTTCTATTTATGAAGTCTGGCTGTGTTTTGATTCTTCTTGATTCATACTTTGAGCTCATTCTGCGTTAATAGAAACACCAATTACTAAATTATGTTCGGCACTCAGAACAATAATTTGTGCATACACAAATAATTGCTCTGTATGGGAATCGAACACATAACTAACACTCGGCAGAGGCGAAGGGTTTGTCTGCTGTGCAATTCGTGTAATCGTCTTTTTGTAGGTTTGAAAAGTGGGTGACTTTTGTTTTGGGTAATACAAAACTAAAAGAAGCAGGAGATAGACATTTTTTTTAAGGTCAACTCGCTCTAGAAGAAATAATTTTCGTGTCGCCGAGGACTTTGCAAACATTCAAACAACGGACACAAAGAACACCCAGACTCGGAACAACCATTTGTTAATCACACAAAGTTTTGTCGCGTGTGGTATTCGAACCCTCAACACTTGGCGCAAAGGCTGTGGCGAGGCGACCACTTTAACCAGTACGCCATCCATGCAGTCATGTTTTAAAAATAAGTGAGCGCTGGATGATACAAATATTGTACGTCAATTTCTTTAGGGATAAGCAAGCATGACTCAATATAAACATTACCTGAATGCCGGAGCTTACGAGTAGTCCATGATAATAGTAATCATCAATCTGTTCAAACAGAGTTATTATCTCAAAGCTTGGTATTTAAAACGTCGCCGGACTACCATTACTTGAAAAAGGCGTGAGCTTAAGACTGTGCCGAGCGTAAGACAGGTAATGACAGAGCTCGTATGGCGCATAATCAAATCGGCGCGCGGCCGCCATAGTCAAATAGTATGGAGGATTTGAAGTGCTTTTTTGATAAATATGTATCATTATTGTCAACCAATAACTTAAATATTTGGGATGGAAAATTGTAATATAACTATTTATGTTTCGTTTAAGCTGTAGATTTCTACTATTATAATCTAAAAATCACGTTTGGCACATTTCGCTCGGCGCAGTCTTAAATCTTTATGAGAATATATTAAAGCATTAGTGTCTACGAATAGCGCCAGTCGTCTCATAACTGCTTATAATAACCGCCACCGTGGATAATTATTTTAAGTACAAAATCTTGTATAAATACTTGACTGAAAACTTGGCTTTTCAGATTGTACACTATACATATAGACACTGTGATATAAACTGCATCAATATGCCGAATGTATTTTATACTACAACTAGCTTTTGGCCGCAACTTTGCTCGGGAACAATCCATTCTTTGGGTGAAAACTACCCTATGTCCTGTTCTATAGGTACACTAGATAGGTAGGCTAGGTTAGTTTTCACCATTTACATACACATAAGTAGAGTCGCTACTTTTATAAATTTCGCATTTGCAGCTACACGTTGTTAGGGATATATCTCTGACAACGTGTACCTATGCGAAATTGTTTGATGATCGGATGAGTAATTAAGGCGTGAAAGTGAACCAAACAAACACAAATTCGCATTTATAATATTAGTTAGGATTGTCCTCAGAGTAACGTACACTGGGATAAAATGTTATCCTCTATGTTTATTCAGGATATGGTCTACATGTAGGTATGCCAAATTTCATCAAAATCTGTTGAACTGCTTACGCGTAATTAAGTAACAAACATCTATAAACACTTTCACATTTATTATATTAGCAGGAAGGCTTTAATTTTAACGTCGAACTACTCTCTAGTAATCACTACTCGTTCAGAACGGGATGTAGATATGTAGTCTTACGCACTACCGCCGGAAGGACAGGCAGAGGTTATATTACACCCACGTTTACCAAGCTATTTTTATGATATAGCAGGCAAACGAGCTGACGGATCGCCTGATGGTAAGCGATTACCGCCGCCCATGGACACCCGTAACACCAGAGGAGTTACAAATGCGTTGCCGGCGTTTTGAAAAGGCGCACGCTCTTTTGGCAGCCCACTAACACTTTACTCAACACGGAAATTGAACCCAAGACCTCTTACACAGCAGTCGCGTTTACTGCCGCTGCGCCACCGAGGCAGTCTGAGATGTAAGTTAATAATGTTGATTATAAATGACATATAATCTTATCAAAAAAATTGTCACTGTCATGAAGCTTCATTCATGAGTCACATGCAATCGTTACGTTCGCATGATAAGCATCGTGATACTTATACAATGGTTTTCTTTTTTAAGATAACCTAATAAAAACTAGGATCACATATTTTTTTTTAAAAGGCGTCTACTGCCCTGTCATTAATATCTGTGTCCCGGGGGACTACAAATATTTTGACAACGGACACAAAAAATACCCAGACTCGGAACAACAATTTGTGGATCACACAAATTTTTGTACCTTATGGGGATGGAACCTACAACAATAAGCGCGGCGACAGTGGCGAGGCAACCACTTAAACCGCTATACCATTCGTGCAAAGATCTACTAACTAGTTTTCTCACTAACTCCTCGAGTTAAGCTCATATACTTGTGTTAGAAGTGAATTCACGTCGGTAGTGCAATGAGTAGGATTTGAACCTGGCTTCTCAATCGCATGTCCATTGTCCTATCCATTGACCTAACATCGCTTCTTTGTTCGTTAACGGGATAACCCGGACCTTAGCTTAAACACTATATTTCTTCTTATAAAGGATAGGAAATTAGTGGCTGACCCATGGGTCCTATGCTTGTTAGTTGCTGCTAGTATGTTATTAAACTTAATTCAGTAAGTAAGAGTTCCGGCGATTTAGATGTTACGTAGTTTTCCATTATTTTTCTTTAAAACACACCCTTATACTTCTTTTCTCTAGGGTCGGCGCGGCACGAGTGATGCCTTTTTAGAAATATGTAAGTTTGTTAGAAGTCACCAAAGTTTCTATACAACACGAGAAGACAAAAACCAGAGACTAAGACATAAAAATAGATTAAACCTACCAAGCTCCCGTCTTAAAATGCACTCATCTAGTCCACATGTCATGTCGATAAAAATATATAATAAGCTACCCCCGCAAATAAAAAATGAAATTAAAGACAGTATATTTATAAAAAAATTAAAACATTTTCTATTACCTAAATGTTACTACCATATAAATGAATACCTAAATGATAAATGTATATGAAACATAATAAATGGAAATTTAAATAATTACTTATAATAATATACCTAATAATAACATAAATACAAATAAATACATAATATATAAACAAACATGACATACATTTATAATATTAATATCTGGGACATTTAATTCCTTTTCTTTTTTACAAACTTTGATAATAATGATAATCTACAATAATATATAATTAATAAAAATATTAAAACATATAAATAAAATAATATAATAATAACTATATAATAGAATACCATATAATAAAAATAATTATAGTAATATATCTATCTAACTATAGTAAGCGCACCTTAATAAAATGACCTATATATTATAATAGTCAATAAATATCAATCATAAGTAAAATATGTAAATAATAAAATATGTAAAACTTCCTCCTCTCTCCTACATCTTGCCGTGCCGACAAGGCCCACACATGTTTCTTATAATATACCATTGTAACATCTATTTATCTTGTGGAGTGCAATAAATGTATTGAGTATTGAGTACCTATCCTTGGTATTTCAACCGATCATAGATAACGGTCACCACTTTTTTGCTTGCGTTGCTTAAGAGGAAACACAAGGGCCGTTTTTCCATACAAACGTAGTCCCCTGTTTCCTCCCTGAATAATGCCAGTAGATCAATATTTTTTTTCAAAATATGTATGACCTCTATTGGCATGTCCCTATGTTTTCCTTTATTTCATAAATTAATTATTAAAAGAGACATGAACCTTCAAAAACCTCAAAAATTTACTACATTTTTCGCAGTGTTCAAACATCCAGAAAACAAATTTGACAAGATTATACAATAAAAGGAAAGCATAGAAACACGGCCAACGCCTTTCTTTATTTTTTTATGGAAAAAGTAGGTAAATCGGAGAAGGAATCAGGGGACTACGAAACGTTGATTTTGTGTACTTTTAATAGGTATTTTCGGTCCAAGCTGCAGTTGTCTCTATCGCGCTCTGCGGGCACTGCGCGATAGCAATAGATTTTACAAATGCCTATTTTTCAATTCTCTCGCCCTTAGTGTTTCCTCTTAATCTTAATGAAAACTGATATATGCACATTATAATACAATTATTACAATAGTGCACAAGTGTGTGCATAAAGACAAACGCACTATCTATTCATTCACTCTCATAGACCGATGGAAATCCAACACTACCAGAGAGTGATCAGGCGGGGAATCAACGGTTTCAAATGCTTTCTAAGACACGGAGAAGTGCAGCGCCGGGAACCTAGAGGGCTTTGCAACGTTCATTATTGGGTTGTGCCGTATTAATCCTATGACGTCTCATCCTATTTTTTACTCATCCTAACCTAGTATGCCTAAATGATCAGATTACATTTTTTTAATAAAGTTTCTTTATTCAACCAAAATGCGTTCCTTACTCTACGGCGCAGCAAAGACCAGATTTTTGGACCTAGAACGCTCTCAACGAGCACTAATTAAAATAATGTATTATAAAAATAAAAGGTACTCTACAAAAAGTCTATATGAGATCAGCGATTTACTCTCCGTCAGGAAATGCCACCAAAAATGCCACGCCACGCCACGCCACGCCACGCCACGCCACGCCACGGCACGCCACGCCACGGCACGGCACGCCACGCCACGCCACGCCACGCCACGCCACGCCACGCCACGCCACGCCACGCCACGCCACGCCACGCCACGCCACGCCACGCCACGCCACGCCACGCCACGCCACGCCACGCCACGCCACACCACACTACGCCACACCACACCACACCACACCATATCACATCATCATCATACACCAATACGATAACACACTAAAACGACCAATAATAACTATAAATACTTCACAACCACTATACTTAATTTAATTCAATTTAAACAATATGCATGTTATTATATTCTTATTATTATTTTTTGTTTTTGTTCTACATACCTACTTGTTATGGAAGAGCGGAGGCTCCTAATACAGACATTGTTTGTCTAAAAGGAGGCTCCAAACACAATGCATTGATGTATTAACCTTTAAAGAACAAATAAACTATTTCTATTTTCTATTTCTATTTCTATTTCTACTCTACCCGTGGCAAATATTACCGAAAAAAGTATGGATAGCAAAACAACCCTTGGCTTTGTAAAAGTAGGTTAGGTTAGTAACAGTACTTTGTGCGGTCCATGGCACTGTAAGGGGCCCCAGTTTGGGCGGACAGCCTGACGACCCGAAACATTTCGGCGCTTCGTGCGCCACAGCGCGCCATGGCCGTCAGGTTGATAAGAGGTTACCGCACGATCTCGTTCGAGGCTGCGAGCCTCCTCGCCGGATCGATGCCATGGGACCTAGAAGCGGCGCTCCTGGCGTCGCTCTATCGTTGGCGCCAGGAGACGCTAGCTCGGGGCGAAGGATCTGTTCTTCCCGCTGTCGAGGCGGCAAGGTCCGAGTTCCGCCAGGTCCTAGTGGAGAAGTGGAAGGAGCGACTTGTGCACCCCAGTGCCGGGCACGCCACGATCGTGGCGGTAAGTCCCGTGTATGAGGAGTGGCTGAAGAGGCGGCATGGCGCCCTCACCTCTCTCCGGCTGACACAGGTAATGACTGGCCACGGTTGTTTTGGCCAGTTCCTGTGTCGTATACGCCGGCAAGAGATGCCCGGTTGTCACCACTGCGGCGACTGCCGCGACGTTGTTGTGGACACGGCGCTGCACACTTTGGCGGATTGCCCCGCCTGTGCATCGCAGCGCCGTGAGTTGATCGCGGCAGTCGGATTGGTTGCCCTCTCGCTCCCGGCCGTAGTTCAGTCTATGGTCCGGAGTGAGAGGTCGTGCCGTCGCCTCCTTTTGTGAGGAAGTCATTTCCATCAAGGAGGCGGCGGAGCGGGAGAGGGAGCGTTTAAACCCTCTCCCCAACCGCAGAACCGGGCGCCGGAGGGCGCGAGATGACCTTTGTGGGCCTGCCCGCCATCCGTTCAGCACCAGGTCCGAGAGGCGGCGTGCGTGTTCCCACGCGCGCCTCTGTTTCGAGTCCGTCTCCCCTCTAGGGGGGGGGACAGTAGGGTTTAAAGTGAGAAGTGCCCTTGGGTAGGTCTATTCGTGTAGTGGCCTGCCGTTTCATACGGCGGGCCGAAACCTCGGCGGGGTCGCGACCGCATGTGCAAGTGATTCGCGCGGCCCCGTCGATAGTGGTTTTGTCGAGGAACACCGTGGTAGGTTTAGTCGGTATTCCGGGAGGTACATTATCTTCTTAAGATCTTTCTGTTACCCCGGCGTGTCCGACATAGCCCCTCCGCCCGCCCCCGCGGAGGGATATGCTTCAAGCATTCCGCCACGTAAAAAAAGTAAATAAAAGTAACAGTACTTTAAAAATATATATAGCCTATGTTAGGTACTCGGTGATAATAAAGATTTCAAATGGAGAAAAATTCGGTTGGGCAAGTCTTTTCTGTTTATAATTATTATTATAGGTATAGATTACATATGAAAACAGTAATTTTTGTTCAGACCGTCACCCAAACCTTAGAGCTTTTGGGTAATTTCGTAATCGTTTGAGCTAGGAATACTTACAGAATGAATAAAGAATTAAAAATGAAATAATTGCTGTCGGTTGAGTAAGGAACGTAAATAAGTTGAGTTAGGAAAAAAAAACAGTGTAGGATGAAACGTCATCGGATGACGACGGAACAACCCTCATTATTATCTTAGCATTATATTGTCTTATGTTTACGCGAATGTTATACATTGAAATTAAACACTTTATACGGATTTTGTCGCGTTGTTTATTATTACTTTAATACTTAATCTTAGCATTAGAGAGCGCGTTACAGAGTGTAGATATAGCTTGTTTGGGTCTCGCACATGCAATCTTCTTCTCCCTTAGCCTTTATTATTCCCAAGTCACTTGAGGTCAGCTTTTCTAGTCTAACCGGATTTGACTGGATATCAGTTTTTACACGGAGCGGCTGCCACCTGACCTCCGCAACTCGAAGGCTAACGATACCCTAAGGCTAGACCAGTGTCAGGATATTAGAGGGTACTGACTTTCCCAGTAACGACTGCCATAGATGTTTATGGCAGCCGGAACCGACGACTTAACGTGCTCTCCGAGGCACAGAGCAGACGATAATTGTCAATTACGCACATAATTTCGAAGTCATATAACTTACGAAAGTCAGAGGTGTGTGACGTGGGTTCGAACCCGAGACACTCTGCATTGCAGTCTGTTGGTCTCCCCACTGAGCTATCGCTGCTATTGCATGCTCGCACATGCAATGATAATGTATTTAGACATGGTAGGTATTAAGAACCATGCAGCAGAACGATGTGAGGCAATTGGCGAGTTTGAACCTCGTGTCCAATAAAGCCGTTAGTTTTGCGCCTGATCTTTTATGTCTTGTCGGTTTGGAGTAGCCTCGTACCTACTGAGTGAACGAATGGAGTGTGAACTTAAGTTTACGCTTGCGCAAGGTGTCGACAATTACGACCATGTGGGCAGTGCCAGTCTATTGGCCAGTTGCTCATTATCAATGGTAACGTCACTACTACTTTTTTACTTTCACAGTGGGTATTTGTGCCTACGCTGTTGTAATTTGATTAAAATATATTGCAAATTTATGGTCTCGTTTACCATTTGATTGCATAAATAATTCATGTTTTAATAGTCATCTATATTGTCAAGTCACGCGCAGTAGGTAATTTGGAAATCATTTGCCCCATATCTTGCTTTGACATTCCTTTTTCTTCCGAAATACCGCCTGTTAAGTGGTAAAGTCATACCTAAGCATGAAGTAGATTGTATTTATCTCCATCTATATCACCTTCCTTAAAACATTAATATTAATCAGAAGGCCAATTCTGTTACTAAAAATAGTTGAAAATAACTGATGGGAACTGAAATCGCACTAAGTTCCAATACTGAAATTCAATTTACGTTTACATTTAATGTGTATTTTAATTTAGGAGAATACTATTTCTGATATTTCCGAACCTGTCAATAGATTGGCACTCTATTTAGGACAGTTTTTGATTTTGTTACGAAAATTGGCCTTCTGTATCAAACTTACTTTATCCCTCATCTCTATCTTATTCTGCACTAACACAAGAACTTATCACAATGTTGTCTGAACCTATGTTATACATTTTACAATGTTTGTCGACTTCATAATTCAGCTAAGGCCAAATACCCCTCTTTCGTTATAAAACATTCAGGATACTTATAATAAGTGTTACCTCAATAAAATAATTAAAAATAAAAGCCAGTAACGACTTTAGTATGAGCCATAAACAAAATAAAGCCACATAGATCAGGATGATAAAAAATAATGTGCATTGCCATTCAGACAACGTCAAAAGTAGGTACAACAATCTGTTTACTCAATACACGTATAAAATAAAACCAGTGAATGAAATATGTTATAACTTATAATGGAAATTTTAGTACCGACAGTCTAATAATTATTTCAAATTAAATCCGCCATGGAAAGAAACAAATCGAATTATCATATTAAATAACAAGTTAACACGTAGCTATTCAAAATGCTATTCAACAGCGAGACACCTTATTCCCAATGTATGATGCCATAATTGAATAACAGTAAAGAATGAACGAAGACCACACCAAGAATTGAAATGAGTAATCGACGTAAGTGAAAGAATAATTAACTACTAGAGGAATAAATAAATCGGGGTTTCCCATAACGATATGTCGGTAAATGTAACAAGTAGATAAACGTATTTACATATTCGCACCTGGACGCACACATGCGTCATTTACCTATTAATAGTAGTAGATATAGCTTTAGCTATAAGAAGACATCAAAGTTACTTATATTTCACGACATTCAAGAATAAGTTGCCGAGCGTTGAATAAATTTCTAAATCTAGGTACTTTACAAGTTAAAACTTTTCTCCGTTTTACGTTCTTATTATTTTGTAGTAAGAAGTTAAACATACATACATAATCTCAGGCCTATATCCTTGAAGGAGTAGAAACAAACACTTGTTTTCAACACTATTTGCTCAAGTGTCTTCTCTAGTTGTTTTACAATGGGACCGTCTCGGTCGGGGCCGTAGCGGAATAACGAATTTTTCACTGTGGGTGCGTCCCGGCCGGGAGCGTACGGGAATGGGACCCTAACGGCCGGAGCTAATCAGTTGCGCCTTACTAGTTATGCCTACTCGGGCATTCGTCTATAAAAATAGGAGCTGTAATGTAAGCAAATATATCACTGTAAAACAAAATAAATGGCCTTACCTACTTATTATTATAGTATCAATATGTATAATATTGTAATTTCTTTGTAATAATAATACTGATCAATAGATCAGCCACCGATCACTCTTTTTCTCATCTCTTCCAACTTACTCTAACCTAACCTGGTCCCGTTTAGTATCTACTTATTTAGCTTTTAGATTAAAGTCATGGGGGAATCTGCACATGATAAGATCTCTCTTCATTAAAATACCAGCATGCTGAGTTGAAAACGTCCAAGGGAGTCTGCAGGCTTTTCAAATCATGCTTAACTTGGCCTAATGAATTCTTACGCGACTATTCTGGTTAAACATACATACATACATACATAGATTCACGCCTGTTTCCCAGAGGGGTAGGCAGAGACTACGGATTTCCATTTGCTACGATCCTGACACACTTCTCTGGCTTCATTCACTTTCATCAATGAAAGGTCTTAAAAAATCTGGTTAAAAACCTGATATGCAGTCCATAGATGGTTATAATAGATATTTTTCGATTTCAGTAACTAGTGTATCATGGTTTCAGGATCATCATCAGACGACGGTATTCCTACATGGGCTTGGATCATTGCAGGCGTCACAATACTAGGAAGCCTTCTTGGCGGCGTTTACTTCCTTACGGGCCAAAAGAAAGATATACCAGATGACGACTGTGTTAGGATTAATCCTGCGAGACTTCGGTGGCCACCAGACCCGCAACCAAAGAACGGCAGCTAACTCTTAAGAAGCAATCAGCAAATGTTAAATCCAAGATGCAGAAAACGAGGCAAGAGATCTTTAAATTATGTACGGGAAGAAGACACGAAATTAAATTGATTCCTTAGTCCATTTGACGCGTCAATCTCAATTACATACATATTAATGTTGCCAATAATATATATTACATTATAAAAATTGCTGTATGGCTTCTGTTTCAAAATGAAACTTATAACTTATAAGAAATGTTCATTCTATTGTCTATTTTCATTGAAGAGTAACGCAATTTAAATCCCTATTTGGCTAAAAAGTTAATAAATAAAAATGATTTGAACATTTGCAGAACCTAGGTGTATGCCTACAATAAAATAAAATTACACCAAGTAACTTTGACTGCAAAGATGGCATAGTCGTGTAGGGAACATGTGCATCAGTGGATCACGGGGAACAGTGAATCGTTTGTTACAACTTTGTACACGTTGCTCTCACACATACACGCTTTGGCTTCGCTAATGCTCCCCCGTACCCCGTGCCCCCCAACTATACTCCATTTGGTTAGGTACTTAACTAAAGGTAAACAATATTGATGTGACTTTTTACACAAACACATATTAAACAAATAAACTACTGCTTAAACTAATGGTTCAATTGATTTAGTAATCGTTTGATTGATTGATTTTTGATTGATCTTTAGCAGCATTTTATTTTTATACTGAGCTTTAAATAAAAAGACACGTCAAGATTGTTTACCTTTAGATAAGTACCTAACCAAATGGAGTATAGTTGCCGTCACTAATTCACAACGGGTGGACTCGCGACAGCGCATCGTTCAGTAGGTAAGTACGAAAAAATACATTTACGTAATGTTTAAAGTTACATTGGTTCAAAGTTATTTAGATACTTTGAAGTTTTTGCATATTTGCATTTATTGTGTGTCTAATTGTTTAAATTTTATTAAGTTGTGTGGTAAAAGCGTTTTCTAAATTGTTAAAAATATTATTGCTGTAATTAGTAAATGGGTAACAGTGAATCACGTGGTAATGGGGGTGGTTGGAGCGTGATCCATTGTTCCCCAAAAAGTTTCAAATTTCAAAGTATATTTGTTTACAGATCAACATGCCACGTGATAGACAAAGAAAGACAAAGATTGGTCTTCATACCGAAGAACAAATGTGCAACGCCTTAAACTTGACATTGACTTTGCACCCAGTGAAGTAACCGACAGGCAGTATAAGCCAAATCCAAGCTAAAACAACAAGAAAATAATTTCTGCGACGATAATGACGAGAATAGAACAAGAAGTCCATCACCATCTATATTACCAGCTTTACAGATACCATCAGCAATCGACGATGACTTAACGCTTTCTGCTAACCGTCGAAATACATCATCTAACAATACATCCTTTAAAGACCTTGTCGAATTCCCTTTAAATGATATTCATTCTTTAAATTACATCCGACTAGAGCCGTCGCTATCTTTTATCGTGAAAATCCCTCTAAATCAAAATTTAACTGTGCACCCAACCCTGTGTACCAGTCAAATCATCCCATCTATATTATATTATTATCTATATATATATATTATTATCTATAAAACTACCTTGCACTTCATGCTTTGACCAATTGCCAATGCCTTCGACATCTACGGACCTGAAAACACAAACCAAAACATTTATTAGTTTAAAGTTTCGTTGTTTACCAAAAGCTGCACCTAGAAAAAGTTTCAAAAGCAACTAGACAAAAAAGTAAAACCATGATTGCGATAGATACTCCAGAAAAGTACGAAATTGAAAGAAGAGCTGAAGAATTAAAGCAGAAAAAGCTAAGATACAGATTAAGGCTGTTGTGAAAAGAAAGGTCATAAATAGTGGTCAGTTTCAGTGAAGAAGAATAGCATCTATTTTGAAGGAGAGTCTACATTTAATGAGGAAGCTGAAGTTTTAAGTATAAATCCTGATTTATTCAAATTTATTTATTAATATAATTTATTTATTTACGTTAAGGTTTTGATAACTAATTTATTGTGTGCAAAACATAGACAAGTCATAAGACGGCTAAAACCAAAAAAAAATATATTTTTGATGTTTAATGTTTGCAAAATTCAAGTGCATATTTTGTTCTATTGTTATTATTACTCAAATTTTAGAAGATTTACTCATGTCCAAGAAAGTGTGTTTTATGTTATACTACTAAACAATAATAGTAGTAGGAGCCGATTATGTTAATCCTCATAATTTTTTGTGCTATTAATCTTAACAATTATATTGTGATTTTGCAAATAAAACTGAATAAAACAATGACTGATAATTATATTTCTTTAAAAAAATTAAGGAGTTTGGTGAATATAATAAGTTTTATTGTATTCTAAACGCCTATGATTCATAGTAACCCATTCGATCCACTGTAACTCAAACCTTGATTAATTGTCACCCATTCGTGGGTCACAATAGATAAATTCGCTGTACGAGAAAAAACTATCGTGTAAAGTAAACCAAGTTGTAAAACAGACATTTGTAAAAATTATAACAAAGAATAGACATGCTTTCATATAGGTATTAAATTAAAAACCTCGGGCAGTAAAGCAGAAATTCAAACAAAAAAAAGGTTTAGAAAAAATAATGATCCATTGAACCCTATCTTCCCTAAGTGATCGCCCCGCCATTACCACTGCACCGAGTGTCGTGGGTAACGTCCCCACGCGGAGTGATTGTGTGATCCACAGATAGTTGTGAGTCTAGGTGTTTGATATTTAATATTCCGAGGCCAATATTTGAATGTTTATAGTCTCTCGCGCGATATAGCTACACTACGCTTATATCTATGTTCCCGAAGAAATATGCCTGTTTAACACCCACATAACGCAAGCTACTTTTAAGCCTACGTGTCAGGGGACAAACCTAGAAAAACAAAAAGGTACGAGGTACGTTGCCAAATTCTTGTGCATTGCCTCACAGAAAATGCCAATACTAGTTCGCACGACCTAGGTATCGAACATAAAACCTAACGGTAGACCATAAGCAGGCAGTTGCATTTTACGACATTTGCCTGGTCTGCGTCGCTAAGCTAAGATATATTTTTTTTGTGTGCATCTGAAACGAGAGCCCATTTTTTAAATCCTTGAAATAAGATTTTAGAGTAATTAGTAAAAATTGTAAAAACTAAATGAAGGGCCATGAATTTCTAAAACGTGAATTTAAAATGTTGTTTAATTAAAAATCTTGGGCCTTCAATGCCGACGCGTGCATAAAGTGGCATTGCCTAAATCTCAAAAAGTAGGTACTACCTCTGGGTTAATCATTTTTATGTATCAAATCAAATCAATCTTTATTGTGGATCATAGGTAGGTACATAATACAGGTGGCAGAAATATAATAAATTGTGAACAGCTATGTCCCGCCCGTAGGGCATACAATAGTAGGTAAATACATAATAATATTACATACACAATACAATTTGAATTATACAATAGTCATTTTATTAATAGAGTACAATGTCAATAGGTCACTGAACGCATCACGACTGAGTGGGATTGCTCGTATATTGGTGCAGAGATTTGTCTGATAAGAAGTCTTTTATAGAATAATAGCACTTGTTTGATAGCAGATCATGGAGTGTCTTTTTAAATTTTTAAGATTTTCTTGAATATTTTAAGAAATTCCTAAATTTGTAGAATATGACATTACAGATTTATGGCGTTGTATTTAGGTCCCTCAATCTATTAATGTATTTACTGAGGAATCTGCAAAACATGAATTTATCTAAAGAAATACATAAATACGCTTGTAATATATTTTACATAGATATCTCTAAAAATTATTTAAAATGAAAAACATAATAATGACACAAAAGTTAATTGCTAAAAAGTATGTAAATGAAAGTCGAATTTTACTAAAACATCTGAACTGAGAGCCCAATAGGTATTTTCGGCTTTATTGACTAGGCTCAACCTCATTAACTCAAACTAGAATAAGATTTTTTACTATTTTTAATTAAAATGTAACATAATGTTGTCTGTTCTTCTTCTGTATTAGAAATCATCTGATATTTTCATTGTCTGTGATTTTATCAAAGTCTGATTCGTACGTAATGTAGAGTAAAGAGTGTTGATTAATATTACTTTGAAAAAGTTTAATAAAAACGAATAGTTTCTTTTTTAATAGTTGTTTTTTGTTAAGTGGTCCCTTTTGCCTTCCTTTCCCCTACCATACTTTAATTTTTTTATAGTTGAAAATTTTGTTGTCTCCATAATGTTCATCCTAAGTTTACATTTTGTAAAGCTCAAAAGGAAAGTCATACTATATTTGCAGCTAAAAGTATTATACAGAGTGTCCAAGAATATGTGAATCAAATTGTAACGGGAGACTACTTAGGTAAGGACCTTCCAATTTAAAATAAGCCATAAAGGAAGTACCTGTAGTTGAAAGTGAAACATTGATTTTTTTATTTTACACAGAGGTCATAATTTTTATTTTTTATTTATCTCATTTGAAACGTCCTTACCTAAGGAATCTCCCGTTACTATTTGGTTCACATATTCTGGGACATCCTGTATATCTATACTAATATTATAATGCTGAAGAGTTTGTTTATTTGTCTGAACGCACTAATCACAGGCACTACTGTTTCGATTTGAAGAAGTTAGATTTGCTTTGTTTGACATTTTAAGTTTTAGTGTCGATAATTAATTAAAAGTTTAAAGATAATATTGTCTTCTGTTTACGCGAATATTATTCATTGAAATTAAACTACTATATACGGATTTTATCGCGTTGTTTATTTGACACTTAATTACATAATTTTGAAAATTGTTACACTACTAGGTACTACTATTAAACTTTACTAATTTTTAAGCTAATTAAATTATTATTAAAACTATTTAGATTTATTTTAATAAAGTGTCAAATAAACAACGCGACAAAATCCGGATAATAGCAGTTTAATTACAAAAAAATTTAAAGATTTAATAAAATGTACTGCATTGAAATTAAACTGCTATATACGGATTTTATCGCGTTGTTTATTTGACACTTTATTACAAAATTTTGAAAATTGTTTCACTACTACTACTATTAAACTTTACTAATTTTTAAGCTAATTAAATTATTATTAAACTATTTAGATTTAATTTATTTTTACTTTTACACTTTCCCCGACGTTTCGGTTGCTTTTCAGCAGCCATGGTCACGGGGAGACTAAGATGGCAGTTGTCTCAATGTTCCAGTGTAGTTATTTCAAAGTACCCGAACATAATTTAATCATTGGTGTTTCTATTTACGCAGAATGAGCTCAAAGTATCATGAAGTCTAGCTGTGGTTTGCTTCTTCTTGGGTTTGACTATTTTTATTACTGGATCCCAAGCTGGTGGTACATTCCAACCATCTTCTCTATTAAAATTAGGATGTTTTTTGATTTCAATAGCCTCGCGAAGCATCCTTGGTAGGAATCGGTGTTCTTTAGCGAGAATCTGTGGTTTCTCAAATCTCAGGTAGTGGTGGGTCCCCTGTTGCACATGTTCACACACAGCAGACTTCAACGAGCGTTGGTGTTTTACATCAGCTATGTGTTCTTTTATGCGGGTGCCTATGCTTCTCTTGGTTTGACCAATGTATGAGAGTCCGCAGTCACAATCTATTTTATAGACCCCTGCATCTTGTAAAGGTAGTTGGCACTTGACGGGTGGTAAAAATTGACTTATCTTCGTTGGCGGCTTGAAGTATGTGTTGATTGAAGCTCGCTTCAAGATGTAGCCAATCTTGTCAGTGACACCCCTTACATAAGGCAGTATAGCAGGCTGGCGCTCGACTGTGGCTGGCTTTTCTCGGGATCTGTGACAGCGGCGCGGCTGTTGGAGCTTGTTGTCTTGCAGTACTTGCTTGACATGTTGAAGCTCGGCGTCCAGGTGTTTCTTGTCACAGATCCCATGGGCTCTCTGAAACAAAGACATTCCCACGGTAGCTAACTGTTTAGGATGGTGGTGAGATTCACCGTTTAAGTACCTATTTGTATGGGTCTTTTTCCTATATACAGTGTGGCTCAAAGTATGATCAGGATTCCTGATGACAAGTACATCTAAGAAAGCTAATGAATTATTTGCCTCTAATTCCATAGTAAATTGGATGTTATTATTAATGGAATTAAGATGTTCTAGGAATACACTTGCACTATCTGTTGGTAATATTGTAAAAGTATCATCTACAAACCTCTTATAAATCCTGGGTGTGATGGGGGCAGTATGTAAAGCTCGAGCCTCGAAGTCCTCCATATATATGTCAGCAACGACAGGCGATACTGGGGAGCCCATTGCGACACCATCGACTTGTAAGTAGAATTTATTGTCCCACAACAGATAACCAGTTGTTAAGCAATGCTTAAGTAGTTCAGCATATTCCTCAGGCATATTGTACTGTATTAGCTTCCTTTTAGTTATTTCAATACAGTCATGTGCAGGTAAGCATGTAAATAATGACTGTACATCAAAACTAACCATTGTTTCATTGTTAGTGAGACGTAGGTGTTTAATTTCACTCACAAAATGGTATGAATCCTTTACATGTGCTCTCGAGTTGCCTCTGAGTGGTGAGAGTATCTTCGCTACGTGCTGAGCCAGTCTGTAAGTTGGTGTGTCGATCTGACTCACAATAGGACGTAGGGGAGCGTTTTCCTTGTGTATTTTTGGTAACCCATACAGCTTTGGAGGTTTTACGCAATACTTACTGTGTGTGAACATGTGCAACAGGGGACCAACCACTACCTGAGATTTGACAAACCACAGATTCTCGCTAAAGAACACCGATTCCTACCAAGGATGCTTCGCGAGGCTATTGAAATCAAAAAACATCCTAATTTTAATAGAGAAGATGGTTGGAATGTACCACCAGCTTGGGATCCAGTAATAAAAATAGTCAAACCCAAGAAGAAGCAAACCACAGCTAGACTTCATGATACTTTGAGCTCATTCTGCGTAAATAGAAACACCAATGATTAAATTATGTTCGGGTACTTTGAAATAACTACACTGGAACATTGAGACAACTGCCATCTTAGTCTCCCCGTGACCATGGCTGCTGAAAAGCAACCGAAACGTCGGGGAAAGTGTAAAAGTAAAAATAAATTAAATCTAAATAGTTTAATAATAATTTAATTAGCTTAAAAATTAGTAAAGTTTAATAGTAGTAGTAGTGAAACAATTTTCAAAATGTTGTAATAAAGTGTCAAATAAACAACGCGATAAAATCCGTATATAGCAGTTTAATTTCAATGAATAATATTCGCGTAAATAGAAGACAATATTATGTAAATGTACTGAAGTTAAAACCCAATTATCAGCAATTCCCCCCTGACGATCAATCAGCATTCAGCAACAACATTAACATAGGCAAAATAGACGACATGTTATTCTTCAAATTAAATAGGCAATTTTAAAGTGATCTAGGTTCTTACCTACTTCGATATCACCAAACGGAAACACTGATAATAATATTAGTAATGAGTCCGGAACGAAACACTATACAAGACTCTAAAATCCGGGTACAAATAACACGCACGCAGTATAATAGGACTATATTTTTTTGAAATATTACTTTTCATTCTGTAACATAATAAATGATTAGTTTATTCTGCAAAATGTCTAACATTATTAAATAAATATAAAATACTACCAGGCAAACGGTGCAACGAGGCATTTATCAAAGGTCCTACATTCCTTAATTATTCTAATTCTGCCTCGGTGGTCGTAATGTCTCCCGAGTTGAACAGTCTTCGGATTCTTCTATTAGGAAATGATCAGTAGTAGTACGAAGTCCGGCAATGTGCCTACCCCTTTTGAGATATATAGTCGTGAGTCATAAGTACGAACAAACCTTTCTAGCTATTACCCATTTGGAAAATGTTTTTGTCTATGACGTTCAGTTGCGGTGCATATTACAAAAACTAGCAGGCAATAGAAAATTATTACAATAATAATAATAATATTTTAGCACATGCACACAACACCATCTAGCCCAAACTAAGCAGAGCTTGTACTATTGGTACTAGACAATGGATAAACATACATATATACTTTTTTTAAATAAATACGTACATATTATACATAGAAACACCCAGACCAAGACAAACATCCATGTTCATGCAAACAAATGTTGGACTTGTGCGGGCATCGAACCAGCGACCTCAGGCGTGGCAGTCAGTTACACTAACCACTACGCCATCGAGGCCAATAACAATAACTATGTACTGTAATATAGAATTTTATTTATTATTATATTAACATGTTATCTTAAATACTTAGTTCTTATGTTTGTTTAGGCTTAGGTCGAAGTATAGTTATTAGCCATCTTTAGGTCCCACATACTAGAGATCGAGTTTATGTTTGTCTACCTTGGACCTTTTCAATCAAGCTCAGTACTGCCACTAAGAATTTCTTAGCGCGTAAGTATTTCATTGGTGGATTAGTGTTATTGAATAATAACACTGCCTTATCTGGGAATTCAAAAGCAAGCCCTAGTGGCTGGTACATGCGCACAATTATGCTACCGATGTTACACGGCATTATAGATATACAATGTCCGTGTAACAAGAGTGCATAAGTTTGTGCCAAAAATAAAAATGCTTAAGTTATAATGAAAAATAGTTTAATCCATTAAAATATTATTAAAGTAACAAAACTACAATCCACATTTGTATACAAATGGATTTACAAATTCGGTTTGGGCAGCTTTACAATTTAAAATGGTTGAATAGTGTCGTCAGGTGTGTATTGCACTTGGTTATGGGTGGATCTAGAAGTAATAGGAGCACGAAAAATGTTTAGTGATAAAACAACTTCTAGCGATCTTCATCTTATTATTATATTCGACATCCGCAACTTATAATCCAGTGTCAAATGATTTTTCTTAAATCAATTAGGTAATCTGAAAATTAAAATAGAATTACTTACATTATAGTGCAAAGCACACTGGCTATATTAAACATGAATAATAATACTAGTTTATTTAAAACATACAGTTGTAGCAAATAAATTCATTTCTTAAATTTAATGAATAATATATGAATACTCATGAAGAATGATGAATAAATTAGTATAGATATATTAATCTGTTAATTGTTGGAATGCAGACATAATTGAAAACTTATTTTATCTGGCCACTGGTGTACCGCTGCAACTCAATAGGTTAAATACCTATAATATATATTAATAACTGATTAAGTGGAATTGATCTATGAAAGAACAATAATAACCTTGTATTGTATTCCTGTAGAAAATGACTTTAAAGGATCCAAGGATGTGCTGGGCTGCAGGTAAACAGTGAGCAGAGCCCAATAAATACTATATATTTATAAATTACAATAATGAATCTTTTACTAATTCTTTCTTAAAATTTCTAGTAAACAGTCTAAAGACTTCATTTATGTTTATAATATTCAGCCTTAAAATAATGTCATATTGTCCATACAAGTTATTAAATAATATTGTTGCTATGAACAATAATAACTCCAAATTGCAACCAAAGTTATGTTATTGGTAATAATGTACAATATAAATAAAACATTAGGTACTTCCTCATCTCTTTCCTACATTGATTACTTACACCCACTAATCTTTATATCTATTTCAAGAATATGTAATTTAGCCCATATCAGTAATATAAAATAGACAAAATAATAAATAATCTGAATACTTACGGCTGAGAGATCCAGATGAGAAAGATAAATTATATCCTCGCGTTCACGCAGCGACATGGTATAAATACTATCTATTTACACTGCACAGTGCACTGATGCAGCGGCACTCCACCTTTAGTAAAAGTGTTTTACATCCCATGGTCTCATGAATGAATTCTATACAATACACAGATAGAATATAACTTTATGTTCAACGAATTGAAAGAAATGAAAGAAAGTTCGTCAACAAATCCTAATGCCTAAACTGACACACTGTAATGACTAATGACTTACGAGCAGATACATGTATACTATAATCTCACTAAAGTCCATAAAACACAACATTTATGATATAGGTAGGTATGTAGTTAATATGTAATATTAAACAGGGAAAGTTCGAAAAATTTTTCGCGGTCAATAAGTTTGGAATGTGTGTTGACATAAAACTTGCAACATAGTGTTGCCAATAATAATTTTAAATAATTCATTAGTCATAATTATTGCATAATTTAGAACATAACAATTAAATTTAATAATAATACATAATAAGAATTCACAATATAAAAATATTTATTTTTACCTACCTACATTTTGATAAACCTGTCAAATATCATGAATGAACCGATAAGAAAAAAAAAGAATTTTACGCGACTTATTAAAGTAGCTACAATTTATCATTGTTCTACGAGTCATCATTCTCTTGCCCTGGTCCCAATTTATTTGGGGTCGGCGCAGTATGTCCTTCGCTTCCATACTTCTCTGTCACCTATCATCTGATCATTTACCCCTTTTCCTTTCATATCCATCCTCACACAGTCCATCCATCTTTTCCTTGGCCTTCCTCTCCCTTTTCGTCCCTCTACCCTCATATCCATCACTTGCTTACCTACATACGTATCATCTCTTCGCATTGTTCTACGAGTAATGCATGTATATTAAAATATGTTGATTTATACCAGTTCATTTAATGCATAATATTTTTATAAACGAAAACAAACTTCTAATCTTTCATTCATTCACGAAGCTATTTTAAGGTTCACGAAAGAATTTAAAAAAATCGAAGTGTTTTCATGGTACGTATATGCTTATTATTTCGTTCGTAATTCGTTTCGGCACGTCATTGCGTAAAAACATTTTCACGGTAGACCTGCAGGTCCCCCAATTGTGTGTCAATTTTAGTTGTGTTTGAATGGTGAATTTGTGTGATGATTGTGTAGGACCAGCCACGTCCATCGGCGGGTCTGGCGATTTTGGGGCGGGCGCCAGTTTTGGGGCGGGCGATGGGGAATGTGATATGCACATTTCCACGCGTCAAAAAAGCCGAAAATATTAGGCTTTCCATTGTTGATGTTTTAGTAAAATTCTACTTTCATTTACTTTTGTTATTATTTCTTTTTAACTAATTCACAGAGGTATTTCAGTAAAATATATTACAGGTGTAATTGTGTATTACTTCAGATAAATTCATGTTTTGCAGATTCCTCAGTAGGTAAAGACATTAATGAATTGAGGGACCTAAATATTACCGCCATATGTAATGTCATATTCTACGAATTTGGGAATTTCTTAAAATATTGAGAATATCTTATAATTTACTTAAATAAAAATTATTAACCTAGAGAGTAGGTACTTTCTGAGATAGGGGCTATGCCTTATGCACGCGTCTACATTAAGGGCCCAAGTTATTTAAACATAACAGTTTCAATTCGCGTTTTAGAAATTCATGGCCCTTTGTTATGTTTTTTTTTTACTAATTTGCCTAATTTTTATAATTCTTATTTCTTTAAGCAGGGATTAAAAAAATGGGCCCTCGATCCAAATGCACACCATTTTCTTTTTGTGTAAATAATAAATAAAGTTATCTTGTTATTACCATACAATGGCACAATGCTTACTTATTATTGAGGTGAATATAATTATTATATAGTCACAGGGCTATATAATACTTAATTAAATTCACCACCGCCACCATGGGTCAGCATAGGCTTCCCCTTCATCCTAACACATTTTCCTATCCTTTGCAATCTAAACACAATTCCTCCTGTGCAGTTCGTATGACAATCTCGATGGGTGCGCTTTCTTATTGTGTTTTTGGGGTCAATTGACGATTGACGATTGAGCAAGTACTTATTGCTGCAGTTAGGATAGTAAGAGGGAACTGCGCAATGGTTAATAGGACAGATAAGAATCTTCCTTTTTTTGTTCCTCTTTCAAACCTGTAACTTGAGTATCTTGTTAGGCCATCAAAATGGGGACTGTCTGCCATATTCGCATTATCAATAATCGGGATAAAGACCTTTACAATTGGACTTGATTAACTGTCATGAAAATATATATTCGAAACGTGGGAGAGCAAATATATTCAGCTCTACGATACGGCGACCGAATGAAAGAATTTAACAAAAATTATAGTGTGCTAGATTCAACTGTTATAATACAGGCAAGAAAGGCTACACAGATTATCTTAGTCTTTACGAACTAAAATACCGGAAAGAGGTTTTAAAAACAAGCTTTTATTGAATTATACCTATTTATATAAAAACATTATTTAGGTAGGTCAGTTTTTATTAAGACAATGCAATGCGAAATGTTACCTTCATACATGTATGAAGGTAACATTTCGCATTGCATTGTGCAATTACTCTAGTAGTGGAATCGACTAATGCCTATGTAGGCATTAGTCGATTCCACTACTAGAGCAATTAGAAGTGTAACTACTCGGAACAGATTTTATCGCGGTTCATTTTGTTCACTTTTCTCCGACATATCGGTTGCTTTTCAAAGCTTTTAAATGCCTTTATTATAGCTGGCTGTATATCTACATGTACATTAGGGAAACAAACATTACTTAAGATTTGTATAACCAAGCAAGGGACACCAATAACTAAAATAATACTTAGGAGGCTATTGCAATGGAAATCCTCCTAGTTTCAATACAAAATATAGGATAGAATAGGTACATATATGAAGATATAGCTTGCGTTAAAGTTCTAATCCGTATAATAAAAGTACTCTACGCTTCTATCTCGCTCTGATTGATATACTCTGGCAGTACCACCCCTCCCGCTTCCCGCCCAATAACAAACTCCAAACGCCGAAAATTTTGTCGATGCTCAAACCAACTCCAAAGGAATTAAAAGTATGGCGTGTGATATTCTAGCATTGCGTTACGTAAAATAACATCAATTATTTATTTATTCGATTTAGCATTGTTCAAATAAAAGCTTATTTTGACGTAGGATTTTTATTATAGGTAATTTAATTCAAATAAAATTATCACATAATTACATAATTGCATATAAAATTGTTAATATCTTACCAGACAGGCAGAGTACATTCGGCCAAATGCTTTAAAATGTTCTATGAATAGGCACTTACCTGTTGACGGAAATTTAGTTCTCTTTGGGTATTCAAACTCGGTAGCTAAATGATGGAGCTACCACTATCCCTGTACGCTTTATTGTATGCATATGGTAAGAATGTAGGTGCTAGGCGAACTACACAGTAGCGGAAGCGGGGCGACGATCCTTACTCTATCAAGTTCCGTTACTAAAGTCGCGTAGTTGCGCTGCCGTGTAGTGAGAGAGAGTGCCATGAGACGCATCGTGCGTCCCGTAGCTGCAGTGAGTTACGAGCTCGTTTGCCCTTCAAGTTTCGCCTCCTAGTAGGTATTTGTTAGGTTTCTTCTTAAATGCTCCCAAAAGTAGGCTCCGTCGACTTAATGAAAGGGGCGAAAGTCAAGGGGCGTACGGGCTCGTAGCCCTGCAGTTCAGTCCCGTTCAGTGTGATTTTACCTTGAGTATTGTTTATTTTGGTGGGTATACAAAAAATTTAAAAGGATTTATGATAGTAGTAGTATATGAGGATTCACACGAGCAATGCGTATCTAGGTATATGTCAGCAACTTTTTCAGCTGAATAACCTAAAACGTCTAAGCTGTTTGAAAATATATTCTGCTTTACTCAATTTTATATACTGTATACTATACTGTACATTTTCTAAATTATATTTGCCTCTACACGTCTGCTACATGCAACCAGAATTTTGGTGCCACAAAATAGTCTACAACATGGTGCAGACTTAAACGAGATGGCGGGATTACTTGGACGTTTTTGAAAGGGATTGACAGGGGATAAAATATTATAATATAATCACTCTGTTCGAAGACAGTGATTTGGAAGTCCTAGGAAGAGCTTTTGCCCAGCAGTGGAACAAAGTGCTAAGGGAAAGAACCTGCACTGCGGCAAAGCAGATGCAGCTTTGCCACATCGAATGGCCATTAGGGAATGTACAAAACGCAATATTTCAGTCGCCTTGTATTTACAGACAAAATTAAGACATACTTTTAATAATACATGATATTGTATTTGGAACAATGTTTCTCTCTTACCACGTAATAATATAAATAATAGCTTGGTGAATGTCACTGATACAAAATATATAGTAATAATTAATAATAACTTATATATAGACATTCCTCGTCTGCCGCGCACCTCCTACCAAACAATTTGTTTTTACATAAAATTCGTCGTCGCCGCAAATTGTTAAGGACCGATTCGAACTGACGTTATATCGCGTAGCTCACAGGTAAACTCCAAGATATTCCTGTGCATGCGATCTTGTTAGTTTGAACGGTCTAAAGCGTACATGTTTATATATAGATACATTTTCACACAAAATTTAAATAAAACTTTAATTGTAGGTAATCTAAAGGTCTTACGTTTTCGCGAATGTTGTACATTATCGTATCTGCTATATCCGAAATTTATTGCGGTAAATTAAGATTTTTATTAACTATTTCACTGCTTGGAATACTTCAATTTACACTTTCCCCAAGACTTCACGATACTTTTATCTCATTTTGCGTAAGGAACACCAAAAATTTTATTATGTTTAGGCTACTTTAAAATAGCTAGACTTCAAGACAATAAAAAGACCACCATACACCACCGGTAACGAGACCGTTGCTGCTGAAAAGCTATCGAAACGTCGGGGAAAGGGTAAATTCAAATAGTCCAATAATTTTATAAATTTATAGTTATTGTTTTTTAAAATAAACCGCAACGAAATCAGTATATATCAATTTAATTGCAATTTAATTTAGTAATCAACGGATTTCTTGGTTCTAACAACACACATGTAATTTTAGTATTACTGTAACTACATTTCGCCTGATGGATAAGATTACAGTTCCCTCCCATTTCTTTCCTTTCCCCTGTCCTAATTTTGATATTTTCCCTACGGACGTTAAAGACTTACTCGAGTAGTAAGTACCTCTAGTAAATGATTATAGACTACAGTAACCGCTTACCCATTAGGCGATCGCATGCTTGTTCGGCACCAGGGTTGTATAAAATTGATAAATTTACATCCGCAAAGCTCTTTAAATTTTCTACCGATTGGTAAATGCTATTACATACATTTTTTTGCCAGGTTGGCTGTTGTACGATTGTATAATCGAATATTAAAAGTATACAAACAGAATGTAGGTCCTTTGTTGTAAATTAATACTTTTAACATAAAATCTTCTAAAACTTATAAAACTTGCCATATACTAATTTATTTGTAAATAATATGTGACATAACAAATTCACCTCATATAGTATATATAACTCGAAGAGATTGCCGTAAATAAAATTGCATTGTTTAGTTCCACGCACAGTTTTGAAAAAAGGAATATACTTTTTAATTTATAATAGAAGTGAAGAATGGTATACCTATATAAGGACCCTTTAATATGGCATTTTTTTTAAGTTCATTTTTAATATTGCGTCCACACATCCACTTGAAATTTAGGGAATGACCACGCATGCCAAGACCTCTCCACACGTTCAGGCAAACATATTCTTGACAACACTAACGTTTAGTATAAAAAAGATACAAACGACCAACTTTCTTTAACTGCAACTAGGCCCTGTTACAAAACCAACGTGTGGACAGTTGACCGAACAAGAACAATTTTCTTAACGGTTCATAAATATCCCAATCATATGATTATAAAATATACAAGGATACTTTCCCTTGTACAATTGTATATGCAAATTTCTCAAACAATTCTCAAGCGTAATTTATTTTTTCCTTTATAATTAGCTATTACACACGAAATTAACAATAATATAATATCAGACAACGGGTCTTAACTTATTGGGTCGCAGTGGCACAACCGCGGCCAGACACAATATATTTTCAATGATGTCTGGCATTCTAACAATTGACAGGATAACCGCATTGGTAAGTTAGTGTTGTGTGTATAAAGTACTGTCGGTGCAATTGTTAAAAAAACCGGCCTAAGTGAGGGTAGTTGACGAAACCCGCACTTCAAGAAGGCACCGAGCTCAAACCAGCGAATCCATGACCATGACCAATTCAATGGTAGAAACATTGGGACATAATTAACTTTAAATACTGAACAACGCAATTAAGACCTGTTCTTTAATTTTATATTACAAATCGTGTACAAATCGCGGTTCTAAAAAACCTAGCAATTTTGACTCATTTTCATATCTTAGGCGCAAGCCACACAGAAATGGCGCTTAGCAGGGGCGTGCCGCGGTTATTTTTCTATCCCTTGCTTATTTCAAATAAAATATACGTGAACGGCGTGAAATAGCATGCTATGGCACTGGCGCTAGTATTATCGTATTATACGCCACGCCATGGCCAGACATCATTTCTATGTGGCTTGCGCCTTAGACGATCTGCCAACACTGTCAAATATTGACGAATCTTGAATATAATGCTGTTGCTTTAAGTATTTAATAAATATTTATCAATGTGACTCAGCATTTATATGGTTGTCAATATTTTGTCGCGTGGACAGCGATAATTATATGTTATTATTTGGGCGACGACGCAAAATGCTAAAACTAATGGCGTTACATTTGACTATGTTAGGTCTGTCCGATGCACACTTGCACAATCGTGTCGTTCTTATCACGTATCCTTTTCAGTTACAATCTGTAACACAAACAGTATTGTATTATTATACAAGCGGGAAACACACAAGAGATGACATCTCCCGCACTAGGACTAGTTCCTGGAACGCAAGAAACCTTAGAAACATTCAAACAACGAACACAAACAACAACCAGACTTGGAACAACTATTAGAGCTCTGCCCCATTAGTGCGTTGCGTTGCACTGCGTCGTCGCAGCGTCGACGCTGTGTTGTTTTCCATATATTTTGTGTGACATGCCACATTAATGCGTTGCGTCATCGCACGCGACGTTCAACGGATCGACGGACGAGAGGGAGGGTGATGCGCTACGTTGTCGAAGCCTCGGTGCGACGACGGACAGTGTTCCATTGCTAGAGGGATGTAATCTACGGACTGAGGACGTGCGTCGTCTTCTTGCGCTGCGACATCGTGCGTCTTCGCAACGCATGTGTGGCATAAAATGCGTTGATCCGCTGCGACGACGCAACGCAACGCACTAATGAGACATCACCGTTAGCGGATCAATCTTTTGTTCCATGTGTGGAACGCACACAACATTCAGCGCAGTAGCGGTCACGAGGTGGCCACCACTACACTATCCGTGCATCCGTCATTTTAACCTTTTGAACGCCACGCCATAACGGCACCTCCGTGTCCTGTACGCCAAGCCCGAAAATCAATATATTATATATTGTTTTTTATGATCAAATATTTCAATAACTAATAACAATTTTGTTCGCTGTATACAATTAAGTAATAATTGGGGATTCAATTTTTAAGTTGTATCACTAAAACACAGAAAACTAATCATTTAATATGTTTATTTTGTATTTTCCTGTGAACCGACAAAAAACAGTTTTGTCGAGCATAGACGACGTTGGCGCACAGGGCACGCTTGCGGTTCAAGCCTGTTTTGCAAATGTTCATAAATTTTTATGTATATAAATATATAATATTTAGATTTTCATCTTGACTTGAAGAATCATCGCGCCATTAATCGGCCCACCCATTTTTTTTCTTGTCGCAACCTGCACTATATCTGGATCCGCATTAACATCCGCGTTGATTATTGCGGATGCGGCTGCAGATGTCCAAATCGATGCGGAAGCTCCGCAATTACGGATGCGAATTTTCCTAACATCCTTGGTCTATATCCTCCTATGGCCTTTTCTGTTCCCCTGACACGTATATGCGAAATTGCATAATGATCGGTCGAGTAGTTCAGGCTTGAAAGCGTAACAAAAAAACAAGCTCACATTCGTATCCATAATATCAGTTAGAATTTAGTAAACAAAAGCTCAATAGAAAAATCATTCAATTATTGCTTTCAGACTACAAACGTTCTCTAATAAAAAGACCACAAAATAAAAGACATTACGTAGAGACGGATCTTTATGTATTTTCTCTTGGTACACGTACGCCATATTATATGTTAAATGTGTGACCAGTATCAAGAAATAAGTAGGCAGGCGCCCTAATAGATGAGCGTAGTACCGAGACCCATAATATTCTACACATAAGTACATGTGTTTATCCTAATGGTGAACTGTAATTCGTGATGTCATCGCTTACGTGAATCACTATACTCGTAGGTATATGACATCACGAATTACTTGATTTACTGCACATAGTGGTTGAAGTGTTCGTTTTGTCACTGCCACTTCGCCGAAGGTTGTGGTTTCGATCTCCACATTTTTGTGATCCAGTAATAATTATCCCGGGTCTGGATGCTCTTTGTATCCGTTATTTGAATGTTTGTGTCCGGCGACACAGGATTTACTCCTAGCGGGCATCGTAAAATTCTGAATAGACTAGACTCACCACCCGTCTGATGTTATTTCCTGGCTTGCAGTGCATTAGACAGCCAGTCCATCGCTTGATCCAGCCCCTCGCCGCGCACGGCTGAAGTCTTGAAGATCTGGAAGGTGCGGTCGCGCAACGCGTCCAAGCCGAGGGCCTGGTGGACCTCAGCCACGGTGAGGCAGCCAGCCATGTCCTGCTTGTTGGCTAGAACTACTAAAATGGCGTTGCCTAGTTCCTCTTCCTGTAAATCAGTTACGATATATGTTAACCAACACACGTGATTGAGAGTACCAAAAGAAGAGCACTCATCTCCAATAGGAGGATCATTGGACTTCCTCACCGAGGTCTCGAATTCGATTGTATAGCGATATTTCATGTGCGTGGCATAGGTTTTTGAGAGAGTCAACTACGAGACAACGATATAATTTTTCGAAGACATGCTATCTTGAAGGTCTGCCGAGACGCACTGCGCTAACACATGGCGAAATATTTAAATGTTTTTATTACTAGAAACACTAAAACGGTGGCCTCATTTTTATAATTCTAGACATTATAAAAAATTAAAAGTTGGTAAAATTTTATAAGTAAGAAATTTAAAATTAAATACTGCATCTAAATTTCTTACTTTTAGCATATTAAAATCTATTGATATAATTGTTTAAATGTATTGATGAATAGGTTTAAAATATTATTCAGTACACTAGAGTACAGACAGTGTAAGCTTAGTAATATGATCCCGTTGGCACACGATTAGGAGCGATTAACAAGTTATTAAATTTGACTATATTTGTTCAAAATTACCTCTGGAGATTAAGTAATAAAGATATATATATACTTAATTGCGACGTTGCTACTCATAGCAGACTACATAGCGTAAACACTCAAATAATAAACTAGAACAGTATTACAAAGTCACTTCAATGATTTTCAATGTCATAGTACACACTCATTAACAACCAAGCGTCATTCGGAACATAAATATCTCAATGCTAGCTTTTGCCCGTGGCTCCGCTTGTTAACCGTACTTTTTCAGGATAAAAGGTAAAAATATGTCCTTTTATACTGAAAACCTGTATGCGAAATCTCATGCTAATCGGTCGAGTACTTAAGGCGTGCCAGTGTAACAAACAAACAACTCACATTTGCATTTATAATATTAGTTAGGATTACTAGTATTACAAAATGTGATAGTATGCGAAGTTAGTTTGTTGTTAGCTCAATCACGCGCAAATTGGATTGGATGGATCTGGATGAAACTTTGCACGTAAGATACAGTCTACGTCCTGAATTACAATATCCTGAATTATCAGGATTTTATCCCTTGGCATTAGGCAAGGGATAAAATTTCAGTTTTAATGTTATTTTTTATGTCTAGTCCAAAAGTCATCAAAAGATGGCGCTGCGGAATAGTATAGCTGGTTATAATATCAGCCTTGTATTTAAAATATCATTTTTTTATACAACTAAGCTGGCAAACAAGCATATGGCCCACCTGATGATAAGTGGTCACCATAGCCTAGACGCCTGCAACACCAGAGGCATCATTTGCGCGTTGCCGACCTTTTAGGAAAGGAAGTGGGAAGGAGAAGGAGCGGGAAGGAGGAAAGGGGGTGATTGGGCCTCCGGCACTCTCACTCACCGAACGAAACACAACAGTAGGAATACTGATATTTCATGTCGATATTATGTGAGAGGGTAGTCCTTCCCCGGTCGAGCCCATTTATGCTGAAATCAGCGAGACTCTACTACTCTTATATATCTTAATTCTACTGCTGCATGGGCCTCTCTTCAGTGTGAAAACGGTTAGGCTATAGTCTACCACGCTGGCCCAACGCGATTCGGCAGACTATATACCTATATCTTCCAGAACTCTGTGGAGAACACTCAGATATGTAGGTTTCTTCACGATGATTTCCTTCACCGTTATATCAACTGATAATTAACTATTTAATATGGACATAGCTTCGAAAAGTAAAATGTGCCTTGAAATCGAACTGAAGATCTCTGCGTGGCAGTCGAATATCTCCTAATGGGCTTTCGCTGCTTACGTCATTAGCTAATTATTTATTAATGCTTATTTTATTTTATTTTATTTAAATACATCTCTAGATTAAAATGATTCTGTTTCTGGTAAACATTAACAAAAATGTTATATCCCAATACAATTCTGTGTAGATACTTAATTGTTGCAATATATTGTTATATTTTCTAATAATGTGTGACTCTGTATACAATATGGACATTTTCTATAACATATCGCAGAAATCATAACTTTTATGGAAAGCAAGTAAAGTCGTGATCATCATATTTTAAAAGTTACTTATAGCTAATATATTAGATAGTAACTGGTATCCTTAGATTAGATGCTAGTAATACACAAACATAGTCTCATGCCTATATAATGTAATAATAATATTATTCTATCACATACACACAACACCATCTAGCACAAACTAAGCAGAGCTTGTACTATGGGTACTAGACAATGGATAAACATACATACTTATAAACTTTTTTTTGTAAATACATACATATTATACATTCTATGTATAATATGTATGTACAGACCCAGACCAAGACAAACATCCATATCCATGCACACAAATGTTTGACTTGTGTGGGAATCAAACCTGCGACCTCAGGCGTGACAGTCGGTTACACTAACCACTACGCCATTGAGGCCGCCAATATATCCAAAGAGAGAGAACTGAGTACCCAGATTTCATTAGCTATTTAAGTACCCAAGTAATGGAGGGCAAGCCTATTGTCTTGATGTGGCGCAAGGGGTTTGTGATACAAATCGCGATTCGAGGCAAAAGGCATCAGGTTTTAAGAGTTCGAAAAACCTTTATATAACATCTTTGTCCGTCTGTCTGTTATACAACTTTCAACTCAAGAACCGTAAGAGCTAGAGACTCGCGGTCAACCAACGCTATTCGACTCAGCATAGTCGATATACCCCCGAAATGACTATGACCTTTGACCTCTGACCTCAACTGGTCACGTGGTTTCACGTGCCCTTGGCATATATTGTTTTTCTTACTCTATGATTTACGGCAATTCATTGCCGTTTCTCACTTGTTTTGGAAATAAATTTCAGTAGCAACTCAGAGTCTGGAAGTGCGTCAAGTCGATATGCCGCATATTTTGTGACATCAACAAAATATTTAAAAACTTGGCAGCACCTGTGCCCACCACTTTATATACGTATTTTGTTGTACATACATTTTGTTGATAAAAGTTACAAGAGATTTGTAATAAGGAAATAACCTAATTCTGATACACTGTATTACAAATAACTGTTAGACTATGTCTATCTGATCAAGATAATCATTTTAAGTAACGACAACCACTCATTATCATGGTACCTATATAGCACTAGTCATTACCTATGACATTACTCGCGTTTTAATTTTGTGCCCTTTATTCTTTCTTGTCAATAGCTTAAACTTCTTTCTAAATCTTTTCTATACCAGCAGGGTATCCCACCCAGCCTTTAAACAGCAGAGTAACATTAATTTAAATATGTTATAATATAAATAATTATAATTTTGCAATATTCTTGTATAAATAATTTTAAGCATATCATAATACTTTGTTCTTGTCTGACGGAATCTTGGACAGTAGAAAACCATTTTGTCTAAACTACAGGTGTACTCAACACTTGTAGTTCACTATATGTGGTATTAAAGGGATGATATTTTTATTCTACTATAGGCTAATTAGTGTGTCGTGGTTTGTAATATGTGTATATAACTTTGCCATTAATTGCCACACTTCTACAAACCATATGTACAAAGTACCATGTCTAATTTTGACACCTTGTTTTGTATATATATAGTGATTATTTAATAACAGATTATCAATTGCAATAGAACTTTTTTCCAAATGGAATATATTAAAACGTAAATGCATCTTACCACATAATTATATACTTCATACATTCAATTTAGGATATAATATGTGGTTATCCATTAAATGCTATGCAATGTTGTTTGTTAGCAAAGAAACAAAGAAACTCTTAAAAATATAAGTGATGTAAGTTTTTTATGCTCATATAATATTACATAATTTACATGGAAAACTGAAGTTGTTAATAATTTAAAGTTTCTGTTTTATAGTCTTTCTTATTATTAAAATGCCTACTATCCTAAAATGCTCTGTCAAGATATAATAAAGGAATATTATATAAACTATTACAACTACTTATTTATTTATAGATCTTTCTTTAAAATTAATTAAATTTCACTAAGTACTACATATTATACTCTTGATTGATAAACTGCATCGTCTTGAAAGGACACGAGCCACTTGTTAAATTTGTACAAGTAACAAATATACTTTTTCTTTTAGGATGGAATGAGCTACTCAGCTCCTAATGAAACTAGTGACCCGCCCTGGCTAATATAGCTTCATGCACAGTGGATTAATTGGTTTTCAGCCTTTTTGAAGGTGTCAAACCCCATGGATGGGGCTTTAAGCACTGTATGCATTAATTATACTGATTAATTTTGCTTATACTTGTGCAAATGAATTGTTTCTAGCCTGGCTTGATGGTATGCGGTGCTAAAACCAAACTGGTTTCAGCTTTCCTTAAGTCTCGTCATCCAAACTATTTCCTTTTTTCATAACTCATAATTTTAAATCTAAAGTATTTTAGAATTAATTCCTTCAAATTATCCTTTTAATCTATATTAAAAGTTGAATATAGCTTACTACAATCCTGGTCAAATACGTTTGCCAAACAACTTCTCATTTTTTATTATGTAAAAGATAAAAATGTTTAGTTTAAGTTAACATAAGGCATATATGCCATTATGAATTTGAGTGACCATTCATAGATACCTACCTACCTAGATACCTTTACTACATTATTCTCATGTATCTCATGTAAGGTTAATATATAACATAGATATATTTATTTCACTTGATTACTTTTTTAATTATGTGTTATTTATACATTCTTAACCAAGTCATCAATTTAGTTCTTTAACAAATTCTCAATACAATAGTCAAAACTGCAACCTTAAAAACTTCTTTTGAAATCATCCATTGCAAAGTTTCAAAGATCAGACCCATGTCGATCTAACTGTTAGTTCACTTAGATCGCCTTAAAGTTAATATTTGTATAATAACTTTAGTTAGTTTATAGGTAATACTTACCCTCAACATGTGTACCAATTCATCTTTAGATATTCCTATTCGATCTCTATCTGCTGAATCCACTACATATATTATTGCATCTGTGTTTCCATAGTAACATCGCCAGTAAGGCCTGAAATATAAAAAAATGTAATATACCATTAACTTGAAATGCAAATCCTAACAGGTGCCCATTGTATAATATGTGCGTACAATAGTTATTTTAATCATAATGGTAAGAAAACAATACCCATGACTGAAGTAGATCTAACCTATACATTGCACATTACTTACCTAATACTGGTTTGTCCACCAAGATCCCAGACTTGGAACTTAAGGTTCTTGTACGTTACTTGCTCTACGTTAAAACCAATCGTTGGTATAGTTGTAACCACTTCTCCTACTTGCAGTTTGTATAAAATGGTAGTTTTCCCGGCGCCGTCTAAACCAAGGATCAAAATTCTCATTTCTCGGGCCCCTAACAACCCTCTGAAGTAACTAAATAGACCACCTGAAAAATACCGACACAGTGAATGCAATAATACGCAATAAAATATAGTTAAAATACAATTTTATGACTATTAAATCACTAACCCATTTTGTGATAAGCTTAGCTTATTTTAATGCATTAGTTGTTACGTCTAAGGAATGATTATATATTGTGCCTGCGCATGAAATGATTCCTATGTTTTTATTTCAATTATCTTCACTTTCAAATTACTTATTCAATCACTTCTAGCGATAAATAAAGACATTTTATCGAAACCCTAGCAAATTATATTTGACGTGTAAGCAAGCACTCACATCTTATTGCCAGCATGAAATAACCTGCAAAATAAATTATATTATCGTACTTACAACACAACTCCAATTAATCACCACGATAAGAATAAACTTTACAATATTTTATAAATATATATTTGTATCTTGGTCTAAATTTAATAATTATCTCTTGTTTCAAAATATTTCATTTTCCTGCTAACTAATACATACATATTAAAATGAATACATGTAGCAACATTACCCATGTTATCAATATCATAATAATAATTGGAAATACCAAGTAAACCAACATCCGTTGTTATCCAGAAATTAAAAAAACATGCTGCTCGACAATCAATATTTTTGTAATTTTTCCCTATTACACGGCTATGCCCAACCTATGACTTAGTTCATATTATCTAAATGTAGATTGATTATAAGGTTTGCTTTACTATAAGTACCTAAATTTTGAACCGTAACATGCTTTATTATTTTTATACGAAGTTGTGTTGCATAACCTTAGAAGAACAAATATTTAAGACAAACACAATAATATTATATTACTTCATAGACGTTACTCGACTCAACGAACGAAACGCAACTTTTTGCACTTGCAACAACAACTAACAGTAGTCGTTTAACTATTTGGTGATTTGGTCTATTTTAAGACAATTAAGCCATTATGAACGTGAATTATCTATATAAAATATAAAATATGAAAACAAAATGCGGATAAAACACAAAGAAAAGAAAATAAGAATCGTACTAATACCCAGCAATTATAGTATTGTAGGTATAGTCCGATCCAAACTTAATGGCGTCTCTGAACATCGTACGAGTCATTGCGCAGAACCCAATATTAGGTGTCAGCGGGACGTAGTAGCACGGGGCGGCAGGACACCTCCCCGCCCGCCTTTTCTTTCACCCGCACTTGCCCTTCGCGTCTTGTATTTAGTGTGTGAGTTATATCCGTATACTGCCTACACCTACCTACCTGCGTACACCTGCACTCGCAGCTAATTTCCGACCCGCCATTAAGCTTGCATTTAACTGTACATTAGACATAATATATTCAACATTACTTTTAAATTTTGCGAATTGGCTATTGAATAGATATGTCCAAAGTGTTATGATGTTCCGATAATAAATCATTGTACAGTCGACACATCCGCACCATCGGGTTGTAAAATGAGTGTTATTATGTTATTAATGTGCACATTTAGAATAAAACTTTAAGGTGGGGATGACATGATCTAAACCTAGTATTAAAGATAATAAGAGACAACAAATCAGGGCAATCTAATGCAGCATGGATTATTTTGTGAAGTCACAACAGATCAGTGCAGTAAAAGTAAAAGTGAAGTAAAAGTATATTAAATGCGAGGTTCAGTAAAAGAGTGACAGCTAGCAATAACTTAATATCTAACGATTTCGTGAGTAGGACTGTTAAATCTTGCTTCTTGGCTGCTTGCCAAAACTGCCGCGGGATACTTTTCGATAAGTAGTAATTCTCCCGAATAATATCCTTCGCATCACTTTGCCATCGCTCCGAAAACCGGATCGTAGTTTGGCCTCTAGCGTTAAGATGAAATCTGCTGTAGTACTGGTGCTGGCCTATCTTCTAAAGTATCTAAATATCTAAAGATATCAATATTATGATACGCACAAAGTACACACACATACACACACACACACATATATTCGCACTACCCATACACACACACACACCTACTCTCGCACTACTACTGCACAATCATAAGTGTCAATCCAATTTTTATTTACTTTTTCTTAGATTTTGTTTTTGTTAATATTTTATATTTTCTTTTTGTAATTTATTTGAAAACATCAATGTACGTAACTAAATTAATACCAAACTGTTAAGAAACCTGAAACTGGGGCCTGGTACCCATAACACAAGTTAGATCTTACCTTGGGTACCAGTGTTCATTAATTACTGTGACTTACTTATTTGTGATTAATAAATTTCATTACAATTTCATTTCATTTCATTTCAATCTTGACCTTAAACTTTACCTACTTATCATCCCTAGGTTTGGAAAATCTATACTAGAAATCTTTATTCTATACAAATATCTCTATGACACGGGCAAAAACAGTAGGAATTGCGTATTTGGTAAAAGGTACTACTTTAACGGAACAGGCGCGTCATTTGACGAAATCTACAAAAAATTTACACCGACAATAGATTAAATAACAAGTATAATATTGTCTTCTGTTTACGCGAATATTATTCATTGAAATTAAACTACTATTACATAAATTTGTCACAAACTGACACTTTATTACATAATTTTGAAAAACTGTTACACTACTACTACTATTAAACTTTACAAATTTTTAAGCTAATTGAATTATTATTAAAACTATTTAAACTTTCCCCGACGTTTCGGTTGATTTTCAGCAGCCATGGCTGCTAGTGTTTAACAAGTAGAACAAGTAATTCTCTATATTTAATACTAATAATATATGCCTGCATAAAAACAGTCGCAATCTTGGAAAAAGAACTTATATCAGTACAAGAAGGTTGTTCTTTAAATAGTCTGGATCGTTGCCACTAGATGGCGCAATTAGCAATAAAAATCTTGAAAAAGCTTGAATAAATGTATTACTATTATTACTTGACTTGAGTGTAAATAAATAAATAGTCCTATTATACATTCTGTCCGGTAATTAATGGATAACCTTGAAATGTCTTATAGTAGATCTGAAGGCCATTCTAAAAAAAAAGGAAAAATGTTTATTAGAAAGTGCAATAGCTAGTCATACTTTTGACTCTATAACTATTAGCATAATTAGTGTTTAATAATAAAACAACAAAAAACCGATGGAATTCATTCATCTATGGTCGTAGTGTACAAGAAAGTTAAATATGGTAATTAAAAAAAATCATGTCTCAGGTAGTAGTTAAGATAGATTACTTTTTAATATTTTTTTTCTGAAAGGCCTTCAGTTCTACTATGTACATTTATGACATTTCAAGGTTAACCATTAATTACTGGACACCCTGTATATTCAGTGGTAGAGCAAATATAGTTTGTCAATCGGTTCTAGGGTAAAGTATCAAGTCTACATCAAACGCGGCTCGAATATAAAATAAAATTCTTATTATTTTTTCGTTGTAATTGCTGGAAACCGACGTAAGGCCCTGTGAAAAACATCGAGGCAATCTGAACTTTTACGTAACCTTGCAAACGTCCACAAGTTCATATTCGCACATATTTTTTATTAATTTAATTAAATATCTATACTATTAAAAACGTCGAGCAAAGTGTAAACTTAAATATAAATATGTTTAATAATATAATTAGCTTAAAAAGTATTCACTTTCAATAGTAGTAGTGTAACAGTTTCAAAATTATGTAATAAAATGTCAAATAAACAACGCGATAACATCCGTATAAAGTAAGAAATTAAACAATTTCAATGAATAATATTCGCGTAAACATAAGACTTATTGTTATTATATATTATTATATATACTTACTATGTTATTGTGTAATCGTTCGTTTTAACTATTATTACCATACTTAAAAATATAAAAGACTATCTGTGGTTTCATAATAATGATCTTTTAATATTTACCTTATATCGTACCTACTGGACCCAAAAGAGGGATAATAATCTTTGTTTAATACAGAACATTGTTTATCTGAGCCAATGACGTTCAATGTTTTATACGTGACTCAACAAAATCAAATCTTCAAACGTTTCCACATAACATGTCTGCCACGGTAGCGCAGCGGTACTGTATACGACTGCTGTGCGTATAAGATACCGGGTTCGACTCCCTGATGGAGCAAATAAAAATCTGTTGAGAAATTCTCATTAGCAGCTTGGACGTTAGAACTGGGCACAGTTCTAAACTCCAAGCTACTTTCCGCCCAGCAGACGGCACTAGGCTTACCCCTATAATCAATCAACGCAATAATAATAATAAATATAGGTACATATCTACGACTCCAAACCATGGATTCAATTATTAATGAAAATAAGTGTTGGGGATATATGGGTCCAGTAAGAATATTACTCAGTGAGAATAAAATAATCTTGGTTGCTTTCGTGTTAACGATTTAATGGCTTTTCATCCTACCCACACAACAGTACTTAATTATAAAAATATTAAAGCGCCTACAACAATGATTAGTGCTATTGCTAATATAAGTCTAATAGGCGTAAACAATAAGCATACTTACGTGAAATAAACTGAAGATGTTTTTTAACAGTCGTATTCAAAATCAAAGTCAAAGTCAAAAATCATTTATTCACTTATGAACGTCAAAATATATAGGTAAGTGACTTTACTAAGTTACTGAAGCTACTTATATTTAAAGATATAATTATATTCTATAGAAATTATGTTAAGCAAAGACTCGTATAGTTCATCTGCATTATCCAGAGAAAGGTCCATATTGAAAACCTTGACACTTATGTTAATCTTTAAATTCCTTTTTACGATTAGAGGTCATTGACATGTGATCTTATTCTCTTAGCATTGTATTTACAGAAAAATCTACCTTTTGCCCATAGTGGTCAGATGTCAGTTCACTCAATAATATATATAATATTCAGTTTTATCAATTTTAGAGCCCGATCCAGTTTTAATAAATCGATAATTACAAGACATTACATGTTTATTTAATTGCAAAACATGTGATCTTAGAACTTAAATAATCAGTAATTATAACTATTATATTGACAGCAATCAATTAACAACTAGTTCATGCAGTTTGATTACTGTAGTTAAGTTACATGTAATCATAGCAGCGATAGCTCAGTGGGGTGACCAACAGACTGCAATGCAGAGGGTCTCGGATTCGAACCCACGTCGCGCACCTCTGACTTTCGGAAGTTATATGACTTTTCGAAATTACGTGCGTATTGATTGACAATTATCGCCTGCTCCGTGCCTCGGAGAGCACGTTAAGCCGTCGGTCCCGGCTGCCGTGAACATCTATGGCAGTTGTTATTGGGAGAGTGTCTACACAAAAGATCCCACTGGGTCGAAGTGTCGCCGGTCTGCACTGACTGGCCCCTACATAAGATAAGATACATGTAATCATAACTACACGTAGGTAGTTAACTACTTTTAATCGTAATTAGAAACCTGATTACGAAATAGTAATTAATTACGCCCTACTCTGCCCCTATTACGTAAGACCTAAAACCATTGTTGGCTAATTAGGTAACACAAATTACATCTAAAGGTCATTGGACATATTTGACCCGGTTGATGAAAGATTGCGTACAAAAATCAAATGTATTTTAAATAACACTTATTAATTTCCCCTTCATTCCGTAAAGTTATTTTGTTTATATCAGCCGAGAGAAAAATATATGTAACATTGAATAATATTAAATATTTGCCTTTATTAACGACTTTTTATATGTCTCTCATCAAAATGTAAATGTTTATATTATTGTATATATTATTATATTTTCTCAATGTTTCTCAAGTAAATGTTTAAGTTTTACTACTCTACTGTTTTTCCAATTCTCCCATATTCTGCAAGAGTGCGACCTATACCATTGTGTTTCAAAGACAATTCTCTGCATAGTCTGCCATATTTCGTTCGTGTACGCAGTGGGTCAAACGTCAGAACAAAATGGCCATTGACCTTTAGCCAACTAAAATTTTAGGTACAAATCTAACTCCTATGTACCTCATCGGGGATATATCGCGAGATTATGTAATAAATTAATAATATAAGTAGAATAGGCCTAGTAACAACTATGGTGATTTATTGGGAGCAACCACAGTTAGGTCTTAGAGCATGTAGAGGCCTACACCTACCATGAAACATAAAGGCCGAAGTTTCGGGCCTTCTGTTCCAGCGTAATACAAAATGTATTCTGTAATTTAAGTACCCTGCATTTTGATACATAAACTCTTGATTATCCAAAACTATCTTATGAAGCAGTCCGAACAACAAAGAATTTACATTTAAAAAAAAATCGATGTTACTTCATTGTTTATGGTGTATATTAATACCCCCGGCAACTCCCAATTTCGCTGGCTATGTTTCCAAGTGAGTAATAGAGGGCGATTCTATAATTATAGCTGTCTGTAGGGCACATTTACTATAAATACATAATAACGTAAAGGTTATATTAAAAATAATACAATCGTATAGCCTTACAAACAGGATTTTAAGCAAAAAATTGCATAATTTTAACCTCATTAGACGGCGCGAAATTAGGTATTTTAAGATTAATTTCTAAAAAAAAATCAAAACGGTTTATGATGAGGTTATATAAATGATTTCTGACGCATATTTAAGTAGGTATACGCTTACAAGGGGTTTTCCAAGCGGCTAGTTGGAGTCGCCGTGGGTAATAGTAGATAAATATGTAATTGTTTCCGTTGAACACAATGCATAATTTTGCCATGTCTTGGTTACATAATAATAATGTTATAATATGTATGTGCTTAAAAATTAAGTAGCTATTTACATACATCGATAAATGCTAGTGTTCATTTAAATAATTACCTACCTAAGTTTCGATTGTAGGTAAGCTAGATTTACTTATATAATTTTGCTTTTTCTAAAGAGACATTTACTGCACTAGGATTAAATCCTGTGTCGCACGGGACTTCACAAACATTCAAACAACGGACACAAATAACACTCAGTTTCGGCACAAATATGTTTTGATCGCAGAAATGTTTATTTTTGTCCCGTATAGGAATCAAATCGCAATACGCTCGGCTCAGTGGCAGTGGCGAGGCGACGACTCGAACCGCTATCTGTACCGTGCAGTCAATTCTTAAAAAAGTGAGAAACGGCCATGAATTGCCATCTTAGTGTTCGAAAAAATTGGTATCACGTGACCTTGAGACCAGAGGTCAGAGGTCAAAGGTCATGGTCATTTAGGGGTACATCGACTATGCTGAGTCAAATGGCGTTTACCGCGAGTCTCTAGCTCTTACGGTTCTCGAGTTGAAAGTTGTATAACAGACAGATGGATGGACGGACGGACAGACAAAGCTGTTGTATAAGAGTTTTTTCGAACTCGAAAAAGGAGGTTTCATAAGTGTATTTAAGACTTTATCTACGAAATAGTTGTATGTTCGCGTAACGTTGTCGTTAAAGTTGAGAAAGTTATTAAGTAAATCAAATATCTAGAATTAGCTCACGAGATAGTCGCCATGTATGCATGCACAATGACTAGGCACTCGACCTTAAGAATCTCGCGCTGGGTGCTTGGAGTAAGGGTTTAATGTAGTAGGTACACAAGGCGCGCATAATAAGGATATCTTATTTCTAGTTCCCTCACCACCGGCAGCTTGGACCCTTATATAGCTTTTTTTATATTATACTTCCTTGAATTTAAATAAATATAAATGTTAGTTAAATATAGGTACATAAATAAAATTGCTAATAATAATTGTTGCTAAACCAATAAAAAACAAGCGGTTTTTTGTTGAACCTATCACAGTTTAACCAGTGCAGTGGTACTTCTACCAAATGGAAATTGAATGCATGAATTTGATACCAAGTGCAAAAGGTAATCTACAATACAAGTTACATTTTACCTGCAGTTATTTACCTAATATAAAAAATTACCTACCGTTATTATTTACTGTATAATTGCACTTATGTTATGGCTGCCAACACTCTTTAGTAACATAATGTGATTACATATCGAGCGTATAACATTCCCCTTATACTATACTACCTGTGCCCGCAGTTACACCCGCGTTTATGATTATTGCGCCGGCCCCGTGCGTCGTAGCATGATGTTATACAGCCTATAACCTTCCTCGATAAATAGGCTATCCAACACTAAAATAATTTTCAATTCGAACCAAAGCGTTCAATCAAACAAACAAACTCGTCAGCTTTATAATCTTATATATAAAATTCTCGTGTCACAATGTTAGTTACCATACTCCTCCGAAACGGCTTGACCGATTTTAATGAAATTTTATATGCATATTTAGTAGGTCTGAGAATCAGCTACTATCTATTTTTCATACCCTTTAGTGATAAAGTAAACACAAAAAAAAAGAATATTACTTTTGACAGAGCGAAGTCTGTACGGGCAGCTAGTATTAGTATAGATTCTTAAAGAATCAGCGCATTTAGAAATGTACGATGTAATTATCTTTGATATCGTGACACAATATTACGATGACATAGATACTTAAGTCTACTAGCGGTCGTCTAATGCTCGAAATTCGACTAAAGTTTGCCTGTATGATATTGCTGATATATGTTATTATATATTGATATATGTAACCATAGTTACGCGCTTCGACTGCGTGTGTCAAACGCATGGTTGTGTGTGTGTAGTGATTTTTCATATTCATATATAAATATTAGGATTCGCCCCTCCTTCTCCATATTAACTGTGCCAAATTTCATACACCTCCGTCCGCGCAATTTTCGTAAAAATGGGTACAAAGTTTTTGCTTAACGTATTAATATATTAATATGAGTATCATACAACATACGTTACAAATATTTACGAAGATCTTTGGGTGTTTGTTACTCATTCACGCTTGGACGGATTTGTATGAGAATTTAATTTAATTATTTTCTCAATTAATAATAATATTCTAATATTCTATCACATACACACAACACCATCTAGCCCAAACTAAGCAGAGCTTGTACTATGGGTACTAGACAATGGATAAACATACATATGTACTATTTTTTGTTGTAAATACATACATATTATACATAGAAACACCCAGACCAAGACAAACATCCATGTTCATGCACACAAATGTTTGACTTGTGCGGGAATCGAACCCGCGACCTCAGGCGTGGCAGTCGGTTACACTAACCACTACGCCATCAAGGCCGACTCATAATTGGATTACAGATTCATCATGTTCTGGATTAATACATAAGAAGTTAGTTAAACATTAACGCATTTTAGCTTGAATAGATTGGTTAGGAAGAATAATAGTAATATGCAAGTAAGGACCTCCAGATGGAATTTCTGTCACGGCGGCAAATCTTAACGGCAACTGGCGACAAGTGCACGCTCCGTTCCTTTACTCTCATATTCCGATAGGACGGCAATCCGACACGACCGAACAGTGACAGGCGCAGCACCAATGGCTTTACGAGCTTTCTGAGGCTCTGGGGTATCTAATACCGCCAACTTGCTAACTCCGGGCTTCCACAGAGAATTTCTTGGCAGAAAAACCCAACAACTTTTTATTGGCCCGAGCCAGGATTCGAACCCGAGACCTCATACACAACAGCTGCATACACTACCGCTGCGCCACCGAAGCAATTACTAATTGTAGATAGTAGTTGTAAACACACTTACTGGCAGTAGCAGTAGAAACAGACCTAAAAGAGTCGACGACAAACATTTCAAAGATTACTGGCCTCAAAAAAATGTTGAACTAAATAAAATTATCCAAATAATTTAGGAGCTCACACACAAAAGATTAAAGAGTTCATAACTACTTATTTAGAAGCTTTAAATTAGTTTTACGATTGTTATAACCGCTGTACATCTAGAACTCCACCAAAGGTTACACCAAACTAACAATGTTTGGTAGAATGTTTGGTACAATGAGCGATGATTCAGATAGCTAATTTCATATTTTTATTTATAAAGTGAATATTTTGAATGATGTCTTATTTTTAACGTAAACTGTATAATATTTAAAACGCTCATCATGCCGTGGTATTTATGATGTTGAGTGAATCATGATCATTATAATGAGAGCGTAGGATTAAAAAAAACTCGAGCACGTGGGTGCTGTTTGCTCTGTTATAACTAAAATTGACCTGAATGCTGAGTCCACTAGGTAAATGTGTTTGATTATTTTCTTAGGGTGAGGCCGAACGCGTGTAATTTCGGTCATGCAATATAAGTCGTGTACCTGCGTACTTTACTTATTGAATTTAAACAAATTTTGCGTTGTCGTGTGGCCCAAACTGATATTTTTTATGCAATCGAATGCAGTGTTAATTACGCAACATCTAAAACAATAATTAAAACTCATTCATTCTCATTATTTTTATAAACAACTACCGCAATAGGAATATATTCTGTATCTCAGGGGAATTTACACACATTCAAACAACGGATACAAAGAACATCCAGACTCGGGACAACCATTTATGGATCACATAAATGTTAGTCCCGTGTTAGTGTCGAACCCACAGTACTCGGCGTAGTAGCAATGGCGAGGCGACGACTTAACCCCTACGCCAAAAAATTGTGCTCTTTTGACTTTACTCTTAGTCTTCAAAACGCCTAGTTCCTATTTCATATTTATAGTTTCGTACAGTGTCAGTGTTAATGAATCTTCAGCTACTAGCGGTCGCCTGGTGGTCGAAATTCAACCATAATTTATTTAGGTAAATTTTAAGTTTGATAGTTAATAAGGTTTTATTGTCTAAACGAAAATATTCTATGTCTATGGTCTAAAACTATACCCTTATTACATTCAATTTAGATTTTGATGTAGACAGGTTACTACTTACCTATATTTTTCAAACAAATTATTATTTATTTAATTATACTATTAAGCTTGCTACTTTGTTTTATTTTTTATTTTTTTTATTAAATATATATACGTATTTACGTATTTATAAGTAATAAATATATTATATTAAATATATTATACTATAAATAATATAAATCATTCCAATCCGCCCAAACTTTGCATGTAAGATGTGGCTGATATATGTCATCATATTATATTGATATATGTAACCATAGTTACGATTAATAGGAAAACTTTGGTCGAAGAATGCCGAAATAAATACTACGAACGTGATTCGACTGCGTGTCTCAAAAGCATGGTTGTGTGCGTGTGGTGGTTTTTCATTAATTTAATTTATTTCTAATGCATATATTTTATATTTTGACGACTCGATGGCGTAGTGGTTAGTGTAACTGACTGCCACGCCTGAGGTCGCGGGTTCGATTCCCGCACAAGTCAAACATTTGTGTGCATGAACATAGATGTTTGTCTTGGTCTGGGTGTTTCTATGTATAATATGAATGTATTTACAAAAAAAAAAAGGTATATATGTATGTTTATCCATTGTCTAGTATCCATATTACAAGCTCTGCTTAGTTTGGGCTAGATGGTGTTGTGTGTATGTGAAAGAATATTATTATATTATATAAATATTAGGATTCGCCCCTCCTCCATATAAACTTTAATCGTGCCAAATTTCATACTTCTCCGTCCACGTGCTTAATATATAGATAATATTTTAAGCATACTTCAAGTTTTGTATGAATTGAATGTCTGAATTTGATTAAGATTTACATTAGTTGCTAACTAACTAATCAATCATAATTTATTTCAAATTATAAAAATACAGCAACCATCTTGAAATGATAGAAGAACATGAAAGAACTTGAAGGGCTTAAGTTGGAAGACAAATTGTAGCATTTTTATATAGAGTTGATTATAAAAAATACATGTTACGAATAAAATATATAAGAAGTAGTTGCTCAAATAGACGTGGAAAATTACAATTTCATAAATATTTTGTTTGTAAATAAAATTATATTTCGATATTTATGAATAACTAGCCATACTTCATATTGTCTTTTTTATTTAACTCAACTGTGTAATTATTTATTTTTATTTGTAATATATTCGATAATATTATTCATATATTTTTATATACTTTTCATTCATATATACTTTATTACCGCGTATTTATTGTTTATCTACTGTAAGATGCACATGTAAGTATATGAACCTTTGTGATGAGAGAAATATAGTTCATTATTATTTATTATTATTATTATATATAAAAGTAGAGTAGGTACCTAACTTTACTTTGATTACTCTTTCTTGATTAATTCTCTCAACCACTATTGATAAAAGAAAATAACCTTTATTTTTCAGGGAATATAGGTATTTATGTTGGAAGACATAAGTAATTACATGACGGCAAATAATAGATTATTTCCTTATACCAGATTTCATAAAATCTTTTCTTCACAGGGGTTAAACATTACGGATAGGTGAATAACCTTGGGTAAACATTTAATGTTATTGCCACGGGGCATAGTATAGTATTACCTATAACTGATGCATTTTAAACAATTAAAGCCATCTCTATTTTAAGAGCGTTATGAATTATGATGTATGTATGTATCTTATGTGGGGTCCAGTCAGTGCAGACCGGCGACACTTCGACCCAGTGGTATCTTTTGTGTCGACACTCTCCCAATAACGACTGCCATAGATGTTCATGGCAGCCGGGACCGACGGTTTAACGTGCTCTCCGAGGCACGAAGCAGGCGATAATTGTCAATCAAGTTGCACATAATTTCGTAAAGTCATATAACTTCCGAAAGTCAGAGGTGCGCGACGTGGGTTCGAACCCGAGACCCTCTGCATTGCAGTCTGTTGGTCCCCCCACTGAGCTATCGCTGCTCACATGAATTATGATACTTAGATATCTTAAAACCGGCAATAGGAACTAATATAAAGCTATCAGAGCGGATGCGCTCATACCGTAAAGCGATCCTACCCTAGTTATAACAGTTTTTATACGACCAAGACGGATGCGCAGGCGGACGTCGTCGTTTAATTTCCACCAGAGCGAGAGGCGAAACGAATCGACTGCTCTGTGTTTTATCATCGAAATCTGACTAGGGTGCCCATGTCGTTATCACTAGTCTATGTTACCTAGTTAATGAAATGGATTGCCTGCTATAATTATGTAGCTTCGACCACATTTTAAAGACTTCTTTCTAATTAACAACAACGGTATATACACGGATGGAATATATAGTGGTTCATGTGGACGCCTTGGATTTACCACTGTGGTGAGTTTTGTATTCGCACACGATACAAAAATTTGTGTGATCCACAAACAGTCGTTCCGAGACTGCGTGTTTTTTATGTCCGTTGTTTGTGACACAAGGATTATTTGCAGAGTGACAGAAGCCTTTAAAAAATATATGATATGAAAGTGCACATACTTAACAAAAGGTATAAATAAAAAGAAGATGCAGGTTATTAGTTAAATGATTCGGTACTTAGCTCTAATATTTGGTAAGTATAAAGATACCATGATACAGCCGGCGCGGCGCCGACAGGCCATAAAATAAAGAACAGTGTGAAAACCATGAGAGTGTTCTTATATTAGTCGGTGCGACGCCTACGCTTACGTTCGTTTCCGTCTGCCCGCTCGACGCCACGGGGTCGTATCGACAGCGTGGCGTGATCGTGTTGCATGCGTGGAGCAACGGAGGTGATGGCGTTTCTTGACGTAATGGTTTTGTATTACTAATCAAATTATTGCGAAGAGAGGAACCCGAATTCCTTTGGATAGGGACAGCCGCATCGTGGGTCCCGGCGTACTCCAATTTGCAGTATTCCGCTTTGAAAGTACTTGTACACACCTACTTGGTACATGTCTCTTTTTAATAATTTATCGACAAATGTTCTTCTCTTTTAAGTAAAGCTACTAATATGATCTGATTGCACTGATTACACTGTAGTGTAAGTGACCGTTTTATCACCGATAAGAGATTTAATGCTCCACTAAGTTATACCGAGTCAAAGTACGATCGCTGTTTCCGAAGCTAAACAATCTGTAGGATAGCGGTACTACAGTGATACGGAATTAGTATTTAATGCCCGGCTTACAGCACTCAAGCGTTTTCTTGCTACTAAGTGAATTAGAGAACGTGCACCCTAATCTGTGTGACAAAATATAATCTAGTGGAGCCTTATATCTTATAATATACATTATAATAATACGCGAACATAAGACTTAAAACCCGCTTGTAAGGATGTTACACGCACGGAGGATAGTCGAAGTTTCCATAATAAAAGCTAATAGGAAGAAGTAATGTAGTAATCTAAAATTTATAAAAAGGAATCTAAATTTTATTAACAAAGCAACATGAACAGCCACACTACATAATAATAACAACAAACTAGACAGTAATGTAGGACACGGCGACGTTTTTTTCAGGTAACCATCCGATTAAAAACTATAAGACGCAAGATACCTATATACCAATTAAGGTTTCGACCACTAGTCGAGTTAAGTAATTAAGAATAATTAATATAAATTATACAGTTCAGTAATCTGGACGATTGCCTAAATTACAGAATTTATGGTAACAGTATTATCATCACTTGGGGCTTTCCGCAAAGGCGTTGTCTTTTTATTGACGTCATTATACTAAGTATCACTGTTATGCTAATCTGATTCATAGGTATAGTCTGCTTAGTGTTACGTATAAATTAAATTGTTGTTTATAGAACTGAGTCGATGGTCTCGCGACATTTGCAAAATTTGTCTTGTACGTGGGAGTGTGAGCCACGCTTCGGCACGAATGGGCCGGCTCGATCGGAGTGATACCACGGCCTCACAGAAAACTGGCGTGAAATAGCGCGTGCGTTGTGTTTCGTCGAGTGAGTGAGGGTACTGGAGGCCCATCCCTACTCTCCTCTCCTGGGGGGGAGGAGGCCAATTTAAAAGGCTGGCAACGTACTTGTGACTCGTCTGGTGTAGCGGGTGTCCATGGGCGGCGGTAATCGCTTACCATCAGGCGACCCATATGGTCGCTTGCCAACAATACCATAAAAAAAAAGGTCCTGCGTTTTTGGGATAAGTGTTATTGGTTTTCTTTTGCTCGGCAGTACTCAGTATCATCACGGAGTCTGGAGATGTGCGCAGTAGACGTCAATAGACTCTCCTTTATTACGAGACACATTAAACAGCTGGTACTGTGAATGACATATAAAAACAAGTCTGTTTGTAAGAAACGGCATGCCTCGTAAGAAAAATGTGGAGCGAAAAACGGAGAAATATTAACCAACTAGCTCACCTGCACAACTTCGTCTGTTTCACATAAGAAATTTTCCCCGTTTGTGTAATATTTTTTATTGATGCTACGCTCCTGTAGTTCGTAGCGTGATGTTATATAGTCTATAGCCTTCCTCGATAAATAGGAAATCTAAAATTAAATTATTTTTCAATTCGAACCAGAAGTTCCTGAGATTAGCGCGTTCAACCAAACAAACAAACTCTTCAGCTTTATAATATTTGTATAGATAGGATTGCATAAAATCTCCGCTCCGCTCCAGTATGCAGTCCCGTTTCTTCGCTCCGCAGCCTCGCTCCGCTTCAATGGACAGGCAGCCTTAGTCTTAAGTAAGTAGGTACCTAAATTTTAAAAGTAGAAGGTTCTCAATTCAGGCTGTATATAATATTTTCTTATTTTTATGTAATTATACTTTTTAATATAAATTCAACTGATTTAGATGTATCTTTTTTATTTGAAAGAACTTACTGTTTGGAGTTGGTGACAAGCAAACAGCCAACAATGATACTACTTCAATCACTTGGTACCGACTCTTCAAGCTTTTTGACTGATAGGAGGCTAAATTATAACTAAAAGGGTTAGGTACTTTTATTTATTAATTTTTGAGATTTTTTAGTCTTAGTCTAGTCTAGTCTTAGTCGGTTGATAACTTTTCGATAACAGTTTTTTTTGTTACGCGATACAATCCTTTTCATACTAACCGCATTGTAATTGTAGGTCCTATATTCATAGCGTCGTAGCTACTATACAATAAAATTGAAGAGTTAAAATATGAGCAATTTGACCATCATATTCTAGTTTGAAGTAATAGTGCCACTACATATTACAAAACAATATCCCCCGCCGCGTCTGTCTGTCTGTTCGAGATAAACTCAAAAACTACTGAACGGATTTTCATGCGGCTTTCACCAATTGTCTATTGCATTGAGTGTTTCATGAGGCCTTCCTCATGCACACACATATTTATTCACACCTAAACCTCCTTAGGTTTAAGTATATAAATTGTTAAGGTTTTGTACTACCTGTGCGAAGCCGTGGAGGGTCGCTATTATAGTATAAATTAGATAATATTCTTTGGCGGTAGTTTATTAGAGAAAAGCCAAATGTGCCCTTATTAAAAGTCTGTACAAGGAATTGCCGCTTACACTCAAACGTTAGTCACCGTAAAACACAATTTATTGTTAACAGGTTCACACTAAATACTTACTCATGTCATTTCCTATTTACACTGGCCCACAAGGCCGTGACGTGTGACGTAATTGGTGACGTGTTACCTGAAACACATAACTGTTCACTTTATAGTACCAAGTACCAACGTTTTCCTACGAATTAAGTAATCATGACTTGTAGATTGTCAGCTTTTTTACATATTACTATACCTGAGGAAACCTTTGTCTGAAAGTTCTACATGACTTTCTCGAAGATATGTGAAGTCTAGCAACTGGGCTAGCGTGGTGGATTATGGCCTAATCCTTTTCATTCTGAGAAGACGTTCGTGCCCAGCAATGGGACTGTTTAAATATAGGGCTAATGTTACTATACAACAAACAGAACTGCCTCCTTAGCGCAGCGGTAGTGAATGCGACTGTTGTGCATGAGGTCTCGGGTTCAAATCCCGGGTCGGGCCAACAGAAAGTTATTGGGTTTCCTTTGGGTTAAGAAATCTCAATACGAGCCCGGAGTTAGGAAGTTGGCGGTGTTAGACAACCCCGTGCCTCGGAAAGCACATAAATTTGTTGGTCCTGCACCTGATCTCTCTGCGGTCATGTCGGATTACCCGTCCCATCGGATCATGAAGGATAGGGAACAGAGAATGCACTTGTGTTTGCGCACATGTATGTATGTATGTATGTATCTTATGTAGGGGCCAGTCAGTGCAGACCGGCGACACTTCGACCCAGTGGGATCTTTTGTGTCGACACTCTCCCAATAACGACTGCCATAGATGTTCATGGCAGCCGGGACTGACGGCTTAACGTGCTCTCCGAGGCACGGAATAGGCGATAATTGTCAATCAATACGCACATAATTTCGTTAAGTCATATAACCTCCGAACGTCAGAGGTGCGCGACGTGGGTTCGAACCCGAGACCCTCTGCATTGCAGTCTGTTGGTCTCCCCACTGAGCTATTGCTGCTTGTTATTGCTATTGTTTGCGCACATACTTGTGCACCATAATATCTCCTGCGCAGATGGCAAGTCTCCGTTAAGATTTGCCGAAATTCGGTCTGGAGGACATTATAACAACAAACAGTTTTTATAGTAAGTGGTCACCGTAGCTTATGACTGCTTGCAATGCCAGGGTATCATTCGCGCAAATGCGTCTGCTGTGCATATGGGTTCTAGTTCGATTTCTGGTCGAGTAGAATAGTTATTATTTTTTTCTGTTAGGGGTTCTTAGTTTTAACAACAGCGACAACAGAATTTGGAACTACGTCCAATAAACCAACAACTTTAAGTAAATAGCGAAATGTGCATATAGTAGGTTAACTGAATACACTTGTAACCCTGTCTGTGAATAGGAAAAAGAAAGATTTATTGATATAGAGAGATATTATTACATTCGAATGTTTAAAAATAAACGTATATAAATTGATTAACTTTAGATCATAAGTGAGTCAACAATAAATTTGAACACATAAGCAGATCCTAGGTGTTGAAGTAAAAAGAACACATTGACAGTTATGCAGATATACAAAAAATGTAACTTCTTTAATAGTGTTCAAAGCATGTTTGTTCCATTAATCGATGCGGTCTTGCTGTATCCTTAACATCAATTATACGCACTTCAAAGCTCAAAAATTGCATTTATTTATTCGCCATTATCTTTTCGTTAGTTACAATGTTGGCCATATGTATGTATATCTTTCTGCGTAGTCGTTTTCAAATTATAGAAGTATAGTATTCTATAAGTATTCTCATAGTTATGAAGTACTGAGCAAAAGTTGTACAAATAAATAAATGATTAAGTAATTAATAAGCATAAAGTTTCTAACTCATATTTGAAAATATTTCGAACCAGATTTTACCCGCAGCTTGACTCGCGTTTATGTAGATTTTGACAATAAATTTGATTCCCTTAACCGGTCGTATACCGCCGGCTCGTATACCAGCCGGCAGATTTGTACCCGTCGTAGGCCGGTGGCTCGCATGCGAGCCACCGGCCTACGACGGGTACAAATCTGCCGGCTGGTATGCGAGCCGGCGGTATACGACCGGTTAAGAACAGTACCTACTTTTCCTAGATGAAAGGTATCCTAAGTCCTTTACAGTACCCCTACGTGTTATATGCGACGTTTCATGATGATCGGTCGAGTAGTAGAACAAACTTACATTCGCATTTATAGTGTTAGTTAAAATTAAGATTGCACGTAATATTCCGACGTAGCTGTAGGTACAAGGTACCACTTGTATAGATTGCCTGAGGAAATATTACCTATCCTACAATAAATTGCCACATTACGAAACGTACCACAAACTGCACTGATTATTGTTATTATAATAGTATAATAGCTATGAATCAATTAATAAAATATTACTTCTTTATTGCGGAAAAGTCCGCTGTTGCTTACCGACAGATTGAGATGATGTCTCGGCCTGGGGAAATACCACCATTAAAACCATTAGTATTACTGTTACTGCCTTTTGCCTATGAGGAAGAGTTTCTTCATTTATTTTTTCCATTGCTTTCTTTACATCTCATCTTTAATATTCCTTTTAGCTAGGCCTTAGCAACGCGCGAGTGATATCCCAAATATGCTGCGCCATAATTCTTTTTAAATTTAAGAATACAGCCTCCGCTCTTGAAATAATTCCTGTGTCACAGGGGACTTTCTTCTTCTTCTTAGTTGCTGTCTTCATTGCTAAAAGTCGTGTCTAGTAGAAGTATAATCCCTGATTACTTCATGCATTACAATTTTCCACTTGTTCCTATCCTCGGCGGTCTTAAAGGCTGGTCGGTTAACTTTTTGACTGAGTCTGACCAGCGGGTAGGGACGCGACCGCGTGGTTTTTACTGTCGACCTGTCCAACTACCATCAGCTTTTGCAGGTTGTCAGGGTTCCTGCAAGCTATGTGACCGAAACACCTAAGTATTCGTTGGAAACAGATAGTGGATAGCCTTATAGTTATTCTGAGTTCCTTAAGAATGGATATGTTGGTCCGGTATGCGATCCAAGGCATGCGCAACATTCGTCTCCATCATTACATCTCGAAGGCATCAATCCGCGCTCTCTCTGTTTTTCTTATAGTCCAGGATTCTACGTCATAAAAGAAAATTGAGAACACCAGTGTCCGTACCAGCCTCACCTTAGTTTTACGAGATAAGTTGCGATCTTTCCATATCTTAGTGAGTTTAGTTATTGCTGTTTTCGACATTTGGATTCTCCGAGCGATCTCCTTTCCGCTGCTATCCTCACTGCTCAGAAGAGAGCCGAGATATACAAACTGATCCACAAATTCCAGATCCTTGAGCTCATAGGAGCGAATCAGTGTGCATAGTCGGTCTACTACCAACACCTTGATCTTCGCCTTGTTAATTTTGAGGCCAACTGATTCACTCGCGCTCTCCACTCTGGACAGCAGTTCAGCCAATTCCTGCTCTGAAGACGCGAAGAGAGTAGTGTCGTCTGCATATGGCAAATTGCTGACCTTTTTTCCTCCAATTGAGATTCCACCTTCCCAATGGTCAAGGGCTTGTCTCATGATATACTCTCCGTAGATGTTGAAGAGAATTGGAGACAGAATACACCCTTGTCTAACACCTTTTTAAGGCTTAAACGGTTTCGACAGAGTATTATTTACCTTAACAACAGTATTGCCATCTTGGTAGAGGTTTGCGATGAGACTGGTGATGTGCTTGGGTACTCCCATTTCCACTACAATCTTCCATAAACATTCCCATCTGACACAATCAAACGCCTTCAAGTAATCGACGAAGCACATCAGCATTGGAATGTTAAACTCCCGGCACTTCTCAATGATCTGCCGGACATTCACAATCTGTTCTCTTGTACCTTGCCCTCTAACGGAACCCGCTTGCTCTGCTGGTATTTGCAACTGTAGGAAAGCTTTGAGGCGTTCGTTAATAATATACAGCAGAACTTTGCTTGCGTGGGATATTAGCGCCACAGTTCTGTAGTTTTCGCAGGACTTTGTTGATCCTTTTATGTGCAGTGTGTACAAGAATGGATTCCTGCCAGTCACTAGGCCAGTCACCTATGCTCCATATCACCGGTCTCTCCTATGAGTTTTAAGTCTTCAGCAAATATACAGTCACTACCGGCTGATTTGTTTGAATTCAATTTCTTGAGAGTATGCTCGATTTCCGGCCTTAAAATGTCTGGCTCAATAGGAGTGTCTGTTACGCTGTGGTGAAGGTTTGGTGATATTGCAGAGACATCTGCGTACAATTCTTCACAATAGCCTCTCCACCTTCCTAACACTTTGTCAATTTCTGTGAGCAAGTTCCCGTTCGCGTCCTTCACCGCCCACGTTTTCACCTTGAAGTCCCACGTTATACTTTTTATTTTCAAGAAAAAGTCTCGAGTGTGCTTTTTCTGTGCATGATTTTCAATTTCCGTACACAATTTGTTTTAAGTACTGGTTTTTATCTTCCCTGCATCGTCTTCGTATTTCCGTCGAAAGATTTTTATATCGTTCATGGCTACCATCACTTGAGAGGTATTTAAGTAAGTTTTTCCTTTTGTTTATAAGGTTCCATGTCTCATCTGATAACCAAGAACTTCGGGGTGTATCACGCGTATTTTTCACACTTACATAGTGGACAGATAGCAATAGCTCCTTAAATTTCATCCAATTCTCGTTCACGTTTAGTTTGCCATCTATTAATGATCCCGCGTCCGCCTTTTCCTGTAATCGTGTCTTGAAAGTCGTCTGTTTACCAAGTGTTAGTCTGCGCTTTTGTTTGTCGACAAGCCGGTGAAATTTTTTCAGCTTAAGTATTAATTTCGCAACCAGAAGAGCGTGGTCACTCCCGCAGTCGACACCTGGGTAGGTTTTGGTGTTCAAAATACACAATTTTCATCTTTGAGGCACGGCCATATAGTCGATCTGGTTTCTGGTTCTGTCTCCAGGTGAAACCCACGTATAAAGTCGTCGAGGATGCTGTTGGAACCAGTGTTCATTATAGACAGGGAGTTTGCCGCTCAAAACTGCAACCAACAGTCACCTCTGTCATTTCGTATAACATTATAACATATTAATTTCCCAGGCCGCTGTAACCTCTTCCAGATGGTTGCCCTACTGGGAGTTAAGTTATACCGCCTATTCTCGGTCGCCATTGCCTCGTTCGTTGTCTAGCAGGGAGCACCGCGGTGATCACTAGATCGCCGCCGCCAGCTATTCTGAGAAGAACCACTGACGTGTGCAGGTGAGGTTGACAATTGGGTCGGATAAGATCTAGATTCTAGAGAGACTTTACAAATTTTCAAACAACGGACACAAAGAACACCCAGACTCGGAACAACCATTTTTAGATCACACAAATGTTTGTCCCGTGTGAGATTCGAACCCACAACACTCGGTGCAGTGACAGCTACGAGGCAACCACTTAAACCACGCCATCCGTGCAGTCCTTGCACTGCCTGGTTACGGTAACCGCTTACTGCAGCCTTGTTAGCCATTATTAAAAATATTCAAAAATATTGCTTCGGTGGCCTAGTGGCAATGCATACGTCTTAGATTTGATTTCCAGGTCGATCGATATACATATGTCAAAAAATTTTGATTGCCACACGCAGGCTGGAACTGTGTCCGGTAATAGACCTCCATTACGTGGGTCGACGAAATGGTACGAAATGTGGGTGTAATATAGATGCATACTAACCTACCACCTACATAAATCCATTGGTATGAGACCATGTATAAGTGTATTAGGCAGATCGAAAAAAAAAACTAAAGAGTGTTTTAGAGTAAAAGCAAAAAACAAATCCAAAAAAAAAGTTTGTCAACTATGGCAATTTTTGTAATTCTAAAGAAAATCCATTTTTTTTTTAAATTATCTTATCTTTTGATATTGCTCCTAAAACATGATAAAATAAAATATTGCATAAGAGAAAAGACAAAAGATAGTTTTTTTGGGCCACCCTAATATATATAACGAGGGGTTGGACGCCAACTCGCTTTGACATGATGAAGCAGCAAAATATAGACGTGGTATTATGGACTAATGATAGGGAAATACAAGAGAAATGAAACAATAAAGGTTGCCTTTGATTTGATCAGTAACGCAGCGAGTTCGTCTCACCGAATGTGTCCGCGCAGGCGTCTCCGGCGCTTGTATAACGTCAATATGACACTGACAGCCATAACTGTCACTCCAACTGACACATAGGCTCTGTAGTGACCTTATTCAAGCTTACGCTTGTCGTTCCGAAACAAACCAATAGATAGCGCTTTATTCATTTCCAATCACAGAAATAAATTGGATTCCAATGATTATTTTCTTGACGCTTCGACATACATGTATTAAAAATGACATGGTAACTAAGAAAAACAAATTAAATCAGATCGTTCCAGAGATCTCCCGCAAACATACTTACAAATAGTTTTTGCTTGTTTATAATATAAGTACCCAGAGGTTAGACTGAATATTATTTCTTAGACACCAAGTTACCAGCAATTGTGAAATATACAAAATAGCTAGTGGAACAAGTTATGTACATATATATGCATATTATAATAGCGGTAAATGAGCTATAAAAATGACTCGCTAGACATGGTTCGCCGGTTCGTAACCGGATTGAGGTATTCCCCGCATCCTTGATAATATAACAAAGGTTTTATCATATATCTTACTGAGAAACGCGCGCTGCATACGTCAATCGATGTAGGCTTTCGAGGAATGACTTTGCACGTATGTTTCGAAAGTCAATATGAGACGCAGCCTTGAGGAATTTCTATGCAATACTCTTAGCTTATTTAATGTAAATTTTACATAATACGGATATCCTACTAATATAATAAATGTGACAGTTTGTGAAGATGTTTGAATGCTTTTTGCTTAATTACGCAAGAACACGGAACAACTATAATTGAATCGTTTATTTTGAATTATTTTAACCATAGGCATATTCAACGTGTAATAGAATGAGAAGGCATAGGCTTATATACATATATAATTTCAGCACTGTATTAAACTGTCCCACGGCTGGGCACATAATATTATGTATGCACATAATATTATATAATTTAAATAGCTTAAATTGAAATAAACAGTAACTAGTAAAAGTATTTAACAATAGTAGTTCGAAGTTTAAAAATTATGTAATAATAGTGTTTTATAAAAAATAAACAACGTGATAAAATCCGTATAAAGTTTGTTTAATTTCAATAGTAATTCTCATTTAATATGTAATTCTAAATATAATCAAAATGATTTAGAGGCTTATCAAATGCTTGTTTTTGCCCGCGATTTCGTGAGCGTGGCATTTAGAAGTAGGTACCCATCTATTTTTTATTTTTGTAGATGCAAGCAGAAGCTGATCTATACACATAATACTCGAATTTTAGACGGAGTATCAAGATGAAAGAACTTGCTTCAAGAGCCTTTCGACATATCTATACTTAATATTATAAAGCTGAAAAGTTTGTTTGTTTTGTTGAACGCACTAATCTCAGGAACTACTGGTTCGAATTGAAAAAATTGTTTTAGTGTTGGATAGCTTATTTATCGAGGAAGGCTATAGGCTATATAACATCACGCTGCGTCCAATAGGAGCAGAGCATCAATGAAAAATGTTGCAAAAACGGATATCCTTTTGAGAGCTTTAGTTGCCTGCGACGCGCGTAAACGGTTAAAGATACGCAACAATCATAAATGAAGGAATTGTTCCTCTTAAAAAGTTCTAAAATAAATTAGCGATGGCATATGTTTATGTCCTCTCTCTCTTATGTGACGCAGACGAAGTTGCGCGGGTCTACTAGTTCTAATATATTTTGGCAATTAAATGCATAGAAAATTATGGCTATGATCTGAAAGAATATGTGCATTGATTTGTTAAAAATGTATATTAATATTATGTAATGCAGCAGTTATACTATATGAACAAGTTAAGAAATGTGAGTGAAGAATAGAAGCTATTTAATATATTTTAATAATATAATATTCTATCACATACACACAACACCATCTAGCCCAAACTAAGCAGAGCTTGTACTATGGGCACTAGACAATGGATAAACATACATATATACTATTTTTTGTAAATACGTATTATACATAGAAACACCCAAACCAAGACAAACATCCATGTTCATGCACACAATTGTTTGACTTGAGCGGGAATCGAACCTGCGACCTCAGGCGTGGCAGTCGGTTACACTAACCACTACGCCATAGAGGCCGACTATACAACTTTTGTCCGCGTCTTCGCTCGGAAATAGTTCTTTTTTCTGGCTTAAAGGTAATCTATGTCCTTTTCTGTACCCCTGACAAGTTATATGAAAAATATCATGATGATTGGTCGAGCACTTAATGTGCGAAAGCTTACCAAACAAATAAACTCACATTCGCATTTATAAAATTAGTTAGGATAAGATGAAGACAAATACAGTTCACGTACTATAGTCCCTTACTCTTGCACAAATATTACTAAACATAGGTACATACATATATGTATATACATATACATATACATAGGTGTAGTAGTAGAGCCTCGCTGATTTCAGCATGAATGGGCCGGCTCGACCGGGGAAGGACTACCCTCTCACAGAATATCGACGTCAAATACCAGTATTCCTACTGTTGTGTTTCGTTCGGTGAGCGAGAGTGCCGCAGACCCAATCTTTCCCCCTTCCCGCTCCTTCTCCTTCCCACTTCCTTTCCTAAAGGGTCGGCAACGCGCAAGTGATGCCTTTGGTGTTGCAGGCGTCCATAGGCTACGGTGACCACTTACCACCAGGTGGACCGTATGTTTTTTTGCCACATTAGATGTATAAAAAAAACATAGAGGCTTCTGCCTACCGATTCAGAGATATAGGCGTGAAAGGTGTAATTCATGGCATAATAATAGTTTATTTATTTCCAATAACAGATTACAGTTCATTACAGAATAACAAAATTTAGATTAATCTATATATATAAAACTCTTCCGTTACTGAGTGATTGACAGACAACGCACAGCCGAACTACTGAACGCAAGATGTTGAAATTTGGCATGTATGTTCCTTTGAGAGTGTAGGGGAGCACTAAGAGAGGATTTTTGGAAATTCCACCCCGAAGGGGGTGAAAGGGGTGAAACCCGATTTTCACACGGGAACGAGTCTTACGCGGGTGAAATCGCGGGAAAACTACTAGTTAATAATATAATCCTAGAACTCGCTTTTATGTTTTCAAAAACCTCCCACACTAGGCTAAGCCTGTCCTGTGAGAAGTTTTTAAGTACAAATTATATAATTATCTGTAATAGTGACGATATATAATTAAAACAATCTTCATAATTAGTATGCATTTTTATTAAAACAATAAATATAGATAATGACATACCTACATACATTTCACCAGCTATTTTAAACTCCGCCTAGAGGTAAAACCTATTGCGGTCCAACGTGTATTCGACACGCCGCGCCGTAATAGTACAAAGAATTTTAATAGAAAATCTATGCCTGGCTCAGGAATCAAACTCGACACTTCATGCACAGCAGTTGTATTCACTAAAGCTGCGTCACCGAGACAGTAGACAAAATAAATTAGTTAGAAAAGAGATAATATATCAGGTTACTATATAAAGAAATTGTTTATTTAACTTTAAAGATAGCGCCAGTTTACGATTGTTAAAAGTTCCATAGACTGTTGCAAAAATAAACTCTATATTAACACAAGTGACAAACGGTAGGTAGGTACATATATATTATAAACATATTGAATTACATTGTATTATGACATACTCGCGTGATATTATACCGACTCTGATTGGTATATCTAAACTCAATTTAATTCAATAATATGATATGTTCAGTGGGGTCAAAATCCTACCCAGTACCAACTTACATAGACTTGCATCAGAAATTATTAACAATTGGACTGCACACATGGCTTGGTGGTTTAAGTAGACGTCTCACCACTGCTATTGCCCCAAGAGTTGTTGGTATGATTCATACATACATACATACATAGATTCACGCCTGTTTCCCAGAGGGGTAGGCAGAAACTACGGATTTCCATTTGCTACGATCCTGATACACTTCTCTGGCTTCATTCACTTTCATCACATTCCTCATACACGCCCGTCGGTTCAAGGTCTTAACCTGGCCTTTGTCCAGAACGCCTCCGATCTGATCGAGAAACGTTCGCCTAGGTCTTCCTCTTGCGACTGTTCTATTCACACTAGCCTTATAAACTTTCTTAGTCAGTCTTTCCTCGTCCATTCTTTCTACATGCCCAAACCAGCTTAACATACCCTTTTCTATTTTTGTCACTGTATCCACTTTCATGCCGCATCTCTCTCTAAACACACTATGCCTTATTCTATCTTTTAGTCACACCACATATATTTCTCAGCGCTCTCATTTCTACAGCATTTATTCTGCTCTCATGCTTCTTTTGCCATACTCAACTTTCACTTCCGTACATAAGTGTCGGCACTAATAGTCCTCTATGAACAGCCAAACGTGCCTTTTCGGATACATTTCGAATGTTCATAAAAGCGCGTAGAGCTCCATTCTCTTTGTTGCCAGCCATCGTTCTGCTTTCAATATCTCCCTCATGTTTACCATCCCTTGTAAACAAAGTACCCAAATATACAAACTCTTTCACTTGGTGATTCATCATTCATTGATTCATTGGTTCAAAAATTTGTGTCATACTCTAATATTTGTTTTGAGTCTCGGTGTTCTTTGTGTCCGTTGTTTGAACGTTTATAAAGACCCATGCGACACGGGATTTATAAAATATTTAAAAATAATTCTTTCTGACATTGTTATTTTTTTTATGCTACTAGCTTGGCAAACAAGCATTGCCCACCTGATGGAAAGTGGTCACCGTAGCCTATGGACGCATGCAACACCAGAGGGATCATTACGCGTTGCCAACCCTTTAGCAAAGGAAGTGGGAAGGAGAAGGAGCGGGAAGGGAGAAAGAGGGTGTTTGGGCCCCCGGTACTCTCACTCACCGAACGAAACACAACAGTAGGAAAACATACTGCTATTTCACGTCGATGTTCTGTGAGAGGGTAATCCTTTCCCGGTCGAGCCGGCCCATTCATGCTGAAATCAGCGAGGCTCTACTACTCTGAAAATTGTAAAGTACATAAGAAGGATGCAATTGTACTATATTCGAATATATTTGTACACACCACGATTCTTACTTTGCATATCAAGGATGCAGCGCACTCACTTATGTATAGTATTGCCAGTGCATTTGAAATAGGTATTTGAATGCAATGGTGCACATTGCTAATTTCTTTTATTACTGTTGGTGAATGTTGAACTAGTGACACACCTCATGGGAAGCGGTAACCGCCCTTCATAATTATTGCTGTTTTCTTGGTCTCACAGAAGCAGTGCCGAGAAAACAAATAATCGTGTCGCTGCATACTGTGAAGGAACTATACAATGTGTAAAGCGCTGACTCACTCTCCTGACAATGTTGTAGAAGATGGTGGCAATGGCCAAAGAGCAGCTATTCTGCCCTTGTGATGGATTGCTTATCGGCTGCGACTGAAATAGGTAGAACACTAACTATTTATTCTTTCGTGGGATTATGCTATTTACCCATCATTCTCCGCGGTAAAAGGGAAGCGGAGAGGGTATGCCGAGGTCACCTAAGGAAAGATGGAAAGTTCTGGTTCATACCGTCTAAACATACCACGGTCTACCAACTCTCTGCTATGAATCTTGGGTGGGTTACTGGAACTGGAACCAATCAGCAGTACCCAATGCAGACTTTACGACTGCGAAGGACAACTCCTGGACGACGACCCGGCACGACTAAAGGCATCGCTCCTCCTCATCCTGAACTTACAAATTTTTACGGGCCAGCACTAAGTAAAAATTCCACTAAGAGCTCCATGTAGTGCCTATACGTATACCGGGGTTACGGATTCCATGTCGCTACAAAGAATTTGTTGACAAAAAAACACAATTATACTTTGCTTAACAATACGAAAATCAAAATCGTGACCTCATACATAGCAGTCGTATTAACTACCGCTGTATAAGATCATTTTCTAGTGAAGGCCAGGTCCCTGAATACTCGATGACCTCTAGATAGAAACCAAAATTCAAAGTTTAAATCTAACATCCTGGGATGGGCACCGCCCATCTGACTTATATTATAAAATGCATTTATCTTAATCCTAATTTAATATTATAAATGCAAATGTGAAGTATCATAAAATTTCTAGACGTTGTCAGGGGTACAGAAAAAGACAAAGAAGTACTTTTTATAAATTTACATACCTACATTTATGCGAGCGGAGACGCGAGCAAAATATAGTTACATATATATTACAAATTTATATGAAAATAAATTTTAAAAGTACCTATTCATGTAAAATTTAATCACTTGCCACGCAATATTTAGCCATAAATAATTTATTATAAATATATTATAATCGCTGGAATTAAGCGATAAGTTCTATTTTAAGTTCACTCATTACGAAATTTAAGATAACACCGAGTCACGGGTAATGTCTAAATATAATAAATCAATTAATACACATTCCTTACATATCGGATCATATCGTGGGTGCTCTTAAAATATAGCATAACTAGCTTTTGCACACGGCTTCTCTTACGTGGTATTGGGATTTTGTCCACTGTTACTTGACACACCGAACTATTTTTAATCTGGAATGTCAATGGTACATTATTTATGGTCTATCGAACCCGGTCGTTTGTATTAAAATAACAAAGTGTCTAATCGTTCAAAAATAGTTCAAGGCTAGCATTGGTTTGTATATTTATATTTACGTGTTTACATAAATATGGCATTACCTTACTAAAATTAGATAGTTATAACGAAGCTGGCCAAAATTAGCCGCCAATCGATATGTACTAGTTGCAATTTTTTTTACATTGTACCTAATTGCAGACGAGCCAGTGGCTACCTGGTGGTAGAATGAACCGCCGCTGATGGATTTCTGGCATGTCAAGGGCATACACAGCCAACCACCTCTTTTATTACGTGGTAGAATGCAGTTACGCATTACCCTCCGCGGGGGCGGCTAGATAGGTTATGTCGGGCTCACTCAGTAAAAGTCCCGGGTCCCACCGACAAAATCTACCACGGTGTTCCTTCACACGACCTATGGCTGGGCGCAGGGATCGCTCGCGCATTCATCCTGCAGAACAGGCACGCATTATCAACCCCTGCCTGCGTGTAGAACGTAAGGTAGAATTCACATACTTCATGTAAATTATTATAAAAAAGAAGGCAAGATTACAAGAAAACCTACGTAGGTTATCTTGCGTTTTTCCTTTATCTTTTCGTCACGTAATAATCAGGTACATCACAGGTATACTTAGTTATAATGTTCTTAATTAATTTACTGCTAATTAGCTAGCTAGGTATTGTTTCAAGAAAATCTAGATCAGACTGAATTGATTAAATCTTACAAAAACAAATATTTTAAAATTAAACAACAAAGGTATATAATGTTTTGTAGGCTGATTTACAAAAGAAAGACTCATTTTTGTTTGGTCGGTAGATTATATCTGCCCTTTTAAGAGTGACGTGAGTGTCCGCCTAAATTTACAAGGAATTAAGGTCCGAAGTTTTGCTACCGATTCGAGGAAAACATTTAATCGAATTTCTGTTAAAAAGGTTTAGTAGCAGAGCAGCATATTATTATAGAACTTAGTAGCGGCGAATGGAACTTCAGCCGATTGATTATTTTCCAGGTTGATACAAATGTTTTATCCTTTAATTACTTCGGGTTATATTGTAACAGGCTCCAGTGGAAGACCTGACCTGATTCTTGAGACCAAGCATATGCTGAACTGAAGTCCTGATTGCTGCAGCTGTGTGACGCATGTCAAGATGTTTATTGAGAATTTGATGTTACTGTGTTTTTATTGCATCCTTTTTTATTATATTTTTGTTATTTCTTTTTATCTTTATACACATTGTGCCCATTTGATAGCTGTAAAGCAATAACGATTTATTTCTTTCTTTCCGTCCTAATCCTAACTAATGTCATAAATGTGAATGTGTTTGTTATGCTTTCACGCCTTTACTACATGACTGATCATCATGAAATTTCGCATACACGTTGAAAGGTGTATAAAAAAAGAACATAGGGTGCCTTTCACCCCGAAAAAATACTGTTTCGGAGCGATAGGAACTTATGGACAAAATTTAGATTTATGCATTACTCATGACGCGGGCAAAATCTAGCGACATTATTAATATTAATAATTATTCTATATGTATAATATAGACCAGCTCATTGCCCTTGTGGCATGAGTTGACGTACAATTGTGAAATCCAGAGTTTAATGCCTGGATCGAGCATTGAGTGTTCTTAGAGGATATATAAGCTCTTTATAAAAAGGTAAAGACAATGAATAAAATAACTAATAATGATAAAAGCCGATACAACTGTCTATTTAACACTCTTATTTAAAGCATCAAGAATATTTACACAGAGATTAATAAAGATAGGTATTATATATGTACATATTATATGCAGATAGATCGGAACTAATTGACCGCAAGAGATCATGGGCATGGAATATTACAAACTATTCCGTTAAATATTTAAACTAATATCCTCATAAACATATTTTCTATAACACGTGGGATTCGATTTCAAAAGCACGTGCTAATAACAACCTTAAAAAATGTTTTTCACACCACGTAGGTATTATAAATGAGAAAACGTGCAGAATATTGATTAGGTATTGTTTAAAACGTTTCTCATAAGTAATACGATAAGATGATATTTTTCAAAGTCTCTGTATATATTTTTAATTAATTATTTATATGATAACTGACGTAAATACCTATGGTTTATCAAGTTGTTGCTAAGGAACATTAAGTTATCATAACGAGATGGTTTCTCCGAAGTGAGTTCATCTGGATCAACAGATTGTTAGGTGGTAAACTTTTAAAACTACGAAATATGACAGTGTATAAAATTTTGATCATGTCATTCAGACCTGTTCACACCTGTTCTGATAAATGTACTTAATATTTTGATATAATTACCATTAAAATTAAACTACTATATACGGATTTTATCGCGTTGTTTATTTGACAGATTATTACATAATTTTGAAAACTGTTACACTACCACTACTTTTAAACTTTACTAATTTTTCAGTCTCCACGTGACCATGGCTGCTGAAAAGCAACCGAAACGTCGGGGAAAGTGTAAAATTAAATTAAATCTAAATAGTTTTAATAGTTTTAATAATAATTCAATTAGCTTAAAAATTAGTAAAGTTTAATAGTAGTAGTAGTGTAACAGTTTTCAAAATGATGTAATAAAGTGTCAAATAAATAACGCGATAAAATCCGTATATAGCAGTTTAATTTCAATGAATAATATTCGCGTAAACAGTAGACAATATTATGTAAATCATTACCATATTAAGTCTGTATACTTTCAACTTTCATCTAATTTTTACAGTACTGTCAAGAGTGATATAAAACAATGAATGTCACCGGTTTGCTCTTAAGCATGTGTTTATATATATATTTTAGAGTTTAGACCGTCTTTATTACTTTTCTTCCGTGGTCTTCATTTTATTCGGGCATATTTATATATGGACATATTTGCAAGGCTTTTTCAACAGCAATTAAGGTAAGAAACCAACAAATGCGCTAATACACGTAACGTGGGTTACGTCACAACTAAGGTAGTAAAAATTATACCGGCCTGAAAGTAGTACCTACTAACACTGTAGTTTTTGAACGCTTACAACATTAACGTGTGGTCTTGACTTCTCAAGAAGGTATCACCAACGAAATGAAAAACGATAAATTGCCTCTTACTGAAAGCACAGATAAAGGATTGTTTAAGGAGGAAAAGAGCAGAATCAAATGAAACCTTGCTCCTCAAAGAAACACAGGACGTCTTTTGCTGGCAATCTTCTGTGAGATGAAAGTTTTTTCGCAGTAGCGCTGCACCATCAAGTATTACCATAAATCCAGTTTAAAACTGGATTCCACTGTTGGTGTATCTTTTGTATACAAGGAAAGGTTATATCCATAATAATTAAGAACTTACCTGTAAACCGTAATCATTAAATTTAAATACCTCGCTAACTGGAAATGGTTATTTAAAATTCAGCTTGATAAAGGAAAAAACTTTAAGTAGGTACTTGTTGTGATATTTATTTCTCAGTAAACATAACAACATGGCATATAAAATAATATCAACCCTTTAAGTCTGCAATACATGTTGGCCAAGCGTAGGCCAACGCGAGTGAAGGCAATCTGATACAAGGCAAGTACTACCGTCTAGACGTTCGGCAAGTTTGAAGAAAACCAATGCAAACGGCCAATGTAGACGAGCTTTATGGAGCTGTCCACACGTTGGGCGCTGTCAGTCTTTATTGAGCATTGAAACAATATGGACGTCGTAAAAGTTATTGCAGCTGCTGGTATTTATTTAATTATGGCACTCCAACGACTTATTCACGATTAATGAGCGCATATAATTATTATATCAGTGTATAGCGTAGTAGACTTGTAAAAATAATACATTTTGTATGTATGATGTTCGCCAAGCGCGAAATGGCAGCCGGACCAACATGTGGAGGCTAATGGCCGAGCGCAATCCAACGCCTTTGATAGGTGTAGAAAAACCGACACCGATCCGAAGTGAGACGAGTGGTCGCGAGTGACTGCGAGTTGTTACAAGCTACGCAAATCAAGCTCTATACACGTTGGCGCTTGCCTTCACTCGGCCAACTAGGCGAGTGATACCAAGCACTGGCAAGCTAAAGCAAAAACACCGTCTATACGTTGGTATTGGCACTATTGGCTGTCACTCGGCAACGTTGGGCCAACATGTATTGTCGGCTTTATATAAACTGTCCAACTTTGGCCACGAGCTTCTTTTTAGTTTAACAAAGGTAAGACCGGGGTCCAACACGCTGGCTCAATGTGGCTGAACTCTAAGCCATGCAGGTTTCCTCACGATGTCTTCCTTTGCCAAAAAAATATTGTTCGAAATCTTCAAAAATTAAAAGATATTTCTCGACGGTACTATTGTAATTACCTTCAATGTCCTTGACACCAATAAAGTTCCTGTAGACGGCTCGTGCTATGCGTCACATCGTCGTAGATAAGAACGTGCAAAGAACCACGTGCTTTTTATCTCATACGTACCTATACATGTCGTAACTAGTCTGTAACTTGACTCGTGATATAACTGTTAACAAGTCCATTTACCTTAATATATATGACGTCATCGCCAGTTTTTTGCTGGCAAACTTGCTAAGGAAAATCACGTGGGCCACTTTCTTCAATACGTGAATAGTTATTGTATGAATGAGCCGACTAGCTTGTGGAGGTACCAGCCTGTAACAGGAAACTGGAGTAAGAGAGAGCAATTTACAATATCACTGCGTGCATAAAAGAGGTCACATACCTACCTACCTGTTTGTCTCTCATAATTTATTTTCTTTTATCGGTATTTCGTTTTCCTCGTTTGGCGACACGCGCTTGATATTCCTAGTAATGCAAGCGATCATTGGATATATGAATCGTTGACTTTTTATATTTGTTATTATTTTTCATTTCAAATTTTATTAGTTAGTAATAAATGGTATAATGGCTGAAACACCTTCTACCTAATAGAATTATAATTTAAAAGCGATTTAAAAGAGAGCGCGTGACTTTCGGGCAAGTATCTTTCCCTTTGCCTGAACCCAGCAACTAATCTAAATTAAAATTCAGCTGCTTCTCTAAACTCACTAACTCATAAACATTGACGTTCTTAAGAGTTACTTTGTGAAATAAATGATTTATAACTCCGGCTTGATGCTTCGGCAAGATAAGAAATAAGAAAACGGCCGTATGCGAGCTATAAACAAGATCATCTATAGTTTTAAATAATATGTACTTTTTACGTCATAATAAAATAAGATTTTTTGTACCAGACTATGTGGGTAGGTCCAACAATTTCGAAACACAGTATTCTTCGCCGGTGGTTCATAATTGTGTACATACTAACTAGCCAACAGATTTAGATTGATGATCGACGATGAAATATAATTATTATGTACGCATAAAAGACCTTTCATGTTCTACACAATGATCGTATCTCACGTAAGAAAACCGGCGAATTGAAATTCCCCAATAGTTTTACGAATCGGAATAACCTTACATCCTTAAAAGGCATCAGTGTTCTGAAGCAGCATTTAACTGATTGTGTAATCATGTTACAACTACCGCATATTAAATAATATGACGTGTTACTTCCTAATAGTAACTATATATAAATTTCATCATCAGCATCTAGGTCATGGTCGTCTACATCTGAATCAGCGGTGAGTTATCTCAAAAATAGAAGTTTGTGATAATTTTAACCCATGACGTTACAATATAAATGTTTGTTTAATTTAATCTCGTCACTTACACGTTTTATGTGCATTCCTTCAGTGATGTACTGGTTATTTTACAACCACATACATTCCCTGTGTATTTCCACGCCCCTTGCGTTTACATATCTAATATTTTCTGTTCCAAAGTGTCTATAGTTGTTTTTTCCTGTCTAGTTATTTCATGACTTCAAAATAGATATCAATGACAATTTTTTATAGGCTTAAGGTTAATGTAGAAATGAGACATAATTGATCGTGGAACGCCGTCGCCTCCTTCTGTAAGGAAGTAATTTCCATCAAGGAGGCGGCGGAGCGGGAGAGGGAGCGCTTAAACCCTCTCCCCAATCGCAGAACCGGGCGCCGGAGGGCGCGAGATGACCTCCAGCCACCCTGAGGTTTGACCTGGGGGTGGTGGGCTGCGTGGGGGACGGTGGAGGAAATATTTTTTGTGTAGAGGCTTGCCGTTTCACACGGCGGGCCGAAACCACGGCGGGGTCGCGATTGCATGCGAACACCGTAGCAGGTTTAGTCGGTATTACCGGGGTACCTTTTCCCCGGTGAGCCCGAGATAACCTCTCCGTCGCCCCGCGGAGAGGTATGAGCCAAAGCATTCCACCACGTAAAAAAAAAACAATTGAGACATAGGAAGTTATCATGCAATATGAGATACATTCCATTTCTAAGTGTCAATACGGATCAGAATGCTTCTAAAATTATTATATACGTATATAATATATATATATATATATATATATACACATATATATATAACCATACTTTTTTATTTTTAAAGTAGTTTAAGATATGATTCACCAATAATTAATTAATAAATAATTGACGTCTAGACTGTCATGGGGATATACTACAAGTTCTGAAATATACATTTTCTATTGTACTTGCGATTAAGAGGTCGCGAGTTCGAATCCCACACATTACACGTATTGTGTATAAAATGTTAATGTATTAGGACTGGGTTCACGTCGGTACGTGAACCCAGTCCTAATACAAGCATTGTAGCTTAGCTTATCATAGAAATCTTTAAAAACCAATTGATCCTGACGGCCTTGTTTGTCTCATGGATTTGCGTTTATTGCGTGTGTTGGATGAGATCGGACGGGACATCAGCCTAGTGTCTATTTATCATTATCTTTCTTCTGTTTATCTGTGTTATCTTATCTTATCTTATCTTTCTATTATCAGATAGATCAGCTGTTTCATTCCACGTCACCTTCAATTTTAAACGTCATCGGTCAACATTTCCTATAGATGTTCAGCATTTTGCTGATTAGTGGCTTATCTACGCGCCAAATTTTATACAAATCTATATACCAAATTACTGTTATTGAGTAACAAACATATTCCCATCTTTTACATTTATAATCATCATCATCACCTCAGCTGAAATATGTCCAGTGCTGAACATAGACCTCCCCCAAGGTTTTCTACACAGACTGGTCTTGGGCCTCCTGTATCCAACCGCTTCCCGCGATCATTACCACATCGTCGCTCCATGTTGAAGGGGCCTACCCCTGCTGCGTCTCCCGGTGCGTGGCTCCACTCTAGAACCTTTCTGCTATTTATAATATGAATAGGTTTTTATAAAAGCACGTGTATGTTTATCTACAAATATGCACAGAGACCTTCGAGGTCACTGGAAAATTATTTCTCTTAAACACGACCTACTAAACTTTGAACTCAACCTATCTGTGCCGAGGTGTTAATGAACTCGCTAATCAGTTGATATCTTAAACTAATTATATGTAAAAAAAATACAGTCTTACATATTTCGTAAATACATATTTAGGCATATATTAATTTAGAAGCAGAGATTGAAATTAAACTTCTTTATACGGTTTTTATCGCGCTGTTTATTAAAACACTAAAACACTTTTATTACATAATTTCAAAACTATGAAATTAATACTGTGAAACTTGAATACTACTTCAATTATTGAAATTATCTAGATTTAAATTTACACTTTTTTCGACGATTCGGTTGCTTTTCAGCAGCAGGTTTTGTTTTGAAGAGGAGGTTCTCAGAGTTAAAAAATAAACAATGTGATAAAACCCGTATTAATTTAATTTCAATGTACCTATAACATTCGCGAAAACGTAAGACAATTTATAAGGGTACAATAAAGAGTAGAGAGATAAGTCTTGGCATGAAAGACGATTGTCCTCAGTTTCTGACAGGCAGATCAAGAAATAAATTGTTAACAGACAAGACGACCAGACGCATAAGCGTAATGCAATGCTATTAGGTGTGTGTGGGAATTAGAAACAGCCAATCAAGATATTTGACTTGCGGTGGTTGATGAGCCTTTCATAAACCGGGTTCAACTGACAAAAGATAAGAAAAACGTACTACCGTTCAAAATCAATAATGATAATTTCGATCTGAAGAACAATTAAAAAAAATGTCATCTATATATTTTGGCTTAGATTGGTTTAACATTTCTCTAAATGAATTCAAGCTAAGAAATATTGGCAGTCATTCAAGTAACTTACACAAAGAACATCCAGACTCGGCACAACTGTTTGTGGATCACACAATTTTTTGTCGCGTTTGAGGACCGAACACACAACACTCGGCGCAGTAACAGCGGTGAGACGACCACTTTAACCATTAAGCCATCCGTGCAATCAAAATAATTTTAATCATCATTTCACACACATGTGTACTTACGTAAAATGATTATACATTAAATGCGTACATATACATGTGTAAGAAAATGATTATCATCATGACTATGACATACTTAAGTACATAAAATAATACTCATCATTATGACGTACATACATATATTCACACCTTGCCGTTGGAGTAGGCAGAAGCCACCGATTACGACTTACGACGATCCGAGCATATCTTATTTATTTATTTATTTAATTTTCATGGAAGACCAACAGCATTATCACTATTTTTATACAATAATATTATGTAGCACACAGCCATTAATAGGTCCTCACTTATAAGCTATATAGTACATATAAAAAATGTGGAACACAATATTAGAAATAGCTTATGGGTACTTGTTCGTACGACAGCTGTGCATGAGGTCTCGGTGTCGACTACCTGGTCGTGCAAAGTTGAGTTGCTTTGTCAAGAAATTCTAAGTAATAGCACTATTTTAAAATATACACCACATATTAGAGCTAAAAGCTAAAAGCCTTTTTTTAGTAGCATTCATAAATCTGTATATTACAGACATAGATTCACGGGTACGAGCCCGTACGCCCCTTGACTTTCGCCCCTTTCATTAAGTTGCCGCAGCCCTGCTTTGCGGGTCTCCAATTTTTGGGTAGATTTAAGACGAAACCTAACAAATACCTACTAACCTTCAGGGGCGAACGGGCTTGTAACTAGATTCACGTCTGTTGCCCAGAGGGGTAGGCAGAGACTACGGATTTCCATTTGCTGCGATCCTGACACACTTCTCTGGCTTCATTCACTTTCATCACCATATTAAATACAGAGATAAAATAATTTATTATTACATAATGCAATTTTTTATGGTTTTCATTTATTTGTAGCCATGGTGTAACTTCAAAGTATTGTGAAATATATGTTAATTTCAATTGACATGTCTGGGAAACATTATTTATTTATTTATTTATTTAAAAGCATCCTTAATCAGAACGGCTACAAGCCAATTACACTAATTAAGGTATATTTATTTTAAAAACAATCAACTAGCGTACAGATCTCTCACAAAACTCCAAGCATACTGACATAATCGCCTTCCATCCATCCGCAAACAAATCACAATTCGGATTTGCGTCCAAGATAGCGTTGAGTGCGGTAAGTACCCGAGGAACGGGTGAGTTTCTGTGTGCCACGGTGCAGTAAAAAGGTGGTGCAAATAACTTGTGCCTCCTGCTACGTCGATAATTATCGGGCACGTAAAACCGACATACCTTGTCATGGAGCTGAGGGGCCTCAATGACACCAAGTAATATTTTGCACATTGTTCTGATTTGATCAAGTCTTCGTCTAACTTCAAGTGAATTGTACCCCAGGCTACCTAGGAGATACTGTGTGGGATACATGAATGGATAGTACCCGTTAGTGCGTTTGTATAAAAATCTCAGGTAAGCCTTTTGGACCTTCTCTAGTAAGAGGACGTAGGTACTTTCGTGTGGATTCCAGACGCAGGCACTAAATTCTAATTTACTTAGAACTAGCGACTGGTAGAGTGTTGTTTGTGTATTATGTTTGTGTTTTATTTTGTGTCTGCAATTGATCTTATATAAGGTGTTTCAGGATTATCCACCCTTCCCGGGACATTCTGAATATAGGCATGCCCGCTGTTACGATGGGTCCTGGCAACCTGGAATAGCTGGAAAAATGTGGGTGTAAAACACCGCTAAGGGTACGGCCCTTTGGAGAACTAAGCGTGAGTGTACGAATGTATTTTTTTTTTTATCTTTTTATATTTTACTAGCTTACCCGACAGTCGTTGTCCTGTCAATCTATACAAAATACATTTCACGTAATTAAATTCAATAACAAAACGTCAATAATTTTGTTTTCATATAAAAATACCATTTAAATTTTCGACATTTCCCGCGGCATTTTCGCAAAATTTCGTTCATACAAACCTAGTCCTGACAATTATAAACACCACAAAAAAAAACAGCCGAGTCGGTGGAACTTTTTTAATAATGCTCCGTCATATAATTATGTGGCAATTGATTTTTATTTATATAGAAGATACATGTTAATTATGACAAGAGATTATAAATTAGTAATATAGTAACGCGACCATTTTTAATATATGATACGTGAACGATCACAATATAGTAACAGATATCGAAATATACTTAATTATCACAAAAAGTTATCAGCCGAGATGATTGTAAATTCCTTCCACTGTATCACATCTTACGTAAGCAGGGTGCAGGTCATTGAACCTGATGTACGTTAGTATAATTATAATCGTTTACGTTCGCGGTGCTCAACGGCTCGGTAACCTTGACTTATAAACTGGGGCGATTAAACTTGCGTTATAGTCTCACGCTTATACCCCCCAAAGCAAGCAGCGATAACCTAGTGGGAAACCGTTGGATAGCCACGCAGAGGTCTCGAGTTCGATCACAAGGCATCTCTGACTTTTCGAAGTTATGTGCGTATTATATAAATATATGTAAATAGTTAATTATCGCTTGCTTTAACGGTGAAGGAAAACATCGTGAGGAAACCTGCATGTCTAAGAGTTCTCAATAATGTTCACAAAGATATGTGAAGTCTGCCAACCCGCACTGGGGCAACGTGGTTGACTATGGCTTAACCCTACTCACACTGAGAACAGGCCCGTGCTCAGCAGTGGGACAGTTTAATACAGGGCTGATATTATATATACCCCCCAAAGGGCAGGCAGAAGCATATAAAAAGCATATTTCTTCAGCTATTGTTTAGATCCTACGTAGGAAGTAGGGGCGAACCTATTGCCATCTACCGGGCACATTTCCAGATTCCACTGCACTACTAAGCTAAATAGATTAGAACCTACCTTTTCTATTTAATTTATTTGCATGTTATTTTTATATTGTCTAACACTGTTTCGTAGTAGTCTACCGGACATAGTTCCCAACTCAGCGCTGCTACTGAGAAGTTCTTGAGAAAAAAATTCAGTAGTACCGGTTACCCAATGTTTCATCGATATTTATAGATTACTAGCTTTTGCGTGCGGCTTCGCCCGCATGGCATCTACATCAATAAAAAGTAGCCCATGTCCTTTCACAGCTTTTAAACTACCTCTGTATAAATTTTTCCAAATCGGTTGAGTGGTTTAGCCGTGAATAGGTAACAGACCGACAGACAGACAGAGTTACTTTCGAATTTATAATATTAGTAAGGATTTACCAGAGGTCTTACTATAAGGCGAATGAAGCGACTGTTCCAGGTGCCAAGTCCAAGATGGTGCTTTTCTAGCCTCGGTGTGCTGAGAAAACAATAATAAGAAGCAAGCAAGAGAGACGGCATAACTGGATCCCGCTCCATCCCAAAGCCTGCCATGATTCGGAACTGCGTGCGAATATATGTCTTTTTTGAAAACAACCTAGATACCTATACATTTTATACATAGGGTTAAATAGGTACATATTGTATAACCCAGTTGGGTCAAATGTCGGTGTGATACACACCAAAATTTGACCAATTATAGTTTTAAATCCTATGTAATAATGGCCGAGCCTATTGTCGTCTAACGGTTACAGTTTCATACTCCGTGCCGTATTAGAATTTCTTGTTAGAAAACCCAATTATTTTGATTAATTTAATGTCTTTTATCTTTCACGTAGCAACAGAGTTCGCAGTAGGTTATTGGTTGAAGAGTGACATGGACTACTTTTATCTTTAAAAAAGGGTGCATCCTATCCACCCCGGTCGTCCCGTCCCGTTAACGGGACAGTTGGGAAAGATTGTTTCATCGACCCAGGTAGTGCCGACCCCGTCGTCTAACGGGGTGGATGGCACAGATCAAGTATCATCTACCCCGGTGTCATGTTTAACGCGGTGGATAGCACAGATTGAGTATCCATTAGAAGTTGGTATATAAATAAAATTATAATGTGAATGATTTGCACACTACGAGCCTTTCTATACCCGCTATTACGCCGTATAGTTAACATGTTATACGTTATCACATGAATTGCGAGAATTATATAGGTCGCTACTAGATAAGCACTAGATGAAACACGTTTCCCTGTGTCGAAGTCAAGCTCGGTCAGATTGATTTAGTTTCGAATATTAACTCACCAGTCATCAGATAGGTATTACGTCAATTCTGATAACGAATGACCAGTAATATGGGTCAAATAGTAAGTAGTTGTAAGATGGTCTTTGTTTTTTTATCATGTGCTTCTCATTTATAATTTGTTTAAAGATTCTAGAATTCTTGTGACATTACATTTAACTTCAGTAAGATTCTCTACAGGTTTATACACAATGTTTAAGAACAAAGTCTCAATTGAAGAAACGGCCAGTTGCGGTTTTAGTTCTATTAAATTGTTAAATAGTTGTCAAGCTCGCTTTAACGGGAAAGAAAAACATCGTAAGGAAACCTGCATATCTGAGAGCTCTCTCTAATGCTTTCAAAGATATGTGAAGTCTGTCAACTAGCCCTAGGACAGCGACGCGTCGTAGACTATGGCCCAACCATTCACACACTTAAAAGAGGGCTGTTTCCAGCAGTGGGACAATTTATATACAGGGCTGATATTCTTATATTATGGAATTTATTTATGTAGGAAAACGGCAATTTCTTTGCTAAACTAAATTTAGGTTGCTTTTTGCTCTGCTTGTAATTTTTGAACGCGCTTTTTTAAAGTTGAATTTCCTGATCTGCCGCTTTCTTACCAATTATAAACCATCTGTCTCTGTAAGGCAATTCACATAAAATTACTTGAACTGGGGTTGATTTTTACACGTGTCACCTAACTTTTGAAACCGGTGACAAGCGCTAAAAAAGTACCGTCCTCTTAAAGGTTATACCACTGCTCTGTCATTTCGACCAGTAAGTAAGAGTTCCGAAGGCTCACACACTTGTATTTGCTTCAATTCTTTTTCTTTTGTCCTTCCCTTATTCTGCAGTCCGCTTACTAAAATTAAGTTAAGTCATATGCGTACCGTATTACTTACCGTCCTTTTAGTTACTTAATTCCGTTTGACTACACAAATGGCGTAGTGGTTTAAGTGGACACCTCTCCACTGCCACCGCGCCGAGTGTTGCGGGTTCAATCCCCACACGGGACAAAAATTGGTGTGATCACAAATAGTTGTCCGAAGTCTGGGTTTTCCTCGTGTCTGATGTTTGATTGTTTCCCCTGCGACACAGGAAATAGTCCAAGAGCAGAAGTTGTCTTTAAAAAAAAGAAAAAGTTTGTCGTTAGCAGTGTTTATTCCTCTGCCCTAGGATTGGTGACGCGCCTATAATGTCGTCGGTATTAAAAATAGAAACATACGGAATGTGCTTAGGTACTATGAGACAGGCTACATGCTTGTTTGCTATCTTTTTTATATCCTAACTAATATTATTAATGTGAATGTGAGTTTGTTTGTTACGCTTTCACGCCTTGGCAACGCGACCGATTGTGATAATGATCTTGAAATTTTGCATTCACATTGTCAGGGGTACAGAATAGGACATAGGGTACCTTCAAGCCGAAAAAGTACTGTTTCCGAACGAAACCGCGGGCAAAAGCTAGTCAAAATAATCCACCTGGCCTCAAAACTGTAATTAATTTTTTCGACATCCTATTCCATTTGAGGACGTCATCTTACGGATGTTGAAACAGATTACAACGACATACCTTACGTCATACATGACGTCATCGTTATGGCACATTAAAGACAGAGCTTGAAACCCAAATAGAAAAAATTGTGGCAACGATTAATTGCATAATGATTCCGGATTCTTATGCTAATACTGAATATATGAGATGACTCACAGAATAAATTTAAAAAAAAGTGTATTAACACACATGTACCTAAGCTTAAAAATTAAAGTAAGTAAGTATAAGTAAGTACTCACTCAAAAAAGAGTTTTCTAAGAATGTACCTATGACACATAGTCTATATCCAATATCCTAGGGTTAGGCAGATGTGCAATAGCTGTGTGAGTGGTAGGGCCACGCTGGTTATAGCATGAATGGGCCGGCTCGACCGGGGATGTACCACCCTCTAACAGAAGATCGACATAAAATAACAGTATCTGTTATGTTTCGTTCGGTGAGTGACAGCGCCGGAGGCCCAATCACCCTTTCCTTCCCAATCAGCATCCTGCTCCATTTCCCTTTTTTCTACCGGTAGGCAGCGACCTGGTTGTGATTTTTTGACATTGCTTCTGTAATGCTAAGAAAATACAGCCATGTGTATGAGCCACGGTTCTCGCTTACTATCAGGTGGGCCGCTGGGTCGTCTGACACCGAAAACAGCAAAAAAAAAATTAAAAAGGAACAGCTTCGCACGATGCGTCTAGACGCATTCAATTATTTTAACAGTACTTACTACATTTATTAACTTACTGTCGTCTTTTAATTTATATATAATTGTGTAATTATTTAACATTTGTCTATGTTTCTTCTCACGCTAATAGTGTATATGTACAGTCTCATTAAACTGTACATTGCATTTTGCTGACAACGTGACCTGTCGGCCGCGCTTCATTTACTTAATCATCAGAAATTATGTAAATTATTATAAAAGCAACTCAGTGCTAACTTTACTGTCGCGACGTACAGACATTAGAGAGACGAATTGCCGAAACCTAACTCGTGTTATCGTAACCTATACGTGATTATACGTGACTATTTAGTGCAACTTGTGTCTTTTTCTCTTCTCTCCGCACTCACCAAACCACAACAACTATCAAGCGTACGAAACCGTACAGTATACACAATTTTAAATTATATATGTATATCTATGTACAGTATATATCGTTATACTTATTGGATTCTAACATGGATGGAACATCTATGGCAGTCGTTATTGGGAAAGTCAGTACCCTCGAATATCCTGACACTGGTCTAGCCCTAGGGTATCGTTAGCCTTTGGGTTGCGGAGGTCAGGTGGCAGCCGCTCCGTTTAAAAACTGATATCCAGTCAAATCCGGTTAGACCAGAAAAGCCGACCCCAAGTGACTTGGGAATAATAAAGGCTAAGGGAGAAGGAACGTCAGCAATTATTTTATGGCTCAAATTATTTTGCTGTTTATTTAAATACAAATAGTACGTACACCACTAGTAACGGAATTTATATTATTGTTTAATAAGACAGCTCCTGCACTAGAAATGACGACTGTGTCGCGGAAGCGTTCAAACAACGAGTACAATGTTCAACGAGACTATTATAATATTATGAATTATGCATCTATTATGTATCACAAGTTCAAAAAACATGTATTTTTTTTCGTGTCGGATCCTGAAAACACGCCGCAGTAGCCACGGCGCAGTGACCGCTTAAACAACTTCACCATTTATGCAGTCAAATCTTTCTAAGGTGAATGTATGTAGGTATGTGATAATATAAACCTCATAAGCTTATAATAACATCTCGAGTTCGGATCTAAGGCATTCATCTATGACTTTAAATTATCTAAGTTATTAAATAGTTAATTATCGCTCGCTTTAACAGTGAAGAAAAACATTGTGAAGAAAACTGCATGGCTGAGAAATCTGTAATGTTCTTGAAGTTAGTTAAGTCTGTCAACTCATACCCTTCCCTCACTGAAAAGAAGCCCGTGAATAGCTGTAAAATGCTTACTTATTTAATATTATAAATTCGAAAGTAACTCTGTCTGTCTATCTGTCTGTTACCTTTTCACGACTAAACCACTCAACCGATTTAGATGAAATTTGATACAGATATAGTTTAAAACCTGGGGAAGGACATAGCCTACTTTTTGTTGATATAGGTACCACGCGGGCAGAGCCGCGCGCATAAGCTAGTAGTTTATAAATAAGGCTGATATTGTATTATATTATGTATGACTTGGACCTACATCACTACATATTATAAAACAAAGTCCCCCGCCACGTCTGTCTGTCTGTTCGCGATAAACTTAAAAGCTACTGAACGGATTTTTATGCGGTTTTCACTAACAGACAGAGTAATTCATAAGGATGGTTTAGGTGTATAATTTGTTAAGGTTTTGTACTACCGTGCGAAGCCGGGGCTGGTCGCTAGTAATAAAAATAAATACATGAAAACAAAGACGTCTGTGACGACGAGACGATTTATTCAAGACTATTTTTCCGTAACAAGCTAGTCATAAGCAGGGGTCGGAATAGGTAGAATTTTTAAGTACCAAATGACGTCAAATATGCTACTACGAAATCTTAATATGGATATGCCTTTTTAAATCCCGGGATTGAATAAGTATTCTAAATTTGTTTACCTTCTTTGGACACAAAACATTTATTTTCGACATTTTAACAAGCCAAGAAACATGGCTTAAATTTGCTCCGCTCACATCGGTTGACGTTGAAAGAGAATTTTCATCATATAGGTGGGTCTTGTACCCGTATCGAAACCGATTAAATGAAGAAAACATTGAAAAAAATATGATAATATATTTTAATTCTTTAGTAAATGATGTGGACGATAAACCTTTAGCTTCCACCATTGTTTCTAACATAGTTGAAACAGATTCTGATTGATTTGTTGTTATTTCATTTCATTTCATTGATTTGTAGATACTGTTTAATATAAAAATATATACTTAGAGTCAAGTTTGTTTCATTTTTCCATCTCTTTACTCTCTTTGCACATAAAATAGAAAATAATTAAGTTTTATCAAGTCGCCAGGCGGCGAGTACTAAAATTCCGTAAAGCGTCATTTGCCGGCCTGTTACGTGTAACGCTACTTAGTTTGTGTTTAACACAGGAAAAAAGTGTTTTATAAGACAATAATATCAATCCCGGAAGTTTGAGAAAACAATTTTTATTAATACCCAATTCCGGGTTTTAAAGGCATATCCATGTTAAGATTACGTAGGTAGTTTTAAGTCTTTTGGTACTTAAAAACTCTACCTATTCCGACCCCTGGTCATAAGTTATATATTATTAATAGATAGAAACATTTTCATACCAATTATTAAAGGAATCCTCTTTTATCGCTATTAAAAGTAATTACTATCGTCTCAGTTACCTACCTTATATTTATATTTCTTGCTAACGATTACCGCCAAGGTCTCAATATGCCTTCAAGTGTAGACGCAACTAGCATTAGTAAGATATTAGGAAATACCCATGGGATTTTCACCAACCAACATACTATAAAAATCGTAACGAGCGCCGACACTCTAAGCAACATTACTGTTTTAACCATTAAGTTTATACCGTTTTCACATGTATGTCACAACCTCTTTACCAGTAAATACATTAGCCGTGCACGCAGAGTATAGTGATCTCCTTAATGTCATTACACCAATTACGATAATGCCAAGGGTTTGAATCAAATCAAATGGTTGTACTAAGCCTGGGTGGTCTTTGTACCCGTTGATTGAATTTAGAAAATCCGCCGTCGTTACAGGTATGATTCCTAGTGCGGGATAGGGTAAATATTTTCAACCATTTTCGGTTTATTCCGCATTTGCCCCTACATTACGTCCCACATTCCAAAATGTTCCTCATCCGCCCCTCTTTACAGTACAATACAATACCTAATGTCGATCTCGATGTCTGGTCCGCTTAAAGCAGATTTTCACCGAAGTAATTTCTAGACAACGGATATCACACCTCGTGATAACTAGTGAAGTCATGGGGCTCCCCAACCGCGTAACCGCCGCGCGTGCTCTTTTGTAGGAATGACCATGACCGCCGCACACACACATACTGTCATAAGAAGTCACGACGATTTGTGTGAACTGTACCGAACTATGACAGCTACACAGGCCAACATTTCAATAGGCAATACACGTGGCAGTGTTTCAAAATGGTAATTATGAAAAAAACAAATGTAGGCAGAATACCAGTATTTCTGACAGTAATTTGGAATTTGCATCTTATGTGAAACAAAATAACAAATGCATAAATAAAATTAATAATGGATATTTTATATGCACATAATTGCATAATTTATAAATGTATTATTATGTACAGTCAGGAACATACATACATCAATACAGACTTGCACAATTTCAATAGATTCTATCTTTAAAAATTATTACTAATATTAGTTTTCAGGAGTCATAGTTAAGACCGCGCCGAGCGTAAGACGCGGTTGGACTGAATGACAGAGCTCGATATTCAAATCGGCGCGCGGCTGCCATAGCAAAATTGTATGAAGGATTTGAAGTGCTTTTTTGATAAATATGTATCTTTATTGTCAACCAATAGCTTAAATATTTGGGGCGGACAAATTGTAATATAACTATTTATATTTCGTTTAAGCTGTAAAATAGGATAGATTTCTACTGTTATAATCTAAAAATCACGTAACACGGGCTTAGGTTTTTTCATTTTTCGTGCAAATTTACGTAATTTTGTAGGCGAAAATATTAATTATTTTAAGTTTTTTATACGAAGTAATTGTAAACACAGTCATTGTTATGGTAAATGTATATTTTATATTTGTATTAAAGAAAAAGTATTGATTTTATCAACTTAACTGTGACCGCCTGTTTTGGCACATTTCGCTCGGCGCAGTCTTAAGATATCTATACTAATATTATAAAGCTGAAGAGTTTGTTTGTTTGGTTGAACGCGCTAATCTCAGGAACTACTGGTTTGTATTGAAAAATTATTTCATTGTTGGGTAGCTTATTTATCGAGGAAGGTTATAAGCTATATAACATCACGCTACGACCAATGGGGGCGGCGCAGTAATCATAAACGCGGGTGAAACCGGGGGCACATCTAGTTATTCATATAATCACAGCTCAAAAATAAATTAACCCTTTCGCTGTCCCGTGATAGACACAATAGAAAATCTATTATTATATATCATATGTCATTCATCGAACAGGGAACCTGTTAATACAGAATAATTTTAATCCATAAAACATCTTAATATCGTTTTTGGTGACTGTATTAATTCGCTACCATTTTGGTAATAACTTTGAACGCTCGTTAATTTGCAAGTACCTATACTCCATTTGGTTAGGTATTTAACTAAACGTAAGCAATCTTGATGTGTCTTTTCATCTAAAAACTCAGTTTAAAAATAAAATGCTGCTAAAGATCAATGTAAATAGAACAATAACGATTACTAAATCAATTGAACCATTAGTTTAAGCAGTAGTTTATTTGTTTAATATGTGTTTGTGTAAAAAGTCACATCAAGATTGTTTACCTTTAGTTAAATACCTAACCAAAAGGAGTATACATGACATTTTTAGGCACATTCTAAGTTCATTTATTCCAAAAGGCATACGTGTACTGGGCACGCATCGTACGCGTAACCTCACCTTCTCACAGAGGGATTGTTATAAACCTTAAAAGTACTTATAAACGAAAAATAAATGTTTGACATGAATGATCTAAAGTAATATTATAAAGAGGAAACATTTGTGTTTTTGTATGTATGTTTGTAATGTTTTCACACAAAAATTCCGGGACCGATTTCAAAAATTCTATCACCATTAGATAGCTGCATCTTCACTGAGTGACATAGGCTATATTACATTTTCAAAAAAAATAGTGTTCCTTAATATAAATGCAATAATTATAACCCAAGGTGTGAAAAAATTAGTCATAAAAAATCTGTCATCACGTGCGCTGCGGAAACAATTGATGATAGAACAAAAAAAGGTTCTACAGTATTATATGTAGAACGTAGTCTACAAAAAAGTCCGCGATACCATATGTATTTTTTTAATATATAGCTAACTACACCTATATAGGTGAAGTTAGATTTATTAATTTCTTGAATTGTAGTTTTATATATTAACAATTAGATAACAAATTAAAAGTAGGTATTGGGTAATAAATTAAAGTCCACGCGGACGAAGTCGCGGGCAACAGCTAGTAGATGTATAAAATAAATATTATGAATACAAACGTACGTACCTATTGTCTGTTTAATTGTTAAATTGAATCGATTATTAATATCTTTCTTCAATTTAAATTAATTTTATAGTTGATGAATCTTAACATAAGTATATATATCGCGAGGCTATTGAAATAAAAAAACATTCTAATTTTAATAGAGAAGATGTTTGAAATGTACCTTCAGCTTGGGATCCAGTAATACAAATAGTCAAACCCAAGAAGAAGCAAACCACAGCTAGACTTCATGATACTTTGAGCTCATTCTGCGTAAATAGAAACACCAATGATTATGTTCGGGTACTTTGAAATAACTACACTGGAACATTGAGACAACTACCATCTTAGTCTCCCCGTGACCATGGCTGCTAAAAAGCAACCGAAACTTCGGGGAAAGTGTAAAAAATTAATTAAACCTAAATAGTTTTAATAATAGTTTAATAAGCTTAAAAATTAATAAATTTAATAGTAGTAGTAGTGTAACAGTTTTCAAAATTATGTAATAAAGTGTCAAATAAACAACGCGATAAAATCCGTATATAGTAGTTTAATTTCAATAAATAATATTCGCGTAAACAGAAGACAATATTATATATGTAAGTATACTTTGTTAATGCTTAAGATAATTATAGTCTGAACCTATTTTGGAACATAACTCAGATGATACTTAATTATTTGGGAGTAAAGATTATTCTGTAGAAATTGGCAAATCAATTTAAATTGGCATTCATTCTGATTGGCATAAAATATGCGACATTAGTTCCCATTACATACAAAACGCAATGCCAATAAGTGCGTAATTCACCTTATCAACGAACTTCGGACTCAGGTCTCAATGAAAGTAAAGTGTAGATCACTCGTACTACATAAACTACATACACGAGTAACGTTGGAATAAATCACTGAAATTATCACGTTGCGTCATCAGTCATCATCACACACCGTAGTGTCGTAATCATTCTTAGAACTTGTATTATACCTGTGACTGTGTCGAAAATAGAAGTCACTGCCTTCGTATTAGTCAGAAGTACAACGGACGATTAAAAAAAGATGCGTTAAGATTGCGATGTAAATCAAGTAGAAATTCACAGAAATGCATCTTGCTATTGGCCCACGTCTCGTCTATAAGAAATCATATCCTGCGTTCCGCTGTTCACGCACTGATTGTAAATCGAGGGTGTGGTGTTTACTAATTGGACGTAGTTAAGCGGAAAGGATCCACCCCACACAGAGTTAGTTTTGAGATATTCAAGTTTTAAGTTCAGATCGTGTGCAAAAAAAATGACCTGCCATACATGTGGGTTGGTAACGTATAGTCATTATAACATGATGCGTTGGAATTTTACTTGGATTGTTTTTGTGATATTAAAGTTTTAACTACAAAGACTGTTTTGGTATACATAACTCATTTTCGCCCATAGTGTGGGTTGGATCCTTTCCGTTTAACTACGTCCAATTAGCTAAAATCGACAACCCAATCTGAGATCAAAAACTTTAAGGACTTTCTCAAACATTTTCATAAACATTCATTTTTTTTTTTTTTTTTGTTGCTGTTTCCAGTCCGTACTGATTTACATAATATTGTCTTCTATTTACGCGAATATTATATTCGCGTAAATAGAAGACAATATTATTTTCATACACATTACCAAAACATGATTATATGAATAATTGCCTGTATTTATTAGTAACGCAGGGCTGGATATATGAACACGTGGTCGGCTTAAACCTCATGGCATGAAAGTATGCGCTTGCTCAACTGCCGATCGTGACTTCTCAAATTCAAATCTAACGTTAGGTATGAGTGCTTCTCTGTCAGGAAAATCAAATAACAACTCCTGCTCTTGAAGAATATTTTATAAGACTACCTACATGATATTTCTCCAAATCAAAGGACTGATTTGTAAAAAAACAATAATTTTGCGACTTCTTGAATTATTTTTTTATTGACTAAGTACATATTATCATTTCAGTTATCTCGATGATTATTTTCTGTGACTATTAATTTTAGCCAAGAATACTGCGGCAAGGAAACTTGATATTTCATTTTAGCGTAATATATTATAGCTAATTACTATTGTATAAGTGCGTGTCGCGTTGGTGCAAGGGCATAGACTATACCTACTTATAATGTGTAGGTAGTAATGCCCTGGCCTCGTGGGCAAACGTGATATTTTAAAGACAGGCGACAGCTGACTATATCACATGTTTTGTTACATCATACGAGATTATAATAATAGATATAATTACTGAATATATTGTGCAATAGTTTAATCTTACCGTTGCAAAAGTGCTATGCTATGTACCTAAATATTTTTATGAAATCTAGAAATTTAGCATTGCTATAGTTACTACGGTTACTGCGTTTCGAGATGAGATGTAGAGGCTCGCATAGCTACCTTGCCCATTCCTTTCCTTTAATCTGATATTTAATTATTTATTATACTCTAAGCACGGCAACGCCCGAACGATACCCTTAGAATTGCAAGCTATCCTAGGCTATGGCAACTTATCACCACGCAGGCCACATACTTGCACAAAAGTTATATAGTATGTAGCTGTAAATCTGTATGGGAAGTACTCATACAGATCCGCAACGACCTACTCAATTATAAAGTGCTTGTAGTACCAATAATTGCCGGTAATATTCATGCACTTTTACCATACTTATTCGGAGTCGTTCGAAACACCTATATGAAGATATGATTAATAAACAGAAATGTTTCCTAAAACTTATCACCAAGGGCACTCGCCACCAACTACCAATCGTTAGCATACCGTGATCCACAAAACCGTCACAGTAGTTGACCGAGTTCAATGAACTGACAAGTATATATAATTATGTATAACAAGTCACGATTCTTTAGATTGACGGCGGTATTTGCCTGGTACCGCATTTCCTTATCTTATGATGTCAGTTACTCTCTGTGTCGTATTGCAGGTAAAAATCGGACCACTTCTTGGAAACACTTTCACTGGCTGACGCAAGTGATTCATACGTTTCAACATTGATACTGTTTAGATAACTCTAAACAGTGTCAACGTTGAAACGAATGAATCTTATCCCATATCCTAGCTAACAAACGTTAGCTAGGATATGGGATAAGATTCATTCGTTTCGGAGAAATGTACATGAAAAAAGCAGATATGTTATTAGAGTGTGCAATGTGAAGATTTAAAAACGCCTCTATTGGGACTGGGACGTATTTTTTCTATTAGACTCAAAACAAAATCAGTTTATCAAAATCCTTCCAGAATATTTAGAGAGCAATTGTTGGATTTATAGTTATCTCTTCTTTCATGTAAACTCTTTCCATATTGCGTTACTTATTATATAGTTTAAATATTCAACACAAGTCAGCAGTTCTTTAGTCAGGGTACACGACTTTCGACGTCCATTATAGGAAAGAAAGATATCTTGTTTAAAATATGATTGGCTGTGGTTAAATTTACATATAGCTGCAAAGCAAAAAGCAAACCTACTTATGATTGTTGGAAAACCCGAAATCACGATGAAGTAACATGCTGCATGCTTAGTTCAAGGTCTTCGTTAATAATATAGCTTCTAGCTTCCGCTTACAACCTCGCTTTAGTGGTACGTTTTGTCTTGGTTTCAAAAGACAACTCCCGAGGTAGGGATAATTCATATGTCGTGGAGGCCTTAACAAGCATTCAAACAACGGACACAGTGACTCGGCATAATAAATGCGGTTCGCATAAATTTTAGTCGAATTAAATCGATATCGATCGAATCGAATTGAATTTAAATCGTTACACCTATGTGCAGCAAAGTAATTGTTACTCAGTCTATTTTACTCAGGGATATAGATTTCTATTAAATTTTGATTATTATTATACTTCTGTGTAATAGTTGGCCTTACTTGGCATTGCAGTAGTAGTGAATGCGGTTCGATTACCGGGTTGAGCAAAGCGTGATTGAGGTTTTCTGCCAAGAAATTCCCTGTAGCAGCACAGAATCTGGCACTGTTTCCAGTAGACAGCAATAATAATAATAAATAAATAAATAATATTCTATCACATACACACAACATCATCTAGCCCAAACTGAGCAGAGCTTGTACTATGGGTACTAGAAAATGGATAAACATACATATCTACAGGATGTCCCAGAATATGTGAATCAAATTGTAACGGGAGATTCCTTAGGTTAAAAAATATTATAACCGTTGTGTAAAAATAACAACTTTCAACTACATTTCATTCCTTTTAACTATTATTATATTTGATTGATTCGTCAAACTACAAACAATTTTTTTCTAAACTGACGTAGTTTTGAAATCTCAGGATTATTTTGGTGTATGTCATACTTTTTAAAAACTTTGTTTTCTTTTTTTACACCAAAGTCATAATTTTTTTTATTTAACTGATTTGGTAGGTCCTTACCTAAGGAATCTTCTGTTACAATTTGATTCACATATTCCAGAATATGTATATACTTTTGACACATTGTATATACTTTCTTTTTTTGAAAATACATACATATAATACATAGAAACACTCAGACCAAGACAAACATCCGTGTTCATACACACAAATATTTGACTTGTGCAGGAATCGGATCCGTGACCTCAGGCGTGGCAGTCGGTTACACTAACCACTACGCCGTCGAGGCCGACATAATAGGTTCGCTTATTATTATAGTTGGTAAAATTATAGTTGGTAAAATGTGAATGCAACAAATTATCGTTGCAATTTCCCGGGGAAAAAGCGATCTATGAAACTCGACAAGATTCAGCAAAATTGCTGCAGCTGTACTAAAATGACTATGTCGCACCCTTAATAAAACAGAGACTTATCTCAGTATTTTGGATTAAACAAATTTGAACTCTATTGCAAAGATTTAACACAAATATAATATTAGAATTTGACATATACAATTAGAGTTCAAATTGCCTTCTTTCAAATTTCGAGTTAAGTCGCTGTTTTATTAAGAGTGCGATGTGTAGATTACTACGTATTGGGTGCATTCACTTGATGTGCCAATGACCAAGGTCAAGTGAAGTAATTATAATTGCTGATGACAAAGGGTCGTGTACATTATCTATTATTTCTAAATATTTATATCCGTTTCCTTATACAAAGTGTGCTGCGACGAGCACGCGACATAATCGTCTGGTGGTACAGACATACACGCTGGCACCACGTGAGAACCGCGAGGTCGTCACCGTGTCGTTTTCTTACGCTTCTGTATACTACAAAATACTAACGTACTACGCAAAAGTGACCTTATTTACGACTATATACGGTTGAAATTAGAATGACAGAAAAATTTCTTCTGAGAATTCTTTAAATACATTGGAATTTTGACCTAAAGCCACAGTTCTATGATTGAATTTTCACTGACGTTCTTATAGACTTATATTCTTTTTGAAGTTGTATGTGGCTGTCTCGTTAGTTCATTCATGAAAAGTATAAACGAGGTCGTAGCGTACTACCATCGAACAATCTACATCTAACCGATAGTACGTGGTATTCGTAACGATTAACTATAAAAATGTATGTAGAGAGAACAACTGACAACTTTAGTGATCAGTGTGATCATTTACGGTAGTTATTACAGTTGTAAAATAAGATGTGCTTTTTGAAATGTTCTAGAATTTAGTGAATATAAATTCGATGTACTTAGGTATTATGTAACGACTTTTACAATAATACAAGTAAAATAACCTTAATTAAAATAACAATAATAATATTCTATAACATACACACAACACCATCTAGCCCAAACTAAGCAGAGCTTGTACTATGGGTACTAGACGATGGATAAACATACATATATACTTTTTTTTTTGTAAATACATTCATATTATATATAGAAACACCCAGACTAAGACAAACATCCATGTTCATGCAAACAAATGTTTGACTTGTGCGGGAATCGAACCCGCGACCTCAGGCGTGGCAGTCGGTTACACTAACCACTACGCCATCGAGTCGTCTAATACGTTAGGTTTGATATATCAAGGCTCCATATTTATTTTAACAGTAAATGTTGCTCCATATAGGTTTTTCTTAATACCGCTCCCTCCCTAAGAATAATTCCTGTGCCTGGGCTTTTCTCTTTGTGCACGGATGCCTCAAGGACGTCGTGACATTGAATATAGTCAACTATTACATATTTTGGAACGAGCATTGAAAGATAGAATTAAATAAAATGCATTTATTGTAGGTACCTACATGATGCACATTATGCACTATTATCTAAAATAATATCTACACAAAATACTTACAAATACTTAAAAGTCCAAAGTTCGCCAAGTTATTATTAAAATAGCAAGTACTTATCATTACAAGTCGAAACCTACTACCATATTAATCATTTATGCGTGTTACTATGTGGCCACGTTTGAACTGAACAAGAATAATTGTCTTTACAGTAATTCATGGATAATATGTATATGTTTCTTTATTTCTTATTTCAAAAGTCAACTCACGCACTAGGAGTAACACCTGCGTCGTTGAGGACTTTACAAATATTCAAACAACGGACACAAAGAACACATAGACTCGGAACAACCATTTGAGGATCACACAAATTTTTGTCCCGTATGGGGATCAAACCCACAACACTCGACGCGGAGGCAGTAGCGAGGCGCCCACTTAAACCACTAAGCCATCCGTGCAGAATATATAGGTAGGTACATCGTGTGCTAAAAAATAAGATGGGCGCTATAATATAATATAGTATATGGAACATACTCAAGCATTTAATATATATATTAAATGCTTGAGTATGTTCAGTAATATAATATTGTCTTCTATTTACGCGAATATTATTCATTGAAATTAAACTGCTATATACGGATTTTATCGCGTTGTTTATTTGACACTTTATTACAAAATTTTGAAAATTGTTACACTTCTACTACTATTAAACTTTACTAGGTAATTTTTTCCCCGTGACCATGGCTGCTAAAAAGCAACCGAAACGTCGGGGAAAGTGTAAAAATAAATTAAATCTAAATAGTTTAATAATAATTTAATAAGCTTAAAAATTACCTAGTAAAGTTTAATAGTAGTAGTAGTGTAACAATTTTCAAAATTTTGTAATAAAGTGTCAAATAAACAACGCGATAAAATCCGTATATAGCAGTTTAATTTCAATGTTCAGTAATAGTTCATGGAGAAATGGTTGCAGCACCTTACAGCTCTTATGATTTGTAAACAAAAACTTGGCGATTAAAAAGAGTGACTATGAGTTTCTTGCCCGTTCTTCTCATGAGCCCTACACCCTTGCTTTGCTGAACGTGGCAGTAAATGTAAATTAGCAGAAAAAATTTGTGTAACTTTGACATTCATAAGTATTACCTTGTAACCTCTTCTCCCTTAGCCTTTATTATTCCCAAGTCACTTGGGATCGGCTTTTCTAGTCTAACCGGATTTGACTGGATATCAGTTTTTACACGGAGCGGCTGCCACCTGACCTCTGCAACCCAAAAGCTAACGATACCCTAAGGCTAGACCAGTGTCAGGATATTAGAGGGTACTGACTTTCCCAATAACGACTGCCATAGATGTTCATGGCAGCCGGGACCAACGGCTTAACGTGCTCTCCGAGGCACGGAGCAGGCGATAATTGTCAATCAATACGCACATAATTTCGAAAAGTCATATAACTTCCGAAAGTCAGAGGTGCGCGACGTTGGTTCGAACCCGAGACCCTCTGCATTGCAGTCTGTTGGTCTTCCCACTGAGCTTTCTAACCATATACATATAGCCACATAAGATAAATACATATATAAAAATTACTAACAACATTAGAAATATAAAAATTTCGGGTTATGGAATAAATGGTTTTATTAATATTCATTATTATTATAATAGGTTACCTATGAAATTGCCGATATCCTTAAAAACTCGATAATATAACATATTTTTTAAGTGGCAAATCCTATTTCGATTTTATTTTACATGTATAACTGCTTGACTTCAGGTTAGGTAGGGCCCGTGTTTATTTTTTTTAATACGATTTGTTGCTCTCGTCTGCAAATTGAAGCATCGTAACCAGTAAAATACGATTTAGCTTTATATACATAAACGGTACAGAAATTCTATGATGGAGATTTACTCTTTTCCTTATGAAAGATATATTAAAATACTAGTAGTTTTCCCGCGGTTTCACCCGCGTAAGTCTCGTTCCCGTGTGAATATCGGGTTTCACCCCTTTCACCCCCTTCAAGGTGTAATTTCCAAAAATCCTCTCTTAGTGCTCCCTACACTCTCCAAGGAACATACGTAGTAGTTTCGGCTGTGCGTTGTCTGTCAGTCACTCAGTAACAGAAGAGTTTTATATATATAGATTGTTTTAATAAGATCGGTCACGAAATTAGATGTAGTAAAAAAACGGCAATTTATAGATAAAGACCTAAAAAACAGGAAGCTTAGGAATTCTTTAAAATACTTGGATTACAATCTCCATAATGTCGTTTACATTCCTCTATAAAATTCCGTCACGTATACTTCTTTCGCTAGCAGAACTGTCATGTGATTCATCGCAATTGTTTCACTATTTGCATCAGATGGCATAGTTACAATAGCAAAACAATATGTTGGAGGCCATTTGTTCCGCATATATTATGTTGAAATATCTCATTCTTTCGAATCTGTGAACGTAACATTCACAGCCACGTACATGATGCTAAAGTTGCCAAACTTACATCATTTTAGAAAATCTGAATTATCTATCTTTTATATATATAAATCTTTTGTGCGTGTGTTTATAATTAAACTCCTCCTCTCCTCCTAAAGTGGATTCGAGAATATTTTTCTTCGTGTTTACAAGACAACGTCTGTCTGGTCCGCTAGTACTATATAAAGAGAAAAGATATGATTTATTGTTTGTTTGTAAGGATTGAACTCACAAACTACTTAACCGATTTTTAAAAATCTTATACCTTTAGAAAGCAATATTATCACCGAGTTACATAGGCTATATTTTATTTTAAAAAGGTACTGTTACTAACATAACCTAACCTACACTTACGTGAGCAAATCCGCGAGCAAAATATGGTGTGAAATGTGTTTTTCATTCAATTCATTCAATTCGATGCTATAAGTATTTCACCGAGTTTTTTTTTTCTACTAAGTGTAGGAAGCAAACGAGCAGATGGATCACCTGATGGTAAGCAACTACCGCCGCCCATGGACACCCGCAACACTAGTGGAGTCACAAGTACGTTGCGTTCCTTTTAAATTTGCCTCCACCAGATGGGAGGACGGTTGGGCCTCCGGTACCCTCACTCACTCGACGAAACACAACGCAAACGCTATTTCACGCCGGTCTTCTGTGAGGCCGTGGTATCACTCTGGTCGAGCCGACCCATTCGTGCCGAAGCGTGGCTCTCCACGGTTTAAAATACAGGTAAAATACAAGTGATACAGGAAAATATACGAAACAGACGAAATTAGCGCGTATCAGAGAGATTAGCTCATATTTTAGAGTTGCATAGCATGGACGATTAATAGAAAACCCTACAAAAAAACGGGTAGTTCGAATCGTCGATGATCCCAATCTCACGGATAGATTGGAGTCGTTGGAGCAACTGAGAGCCTTTGGGTCTCTCTGCGTGTTCTACCGACTCTTTCACGGAGAGTGCTCTGAAGAACTGTTTGATTTGGTACCAGCGGCCCCTTTCTATCATCGTACCACTCGACAACGAAGCAGCATTCATCCATATCACCTGGAAGCGTTTAAATCCAGGACAGTACGCTTCCAGCGATCATTTCTCCCACGTACCTGCAAGCTCTGGCATGAACTGCCTGCTTCGGTGTTTCCCGAGCGCTATGATATCATAAGAAGAAGAACTCTCTTTAAACCTCGTTTGAAGAAGGACATATGTCCTTCTTCAAACGAGGTTTGAAGAGAGTTCTTCTTTCACGGTAGGCAGCGGCTTTGCTGTGTCCTGACATTGCTGAAGTCCATGAGCAGCGGTTACCACTTTCCATCAGGTGGACCACTTGCTCGTCTGCCACCGACGGCAATAAAAAAAATAAAAGAAAGAATCTTAAGCAAAACATTGAATTTCTGGATTTCCACCAGACATTGAGCATGCTAAGATAATGTTAAAGTTTGGTTATAGTTTAGGAGATACAAAATTTATATCGTAAGAGGTTGACTTGATACCTACATTTCGCCAGCTGTACAGGTACCTATAGTACCTAACACGTAATATAGTGCGAGCATATAGCCGTCTACTAAGCATAATTTTTATCCAACAGAGATGGAAAACCAGCTTACGTACCGTTATATACTATGATCGCTTACAATACCAAGGGATTCACTGGCGTAGTCGACTTCCACGATTTCGCCTTGAGTGAAGGGTATTAACAATTCCCATTTAGAATTTAAATTTAAAATTCCTTTAATAAAGGAAATACTCCAAAGGCCAGGTTAAGAGCAGAGCTACGGGCGTGTATGAGGAATGTGATGAAAGTGAACGAAGCCAGAGAAGTGTGTCAGGATCGTAGCAAATGGAAATCCGTAGTCTCTGCCTACCCCTCTGGGAAACAGGCGTGAATCTATGTATGTATGTATGAAACAAATAGGTAGGTATATATCATTTTCTAGAACACTTACCAGATAAAACGCAGTAAACTGTCACTATTCTTACATCGATTTTTTGCAGCTCTTCTTCATTTATTCAGCTCTTTCATCCTTAGACAAACATCTGTCACGCAAACTGCTACGTTCTACAAGGAAAAACCTACGCCACCTAGTGGGTATAATAACAGGCCACTGTTCACTCAACAAACACATATTCAATATCAGCATCACTGACCAGCCCCTTATGCAGGGGCTGCATGGAAAGCAATAAGACACCGTGCCCACGTGCTCCTACATTGTAAAAGCGTGAACAACCAACGGGCGAAACTACTAAACAGTTCAGAAAAGATGAAGAAAGTACTGTGCAACATCGGTCCCATATTATCTTTCTGTGCGGAGCTGAGTTGGTATGAGCAACCGAACAACTTTTTGCGTTGGTCACTTACGCACAATGCCCCAATTGTGGGGTTAAGTGCGGATAACACACGTCCAACTAACTAACTAAGAAACAAACACCGATATCTAATTAACCGAACATCTTTTTCCATTTACAATATGTATTAGTAGGATGTAAAATTTGTTTCATAGTCTATATCCCCAAAAAGTTAGATCGAGGTTTTATTTCAAACGTTATAGAGGACCTACTAATGACAAGGCTATTGGCATCTTCCAGGCATAATACCAGACTCGGTAGTACTAAGAATTGAAGAATCTTGACAGGAAAACGTGATAACTCTTTGTCCGATCCAGGTTTCTAGTCCGAGACCTCAACAGCAAATTCACCACCGCTATCGAGATAAGAATAGGTAAGGAAGATAAACAAAACGGTATGTTTATTTAATTTTACAAGCATCGGTGACAAGCGTTTACAATTATTTATGTTTACATAGGGGAAACCCGCCATTATCAATAAACGGTGAGTACGACATTGTTTTATTAGATTAGATAGGAACTTCAATCGTTTGGCTAATCCAGCTAATTTCCAAGTATTAATCAATGAATTGCCCATTACATTGGTCAGATTGTATATAAACGACATGATACCGCATACGAGAGCCGCATTCAGTTATCGAGTAACAAGTAAACGGACTTATTAGACAGACAAATTCGGTAAAAATAAAGTGTCGCTCATGCATTCGTCAACCAAGCAAATAAATTCAATTAAAACAAATGCGGCCCACACATTCGTCAACTATACTAATTGACGAGTGCGTAGATTGCATTGTTTCGATTGTCTAGCGAAAATACTGCGAAGAATATTTTAAGTTAGGATAGTCAGCAACAAGAGATAACTGAACATTTTATAATGAAACTACTTTATACGGATTGTAGCCTCCCTGTGTTTCTAAATAAACCGCGAGTTTATTTGGAAACACAAGGAGTCTACCCGTGACCATGGCTGCTGAAAAGCAACCGATACGTTGGGGAAAGCCTAAATCTGAATTGTTCAATACTTTAATAATTTAATAGTAGATACAATGTTTAATAGTAAATAAACATTAATAGTAGTATAATATTGTCTTCTATTTACGCGAATATTATTCATTGAAATTAAACTGCTATATGCGGATTTTATCGCGTTGTTTATTTGACACTTTATTACAAAATTTTGAAAATTGTTACACTACTACTACTATTAAACTTTACAAATTTTTAAGCTAATTAAATTATTATTAAACTATTTAGATTTAATTTATTTTTACACTTTCCCCGACGTTTCGGTTGCTTTTCAGCAGCCATGGTCACGGGGAGACTAAGATGGCAGTTGTCTCAATGTTCCAGTGTAGTTATTTCAAAGTACCCGAACATAATTTAATCATTGGTGTTTCTATTTACGCAGAATGAGCTCAAAGTATCATGAAGTCTAGCTGTGGTTTGCTTCTTCTTGGGTTTGACTATTTTTATTACTGGATCCCAAGCTGGTGGTACATTCCAACCATCTTCTCTATTAAAATTAGGATGTTTTTTGATTTCAATAGCCTCGCGAAGCATCCTTGGTAGGAATTGGTGTTCTTTAGCGAGAATCTGTGGTTTGTCAAATCTCAGGTAGTGGTTGGTCCCCTGTTGCACATGTTCACACACAGCAGACTTCAACGAGCGTTGGTGTTTTACATCAGCTATGTGTTCTTTTATGCGGGTGCCGATGTTTCTCTTGGTTTGACCAATGTATGAGAGTCCGCAGTCACAATCTATTTTATAGACCCCTGCATGCGTCCATGCATGCGGACTCTCATACATTGGTCAAACCAAGAGAAACATCGGCACCCGCATAAAAGAACACATAGCTGATGTAAAACACCAACGCTCGTTGAAGTCTGCTGTGTGTGAACATGTGCAACAGGGGACCAACCACTACCTGAGATTTGACAAACCACAGATTCTCGCTAAAGAACACCGATTCCTACCAAGGATGCTTCGCGAGGCTATTGAAATCAAAAAACATCCTAATTTTAATAGAGAAGATGGTTGGAATGTACCACCAGCTTGGGATCCAGTAATAAAAATAGTCAAACCCAAGAAGAAGCAAACCACAGCTAGACTTCATGATACTTTGAGCTCATTCTACGTAAATAGAAACACCAATGATTAAATTATGTTCGGGTACTTTGAAATAACTAAACTGGAACATTGAGACAACTGCCATCTTAATCTCCCCGTGACCATGGCTGCTGAAAAGCAACCGAAACGTCGGGGAAAGTGTAAAAATAAATTAAATCTAAATAGTTTAATAATAATTTAATTAGCTTAAAAATTAGTAAAGTTTAATAGTAGTAGTAGTGTAACAATTTTCAAAATTTTGTAATAAAGTGTCAAATAAACAACGCGATAAAATCCGTATATAGCAGTTTAATTTCAATGATTAATAGTAGTAGAGCTTTAATATTTTTCAAATTTATTTAAATGTAGTGTTTTCAAATAAACTGCGATTAAATCTGGATAAAATAATTTAATTTCAATGTGTTACATTCGCGTAAACGTAAAACAATATTGGCTGTACATTTATCGAATGTGTAAAAACGTTTTATGAATTAAAATCGTAATTATTTTTCTATATTTTTGAGCTATGATTAAAACAAGGAGTAGCTTATGTAATTTTTTGTTTCAGTTAGTAACAGTACTTTTGTCTGGATGAAAGGGACTTCATCCAGAAAAAGTACTGTTACTAACATAACCTAACATAGCCTACATTTACGCAAGCGACAGCGCGGGCTAAATCTAGTTTGTTTTAACAAGTTTACTCAATTACATTTGACCCTGTGCGGCTGCGTCTTCTGTGTATAATTATATCTTATAGGTCATACTTACGGCGTACTTGATAGATCTCAGAACTACTACGTCGCCGTCGTGAGTTGCTGTAATCTTTCCTCGTGAAAGGTAAACGTTCTATGAGTCAAATGTGATTTACAATTCTTTACCTGTTAATGTGAAATGTCAACTGAATAGTTCTATAGGTTTTCTAGGAATTCGAGAGTCGCTTTTAACAAGGATTAATAAGAGTGTCCTCCACAATTTTATTATGGTTAGTCAAAGGAGACGAATCTGAGAGAGTAAGAGAAGTTATTATAGATCATAATAACTTCTCTTACTCTCTCAACTCCTCTTTGTACCAACTCAAACCTCGCTTTTTGGAAATTTCTGCAAGCGGAAAAATATTTCGCATTTAATACATATATTGCATCATAATTACTGCTGTCTGAATTTGATTCAACCTATGCGCTATCAATTCGGTATATAATAAGTTATGTTAAGCAATTATGTATTATTGTGCTTATCTAATTCTTCTTCTATCTTTGATCAAATTACTTTATCTGATATAACAAAATATATTTCTTACGTAAAAGGGTTTTTCCGGTCAACTTTACTGGCAGACCGCATAGGTGACACCGCATCTTGTGAATCATAAAAAATAGCAATATCTAAAGAATGTGCTATCATATTAAATATATATAGTTGATAGCATCACAAGCTTATATTTATAATAATATCAGCTCTGTATTAAATTGTCCCACTGCTGGGCACGGGCCTCTTCTCAATGTGAGAAGGGTTAGGCCATAGTCCACCACGCTGGCCCAGTGCGGATTGGCAGACTTCAAATATCAGAACATTAATATAAAAAACTCTTAGACATGCAGGTATCCTCACGATGTTTTCCTTCACCGTTAAAGCGAGCGATAATTAACTATTTAATGCGCACATAACTTCGAAAAGATAGAGATGCGCCTCGAGACCTCTGCATAGCAGTCCAACGGTCTCCCACTAGGCTACCGCTGCTTATATACAGGCTGTCCCGGAATAAGTGAATCAAATTGTAACGGGAGATTCCTCAGGTAAAGACCATTCAAATATGCTAAAAAATATAGACAAATAATAATAATAATTGATCTAGTGTGTTGGCGAGTCACCGTCTACCCATTACATTGATGCTATTAGAGTATTCAGGGCAGACGCCGTTTTTCATCCATAGTTAGCAATATACCGGTCCACCAGACACCCATACCCATAGCCCATATATTAAAATCCATACGTATTAATAGTCCTATGCCTGCTGTGGCTAGTGCCGCTGTAGGTGTTCCATCCCACCTTTGATTAAAACTCTCAAAGCACCTCTTCACGTTGGACCCATGTCTCTGTGTAAGCCTCCCAAAGGGCCAGGTATTTTCTAATATAATATGTTAGAAAGTACCTGTGATAAGAGAATCATAATAATAATAAATAGAAAAAAAGTACGACCTTTTCAGCTTCAGCTTTTTTGAAATCGCAGCATTATTTTGGTATATTGTTATTGCACCAAAACTTAGATTTTTTAATATCAATGACGGTTATTTAATATATAAATAGTAAATAATTGTTAAGCCCATAAATCTAACACATTGTTAGTTTAATAATAACAATATAATAATTTTTATTTTTCAAAGTCAAAAATCATTTATTTACTATAATTCATAGTAGTGAAAGCAACAATCATAATTTACAACTTAACTAATATTAACAAAACTAACCACTTATAAATAGAAAAAAATGAAGAGTAACAAAATATGGCACTGTAAAAATTAATAAAAAAGGATGGCCGGTTTAGGCAGCGTCGTAAAATTCCTCAGCATCGCTGTCGACCGGGAGTGTGCCCAGAAGACTGGCAGCATTGCCACGCTGAATGGCAATGCTGATTCTTTGAGCCAAAAAAAGTCCAGCCTTCTGGTCACGCGAAGCGTCGATTAGCCGCTTAGATATATCTCTAAAAAGCGCACGAGCGCCCGGACCCCATGAACCCAGCGTCTCTACCCCAAACGGCTCGAAAACGTAATTACCAATTAAATGACTGCATTTATTTATTTAATTTATGTATTTATTTATTACGTATTTATTATTTATTTATTTTATAATAATAATATTCTACCACATACACACAACACCATCTAGCCCAAACTAAGCAGAGCTTGTACTATGGGTATTAGACAATGGATAAACATACATATATATGTACTTTTTTTTGTAAATACATACATATTATACATAGAAACAAAAATACTCAGATTTTATTAAAGACTAGCTTTGCCTGCGGCCTCGCTCGCTCTTTAATAAGATGTAAGCCATAGTTACACGGTCAAAATAGGCTTCCGAGAGTCGAAATTTTTTTTATCTCGGTTGAATAGTTTTTGGGTTAAATCTTCACAAAGAAACAAACAAAAATCTAATCTTTCCTCTTTATAATATTAGTATAGATACACCGCAAAGACATTAAAAAAAACATTCTTATTCCATTGGAAAACATAATAAGAATGTACCACTAACTTAGGATCCATTAAATCATTAACACAAATTCACGCAAAAGTAAACATAGCAAGAGGGCATGAAACTTTGAACTCATTATGCGTAACTAATCGGCAATCATTTGATTAGATTCCGATACTACCCTTTAATACATTCAATATTTATTCATCTTCATACTTTAGGATTGCGCACTCCATCTCTTGGTGACCAGGGCTGCTGAAAAGTAAATATAAATAGGTATGTAATTTAAAATATATTATAATATATTATAATATTAATATTATAATATTCTACCACATACACACAACACCATCTATATGGTACCTAATCATGTGTAAGATATAATTGAAATATACCTCGATAAAATATATAAAAGTAGTTTGATTTCTACACGTTAAATAATTCATTAACTTGTTATAATAACACGTTAATTATTTTACTATGTTCTGATATTTGTATACCTAATACTTACAACATTTTGATTAAATACTTATTTATGTAGTAGTAGAAAACCGTAATGTGCTTTAAGTATTTTGTGACTTTTTTCGTTCAGTAAGTCATTCCTGGGTCTTTAGTCACTTTGTTTGATTTGCTTAGGTGTGATATAGTCAAGAATGTAATAAAAAATCGGGTAATATAATTATAGCTAAGTTACTTAACAACAATTTTAGAAAAAATCTATGCAGTTATCTTATGTGTCTTCTTTATGTGTATTTCTTGTAGGTGTCTAAATTAAATGCTTCATGGTAGATGTGGTGTGATATATATTTACTGGTACCAGTTACATAAATAAATATATGTACTTTAAAGTGCGATCTAACTGTGTGGTTACAGGGAGACGAGTGCTGCGCGACGCCTTTACATAACAGCGCTCGACGAGGCATGCGGTGACACTTTTTTAAATTAATTTTTGAGTCAGTAGAATCCTCTGTGGATATCCCCTCAGGGGGAAGGGTTATGTGAGACTCTCCGCCCCTGAAGGGGGTCGGTATACACACTAAAAACCTGGGATCCCGCCCCGGCGGTTAGCCCGGCTGATAGTGACCGGGCCCCAGCACCTGTGGAGGATCTGTGGGACCGTGCAAGCCGCTAGAGAGTCCCCCGACTCTGTACCAGTGACCCCACTATACAGGAGCGAGAAGGCGGGCAAATCGCCTCCTCCTCGCTCCCGTCCGTCTACGCCGGAGAAGGTAAGCGAGGAGGTTGTTCTCTCTGACTCTCTCCACGGTCTCCTTCTACGCCATGACAGCTTCGCAGAAGGAGACCACTGCCTGCCACGACCTCTCGCCGCCGAGCATAGCGTTGATCACGCTCGGCAGGGAGAGATCGTCGCCTATTATGGCCGAAAGCGTGTGCCGCTTCGGCCCCCACGCGGCACATGCCTCCAGCGTGTGGAGCGCCGTGTCTTCCGGCGCCCCACACTCGTGGCAGGCCGATGCGGTGATACTGCCCCAGCCGTGTTTAGCAAACATTTTTTTTTGTTGTAAATTTCTATTGTGTTGTTTATTCACTATTACCCTTCACTACATGGTCTATATGCCCTGGTGTGCAAAGTGGAATAGGAAACGAATAAATTTATTATTTAATGTTTGCGCACCAAGCGGGTCCGCTGTGTGGAATACTCTTGGTGCGCCTTGGACGAGTGCGTTTCAAACAGGTGCGCAACATGGCATGCCTCGGCCAGACTATACAAAACGAATGCGTCAGTAGTATCACTACATTACATAAATTATTATGTTAATTATTAATAATTCGAATCCAAAATAATTCCATTTCCATAATCCAAAATAAGTATCCAAAAAATATTTCCAATGTTATAACAGAGGTTTATTACAATATTATGATAATAATGTCCTCCAGACCGAATTTCGGCCACGGCGGCCAATCTTAACAGACACTGACCCTCTGCGCAAGAGATATTATAGTGCACAAGTATGTGCGCAAACACAAGTGCACTCTCTGTTCCCTAACCCTCATGATCCGATGGGACGGTGATCCGACACGACCGGAGAGAGATCAGAAGCAGGACCAACGGCTTTACGTGCTTTCCGAGGCACGGGGGTGTCTAACACCGCCAACTTCCTAACTCCGGGCTCGTATTGAAATTTCTAAACAAAAACCAAATATCTTTTTGTTGGCCCGACCCGGGATTCGAACCCGAGACCTCATGCACAGCAGTCGCATTCACTACCGCTGCGCCATGGAGGCAGTTACTACATTACATATTTAGGTAATAATAAACTTCTATTGGCTATTATCCTTAAAGGAGTTTTGACGCGACGGTTTGATTCATCAGTAGTCACCGTTATTTTCTAGGTATAGTTAGTAGCTTACGTCCAGCTGTGATAAGAATGTCTGTCCGTTACACAAAATTATCATTACGAAATATTTCGTCATCAATATTCATGACGTCACATGTTTCAATCAGATTAACATGAAAGAATCTTTGTATGCTGTCAGACTTACCTCGTAAATGGAGGTCGAATCATCTGTTACATATTTACAATGCGTTAAAATATACTTATAATAATGTTTTTCCTTAATACAGTTTGGTGACAGTCTGCGTTTTTCGGCGGGTAAATTTCACGTCGATATCAAAATATTACTTTGAAAAACGATATCGCATATGATAGTAAATCATACAGCGATTACAAACAGTGAATAATGATTACATTACGGCGCGGCGGCGCCACCGACAAAGTTTACTTAACAGTTTTTCTATTACGTGTAACAAAAACAAAGTCTCACGCATTTGTATCACTAACAAATGCTTAGTAAAAAATATTAATAATATAATATCATAGTATCAGTCTCATTAATAAATTATTATTTTAAAATACTACTTCCCCACTAGGAATAAATCCTGTGTCGCAGGTAACTTTTACAAACATTCAAACCGATACGAAGAAAATCCAGATTCGTACCAACAATTTGTAGATTAAACAAATTGTTGTAGGTAACACACTTTGTCCTGTGTGGGATACGACCCGCGTGGCGGCATCGGCAGTGCCGAGATATCCACATATACCACGACATGCCATCCAAAGCGCAGGCAAAGTTATTGGCTGTCCCACTGCAGTATGGATGATCATGAGAGCAGCGATAGCTCAGTGGGGACACCAACAGACTGCAATGCAGAGGGTCTCGGGTTCGAACCCACGTCGCGCACCTCCGACTTTCGGAAGTTATATGACTTTTCGAAATTATGTGCGTATTGATTGACAATTATTGCCTGCTCCGTGTCTCGGAGAGCACGTTAAGGTCCCGGCTGCCATCAACATCTATGGCAGTCGTTATTGGGAAAGTCAGTACCCTCTAATATCCTGACACTGGTCTAGCCTTAGGGTATCGTTAGTCTTCGGGTTACGGAGTTCAGGTGGCAGCCGCTCCATGTAAAAACTGATATCCAGTCAAATCTGGTTAGACTAGAAAAGCCGACCCCAAGTGACTTGGGAATAATAAAGGCTAGGGAGAAGAAGAAGACTGCAGTATGGATATGTTATGGCGATAGTCCACCACGCTACCTCACTGCAGTTTAGCAAATGTTACATATCTGTAATGATATTAAGGAGAACTTACAGATATACAGGTTTTGTCACGGTGTTTTCCTTCACCGTTAAGCGAGCTATAAAATAGTATTTAATACGCTTTTTAAATACATAGGTGCATCTCGTAGGATCACACTCGACCGCAATCGCTGTTTGAAAATGATTACAAATCGCATAATTAGTAAATAACCTTCAAGTAGCACCTTATATCGCAGGTAAAGTATATCTATAACTTTTTAAGTAGGAAGCGTAAGCATTTGTCAGACATTGCGTGGATCGCACCGCGCGGCAGTCTCGTGTTTACGTTACGGAACTATATTAAAACGCCCGTAACCACACAAGTATTTAGAAACGTTTACTCATGAACCGATCGAACATTACAATCATCATTAGGGCATGATTCCAATTAGCTTACAGCTTATCAATCCTAAGGCAATCGAATCAAAGTCTTTATTCTCTCGGATTAACGACATGCTTACGAATAATATTCAAACGTTTTACAACTCTATACAAAGTATACATCCTGCCTTGTCCATGGAAAGTATGTATCGCGGTCTGCACAAATAATAACAACACGGTGGCTGGAAAACCCGGTAGATGATGCCAATGGGCCTGTCCCATATTACTTAGGTGGTAAAACGGTTATGAGCCCGTTCGCCCCTAAAGGTATTTGTCGGCTTTTGCTCCCAAATAATTCTAGTACCTTTTCGCCCCTTATTATAAGATCAAAAAAGTAAGAGTTAGGTTACTTCTTAAACCTTACTTATTATTAGATAAGTGCATAAAGTGTTTGCTTATAATTCTATTTTATTTTCTTTTTAAAAGACAACCGCACCGCACCCGCACTAGGAATAATTATTCCTGTTTCACGGGGTCTTTACAAATATTTAATCAACGGGCACAAAGAACACTTTCACTCGCATCAACCATTTGTGAATCACAAAAAGTTTTGTCCCGTGTGGGATTCGAACCCACAGCATTCGGCGCAGAGGCAGTGGCGAGACGACCACTTAAACCATTACGCCATCCGTGCAGTCAAGAATTTAATGTAGCTTTTTAGAGTTCGAAAAAACTCTTATACAACAGCTTTGTCCGTCCGTCCGTTCGTCCGTCTGTCTGTTATACAACTTTCAACTCAAGAACCGTAAGAGCTAGAGACACCCGGTCAACGCCATTCGGCTCAGCATATTCGATATACACCTGAAATGACTATGACTTTTGACCTCTGACGGTCGCGTGATATCGCGTGACTTTGCATATTACTTGAACCATTTTTTCGAACTCTAAGTTTTACGACAATTAATTGCCGATTCTCACTTGTTTATAAATAAATAAATAAGCCCACGTCGACTCACTAATAATAAGACAAAGTAGGTAAATCGTCTACACAATACTTTAACATCAACCATTCGTACGAGGTAAAGCTGTGTATATTTATCTTAACAAAAATTAAAGACGTCTATTATGAGTAGGTAGCCATCTCATTAATGGACGCTGTCTGTTAACATCGTAGTTCTATTTACATAGCATTCAGTCTCAATGAATCGTCTGCGTACACGAATAGAACTGCGACACACCTATTTATATACAACCCATTGTACATATGTATATCGGTTCTAAGATCAAAACTAACCGCGCACCAGGATATGGGCGGTTATCTCTTTATCAGTTATAGCGCAATGTCGATAGTTCAAACGGTCACCTAAATGCGCAGGATTCAAATATTGTAAGCATTAATATTGGTAGTAGGTTAATGGATAATCCAATATTAGCATTTAGCAGCTTTGCTAGTGTAGGGGTTTCTGAAACTGTGAATGAATGCATCAGCGATCCACCTAGCACTGTTCTATCTATATAATACTAATATTATAAAGCTGAAGAGTTTGTTTGTTTGTAGGCGCTAATCTCAGAAACTACTGGTTCGAATTTAAAAAAATATTTTAATGTTGGATAGCCAATTTATCGAGGACGGCTATATGATATATAACATCACACTACGACCCACGGGGGCGGCGCAGTAACTATAAACGCGGTTGAAACCGCGGGCACATCTACTCGTAGTGTAGGATAAAAGTCAGCGAGCGACGATTCTGAAGCTCAAAACACAATCATAATTTTAAATAATAGAAGAGTAATTTACAACCTAAATTGCTATAAACCGTTTAAAAGAAAAGTTGTAACATCAAAAAATTGTAACGGTGAATAGTCAAATATTTTTTATCGTTGCAACACTTCATCGCGTGTTATATAAAGGCGCGATTATAGTTTGGAGTCGTATTGACGCATTAGCACCCTAGAGTGTCATTACCTCTAGTTAACTTCAATGAACTTACCCATGTGATGGGAAATTCATTGTATCAACACTTTTTCAAGTAGGCATCATTTACAAAATATTTGCTTACGTAATACGTAGAAGCTATGGGCTTGCTCTTTATTACGTGGGTCTTTAAATTATGAAAGTGTATATCATCTTTAGATACCTCTTCACGGATATCGACGTGAGACTATGTTTAATCTATGTATCTTATGTATGTTATGTGGGGGGCCAGTCAGTGCAGACCGGCGACACTTCGACCCAGTGGGATCGTTTGTGTCGACACTCTCCCAATAACGACTGCCATAGATGTTCATGGCAGCCAGGACCGACGGCTTAACGTACTCTCCGAGGCACGGAGCAGGCGATAATTGTCAATCAATACGCACATAATTTCGAAAAGTTATATAACTGCCGAAAGTTAGAGGTGCACGATGTGGGTTCGAACCCGAGACCCTCTGCATTGCAGTCTGTTGGTTTCCCCACTGAGCTATCGCTGCTCGACATGTTTAATCTATACTAATATTATAAAGCTAAAGAGTTTGTTTGGTTGAACGCGCTAATCTCAGGAATTACTGATTCGAATTGAAAAATATTTTAATGTTGCCCATTTATCGAGGAAGGCAATAGACTATATAATATCACGCTACGACCAATAAGAGCGGAGCAGCAATGGGAAATGTTGCAAAAACGTGGAAAATTCTGTTATCTTATATGAAGCAGACGAAGTTGCGCGGGTCAGCTAGTTCCAGTATAAAAATTGTAGGGGTTTTAGACTGTGGCACTGCTGGGCATGGGCCTCTTCTCAGTGTGAGAAGGGATAGACCCTAGTCCACCACGCTAACCTATTACGGCTTACCAGACTTATCATATCTTCGAGAACATAATGGAGAAATCTCTGAAAATGCAGGTTTCTTTATGATGTTTTACCGTTAAAGCAAACGATATTTCAATATTGAATACGCACATAACCTTGTAATGACAGAAATGCGCGTCTTGTGATCAATCTCGAGACCTTTGCGTGGCAGTTCAACGGTTTCTCACTAGGCTATCGCTGCTATACATAGGCTTGTTATAGATTTTACTAAATGACCTTAATAAGACTACACCTTAATAGAAGATACTGTATAAGGTCTCAAAACCGTAATAGCAGACGTTTACTAGTATAAGAAGTTTAGGGTAATAGAGCAGCAATACAATTTTTAACAATGTAATTAAAAAACATTACTACTAGATATTCATAGTAATGATTTAGAGCTTTAAGCGAAGGAGCCCGCGTCTATCCATTTTATTGACTATGCGGACGAATTTCGCCCAAGAAAACACTCGTACCGGAATCCAGTGTAAGATATCAATATTATCACCTTTTGCTCAGGTGAATAAAACTTAAATGGTACCCATACCTTACTCCTCCTTCTCCCTAGCCTTTATGATTCCCAAATCACTTTGGAGTCGGCCTTTCTGGTCTAACTGGATTTGACTGGATATCAGTTTTTACACAGAGCGGCTGCCACCTGACCTCCGCAACCCGAAGGCTAACGATACCCTAAGGCTAGACCAGTGTCAGGATAATATAGGGTACTGACTTCCCAATAACGACTGCCATAGATGTTCACGGCAGTCGGGACCGACGGCTTAACGTGCTCTCCGAGGCACATAATTTCGAAAAGTCATATAACTTCTGAAAGTCAGAGGTGCGTGACATGACATACCTTACTCCTCCATTCCATTCTATTCGTAATATTTTTAATTCTTTTATTTACGTTTTCTTTCACGTTGTATGATCATTATAGCATAAAACGAATATTAATACGATCATGCTTGGTATTTATATACCTTTTTTAAAGGTTTGATGCTTCAGCCATCGAGCATGATCACGTTACTACTTTTTTGTTAGATTTAATTTTTTTTTCCCTATCGGGTCGACAGTACTCATGTGATTGTGATTCCCCTGTTATGCAAGCAAGCGAAATCTCTAAGCCGCTTACCAGAAGGAGCGCAAAAGCGCTACCTATTTATATTACGTCAATCTTTTTAGGTAATTCAAATCGAAATTTAAACTTATCATCATCACGCATTACACTCAATCAATCATAGCTCATGATTGATATTACAGCCCTAACACATATAAACCCTTTCCTGACTTTGTGACCGAAAGTCTCGAGCGCAATTATTTTGATTGGTTTACCAAATTATAATATAGCTAACGCTTCCAATGCCGGAAAACCATAACATTGATTTTACGCAGTAGCCTATTTTAAAACTGTGATCATAATAATGTCATCTGTGATTGAACATTCTATCACACCTTAAAATAAACTAAAACATGTTTACATATAATCATACGACTCTCTTCATGCCGAATTAATATTTAAGAGTTATATTTTTATTATGACCGCCCACAACAAGATACTCTATATAACTTAAGGACATCTGCACACTGAATAGAAAATATGCGATATGAAAGATTGACGGGCAAACTAGGTACGTACAGACTATTTTTCTTGTTAGCTCTAGCTCTGTCTCTAGGCAAGACGTAATGACCCATCGCTGTGTAATATTTCTTCTTTTTGTCATCTCTATTTATTAGAGACTAAGTATTATAAAATGGTTCTAATAGGATTTTTAATTGGTTTTCACGTTATTAATTTTGTTATAACATATACATTATTATGTTAAAATGTTTGAATACTTATAAAATATAACAATCTTTATTATAGTGTAGGGATTTAAAGGTTAAGCAAAAATGAAAATAAAATAAAATTTGGTTATATTTTATGAACACGAAGCTCGGCCTTTGATCTGGTGAAAGTTACACGGAGGTATTATCTTTTTACAACGAAATCGATTTATACTACACCTACCGCAGTATTTCTTTATAAACAATATTTTTTGTTTTTCCTTCGTGTGCTAGAATCACCAGGCTACTCTGTGCGCGTACTCTGGAGCATGCCACATACAACTGGCCGTGGGAGAAGCAGGTTTCTCTCAAGTCTACTCCCGCTACCTTAAGAGTTTGACCTTGAGCTTATAAAATTGAAATTTCGAATTCTAATCCAATTTAAATATTTTTTATATTTGTATTATACATGTTTTTTTGGATATGGAATGATTCGTATATTTTATAACCAAAATTTTCTAGTCCTTACCATTTCAAGGACGTAGAGTCCGAACTCTACGTTCCTATGAGGCCGTGTCCTAAAAGTGCATGACTTCTCTAGAGCTTAGAAACCTTCAAATGCGGTAGTAATATAGTGCGGTGACTTTCGAGACATTCCAATTTTAAAGAGTAATTAGCATTGCACTAAGCTTTTATGTAAGTTCAACCTTTTTTGGTTAAAATCGGAGTGAGTTTTCAAACATGTGACAAAATAAAATGTAATTTAAATCAAAAGCACTAAGGAGTATTGATATCAACTTCGAAGCAAATCATCCACAAAATAACTTTCTCCCCCTTTTTAACCCCATTAGGGAATAAATTTCAATATAATACGAAACACGTCTTCCATTAATTCTGTTAAAGAAAGTTTATGCAAAATTTGAAGTGGATTGGACCAAGGAATCACGTTGTCCCGTACCAACTTTGCCCTCCCTTTTCACCCCTTTATATTGAATTTCGGAAAATTCTTTTTTATTGGATACCTACGTCATACAAAGAACACACTCTCCAAGTTTTAGGTCTCTACGATCAGCGGTTTAGGTTGTGCGTTGATCCGTCAGTCAGTCATTCAGGACAAAGCATTTTATATGTATAGATGAATATAGTCTGAAAGAAGTAACTGAATGGCTTTATATTGGATTTGTTTGTTTACCAAATAAGTAAAGTAAAAAAAATAGATTATAATATGTCTGTATGTTACGCTAGCGGCCATTTCCATGCATATTCTTTACGATTTTTAGTTTAACATGGCAAATATCACATTATTTGGGGCACGGGGTTCAAAGTTTTCTTCACGTACCTAGGTATTAAATATAGATTACTAAATTTTAGCCGCGGATCTGCTCGCGTTAATGTAGATTTTGTGAAGAAATTTTCTTCCCTCGGGAACAGTACAAAAGGTACCCTTTATTCTTTTTTGTACCTCTGACATCGTGTAAATGCAATTTCATGATGATAAAAATCGAGTAGTTAAGGTGTAAAGGCGTAACAAACAAATAAACTCACATTCGAATTTATAGGTACTAGCGGTCGCCTAGTGATCAAAACTCGACCATAATTGATTTAAATTTTAAGTTCGATAGTTATTAAGGTTTTATTGTCTATAAGTTTACCATTATAATGAATGTCATTTAGATTTCGCTAAGGCTATACAGGTTAATTTACCTATCTTTTTCAAACAAATTATTATTTAACTATACTCTTTCATTGACGATATTCCTAAGCTTCCTACTTTGTTTTCTTTTTCTTTATTACATATAAATAAGGTATATGTAACCATAGTTACGAAGAAAAGAACTACATCAGACGAACAATGCCGAAATACTACGAACACGATTCGACTGCGTGTGTCAATGTATGGTTGTGTGCGTGTCGTGTTTTTCCATTAATTTAATGTATTTTAATGCATGTTTTATAAAAATATTAAGATTCGCCACTCGTTCTCCATATAAACTTTAACTGTGCCAAATTTCATACGCCTCCGACCGCGCAATTTTCGTAAAAAAGGTTACAGAGTTTTTGCTTGACGTATTAATATATAGATAATATTAGTAAATATTCTCTGGATAGCCGTCAATAAAATTTTATAGCCACGAAGGAAAGAAAGAAAAGTAAAGAAATAAAAATTGTTTATTTGACACATACTACAAACACATAATAACAAGCGTAAATATATAGATGAAGCATTTGTTTGCTTTCAATTTTCTTCCGCGACTATTCGTATTTCAATTTTCCCATCACCCGCATTTGCATGCACGTATGCATATTTAAAAAACCCACGTTTTTAGGACACCCGTGGGCTATTACATAATTATGTAATACCCCGTGGGTATTTTATGCATAGGGAAACTTATATATCCATAGATACACTTATAATAAAACTAGATTTTGTCCGTGGTTTCACTCACGTGAATGTAGGTTGGGTTACGTTAGATTAGTAACAGTTCTTTTTTCTGGATGAACGGTACCTTTCTGTTCCCCTGACTACGTGTAGGCCAAATTTCGTGATGATCGGTCGAGTAGTTAACCGGTCGTATACCGCCGGCTCGCATACCAGCCGGCAGATTTGTACCCGTCGTAGGCCGGTGGCTCGCATGCGAGCCACCGGCGGTATACGACCGGTTAAGGCGTGAAAGCGTAACAAACAAACAAACTCACATGCGCATTCATATTATTAACCTCTGAATATTCTTCCAAGAGGTTAATGAAAACACTATGTGGGTCTGTGTGTCTGTCTGTTAGTGACAGGCATAGCTCCGGAACCACTGGACCGATTGACATGTAACTTGGTGTGCAGAGACCTTGTAGTCATCCCTTGGTTGAGTTTGAATATAGGCTCTGTGGGTCAAAAGACTTTCGAGATACAGAGGTCACAAAGTCATATATTAATAATTGTGAACAAAAGGAAAGTTGTGTCTTTTTAATATACGTGCAACCATGAAGAATCGTTTACAGTCAGCTTAAAATATTGTTGACAGAATTAGATCCACTTTTATTTTAAGCTATTTGTAAATTAATTTTATTTACAAGTTCAGCTGGGCGAGACAAAATGTTGTAGGCGGAAAATAAATCCATCTATGATAATACCGAGAGCTACTGAAAGATTAGATTGGCTTAATAGGTCTAATTAATTAATTGTATGATAACCTTCCATCGCCGTTTTTACAATTAACATACTCGATAACGGATGATATTCTGAAAGACGTCGTCAATTATCGAGATGGCCTCTTGTCAAACAGTATCTATATACATATAATACAATTGTAACTGGTCGATGTCTGTACATAGGAGACATTCAGGAAATATGGTTTTAGATTTTTTCTGACTGCCCGTATATTTATGCGCGCGTTACCTACGGAAAAAGAGCTGACGAAATTTAAAATTTAGTACATGTTTCATCTTGACACGCCCAAAAGTCGAGTATTAATTATAAGAAAGGGTCGATGTAAGACACACATTTTTACCTAATTCCTTCTGAAAAATCTTTAAATATGTACATACCTATAATAAAATTTAATAAAAATTGGAAACTCTACGTGTACGAATTCGTGTGCAAAAGCTAGTAATAAATCATCATCCTCTTGCCCTGGTCCCAATTTATTTGGGGTCGGCGCAGTATGTCCTTCGCTTCCATACTTCTCTGTCACCCGTCATCTGACCATTTACCCCTTTCCCTTCCATATTCATCCTCACACAGTCCATCCATCTTTTCCTTGGCCTTCCTCGCCCTTTTCGTTCCTCTACCCTCATATCGAAAGCTCATATCAGATGTCTGTATTCGCAACCGACGTGATAATCATAAACTGTGCATGCAAACTGCAAAAACAGCGCTTTTGGGCAAGAGCATTTTCTGTATGGCACCCAAAATATACAATAAAGTACCAAATAAATTCAAGAAATCTTTTAATGCATAAATGCTACTATAATATTAATGATTTCCTATGTAATAATTTTATATAATTATTATTTTTCTCTGTTTTAATAATCATTTATCAGGATCTAATTTAATTTGACATGTTCTTAATTATTGACTTCTTATCTTTTGCTGTTCTATTATTGGAAATGACATATTAATTTAATTATTTTTATATTTATTGTACGGATTTGAACTGATCTATTTAATTGACATGTTAATTATTGTATTAGATCCAGCATAATTTTAAAATTCTTATTAATTACAAAGCACATACATTTGCATGTCTGACCAGACAGAGCATGTTGAGACAAAAAAATATCTGTAACACCTGATTGTACACATGTTGAGTCAAATAAATTTATCTTTATCTTTATATCAAAGCTAGTATCAAATAAGACTACCAAATAAGAATAAGCGAAGGTAGTGTTCTACATAAGTGATGCTCTGTGGAACTTTGCAAGTGTTGGAGATATAAAACCATAAACCACGGAGCATGCTAGCTTCCTATTAGGGATGCCTGGCTTGTTACATTCTAAAGTAGTTTCTGCCCACGGCTTCGTTCGCATCAATATCAGATTTAAATCATAGATGTCACCGTACTTAAATCGTCCGAAATAACTTTTGTACAAAGAAGAGTAAGCTCACGCGGTAAATAGAAAACGATAGCACACAATTTTCAATAAAAGGTTTTTAATTTTTTATTATTGCCTATCACAATGACTAGCAGATGTCTGATAGTGAGAAGTCGTATAGTCCACGAGTAGAGTCCTCCAGACCACGTCCTCACGTGAAGTAGTGCCGAGTCTCTGCTTTGACAGCCTAAGGAGGTGCTTTGAGGGTACGTGATAATACAAACGTCCAGATAGGTGGCCGTGGTGATAATATATTCAAACGTAGTAAGGCTATCTATAATTTAAAGCTTTGACACAATGGGCACGCATAACAGGATAAGAAAGAAATAGTATGGATGTCAACCCAAGAAAAGATCTATGGGATAAATAGATATTTTTTATTTTTTCATAGCTTTCAAATCTCTGTATCAAGTTTTATCTAAATACGTTTAGCAGTTTACTGGTAATTTAGTAACAAAATATCAAAACATCTTCAAATACTTCAGATTTATTAATAGGACAATTCAAGCGTGTGACAATTTAGTGAATACATAACTGATACAAATGGAGCAAACGTACCTTATCCAAGATATGCTTCATTAAAATCAGCTTTGTAGATTGTGAGATAAAGCTTGACCTCTATTTTGTTGTATTAAGGTTCTATTCAAAGTGCGTTTCATCATGACTGTTACATGATAATAATTACTAAATTATTTGCGTAGTGATATAAAAAGGCAAGATTTATTATTTAATTGCGCAGTTAAGAACTATAAGTTTTATAAATATAGTTTTCATCTGATTATAATGAACTAGTTGTCGACCATAGATTCACCTACTTTTATGATTCCAACCGATTACAATGATCTACTATCTGTAGTTTAATGATTACTGCATCGCTCCCGTGATTCATAGCGTGATTTTATATATCCTATGTTACTTCTGGATAAAAAACCTTTCTAATGGTGAAAGAATGATTAAAATCGGTTCAGTAGTTTCAGAGTTTATCGATTACAAACAGACAAATCTTTCCTTATTATAATATTAGAATAGATGAGCAGACCAATATTTTCAAACAAAAATATTGTGATGGCTTTGATAAAAAATATATTTAAGGTAACTATAATTTTCTATAGAATAGTACCTAACCAAAAACTGGCGTACATTTATTTTCACCATTGTTCATACAGTTAGTGCCAATTATCCAGATGCATAAGAGGGAGGGAGGAGTAATTATTGAGGGAGCTCTGTCCTTCCAATAATTAAAGGACTTGGGCACTTCCAGATCAAATCAAGCCGGTGCCAATGTAAAGGAAGAAGAAATTTGCCAAAATTTCAATTGGTGTAATCATTAAACTACGTTTTTCGCGAACGAAATCGAGGGCAAAAGCTAGTTTAAATTGCATATATGAAGGTGCTGGCTGCACTTGGTGCCGCACCCGTCGGCCGTCGCTCACGACGTCACAATATTATTGAGTACTAGATTTTGTCCGCGGGTTTGCGTGCGTAAATGTAGGCTAGGTTAGTTTCTTTTTCTGGATGGAAGGTACCCCTTTGCCCTTTTATGTTCTCCTGACAACATGTTTGCGAAATTTCATGATGATCGGTCGAGTAGCTAAGGCGTGAAAGCGTAAAAAACAAACAAACAATCAAACCAACAGACTCAAATAGACATTTATAATAGTAGTTCGGATTACTTTCATCTTTAGTAGAAATGCGACGGTTTCGTTACTATGTGATAAAGAAAACGGTTACACTATACTGTTTATCAGCGCACCCGAAAGCTGTTCACATACTACATAGTGCCTTCCCCAAGGTTTTCCCCGCAGACCGCTCTTGGGCCACCCGCATCCAACACACTGTTCGGTATACGAATATTAAAACTAAGCAAGCAATCTTCAATACCGTCATTCCAGTCTATAGGTAGCTAGTACAGTAACTATATAGCGCGGGGTAATCGTTACCGAATGTATGACATTGCCATTATTAATGAAATCATCATTTCAGCCAAAAGACGTCCACTGCTGGACATAGGCCTCCCCCAAGGTCTTCCACACAGACCGGTCTCGGGCCACCCGCATCCAACCGCTTCCCGCGTCCTTTACCAGGTCATCGGTCCACCTTGTAGGAGGCCTACCTCTGCTGCGTGCGTGGCCGCCACTCCAGAACCTTTCTGCCCCAACGGCCATCGGTTCTGCGCGCTATGGTCCCTGCCCACTGCCTCTTCAGCTTGGCTGTAATATAATGACTGGAAAATTGACCACATATCATTGGCTTGTTGGTGACGTATGATGTCACTTACATTTACTATAGGTTCTACTGTACTATTGAGCCGAATAAATTTATATAAGTCTAATAAACACTTCAGAGGCTAAACCACCATCGTTACATGAATGAGCATGAAACAACACGTTTAGGTGAATAGCTTTGACTCATACGCATATATATATATATACGCATGCAATCATAATGCTCAATAAGCTGGTGGTAAGGTCCCAGGTGCCATTAGTCACTTACAACAAAACATACCACCTCTACTTGTGTACATTAGTAAAGAATTTGTATTTCCATGCAACGTCGCGTGTTAATAAATACTTTATATAATCTATAGTACGAAATAAAATAATTACTTTTATCTAATTATCTATCAAGTAATTAATAGTTAAGATAAATAAATAGCTTAGGTACACATAATAATAACATTTCATGTCACCTATCGACGATAACTAAATGCCACAGAATACCTACATGGTACATTCATTGACTAAGAGCGCAGCAGCTTCTGAGTCTGCAAGCTCTGAAATTTGCCAATGCAAACGTGCATAAATGCAGGCAAACATCGAGGTGAAACTGTCTTTGCTGCTTATTCAATAATGATGTATTTTTATTTATAGTGTAGCAAGCACTGCTATAGATAAATATGTAATTAAAATCAAATATGTATTGGAAAACATAAGGTTTTCAATTACAGTTAGTTTTATAACAATATATTTCGTTCATCGTTGCTAAGATTTGCTAAAATTATGTTATTTTCTGGCAGCTTTACGATCATGTACTACAGAGCTCTGAGTATTGCGTTCGAAATTCGTAAGAATGAGATATTTCTTCATATGTAAAACCAACTGCTGACCACAAATCTTCGTAATATAAGTACCTACGTCCCACTTAAAATTATCCCCTGCATCAAAACCTCATAATTTAAATGGGTATTTCTGTTAACAGTAATGTTAACGACAGCCTGCGTCAAAGTATTTACACATGTAAATTCCTTGACGTAGTGGTTCGTGAATGCAATGCAATTTGTTAGCAGTAACAGTAGAAATTGTAGATTATTAGGTTACGAACTTGATGCCGGCTCTGGTTACTCTTGGGTTTTTCTGTTAGGGAATTATCCATAGCCATTTAAAATCTGGTAATAAAGAATGCAGGCGTGTATAGGCGGACCTGTTTACTATTTTACTAAAAAAGATAACATAATTACAAAAACACAAATAATTATAATACTAAATATTTACAAAAATGGTTTAGGCATCGTAGAATTCTTCAGCATCGCTGTGAATTGGTAACGTGCCCAGAAGACTGGCAGCATTGCCATTCAACGTGGCATTCTTTGGGCTAAGAAAAGACCACCCTTCTGATCATGCGAAACGTCGATCAGGTGTTTTGCGATCTCCCTGTACAAAATACGAGCGCTCGGACTCCATGAACCTAGGGTTTCCACCCAAACTGCTCAATATGTAATTTTCAACGAAATTACTATATTTGCGTCGTTTGAGGGTTTCCGCGGTTGCAGCAGCAGCGCCGGCACACCCTGCAGTACTTGGAAGATGTGATGGCCCAAGGGTATCAACGCATGTTGTGTCCCACACCAAAGGCCTGCCCATCTTCCGAGGCAACAATGACATTCCGTCCGGTCTCTTACCATCGTCACGTACCAAGCCATTGGGTTCAAGTACATCTGGAACGCCAGCAGTGACAAGAGCACGACGTATTATGTCATTAAGATTAGCGTGGCGAGAAATTCGACCAGCGCTTCTGCTACAAGAGAGTCCATGGTATCCGAGGCTATCGACAGCTTCTCCACAGTGACAGCAATGCGGAGAAACACACGAAACACCTAAACGGAGGCAAGTGGCGAGGCGGAAAGTGGTATCGTCCAACATGGTACCTATATTGGACGATGGAAGCGCCTGAAGATTTTACTTAACTTTATGGTTTATAAGAAGTGTGAATAAAAAATCAAAACGCTTATAAGGTTGTAAGTTATAATAGAAAGGCACGTTGCAATTTTTTTATTATGATATAAAGTACAAAATGTACCATCTTTAAAGAAAAGACCTATTGACCTATGCCAATAGGTCTTTCATACAAATTTCGATGTCTTTTTGTTTTCTAATCTATATTAGAAAACAAAAAGAAATCGAAATTTTTAAAATTATTTATCTAGTCAATTTTTATTTTAATAATGACTTATTAATAGGTAAGAGTCTACAGACGTAACAAGAATGTTCCTGAGGAATTTGCTGATCTTCTCTTTATTTATTTTAATAGATATATAAATAGGTTATCTAGTAAAAATTAACAATATTTGCATGATATTGTTACGCATAAAACAACAGATTACAACTGTGAAATTATTTCGTTCAATATGAGTAAAAGAAAGATGTGAAAAGAAATTACTTTGGTTGCCATACTCAAAACAATAGATTATAATAGATTTGATAATAGATTTTGGTGTTCATTTATAATGTTCAAATGCCATATTTTATTTTCTGTGTTCCTAGGCGCATGTGCGTGCAACATGCGTGTGAGTATGGGTGCGTGCTTGAATGCGTACGTGTGTATCAAATACTACCTTTTGCCCGCGGCTTCGCTCGCGCTCGTCCGCAAAAGTAGTTTAGGTTATAAAAGGAACAGTATTTATTTTTATAAAATATAGCTTATGTTATTAGCTGACTGGCTTTCTGATGGAGGAAGATTTCTTAAATCGGTGGAGTAGTTTTTGAGTTAAAACCTTACAAACAAACAAAAATCAAATATATTCTCTTTATAATATTAGTATAGAGTATAGACAAATTTCATTTATAAATTTTTCTGTGTTCCTAGGTGTGTGCGCGCGTGTGAGTAACGGTACGGGCTTGAGTGCATGCACGTGCATCGAATATAATATTTAAGCAGTTTCTGCTTGCGGCTTAACGCATCCCATGGATATCGGGATGAAATATCAATATCATAAATTGTTAAAACTACAAACAATAAACAAGTAACAAACACAACTCACATTTTCCAATACTTAATCGCGGAGTTAAAATTTTGGTTGGTCTTCCCCATTTATAAAAAGATTTTTAACAAAAAATCAGTGAACCACTATCGAGATAATAATAAATTTTTATATACCTACTAGCAGTAGCAGTTTCATAGTTTTAATTTAAATAAAATGTTGCGACATCTGCAAATACTGCTATCATTTATCTTATCCTTTACGAGGTATCTCCTTAAGGCATTAATATAAATGAAAAACAAGCGGGTGGGGTATTCTCAATCATCAATTTGATCACAGTAATGTTCTGCAGAAGGCTGATGGTTGATAAATAATTTATTTCAGAGTAAGAATAATATGTATTCTATTAAAAAAGACAAGTCCCACTTCAGAAACTGAATATTTTTAAAAACAGCGAATAGTAGTCGATCTGTTCTCTTGTTATCTACGAGGGGCCAGATCAAACAGATCACAGAATCAGACTGACTGTGGTTAAAGTGATCACCTCGCTGCTGCCACTGCGCTGAGTGTTGTGGGTTCGAATCTTACACGGGACAAAAATTTGTGTGATTCACAAATGGTTGTTTCGAGTCTGGGTGTTCTTTGTGTCCGTTGTTTGAATTATTGTAAAGTTCTCAACGACCACCCCCAGGGGGACCGTGGAGGGAGTATTTATATGTAGTGGCCTGCCGTTTCACACGGCGGACTGAAACCACGGCCGGGTCGCCATTGCATGTGAAAGCGATTCGCGCGGCCTCGCCGTCTATGGTTATGTCGAAGAACACCGTGATAGGTTTAGTCGGTATTACCGGGGTATATTTTGCCCGGTGAGCCCAACATAATCTCTCTGTCGCCCCGTGGAGAAATACCTATGCGTGAAAGGATTCGCCCAATGTTAGTATTTTTTTGTAAAAATCCGATAAGAATCCTCTTCTTCTTTTCCCTAGCCTTTATTATTCCCAAGTCACTTGGGTTCGGCTTTCTAGTCCAACCGGATTTGACTGGATATCAGTTTTCACACGGAGCGGCTGCCACCTGACCTCCGCAACCCAAAGGCTAACGATACCCTTAGGCTAGACCAGTGTCACGATATTAAAGGGCACTGACTTCTCAATCACGACTGCCATAGATGTTTATGGCAGCCGGGACCGATGGCTTAACGTGCTCTCCGAGGCACGGAGCAGGCGATAATGGTCAATCAATACCTACGCACATAATTTCGAAAAGACATATAACTTCCAAAAGTCGGAGGTGCGCGACATGGGTTCGAACCCGAGACCCTCTGCATTGCAGTCTGTTGGCCTCTCCAATGAGACATCGTGCCTAAGTAAAAAAAAAAATAAGGCAAAATGTTATTATTTTTTGGAAAAATCTGATAAGTATGAATCCTAAATATTCCCTCTATGATAAGCTTAAAAGTAAAATGGTCGTTGTTGTACCCTGATGTCATTATTATCGTATAGCGAGATCTTACAATGGTTATTCCATATTTCGTCATTATTTGAAACTATTATGGTCGCATGTCAATATTTGTAAAATGATTTGTCTGTAAATAGCATATGCAAATACTTGACTAAGCTTTGGACGTGTACTGAACATGTTCATAGGGATATATTATGTATGTTGCAAATGGAGTGCATTATTAGCTGTTTTACATAACCGCTAGGAATTTTACAAAAAGAAAATTCCGTCATGTAACACAGCTGAACGAGGTTTAGCTGAATGATTTTAAGCAGTTTTTCATATTATTAGCATTTTAACACGCAATATTGCATTAACGTTTTGTATTTATCAATGCAGTCACCGATAAGACACCTCTTATCGGTGACTGCATTGATAAATACAAATCGTAAACGTAACACTGCGTGAAATGATGAGTCAGATTGTAGATTTTACTTCTAAATTTTGTAGCTCGTGGCTCCGTGTATCATAACAAAAAATAATGGAGTCCGAAACAGAAAGTCGATCGTCAAAATTAATAAATAAATCGAGTAATATGGGTGAACATACCATTATATTTGTTTGTGACAGTAATTATTTACTCACTTATTTTATCTTGGACGCCCTAAAATAAGAATAATAATATCATCTGTATTAAACAGTACCACTGCTGGCCACGGACATCTTCTCAGTGTGGGAAGGGTTAGGCTATACGACCCCCGACCTACCACGATGGCCCAATGCGAGTGGGCAGACTTCACATAACTTTGATAACATTATGGAGAACTCTCAGACATGCAAGTTTCCTCACGATATTTTCCTTCACCGTTAAAGCAAGCGATAATTAACTATTTGATAAACACATACCTTCTAGAAGTCAGCCTTGGGTTCAAACTCGAGACTTCTTCATGGCAGTCCCACGGTCTCCCACTAGGCTATCGCTGCTAAAAAAACAATTGCTGGTCGTCAAACTTTGGTAGCAGTTTTATAAATGTAGCGCTATGGCAATACGGCTGAACGTTGTTAAGCTGTTTAACATAACGGAGCCGTTCTGTAAAACAAATAACGTTTTTTTTTATGGTGTTGTACGCAAACGAGCAGACGGATCGTCTGATGGTTAGCGATTACCGCCGCCCATGGACACCCAAGCACCAGAGGAATCACAAGTGCGTTGCGTTCCTTTTAAATTTTTCGGACGGTTGGGCCTCCGGTACCTTCGCTCACTTAACGAAACACAACGCAAAACCTATTTTACGCCGGTTTTCTGTGTGGCCGTGGTATCACTCCGGTGGAGCCGGCCCATTTGTGCCGAAGCGTGGCTAATTCGGCAATCCATCTGCGACATATAACTCCTCGAGGCTTATAAAAAGTGAATATGCACATATTATAAAATCCACGAAAGACATACATGAAAAGATTCACGTCTTCATAGCTCCGAATGGATAGGCAGAAAAACAGTAACTTATCTATAATCTATACTAAAATTATAAATCTGAGTTTATTTGTTTGGTTAAACGCGCTAATCTCAGGAACTACTGGATCAAATTGAAAAAATCTTTCAGTGATGGATAGCCCATTTATCGAAGAAGGCTATAGGCTATATAAAATCACGCTACGACCAATAAAAGCGGAGCACCAATGAAAAAATGTTGCAAAAACAGGGCAAATTCTCTTATGTGCCGCAGATGAAGTTGCGCGGGTTAGCTAGTAATATTTTAAAGATTGTTTGTAAGGACTTAATTCAAAACCTACTCAACCGATTTAAAAATTCTTTCACTGTTAGAAAGTTATATTATCACTGAGTAATATAGGTTACATTTCATTTTTAGAAACTTTTATAAACTTACCTAAATTACAACAATATAACCCAAGGTATCAAAATGTTCGGGCACGCCACGATCGTGGCGGTAAGTCCCGTCTTTGTGGAGTGGCTGGAGAGGCGCCATGGCGCCCTCACCTTCCGGCTGACACATGTAATGACTGGCCACGGTTGTTTTGGCCAGTTCCTGTGTCGTATACGCCGGCAAGAGACGCCCGGTTGTCACCACTGCGGCGCCTGCCGCGACGTAGTTGAGGACACGGCGCTGCACACTTTGGCGGTTTGCCCCGCCTGGGCATCGCAGCGCCGTGAATTGATCGCGGCAGTCGGATTGGTTGCCCTCTCGCTCCCGGCCGTAGTTCAGTCTATGGTCCGGAGTGAGAGGTCGTGGAACGCCGTCGCCTCCTTTTGTGAGGAAGTCATTTCCATCAAGGAGGCGGCGGAGCGGGAGAGGGAGCGTTTAAACCCTCTCCCCAACCGCAGAGCCGGGCGCCGGAGGGCGCGGGACGACCTCCAGCCACCCTGAGGTTTGACCTGGGGGTGGCGGGCTTTGTGGGCCTGCCCGCCATCCATTCAGCACCAGGTCCGAGAGGCGGCGTGCGTGTTCCCACGCGCGCCTCTGTGTCGAGTCCGTCTCCCCTCTAGGGGGGACAGTAGGAAGTTTTTTAGATGTGCCTATAGGGTAGGTCTTTCGTGTAGTGGCCTGCCGTTTCATACGGCGGGCCGAAACCTCGGCGGGGTCGCGACCGCATGCGAAAGTGATTCGCGCGGCCCCGTCGATAGTGGTTTTGTCGAGGAACACCGTGGTAGGTTTAGTCGGTATTCCGGGAGGTACTTTATCATCTTAACATCTTCTTTTACCCCGGCGAGTCCGACATAACCCCTCCGCCGCCCCCGCGGAGGGGTATGCGTCATGCATTCCCCAACACTATAAAAGAAAAAAAAAATGTATCAAAATGTTGCCTTTCAAACTCATTATTTTGCGTGCGCTGCAGAAACTATTAATGATATATAAAATAATGTACTCTATGTTTATAGTGCTTATCATTACTCACTAAAAAGTCTGTGATGGTATATGCCTAACTATTGTAGTTAAACCACAATAACCGTTTTTGTTAAAATTATTAAGTTCACACACGGATGAAGGTGAATAGTGGTGATATTGGTATCATAAAATTAATCCTTATCTATTTCAATGGTTTGATAATTAAGTAGTAATAAATTTCATTTTAAATTATTTGAATCGGACTTTTCGTTTAGAAGTTGTGATGGGTACCTATAAAAATTCTCTAAGTAAGAAAAATGTCGCGGTTTGAGCGAGCTGTTCTACGTTTAGTCTATTAATAAGTAATTTACATATTTACGTTTTTGTAAACTAAAAAACAATGGAATAGTAGTTTTGGAATTTAAAACTTATTAATATAATTATAATTTAAATATAATGTACATAATCAACCCGCGCCGGCTTCGCACAGAATTACACCCGTACGAAGCCGGGGCGGGGTGCTAACCTTAAATAAATAAGAAAATATTTTCTTCGTCATAATCTTGATTTTCATATTTGTATATTTCAAAATAAACAATTGTAAATATAGTTTATTTGAATGAATGCCTTGTCATGTTAGTTCGACCGAAAAGCAATAAAAAGATCTCACTATGCTGTAATTTTTTTGCCTTTTTACTGCACCGTGGCACACAGAAACTCACCCGTTCCTCGGGTACTTACCGCACTCAACGCTATCTTGGACGCAAATCCGAATTGTGATTTGTTTGCGGATGGATGGAAGGCGATTATGTCAGTATGCTTGGAGTTTTGTGAGAGATCTGTACGCTAGTTGATTGTTTTTAAAATAAATATACCTTAATTAGTGTAATTGGCTTGTAGCCGTTCTGATTAAGGATGCTTTTAAATAAATAAATAAATAAATAAATAAAGTAATATGCGGCAAAACAGAAATATTAACGTAAATCAACAAAATTCTGGCATAACATATCGCATGAAAACAATTAAATAAGATTTTGTTTTGATGAAACATCGTTGGCAATATTTCTAACTTGTAACACAAAACCTCAGGCATGTCCTGAACCGCAAATAATCAGCACAGTAGGTACATACAAAAATATTATCACAACTCAATATCAAAATGACAATAGTAAGTTTTTAGAGTGTATTTGGAACTAATACAGTGACGTCCAACAATCGACTTCTTCAATTACGTTAAAATCTTTACAGATAAACTTATCGATTAAAATGTTTAAAATTAAGCTTCCAATGAAATAAAACAGTATCTAGAAAAATAATTAACAATGACAGTTATGATGCGATTCCCTTAATACTCAATATTTGATTGCATTCCATAATGTTATACAAAGATGGACTTATAACCGAATTAGATTATTATGAATACTGTCGATCACAACAAATTAGGAACAAGATAATAATAATAAAACAGTCAAGATTTATAACAAAGTCACAATAGATTAATTCACAAATAACATCTGCAATATGAGGCTAAAATATTAAAAAGGTTTTAATGTACCCTCCTCTGCCAGCGTTTAGATTCCGATTCAAAATTGGTAAAATTCACATGAGAGGCTGCCCCAATGAATAAAATCTAAGGAGAGCCGCTGTCTTCCCCTACTGTGCCTGAGTATGCCTATGTTCTAATGTTCAATCTAATTCTTATGCATGAATCCGGTGCAGAAAATATAGATTCTTGAATTTTTCGTCCGTATATATCTCTTGTGAAACCTGGACGTCTGAGAGTTCTGTAAAATGTTCGGGAAGATGTGAGTCTGCCAACCCACAGGGCTAGCGTAACCCTTCTTAAACTGAAAAGAGGCCCGTGCAAGCAACAGAACAGACATAAACAGGGCTGATGTTATAACATCAGCATAATTATATCGGATTACACATAATACTAGTATTATGACGTCCGTACGGACAAACGGATACGAATGCCAATTACTCGTATTATGACTCATACCTTACATTTTAAAAGGGAGGGGCTTTCAGTGTTAGTGCGCTAATATTGATTGAATGTTTGAAAGTTTCATAAAAATCCGTGCAATTGATAAAACAGAAAAAAGTTCCAAAATATGATTGATATAATTTATATTAATGTTTACCACGATTATAATTTCCAAAGACTATGTCATGTATTTATATGTACTAGCGGTCGCCTAGTGATAAATTCGAAATTCGGCCATAATTGATTTAAATTTTAAGTTTGATGGTTATTAAGATTATATTGATTTCGTCAAGGCTATACAGGTTAATTTACCTATCTTTTTCAAACAAATTATTATTTACTTAACTATACTCTTTCATTGACGATATTCCTAAGCTCGCTACTTTGTTTTCTATATTACATGTAAATAAGTTATGTAACCATAGTTACGAAGAATTGTACGACATCAGCACGAACAATGCCGAAATACAATGAACGCAATTCGACTGCGTGTGTCAAATGCATGATTGTGTGCGTGTAGTGATTTTTCATTAATTTAATGTTTTTTTAATGCATATTTTATATAAATATTAGGAGTCGCCCCTCCTTCTTCATGTAAGCTTTAACTGTGCCGAATTTCATAATCCTCCGTCCGCGCAATTTTCGTAAAAAGGGATACAAAGTTTTTGTAATATTGTCTTCTGTTTACGCAAATATTATTCATTGAAATTAAACTACTATGTACGGATTTTATCGCGTTGTTTATTTGACACATTATTACATAATTTTGAAAACTGTTACACTACTACTACTATTAAACTTTATTAATTTTTAAGCTAATTAAATTATTATTATAACTATTTATATTTAAGTTTACACTTTCCCCGACGTTTCGGTTGCTTTGCAGCAGCCATGGTCATGGGGAGACTAAGATGGTAGTTGTCTCAATGTTCCAGTGTAGTTATTTCAAAGTACCCGAACATAATTTAATCATTGGTGTTTCTGTTTACGTAGAATGAGCTCAAGTATCATGAAGTCTAGCTGTGGTTTGCTTCTTCTTGGGTTTGACTATTTGAATTACTGGATCTCAAGCTGGAGGTAGATTCCAACCATCTTCTCTATTAAAATTAAGATGTTTTTTGATTTCAATAGCCTCGCGAAGCATCCTTGGTAGGAATCGGTATTCTTTAGCGAGAATCTGTGGTTTGTCAAATCTCAGGTAGTGGTTGGTCTCCTGTTGCACATGTTCACACACAGCAGACTTCAACGATGCTGTTGATGAACGCTGGTGTTTTACATCAGCTATGTGTTCTTTTATGCGGGTGCCTATATTTCTCTTGGTTTGACCAATGTATGAGAGTCCGTAGTCACAATCTATTTTATAGACCCCTGCATCTTGTAAAGGTAGTTGGCACTTGACGGATGGTAAAAATTGACTTATCTTTGTTGGCGGCTTGAAGTATGTGTTGATTGAAGCTCGCTTCAAGATGCAGCCAATCTTGTCAGTGACATCCCTTACATAAGGCAGTATAGCAGGCTCCAACCAACATGCTTTATAACCACTTAGACATAGGGGCCCATAACTCATTGCTGAACATATATGGAGGTGATTCAATTGCCAAAAGGTGGTCTATCTACTGAGGTAAATAAAATAGTTTGATTGTACACTCACACTTGCAGCGTTTAGACTCGAATTTGAAATTGGTAAAATCGACACGCCAGAGAATAAGTTCCAAGGAATACTTCCGTACTTTTTCCTGAGCACGTCCATGTTTTGCCTTATCTAGGCGAAAGCCTAAAACCGATGCCCAAAAAATATACTACTTTTTGTCTGTATGTATGTACATATGTATGTCTTGTGAGGAAATCTACATGGTTTAGAGTGAGAGAGATATATAGGTAATATATATTTTGTTTGGCCAGTTAGTGATACGTCTGTGTCACTATACAGTCGTTCCCGCCTACCAACGCACGTGTGTTACCTGCTACCATGCTATGGTAATGTCCTACCATAAGGCCGGCTATAAGATTGTTTGCCACATTATTATTATCATGTATATAATCTAAATCAAAAATATCTGGCAGACCGTTCAGTGAAAGAACTAAATAACTGTTTACTTCATCTTGCATCACCCAGGTAGTAATTAGTCTTGGTCGCGAAGCGGTAGTAAAAACGACTAATTTTCGACCGAAGTTGCATGAGAATGGTGTTGGGGGCCTAGCATGAGGTTTCGAGCTCAATTTCAGGGCCCGGCAAAGTATTCCTTCTACCAGCATGGAGTCTGGACCGATACCCAGTAGAATTCAATAGGCTCCCTATTAAAACCATCGTTGGCAAAATGTCTTTGTAATACACCTTTGCCTAATAATATCAGACCTGTATTAAATTGTCCCACTGCTAGGCACGGGCCTCTTCTCACTGTGAGAAGGGCTAGGCCATATTCTACCACGCTGGCCTAGTGCGGATTGGCAGACTTCACATATATCGATATATCGATCCATAGCTATCACCTCGGTGCTCTCCAAGGTATTCGAGCGGATTATAAACACCCAAATTGTCCGCTACCTGGAGGATCACTCGTTGATCAATGATTGTCAATACGGCTTTCGGGCTAAACGATCAACGGGTGAATTTCTAGCGTTTGTCACGCACCTCTGGGGTGAGGCTATGGACAAGCACGGCGAGTCTTTGGCTATCAGCCTTGACATAGCCAAAGCTTTTGATAGAGTCTGGCACCATCGTGTCAGTCAGTCAGGTCAGTCTCCCCGTGAACATGGCTGCTGAAAAGCAACCGAAACGTCGGGGAAAGTGTAAAAGTAAATTAAATCTAAATAGGTTTTAATAGTTTGAATAATAATTTAATTAGCTTAAAAATGAGTAAAGTTTAATAGTAGTAGTAGTGTAACAGTTTTCAAAATTATGTAATAAAGTGTCAAATAAACAACGCGATAAAATCTGTATATAGTTGTTTAATTTCATGAATGATATTCGCGTAAACAGAAGACAATAAATATTATATAATTTTTTTCTTTACTGCCAGAATTTTACACATAGGAAACAATTTATCATATTCTTTATTACATTCATATTTCTATTTCTTACTAATTAAGTAATTTAACAGTCTTATTTGTAAGTTTTCAATGTCTTTTAAATATGTAGCAATTAATACGCACATAACTTCGAAAAGTCAGAGATACGCGCCTTGGGATCGAACTCAAGACCTACAATACACACACCTTTGCCTATGTCCTCGGCAATACAGGCGTGATGATAACCACCTGTACAGAGCTACTTTTAATACGTCTGTATTTCATTCATGGTGAAATAAATACCGTTATTATATGTATGGCTAGCACGTGCTACGTCATTGAGCATGACTCGGCTGTTTTGGTAGGTCAAGGCCGGCTTCGTGACTAAAATAATTATGTTACAAGCGCCAGCAGTTCATGGACGTTTTAGCATATAGTATATCGGGAGGCTTATCGTTATCTCTTAGGGCCTGTGCACACCACGTTTTTTAAACGCGCCGTCGACGCGCGTTTGTAGCGATACAGACGCGATACGCACGCGAGTCAGACGCAGCCTGTAGACCTTTGCACACCTGTATAAATTCAAACATGCGTTTGAATCGATACAGACGCGCGCGTGTAGCGATACAGACGCGATGCAAACGCGCGTGTGTATCGATACAAACGCGCTGGCATATTGCGTTTTTAAGCAGAACCTCGTCAACAGTAGCAAGATGACGTCGATCGAGACGTATTGATTGCATCCGCTTTGTTATTAGGCTAGTGACGCGCCGGTGTCGCGCGTTTGAATCGATACAAACGCAATGCTAACCCGCGTGGGTATCGATACGGACGCGCCGGTGTCGCGCGTTTCAATCGATACAAACGCGATGCTAACGCGCGTGTGTATCGATACAAACGACAACAAACTGCTCTGTAGGATAAAAGCGCGCCGTCGACGCACGTTTATAAAAAGCGCGTCAACGGCGCGTTTGAAAAACGTGGTGTGCACAGGCCCTTAAAGTTTTATCATTATATGTGCAAGGTATTCACTGTATAACTATGCGCTATCTCGTTCTCACACACTCAGTGACGAAGCGTAAGTGTGCCTCAGTGCTAAGTAAATCGAAGTATTGTATAATTAACAATTTTCTGCACGGCAATGTAGTGGGTTCAAATTCAACTTGGAAGAAATATTTGTGTAGTCAATAAATGATTGTTCTGAGCGTTATTTGTGTCCGTTAATTGTTTGTTTTTAAAGGCAACGCGACACAGGGTATTTTTATTTTTTATTTATAAAGACATCTCTCGCACTAGGAGGAATTTCTGTATCGTGGGGAACTATACAAGCATTCTTGGATGATTGTAAAGTCCCCAACGCAAAGGACACAAAGAACACCCAGAGTTGGAACAACAATTTGTGGATCACACAAATATTTGTCCCGTGAGGGGTTCGAACCTACAGCATTTGGCGCAGCGGCAGTGGCGAAGCGACCAATTAAACCGCTACGCCACCCGTGCAGTCAAAATTGTCCCTAATCTCGGCATCTGTCTTACATATAATTGAACCGGTCACGAGAACGCATTATGGAATAACAAGTGATAATCGGCAATAAATTGCCGTAAATCTTAGAGTTCGAAAAAATGATTTAAGTAATATGCAGAGGTTACGTGATACCGCGTGACCTTGAGGTCAGAGGCCATAGGTCATAGCAATTTCAGGGTATATCAACTATGCTGAGTCGAATGGTGTTGACCGCGAGCCTCTAGCTCTTACGGTTCTTGAGTTGAAAGTTGTATAACAGACAGACGGACGGACGGACAAAGCTGTTGTATAAGAGATTTTTCGAACTCTAAAAGTATCCTATATATACAGAACTTGATCTATCTCTGTCACAAACTCACATTTACAATATAAGTAGGTACTACATTTGCTTTAATCACGAATATAGCAATTAACATATTTTGAGAGGAACTGTTATCACTTCGTGAAGGCGTGTCTCTACTTGTGCCGCTTGTTTTAGGCACTGTCCTATCGAAGGCAATCAGCGGGAGCGTATGGAGTTAGAAATTATAGCGAATTGGCGAGTAAGGAGAAGCGAGACAATAGTTTTACGGTTTATGAGCCAGTTGTATTAGTGGCTTCGGCATCTGCCTACCTAATAACCGTGAAGCGACAGACGAATAAAGAAAGTTAATATGACATTGTCTTATAAGACCACTAATATGACATTGTCTTATATTTACGCATACGTGGCGCATTAAAATTAAATTTTTGTATACGATTTCATAAAAGTTTATTTAAAGATAATAGCATTGTGACCAACGCTACTAAAAAGTAACCAAAATGTTGGGTGAAGTGTAAATTTAAATTGATATCACGGTCTCAGAATAGTTTAAAATCCGTATTAAGTAGTTCATTTTGACAATATATAATATTGTCTTCTGTTTACGCGGATATTATTCATTGAAATTAAACTACTATATACGGATTTTATCGCGTTGTTTATTTGACACTTTATTACATAATTATGAAAATTGTTACACTACTACTACTATTAAACTTTACTAATTTTTAAGCTAATTAATAGTAGTAGTAGTGTAACCATTTTCAAAATTATGTAAAAAGTGTCAAATAAACAACGCGATAAAATCCGTATATAGTAGTTTAATTTCAATTCACAATATATATTATATATGTTACGGCTAAAGGTGGGTGTGAACATAAACTTAAGATTAGCCGGCCACATGCGGTTAGGTTATGTTAGGTTACTTTTGAGTTTAGCCGGATAAAACTAGGTGTAGCCGTACTTCGGCTATTAGCCGTAACATATATATCTAATATACACGGATTCTTATATTAATTCTATGTGATGATTTTTTTTTATTCCGTCTTAAGTTAACTTTAGTAACAAAATAGTCGTGATTACACGCAATGAAATAGTCGTGATATTCACTTACACGCTAACGGTGGGGCACGAGCCTGTATGACGTAGCATGGCCAATGTTTTATCAGTCACGCGTTGACGCTATTCATTCACAAAAATTATGTGTCACGCGACGCGTGGCACTACGTCTGCGCTCTACCGAACCTCCACACCAGACTAGCTAGGCAACCAAGCCTTAAATATAGTCCTACAGCGTGGTAAAATACATGGAAAATGTCTTTAAATTTCATAAACGTTCCTATTTTATGTAGTCAGCGAAATAAACCGAAGAAATTGCAAGATTTTGAATTACTTTATCATACGCAATAATAGTAATTCCTCATCTTTTACTGCAGTTACAGGTCTTTCTTCTTCCTTAGCCTTTATTATTCCCAAGTCACTTGGGGTCGGCTTTTATAGTCTAACCGGATTTATCTGGATATCAGTTTTTACACGGAGCGGCTGCCACCTGACCTCCGCAACCCGAAGGCTAACGATACCCTAAGGCTAGACCAGTGTCAGGATATTAGAGGGTACTGACATTCCCAATAATGACTGCCATAGATCTTACCGGGCCCGAAGGCTTAACGTGCTTTCCGAGGCACGGAGCAGGCGATAATTGTCAATCAATACGCACATAACTTCGAGAAGTCATATAACTTCTGAAAGTCAGAGGTGCGCGACGTGGGTTCAAACCCGAGACCCTCGGCATTGCAGTCTGTTGGTCTCCCCAATGAGCTATCGCTGCTATTACACTGCAGTAACAGGTAAAGGATAGTTATTTAATCACAATTCATTGCATTAGAACAATAAAAAATAATGTATCATTCATAAAATACTGTAACAAATTTGTTTAATGTTTAGCTATTTATGTTGCCGGCTGTACCTACTATCGCTAGGACATGAGACGTCAATTAAATAAAAAGGTTATAACGCAAGGATCCTTGCCTTGTCTTTTGGTAGGAAATCCTAATCCTAACTAATATTATAAATGCCACTTGGATTTTGTTTGCTTGTTATACTTTAGCGTTTTACGGATAGCTCAGTGGGGAGACCAACAGACTGCAATGCAGAAGGTCTCGGGTTCGAACCCACGTCGCACACCTCTTGACTTTCGGAAGTGCTGACTGATTATGTGCGTATTGATTGACAATTATCGCCTGCTCCGTGCCTCGGAGAGCACGTTAAGCCGTCGGTCTCGGCTGCCATGAACATCTATGGCAGTCGTTATTCGGAAGTCAGTGCCCTATAATATCCTGACACTGGTCTAGCCTTAGGGTATCGTGAGGCTTCGGGTTGCGGAGGTCAGGTGGCAGCCGCTCCGTGTAAAAACGGATATCCAGTCAAATCCCGTTAGACCAGAAAAGCCGACCCAAGTGACTTGGGAATAATAAAGGCTAGGGAGAAGAAGACTTTTACGCCTTAACTACTCGACAGATTATTATGAACTTTCACATTCCCGTTGTCAGCGGTACAGAAAAGAACATAGGGTACCTTTCATCCAGGACAACGTACTGTTCCCGAGGGATGGCAAATTGGCATAACCTACTTACATTTAGGTGTGCAAAATCGCGGACTAAGTTTAGTGACCTATAAACCACATCGTAAATAGTATATATTTTATTTATAAGATAGCAGTGATAGACCAGTCGGACTGCCACTCACAGGTCTTGAGTTCGATCCTTAGGCTGACCACTGACTATTCAAAGTCATGTGCGTATTAATTAGTAAACTATTGCTTGCTTCAACGTTGAAGGAAAATATCAAGAAGAAACCTGCGTGACTGAGAGTTCTGTATAATGTTGTCAAAGATTTGTGAAGTCTGCCGTACCCGTACTGAGCCAGCGTGCTAGACTATGGCCTAATCCTTGAACAGTTTATATACAAGTCTGATATTATTATTATCATATTTGATATCTATAGTGATTCCACTCTCTTTATTATTATTATATAATCGGCTTAAACTGATTTTATACAATAAACTTTAATTTATAACTCTGGATTTAAGATAACATCGCATCGGGGATCCCCTTACGGGGCATTACAAAGCAATAAAGATGCATTTCTACTTAATAGTGTGTAGACAATAAAGCCAAGTACAATAAATAAATAAAATATTGCCAGCAATATAAACTACTCAGACGTTGTTGACAGATTGTTGTAGACAGTTGGCAATGTTTCAAAACAAACTACTTCTGTGTAGTATGTTCTAGTTTCAAATCTATATACCCTGACAGGTAGGCAGAGATGTCGTACCAACGGCTTTCATTAATTAACCTATCAGTTGTTGGAATGCCAAACATCATTGAAAACCTATTGTGTCGGGCGGCCGGGGTACCGTTGCCATTGAATGGGTTCAACGTTGAAGGCAAAGATTAACATTGTTGGCCATAGATGGCGTAATCCCGGCTGACTAAATAGCCCTGTAAAGATTCGCCGCCGATAGTACATAAGTAAAAAAAATAGTGTTAAATGTAGAAATACACTGCTGTGGAAAAAGCTGTTTTGTTTTATTACAAAGACGGCCACGACTCTTCCTGCGTTCGCCAAAATCGGGCGAATAGGTGCGTTATAATAGCCATTTCGCCAGATAAGCTTTCAGAGGTTACAGGTGGTGATATATATAACCTATTGCTGTTCCCGCAGTAGCAGACACCGTGCTGCTTCTGACAATTTCTAGACAGAAAATCCCATGAGGGCTGAACCTCTATGAAGAGCGGTAAAAACATAATAGATTTAAAGTGGAGAGGCGGTCCTGCTTTTGAGAGCAACTTATATTCAACCTCACGGTCGGCCGCAAACTTCTTTAGTAAAAGTTACTATAATATTAAATTCGAGTAAAAATGTGATGATTTTCTGATGTTTTTTGTTGGTCCATGGATTTTTTCGCACCATGAAGAAGTCATATTTCTCCAAAGGAAATATGTCGACTTCGCGGTCTATAAAAGTATATTGCTTTTTACAGTAATTCAATTTTCCCGATAATACCTATAGCGCAGAAACACACCACCATATTATTATTATTTTGTGATTTATATAGTTTGTAATATATTACTATGTTGTACATCTTGTATATATGAAATGCGATTTAAAAGAGTGGCCCTGTGTTACTTGCAGATTTCTTCTCTTATCTTATCCTTTACCCGAACCTAGCTAATAACCTAACCAATAGATTTTGGTGTTCGTAAGTGTTGTTTTGTAACCTAAATGAATCAATAATTTCTGTCTTTTACGTTTTTGCATTATACTCTTACAGCGTTATACGAGCGACATATTGATGGCAGGTCGTGAGTAATCAATTCTCGTTCGAAATATATATAGCAAGTAAGACATAATATTTGACTGAATTATGCAATAAAACATTTATTTATTAAAGTATGAACAGAAAAAGAATCATACCCCGCTCTCGCTTCTTGTCGCTCGAGTCTCGCGCGGAGAAGACGCACGCAAATGACCGGGTATCTACTTCACAAATAAGGTAATATTTAAATACGATTTTCTTTGTTATTTACTGTGTGAGTATGATTTATCTTATTCTTAAATTTGTTTGTCGTTTAACTAGTCATGGTATGTATAATCCTATCTATCGCATAATGAAAAGACGACGAGAGCAATATTGTGAGTTGACATTTTCTCAAGGTACTTACTATTACTACTGGTTCGGGCATGTAGAAAGAATGGACTAGAAAAGACTGACTAAGAAAGTTTATAAGCCTAGTGTGAATGGAACAGTCCCAAGGGGAAGACCTAGGCGAACGTTTCTCGATCAGATCGGAGACGTTCCGGAGAAAGGCCAGGTTAAGATCACCTTAAACCGGCGAGTGTGTAAGAGGAATGTGATGAAAGTGAATAAAGCCAGAGAAGTGTGTCAAGATCGTAGCAAATGGAAATCCGTAGTCTCTGTCTACCCCTTTGGGAAACACGCGTGAATCTGTGTATGTATTTACGTACTTACTACTAATTTGTTTATATTTTCACTACGAACATGGGCAACAATCGTCCGATGGTAAGCGGTTACAGTAAGGACTGTGTGTATCGCGGGAAGTACCTATCGCTTAATGTTGCTACTACAATAGGTTTGTACACCCATTACAGAACCAGTTGCTATAACTCTGCAGCTCTCTGGTAGCGCTGTTATTTAAGTGGTCGCCTCGCTATTGTCAGTGCACCAAGTGTTATGGGCTCGTTCCCCACACGGCACATAAAATTGTGTCATCCAAAAATAGTTCAGAGTCTGGATGTTCTTTGTATTCGTGGTTTAAATGTGTGTAAACCCTTCTCCACCTTCTCCCTTCCACCTCTCCAGCATATAGCGTGGGTGATATTTAAAAAAAGGAAGTTAAATCCCATCACACCATGGCATCTAGGAAATTTATTTAACTGTTTGTTCGCACTTATTAAGACCGATAAACGTAGGCATCGATTTATGACTTCTGATCTTTAACTTTATCTGTATTTGTGAACGGCTGGACTGGCTTATAATGTTTTTTTGTGTGTATCGAGTGGATCTCAGGATTGTTTAGATTTACAATTGAACACGGTAGGTGGCGCTGCGATCGGGAAGTAGGAAAACGTCTATCGGGCCCTCCAGTAAATCTATAATTATTACATATAATCTTATCTTTAGTATATTTTTAATTATTTTACTTTTACTTTTTTTATTTTTACGCGGCATTTATGGTCTACTTAAATGTTATAATACCTTGTTCATGGTTAACATGATTTGACAATTTAAATTTGGAATTGTCCGCGATATTTTACCAAACTTTGGGAATGCCATAACAAGTATGTGCTATGACCATATTTGAACTGTATCTAATATATTGCTCAACATGTTGTCACCAAGTTGTAATGATCATACTCACTATACGATATCGGTTCATTTAGCACAGATAATACAGCTATATTACATGTTATAACCGTAACATATACATTAACCGTTATGAATCATTCGCAAATATAAATTAGTGTCTGTATCCCTGGCATCGTGTATGCGAATTATCATAATGATGGGTGGAGTAGTTAGGGCGTAAAAGCGTAACAGATAAACTCACATTTACAATCTATATATATAGAACTCTTCCGTTACTGAGTGACTGACAGACAACGCACAGCCGAAACTACTGAACCCTAGAAGCTGAAACTAGGCTGTATGTTCCTTGGAGAGTGTAGGGGAGCACTAAGAGAGGATTTTTGGAAATTCCATCCCGATGAGGGTGAAAGGGGTGAAACCCGATATTCACACGGGAACGGGACTTACGCGGGTGAAACCGCGGGAATACTACTAGTTACCTATATAATATTAGTCAAGATTAAACTCTGAGTTATTGAATTTATGTTCGTATTCATTATTAAATTATCGCTTGTTTTAACGGTAAAGGAAAACATCGTGAGGAAACCTGCATGTCTGAGAGTTCTTCATTATGTTCTCGAAGATGTATGAAGTCAACCAACCTGCATTTGGCCAGCGCGATGTACTTTGGCAGAACCATTCTCACTCTGAAAAGAGGCCTAAATTCAGAAGTGGGACAGTCTATATACAAGGCTGATATTATTATAATATAAATATAGAGCCTATAGCCTCGATGGCATAGTGGTTAGCGTAACTGACTACCACGCCTGAGGTCGCGGGTTCGATTCCCGCACAAGTCAAACATTTGTGTGCATGAACATGGATGTTTGTCTTGGTCTGGGTGTTTCTACGTATAATATGTACGTATTTACAAAAATAAATAAAATATATACGTATGTTTATCTATTGTCTAGTACCCATAGTTCAAGCTCTGCTTAGTTTGGGCTAGACGGTGTTGTGTGTATGTGATAGAATATTATTATTATTATTACGATGTCAATCCATAATTTTATAGATTACCAATCACGTGCTCGTACCCACGTACGTTTGGAATAGCCATATTCTGCTAAAATAACTGATCTCGTACTCGATTGTCGCCTTGTCAGTAACCATAGTAACCACCTGTTCTTGCCATAGTTCCTGTAGAAAACTTAACTAATTACTAGCGGTCGCCTAGTGGTCGAAAGTATGCCTATAAGACATTGCTGTAAGATATTGCAGATATATGTCATTATATATTGATATATGTAACCATAGTTACGCGCTTCGACTGCGTGTTTCAAATGCATGGTGTGCGTGTAGTGTTTTTTCATTAATTTAATGTATTTCTAATGCATATTTTATATAAATATTAGGATTCGCCCGTCCTTCTCCATATAAACTGTAACTGTGCCAAATTCCATACTCCTCCGTCCGCGCAATTTTCGTAAAAATGGGTACAAAGTTTTTGCTTCACGTATTAATATATAGATAATGCCGACTCAAGTGACTGTAGCCGGGATTTTCAACAGAATTTTCTTTTTTAAAAGGTCTCTCGCATAGCATACTTTCTGTGTCCCGGGGACTTTCCAAACATTTTAAGAACGGACACAAAGCACACCCAGTCTCAAAACAACTATTTGCAACCATATAATTTTTTGTCCCGGATGCTGATCAAACCCATAACACCCGGAGCAGAGGCAGGGATAAGGCGACCACATCACTACACGTTACATGCAGTTAATTTTATCTGTATACCTCGTATGATAGGCTAAACTTTCTCAATATAATATTTACACCATGATGGTTAGGTTTAATTTTACAGATTATCACGCACGTGCTGGCACCGTTGAGCGTTGTAGAAGGGCGGACGCTTCAAAACTTACTTAAATTTAT